>CM062804.1:622969080-624169080 GCA_031772625.1 Pinus tabuliformis | reverse complement strand
CTCAATAATAATCAGTAACAAGGTTTCTCAGTGTTAGTCATTGTCATAATAACATCATTACCATCACCTGGTCATTCACATCATTGTTCATTGTGAACCAGAACTAATGCAAGTAGGTAACACAAGGGACACATCCATCATGGCTATCATCATCATAACATCAATGGAAGCATACATATCCATCAAAGCTATCAACATCATAACATCAAATAGATAACAAACATAACCATTTATGCCACAATCATCATAATATCAATAGAGAACATGCATAACCATTAATGCTATCTTCATCATAATATCAATGGAGATCATACATAAACATCACAACCAATAATAATAGAGTCATGTGTCTGAATCCTCAACCTGAGGTCCTCAAATAATAAAGTGTGGGCCTTAGGGCTAAATAAATGTTAATCTCATATCACTGTCAGTCAACTAGAGCAGGGCACTACATACACCCCCTCTTAATAATAGACTTCGTCTCGAAGTCCTTGGAATAGGTAAGGAAAATGGTGACGCATCTCCTCAGCATCCTCCCAAGTAGTTGAACTAGGACTATAATTGTCCCACTGGACCTTAACTTGGTCCACTAACCATCATCTAATCTGCAAAGTTCGCTGGTCCAATATGCGAACTGGTTCGACCATTATTGTTCCCTCGACCGAAACCTACAAATGACCAAAGTCAATAACATGCGAAGGATCTGAAATATAATGATGCAAAACATAAATATGAAACAAATCATGCATACACGCTAAAGATGGAGGTAAGGCAAGCCTATATGCCACCGGCCCTTTCTTTTATAAGATTTCAAAAGGTCCCACAAACTGTGGAGACAATTTTTCTCCCTTTCTGAATCTTATAGAGATTTTTTTTGGGGGCCTTACTCAGGAATACCCTATCTCCCACTTCATAACTTCGGTCTACTCGACAAGCATCAACATAGCTCTTTTGTAGGTCTTGTGCTTCTTTTAGCCTTCCTCTAATCATAGTCATTTGTTCTTCCATCTCTTGCACCACTTCTGGTCCTATTAATACTCAGTCCTCTAGTCGGTCCCAACTGAGAGGTGTTTTGCAAGGTCTTCCGTATAAGAACTTAAATGGTGCCATCTTGATGGAACTCTGATAACTATTATTGTAAGCAAATTCCACGAGGGGTAAAAACTCCTCCCATCTCTTTTGTTGGTCCATCACATACCTCCGAAGCATGTCTTCAAGGATTTGATTAGTCCTTTATGTCTGCCTATCTGTCTCCGTGTGATAAGTAGTGTTGAAGTTCAACTGGGTTCCCAAAGCTTCTTGGAAATTGGTCCAACACCTTCCTATAAACACTACTCCCCTATCAAATATGATCTTCCTAGGCACTCCATGCAATCTCATAATCTCATTAATAAAAGCTCTGTCTATTTCTGGTGCCTTATATGTAGTCTTAACTGGTACAAAATGGGTGCTCTTGGTCAATGTGTCCACCACTACAAATATGGAATCATGTTTTCTTGAGGTTATTGGTAGTCCCACAATAAATTCCATTGATATAACTTCCCATTTAGATTTTGGTATCTTATGGGGTTGCAATAACCCTGTTGGATGTCTGTGTTTAGCTTTTACTCATTGACACTCTAAGCATTTTGCTACCAAGTTCACGATGTCATTCTTCATCCTTTTCCAAAAGAAGAGTGGTTTTAGGTCTGCACTCATCTTCTTAACACTAGGATGTGCCATGTATACTGCGAGATGTGCTTATTTTAAGATTAACTGGCATATATCTTCATTCGGTGGTACATATATTCTTCCCCGAAATCATAGTAGCCCATCATTATCAAGGGAGTATTCTTCATATTTTGGGACCCTCAATTCATCCTCCATCAAACTTTTGCTAACCTACTGATACCGGGTGTCTTTAAATTGTAAATCAAGCAGTGTCTCCCTCAAATTTGTCTTTAAGGGAATCACTGAAAATATTCGAGGCCTCCTACTTAAAGCATCAACCACCCTATTTACCGTTCCTTTTATGTAAGTGATATCAAAATCATATTCACTAATTAGCTCATACCATCGTCTTTTTCTTGCATTTAAGTGGTCTTGAGTGAATATGTGTTGTAGCCCACAATAGTCAACCCTAAGATCAAACTTCCATCCTAGAAGATAGTGTCTCCAAATATTTAGTGCATAAAAAATTGCTGCCATTTCTAGATCATGGGTTCTACGTTTCCTTGATGCATAAGCTATTAATCTTCCTTCTTGCACCAACACACAACCCAACCCTTCCTTGGAGGTATCAGTGCAAACCTAAAATTCTTGTTCCATATCCAGCACCTTCAAAATTGGTGTTGTCGTTAATAACACATTTAACCTTTGGAATGCCTCTTCACATTTTTCAGTCCAAATTAATTTCTTGTTCTTTCTTTGGAGCTCGGTAATGGGGCTTTCTATCTTCGAAAACCCTTCGAAAAATTGTTGAGTTTTCTAGGGCACAAGCTAGAAACAATTTTCTTCCACAGATAACTACTTCCAATGATTCAGTTAGCATTAATTTCACATATCATTCATCCAAAATCATTAAGCGGTTATACAAAAGAAAATTCAACCATTAAACATGAAAGAACAATAGAAAATAACCATAAAACCATGAGACAAGAGACGCGGAAATTAGGCCTAAGGCCAGGGCAAAACCACAAGGGAAAAACCCATCAAAATCTTTCTTTATGAGAGAGAGAGTTCAACGTCAACCAATATATCCATAAACAAAACATTAAAATAACATCTAACTAGAACATAACATAAATGCTAAGCCCTTTGTTTCTTCAACAGAATTTCCCTCCTTTCCTTCTGTAATCCTTGTAGAATAGAGCTATGAGTGAGAGAGTTTGATGCCCAAATGAGGAGGAGGGCTTGCATACATATAGCCTCTAATAGGGGGTTGATAGTTGCCTCAAAGGGGACCTAGCCAATTTAAACTAGATGAGGCCGACTTGAGCAAATTTTGGAGGCAAAGTATAATTTCAAATTTTCCAATTTCTTTTATGATGAAAATACCGACCATGGCTACTATATTTCCAACATTTTGTTCATAATTACCAGGTCTGAACATTCCAAACTTTTTACAAAATCCCAAACTTTTCCAAACCTTCTCACTTGCAAACTTATCGAATCCTTAAACCTAGTAACTCTTTTTTTTTTCCCACTTGATATCTTCTAATGGGGGGAAAACTTTACAGTTCAGATACCAAAATGCATAACATGGGAGTTTCATTATTGTAGAATTAAAAAGAAGAGCCAAAAGAATAAGGATATAAAATTTTAAGCATATATTCTATCCAAAATATAATATTAAAAATGTAAACACCTATGGGGCATTTACTCACTAGAGTGAAAAGAAGGTCAACATGATTCCATTCTAGATGTTGCCCGCCCCACTTGAATGGCATGACTTTTAAAGCTATGTTACTGAATAAGGAATGTGAATGGAATGAGAAACATGTATCCTAGTTAGATTTGGTGAATAGTTTGAAAGTAACAGGGCTCGGTACAAATAGAAGGTGATGTTACCAAAAAGTGGAATGGGAATGGAACAAAAACAGGCCTAAATGTTTTCAGGAGATAATATTACATGAACCCACCACTTGCAAATTATGCATAATCTACATATCGAATTGATTGTCAAGGTACTAATGATCTGTCATTATGAGAATGGAAACAATAAAAGAAAGGGAAATGGAATGAGAATAGTTCAAAGTAACAAGGGCAAATGCAAGTCTTCGGTGAATTTCACAAATTCAACAATCCCTCAAACCTGGAACATAAAATCTAAATGAAAATAAGTCTATGCTTTGTGGTGTAGTGCTTCCAAGCATGTTTTCTGAAGAATTTAAACATAAAAATATTTTTTTTTAATTAAAAATTTAAGAAAACTATAGGAGAAAGATTCGGCTGTAATAATCTTTGTTGTACTTAACTTGGCAGCAACACAAAATTTGATGAAATCTCCGTAAATTATGGGCATGGTGTAGTTAACATATTGTTCACTGTCTTTAAAAAATTTCAACGTACTTCCCACCGTATTTGATAGTATACAGTATAATTTTCATGTCGTTGATAATATACCTCATATCTTTGATTCCCGTGGAACCATCAACCCAAATATAATCCAAAAATCTCAAAATATTTTTAAAAACCATATAACTATAAACTAAATAGCCAAATGACTTGTATTTTCTGATTTATTGAGCATTGGTAATACTAAAATTCTTCCAAAAATTGAAACAAAATTCATATTTTCATCCCTTTAGGCGTATACTGTATAGAATTGGAGCTGGACTGAAATTGTTTTTCAAAGTGACATATTTATTTTTACTTTTTGTATGTCGAACCTTATTGGAATTCATATTTATATTCGAATCTTGCCCTGAAACACAGACAAATTAAAATTTTGGGACCTTACCTCTTGCATGAAGAGATTTTTTTGATGTTGGGAAGGTGCCATTGGAATCGTTTTCATTGAAGTTGGGCATCTTATTGCACACCACCACACGTTTGCGCTCCCACACCTTTCTTGACCCAGGAATTTTAAGCTGTCACGACGGCGTTGTGATTCGAAACTGGGACGGCCCTTGAATGGGCATTAGCGCAGAACAACTATGCGTGCACTCCATACAATTCCGTTTAATTTAACACGCCATTAAGCGATTGCAATTTTCAATTTAATAACTATCGTTTCTGGAATTCCCGGTATATGGATAGCAATCCGACATTTGGAAGGTAAGCAAAGCCAAGGAAACCCTTACTACAACTACCAATTGCAAAACTTATTCACCAGCCTGTTTACAATTTTTATTAAATATTAAAATGCCTTTGCCCTCACTAGGTTTAGATTTCGAATCCTTTGAAGTCCGTTGGAGGAATAAAATATCTGCCCTTTGTTATGAATTTGTGAATGCATGTACTGAGATCTATAGGAATCTAAGTAATAATGGAAGTCGATTCGAAGGCTCATCCGTTTCTTTTGTACATTCTGTCTTTGAGGCTTCTGCGACAACCATTGATGCTAGCCTCCAAACCCTCGTCTTCGAACGCCATTGAAATGGATCTGGAAGCCAATGAGTGTGTTAGCGCTTGGAATTCACCTAGGCTGAGATAGACAAACTCTCAAGGCTACATCAAACCATTTCACCTCGTAGCTAGCCCTACGAGGTATGAGAAGGCTCTCTCGGGTCAGATTTGATAGATCTTATGATATGATTAGGCTGACCAAATAGGAACAAAGATTTTAGGCTAGTAAATGGATAGGGGGTTTGATTTGGTGATTTTTGGGGGGTTTTGGTGGCAATTGGTGGAAGTGCAATTCAAAGTGCGGGGATTGAGCACAGTTTTCACAGGGGAATCTAAGGGGCAAGGTAGGAGTGAGTGCTGATGCTTTAATCTGATGATGGATGATCAGAGATGATAGAGGAGGAGCTAAAGAGGGCAAACACACAATTTGAATCCTCTCTAGACAGTAGAAAACATTAAAATTGAACAAACTAAAAAGCTGAGCATGATAAAACATGAATTCAACTTTACCACTTCATCTGTCCAATTTAGAAGCATAAGAGAGATATGAAATACATAAACAAAATTACAAGAACATGTAGAGAACACACCATCAACAATCAGATCCACAAGAATCCTCAAAGATGTCTGAAAAACCCTGGCTTTCCTTGCCTTCAATTGCAGAAATAGATGCACAATATACAATAAAGCTTCCTTACACAAGAGTCCAACCATGAAAATGAGAAGGAGAAGGCATAATATAGAAGGTCAAACCTCTTCCCCCACCTCTAGGGGTCGAGCTCAGCTTCCTAGGAGCTGTTACAACTAATTCTAAATCAGTCACTAGATAATAGGCCAGCACAACAACTTGCCTCTAAAAGTTAGGAAGCCTATCCATGCATTAAATATTAACTATTTACATCAAAGAAGCTTCTAGAAGAGTAAAGAAAGATAAAATCTACCAAAGTGCCATGAAAATATTACATTTATCCTTCATCTACAAGTAAAAATAGTCAACCATAGTCAAAACAGTGTTTTTTGACCAAAAATGTGAATTCTGGCAAATCTGGAAGTTCTGGTCGCGCCCCTTCACAGCTGTTTTTGAGTGGGTTCCACTGGTCCAAATCAGGTGAAAGATGGCTCATTGGAAAGCTTGGCCTGTCTACTTTCCATCCCAAGTGTAATTTCTGAATTTTGTGTTGATTTGACCCCTCAAAAACCATTTCTCCCAAGGTCACTTTCTGCAACTCAAAAAGTGGGCAGAAAGTCATTTTTTTGATGTATTTTGAGCTTTTGGAGGCTCAAAACTCAAAACCAGGCTTCTCCCAAGCATTGGTAATTTTTATTTTTGCATGCCCTTTCCAAAAATGCCAAGTTTGCAAAATTCCGAGCAGCCCTTCAAACTGGTCTCACCCGGGGTGAGACCAGTTCTTGGGAAAAACCTGTAATTTTCACAAAAAATTCACAAATGACAAAATTTTCTCCAAATTTCTTGAAATTTGGGCTGGGAGACCCCAATCAAGTACCATGCTCAGTCAAAGAGGCTTTGACCAAAATTTGGAGTGGATCGGGCGTTTTCCTTCGTTTTTGTACTTTGGCCAACCATCCTTGGAACACCTTCGTTCTCGCCGGTATTTTTGACATTTTTCTCAAACCATGACACCTGTGTAAAAAGTGAAGGAGGTTTTTCTTCCTTGGCATGTTTTGGACAAAAACCTCTCTCAGTTTTGAAAAATTCATCTTTGATTGCTCAGAAACAGCTTTTGAGTGCAACTTGTCCCGATGTGTGAAACAAGGGATTTTGTCGAAATGAAGCGGAATGAAGGGGACAGAAGGCTTCTAAATTCTTGGGGAAATTTTTGGGAGTGGGGAGGGATGTTAGGAAGCAGGGGAAAGTGGAATCTCAGAGATTGAGCGAGGGGAAGGGGTTCAAAATGGCAAAACACAGGCCCAACCTAGAAAATTGCCAGGTTGTAGCTAGAAACTAGGGTTTGTGCAAAAATGAGGAATTTGGGGGATCTGAGTGTTGGGAAGTGTTTGATAAGGTACATTAAGGATAGGGGAAGGTGTATGAACATCAGGAAACAAGTTTTGCCGATGATTTGGCCGCCCAAGAGAAATTAGCTTTCAAAACCCTAGGAGAGGGAAATGAGCTTTCCTAGGCACAACTGAAGCATGAACATGGTGTAAAATGACCCATTAGACACTGACATGACGATGACAAACCTCTGAATGATGATAGGCTCAGCTGAATGATGACATGGACTGACATTTGGGCAAACCCTAGACCTAATGGCTAGTGACCAAATTTTGCTTGAAGACTCACTGAAATGACAAAATTTGACCTTGACACTTCAAAATCACTATGTAAGAGCACATTTGATCACTGGAGGAACGCTGTAAATACTGACACTAACAGAGTGGCATGGCGAGGCTCTAGTTAGAGAGATGCCTAAGCTTCTGCAGCCGGAGCTCGTGGCTAAAATGACCGACACCGTTTCCGATGTTGCACAGACCAGATCCGTTCTACAATCCCTTGGAGATCAGTCGAATCACGAGGCTGTGGACAAAGCCCGTCGACGTGTTGCAGAGATCAAGCGTAATCCTTCTAGGCGATTGGAAGAAATTTCCATGGAGGATTAGATGATTTTTATAAGAGAAAAACAATTTATCTATGGCCTGCGACTATCTCATAAATCTGCCAAAGAGAAAGAGCCTTCAATGAATACATTAATGTGCCACAAGATTAAAAGAAAAAAACCTTGTGAAACCCTCAGTATGAAGCTAGAGTAGCCCTATGGCGTTTGCAGCCTTCAAAAAAAAATTGAGCCCAAAAAGTAGACGGCTATGAAAAGTGTAGAATTTCATCTTTCAAATTCTTCAGAAATTCGCTTGAGTTTATCTTTAGAAAAATATGTTTTAAAAGGTTAATTATTTCGCTGAAAAAGGTCGAATATGGTTTGATCCTCGTACAAAGATGTTATAAACTTCAATGATACAGATAGTTTTGGACATTGTAGGCGTGCAGACCTACATGATAAACAGTAACATTTTGGTACATAGTTCAGATGTATTTCATATAGGTTCATTCACTACTCATCATAGTTTTACTAATTCTGGAATTTTGTGTGCAAGTCCCCTTACATCTACGGCTTCGACCATGCAACCGTTATTCTATAAATTTGACTCTGTAAGAACATCCGGGTACCTATAGAAGAGAAGAAGGAGGTGGATCCAGTGATTTGACGAGGATTCACTGATTAGCTAAAATTGTCAACATTTGTGTGCTGGAACGAAAAATATTCAGTAGAACATGTGCTTGCATTTTCCATTCTTTCTTCTCAGGAAACATTCCTAATAAATACTCGTCTTAGTTTCTATGGGCAGAAGTTGTATTCAAATGATTTAATGCCACAATAAGTTGTATTCAAATCATTAGCTCCTTATCTGTTAATTCAAATACTCCATAAGTGTCTTAGTTAATTTTGTTGCTTAATTTGTCAATGAGTTGTATTCAAATGATAATCAACTGCATATGGGATTTTACAAGGCACAATCACTAGAATCACATTAACCTACTCATTTCCCATCTCTCTTTACTTCTCACTTAATATTTTACGGTATATGTTACTTCAACTCTGAGGGAAATATGACGCTATTGCAAATTCTATTCAGAGAATTCTATGTAGCTATTGTAAAGTCTTTATTTGTTTACTATGTGAATGAAATGGAAGCAGACACTTTTTGATTTATAATCCTTCTGTGGAGAGTAGCTATCGTTCTCGTATAATTCTAACTGTGGATATAAATAAAGGTATTTATCCATATAAATGAAGCTATTATTGAATTACCCGTGTTAACATTTATCAAACTCATTGCTCTTGAAGTGAAATCCTACTAAGGAATAATATGTTTACATGTGAGTTTTTTTTAATTGTAATAATAATATAGTAGTATATATGGATGAAATTATATTTGTTTATATAAAAAAATCAGAAGTTCTTGGAGCGTTTGTTAAAAATGTCCAATGAAAAAAAATAAGTTGTTTAGAACTGTGAATTTGGTTGCAACACTGTTAATGGTCTGTCTCTTAATGACAGTGTTGTGATTAAACTCAATGAAATTTCAAGTCTGTAGGTTTCATTGATATGATATGGTTCATAAATAAATAATGAAATAGGATATATAAATTAATAACATTTTGTTTGATTGCAGGGGAATTACTACAGTTAATGGTATATTAAGTATGTCTAATAGCGCTGCTATGTAGGAATAAGAATCTCTTAATATAACCATTATAATCTATAACTAATTTTTTGTGCGAGTTGTAAACAATCTAGAATGAGGAACCATTTTAGATTCTACCTCTGCGCATAGATGCAAAACCAGTAATGGACTAGTTAATAAAGTTTAACTCTTGGACTGTTGATATTGTGGCCATTGTTAACATTCTGTTGTGCATCTTGATACTGGAAAAAGCATATATTACAATAATATATGAGGTCATAATATAATTTCAAATTTGGAATATGGTTTGAGACGCTATTCTTTGTTTTGATACGCTAACTCTGAAATTTTTACAGAGATTAACCATACATTTCTTCCGGTCTTCCGAGATTGAACTTCGAGAGCTTTGCTATTAAATTGCAAATTTTTTCTAGGCCCTAATCTCCTTTAGCCGTGAGCTTTTTAAGATTATTAATAACCTTTGGTCGAATTTACTTTGAACAAAGCAATCCATTCTTCTGAAAGTTGCTCCTTTCTGTTGGTGCAAGCAGCTTGGACATCCTGCAAAAAAATTTACGAAAACTTCTGAAGGGTAGCCATTTTCAAATCTGGACATTTTCTCCTCAGCCGCAAGTGAAATTCCTACTGCAATTCTAAATAAATCAAGCTTTTGAGGCTTGGGATTTTAAAATTTTAATTTCCTACCATTGATATTTTGAGTAAAGTGAATTTCACTTTTGGAGAAAATTTGTCACAGGTGTTGGACTTTGTTGGTAGATGTGAGGTCTCAGTTTCGAATCCTACTAGGGTGCTAATTTTCCCTTACCAATTTGAATGTAGTAGATATTTAACAAAACTAGTCATGCATGCATGGGCCCATAGGTCTCAAGGGTTCAACATAGCTCTGATACTAAGTGTAGGGACCAACCCTATAATTGTTGTTGTTTCTTTTTTTTAATACTAAAATACATCCATAAGAAAAATAGCATTGGGAATTCAAAAAAATCATTTAAGCAATATATAACACTTTCCGGAAAGTCTCTTTATTGAACATATCAATAAATTTACCTGTTTTTCACTAAAACCATAATGAAGTCATACAAAAGAATACTATAACTAGCCCCAAGGGTTAGCTCAATCGGTCAAGTCGGGGCCTCGCCAATGGGAGGTCACAGGGTCGAAACCCGAAAGCTCTTGGGGTTAGGTCTGTGGTGACCGAGGGGTGGACCCCCTTCGGGTGGGGTCCACCCAGATTTCTCGAACCTGGAGTAGCGGATCAACTGACCAGGGTCCATGAACCAGCTGGAAAAAAAAAAAAAAAAAAAATACTATAACAACATAGGTACCATTCACCAGGAGACGAGATTCAAACTTCACTTGCCGCTATTTACCTTCCTTCGTTGTCGGTCGCCTCCAAGTGTGAATGTTGACGTGCTTAATCTGAATGCAATGGCCCACCGATAACTGCCCAGTCTACTCCTTGGGTACTCTCCTTCTCCGCGGACCCCCAAGCTGCAATGGGGTTGTACAATGGAGGAATGTAATTAGCTGGTAGAGGAGAGCACTCCTTGGCTCAAGAGTCCCCTCTCTTAAGTCCTTTACCTCACCAAACTCACTATAGCTCGTAGTCACTACTCTTGCATAGTCTCATCCATCCAACATTAGGGTCCAAAAGGTCCCTTCTCCCATGGCTTGCCCCTTCTTTTATAGGAGTCCTCATACGTGACACTTGGCATTTCATGCATAGTTAAATATTTTTTATAATTCAATAGTTTGATTATTCACCCACCTGTGTGTCACTCTCTCATCAAGGATCTCCAAGATTATTTACTTAAATTTTAATTTAAAAATAATATTTTTCCTCGTCTCAACAAGATTCCTATTTCTTCTCCTAGTTGTCTCTTGATCCCCTTTTTTTACTCCTTAATTTGTGTTCATTACTAAAGTCAATTGATGAGTCAAGATTTGATCCCCTATCTACTCCCTAATTTAACTCAAGTTATCTCTTAGATGGATATTCTTATGTTGGTTTTTGCCACATGGAGGTTCTCTATATTTCTCTAAAATTTAATTTAGTAATATTATTTTAATTCACCATCCTTTTCTCTTAATTAGGTTTAACTATTTTAGGATTAATATTTATCTTTACATTTATGTCCCTCTTTCCCTTTTTACCTAATTAAAATACATTATCTACCTAATATTTTCCAACATGGGAAGGGTAGAGTTTTTAAGGTAAAATATTTTATTTCTTCCTATGATCCTCTTAACCCAAGTTTTATTCTTGATTTAATTACCTCAGTTTCTAACATCATTTACCCTTGATGTGAATTTACCTAGTTTTCGTTTCTTGATTATATTTATTAATTTATTTATTTTTAATGATTCCAAGGATGCCATGTTTGATCGTGCCCTTCTGGAACTTCCCTTGAAGTTCCAAGGGTGTTGTTAGTGTCAGTATTTGCAGCCTTCCTCCAGTGATCAAATATGCTCTTACAAAGTGATTTTAAGGTGTCAAGGTCAAATTTTTTCATTTTAGTGAGTCTTCAAGCAAAATTTGGTCACTAGGCATTAGGTCTAGGGTTTGATTTTACTCCTTCCAAAGTTGTCCAAATGTCGGTCCATGTAACCATTCAGATGAGTGTGCCATCATTCAGAGGATTTTCATTATCATGTCAAGTTCCACTGGGTCATTTTACACCTTGTTCATGCTTCAGTTGTGCCTGGGTAAGGTTCATTTCCCTCTCCTAGGGTTTTGAAGTAATTTCTCTTGGATGGTCAAATCATCAGCAAAACTTGTATCCTAATGTTCATACACCTTCCCCTATCCTTACTGTACCTTATTAAACACTTCCCATCACTGAGATCCCCCAAGTTCCTCATTTTTGCACAAACCCTAGTTTCTTGCTACAAACCCTATTTTCTAGGCTAGGCCTGTGTTTTTCCCTTTTGGACCCCTTCCCCTCACTCAATTTCTGATATTACACTTTCCCCTACTTCCTAACATCCCTCCCTACTTCCCAAAATTACCTCAAGAATTTAGAAGCTCCCTATCCCCTTCATTTCACTCTATTTCGACAAATCCCCTGTTCCACACATCAGGGTAGGTTTTAATCAAATGATGTTTCTGAGCAAGGAAAGATGAATTTGGAAAAAATGAGAGAGATTTTTGTCTAAAATAGGCCAAGGAAGAAAAATTCCTTCACTTTTTACACATGTATCATGGTTTTAGAGAAATGTCAAAAATACAGTTGCCTCAAGAGAATTGATGCACCTCTGAAGTGACCTTGGGAAAATCACGTTTTCTCCTAGCTTGGTTGGCCAAATGACTTTCTTGATGAGTCAAATCATAACTAGACACAAATATCTTTCCAATGAGCTATCATGAGCTCAATTTGGAGTTGAGGAACACCTTCAAAAGTTTACTGCAACAACACTCTACCCTGAGGCAGCCTCATTTGGCACATTTTGACCAGTCTTAGGAGATTTGACTTTTTACAGGATAAATGAACTCAAAATTGAAAAATTATAGTTGAGTTGGAAAGTAGACTCAAAGACCTTTCCAACGAGCTATCCTGCACCCAATTTGGACACCGGGAAGGCCTCCAAAAGTCATCTGCAAAAAGGCACGGCGCACCTGGGTAGTGGCGTGAAGTGGACACCAAGAAGTGCCTCAAAATCAACTCCAAAGTGGCGCGACACATAGAGAATCAGGCGCGGCGCATAGAGAATTTTGGCTTATTTTTCACTCAGCAGCTCAGAATTTCACCCAGTTTTGACCAGTTTTACTTTTTGATGTAATTTTTGATCTGTCTTGATGTAATTGGATAAACATGATGTAATTTTGGCACTTATTTACTTGTTCTAGAGGATTCATTCACTAAAAAGTGAAAATTTAATGAATGAATCAGTTTCCTACCTTATAGAGGCAAGTTGTTTTGATTGCCTAGATTTTAGTGCTTTGTTTAGAATTGGTTGAAACAGCTCCTAGAATGATGAGCTCGATCCCTAGAGGCAAGGGAATGGTTTGGGCTATCTATATCATGTAATTCCTAAGTCATTTTCAGGGTTGGACACTAGGGATTGCTTTGGCATATCACTGTACATTCTATCTCTGCATTTTTGGCTAAGGAAAGACCAGGGTTTTGCAGCATTGTTTGGGATCCATGTGGCTTTATGTTTTGATGGTGTTCTTCTCTAAGTAATTGTAAGTTCATTAGTGTTATGTGCATCATTTTCCTGTCTCTTCTTCTGAATTTGAACAAATGAGTGATTAAGGTAGAATCCATTAACTGTTAAGCTCTGCCTTTGAATTTGTTTAAATTTCCATGTTTTAATCTGTTTAAGGAGAATTCTTGAGATTCTCTTGCTCTCCTTAGCTCTTCACTAGTCTGATGTATCCATTCACTCACTTTAAAGCATCAAAACGATTACCTTCCTTGCCTCAACCAGAACTCTGTAGAAACTGTGCCTCATCCCTGAGCCCAATTTTCCTTTCCCTGTTTCCAATAGAAAACCCCCAAAAACTCAAATCAAACCCTTGTACTTCATACCAAGCCTAAAATTAGCTTTTATTTCAGTCATCTTGAGCCCCATCGCTTGTCATTTGCCGAGATCGACCCGGAGAGAGCCCTCTCCTATCCTCGTAGGGCTAGCTACGAGGCTGAGCGTGGTTTGATGTAGACCTAGAACCTTGTCTTTTCAACCTGAAGCAAATCTAGGCTCTAACAGGTGCCATGCCTAACAGTTTATTTGTGATGCCAAGGGTTTCAAGTTGCTCATGCCCTTCAAGAAATTCCCTTGAAGTTCCAAGGGTTCCATGCCACTTGCCCTTCAAGCATTCAATGGCTACAAGTGGAAGGTATAGGTGCAACACAGGCACCACTATTATCTCTTATGTTGCCTATTGTAGTGAGACTAATGGTGTCGGGGATCAAGGAATCCGCTTTGATGCACGCCCCCCCAGTAAAATCATCATGAGCGACCCAACTTTGGGACCTGCCCTCATGACATCGTGATCTTCAAGGCGAAGGTGTTTCAACCTTTCCAACCCAAGTCATGGTGGGAGTGCTAGCGGGTGAGATTAGGGACACTGTCCCACTCCTCCCATGCAGTTCCATCTAATTATATAACCCCATCACCCATATGTGATTCATTCGGCCAAGAAACTAATTTGTGCCTGCAACCACTAACATATCATCAGAATATAGATAAACATATATAGCAGGTTTCAAAATCGACTTAAAATTTCAAAGATAAAATAATATAAATTTTCATCAAACTAGGTGTCATCAACTCGTCATGTGCGAGTGCCTCTGGTGGTTTCCTACCATACTCAATAATAATTAGTAACAAGGTTTCTCAGTGTTAGTCATTGTCATAATAGCATCATTACCATCACCTGGTCATTCACATCATTGTTCATTGTGAACCAGAACTAATGCAAGTAGGTAACATAGGGGACACATCCATCATGGCTATCATCATCATAACATCAATGGAAGCATACATATCCATCAAAGCTATCAACATCATAACATCAAATAGATAACAAACATAACCATTTATGCCATAATCATCATAATATCAATAGAGAACATGCATAACCATTAATGCTATTTTCATCATAATATCAATGGAGATCATACATAAACATCACAACCACTAATATCACAACCAATAATAATAGAGTCATGTGTCTGGATCCTCAACCTGAGGTCCTCAAATAATAAAGTGTGGGCCTTAGGGCTAAATAAATGTTAATCTCATATCACTGTCAGTCAACTAGAGTGGGGCACTACAATATGCTATGATAAATGCGAAACTGTGTGATTGTGTTTTGATCTTATAGTATATATGTGATTGGATTTCATAATTTTTCATTCATATTTAGAGTTTGTTGTGGTGATCTTGTATAAGGTGGATCTTCAATGTAGAAATTATTTGGGTTTTGGTCTAGAAACCTGAATGTGAACAATATTTACCTTGATCTATGTGTTATGTAATGAAGCTCTCTTTCACATATAATTCCAATACTCTGTATTTCCTTGTCACTGCGTGATTAATGTATTATTGTTGTATTGCCAGGATTAGTATGGGGTCAAAGCATATGCAAGGGTTTCATTATATATGAAATATTTCATGAGAACACAATCAAAGTATTGCAACCTGAAATTGGAATAATGATGCATTGTTTTATGTGAATATAGGCTATGCTTTTTTTTTCAAAGGTTGACAAATTGAGGTATTGAAAATTCATGAAGCCTTAAATCTCATATAAAATCCCTAAGACTGTGTCTGGTTATATTGCATGCATGACATAATTGATGAGTGGACCTTGATGCTTTATTAATATTGACCACTACATCTTTATTCTTTTGAAAAGCAATGCATATCTAATCTAGATCCATTTTGGTTAGTAAACATACAAGATCAACATCTTTTGCATTGAAGCATTATTTAATGGTTCTTTTTAAAAGACT
Source organism: Pinus tabuliformis (assembly GCA_031772625.1). Taxonomy (NCBI): domain Eukaryota; kingdom Viridiplantae; phylum Streptophyta; class Pinopsida; order Pinales; family Pinaceae; genus Pinus; species Pinus tabuliformis. Next base: position 624,153,343 of record CM062804.1, on the reverse strand, counting down.
AGGATAAAATTTGAAGTCATATGGAAGTGCTATGTGTTTATAACTTTGTTTTATATAGAGAATATCATTATTTCTAGTAACAAAGAGAGCTTAGCTTAGTTATAGGGAACTTGAAAATTGATGGTTGCAAGTGTTGTCTTTCTTTCTGTTCCATAGCATATCTTTTTATAAGATACATTTGCAGAGACTACCTTGGAAGAATCTAGGGTAGATTTATTGTTAGCTTTGGCCTTCTATTTAAGATTATTTCCATAACAAATTGACAACTTGAATTTTTTTCCTAGGTCTACATAGGTGAGGAGTAGGATATTTTTCCCCTTAGAAGTGTGCCAATAGTTAGGATTTGACTGTAGGATTAGGATGATAATTTTATCAATGTTTGCAGGAACTTGAAGGTGTGAAATACTAGTTTTCAGGACATATTAGGGTTTGGGTTTTACAAGTCTCTAGAGTCTTTCTCCAACATTTCCATTGTTGTGTCTCGAATTATACGAACCTCGATTTGACATAATAATGTTGGAAAATTAACTTAACATATATATCACCCAAGAATTTGGCATCGTTGTTGGGGAGGCACTAGAGGGATAAACCTTGGTGATCTACAATATTTTGGTTTGATTCTTTACCTAGTTTTTCCTGCAAGTTTTTGTTTCCTCTGAATAGATTCTTTGAATTTATTTCCTTCCTTCCAATTTTATTTATATTTAAAAAAAAAAAATCTCTAGGGTGCTATAAGAACCCCCCCATCTGCTCATATATGTGCTAACATAATATACCAACTAGCTTGTTGAGAACAAAGAAACTTTATTTCGAGGAACCTTTCAATGAGGAGTTTGGGACTAATATCAAATGATGTTGTTGAGAGACTAAAATCGTCCAATGGAAAACTCACAAAGTTAGAAATATTTATTTTATTTGAAAGTTTTAAAAATGACGTTATTAGTTCTTTAACTTCACAATCATATGATTTGCAGGAAAAACAAAAGTAGGAAAAACTACTCTCGATACTATGCTCCAATTGTAGAAATAATCCCTCCTTTAGAGAGTTTCCACTTCGCAGTCTAAAAGTTTGTGGTATTTGTGAGGAGGATCACTCAACAAATCATTTCCCATCATTGCCAGGATTACTAGAAGTGTAACTCAAGGAATAAAGTAAGGAGACAAATCGACGTTGATCTAGGTGGATATTGTGGCCACCCAACTATTCCACTTGGACCCCCACCATTGTTTATTTCAATTTCTTTAGTTATATTACAATTTACTATTATTGGCACTTTTTCGAGTCTTAAACTTCCAGATCCATTTTGAGACCCTTCATGACATTTATTTTGAAAATGGGAAAACCACTAGCTTGTGTCATGAGTTTTGAGTCTAAAGTTGTAGTCCTTGGATAAATATTTCTAACGAGGTATCATACATGTCAAACAGAGATCACATGCCAAAGTTACGACCCTAGGAAGTTGATGTACCAAATAAACCCAATGGGGCCCACAAACATTCAGTGCTTCATCTCCTACGGTTAGGTTTTTTTATGTTTATGGTTTTCCATTGTTTCTCAATAATAAATAGGCCTTTGAGTCTCAATATAACATAGTTCATAAGGCAAGTATCCATCACATCTCTTCTCAGAGATAAGCTACCATTGCCTGAGCTAGTTTATTTCCATTCTGCATGTAAATAATGTTTAGTATTTTTTATCAATGAATTGAAGTTCAGTTTTCAATGTAGCTCTATGTTTCTATTTAAATCTATATATCATTTCATTCTTTCATAAATCTCGATCAGTGGTATTAGAGCGGTCTGCTCTTTCTCTATTTTTCTGTGTATTTCCCCAACGGTGTTGAGGTATAAGGAGTTAGGGCTCGAACTAGTTGAACCTTTGCAAGAATGACCTTGCCAACCCCAACAACCTCCCATGGTGGAAGAAAATAAATACAAGGGAGCAAGAGATCCTTTCAAAATATTGCTCGAAGAAGCCATCGAACAAAAAAGGAATGGGATGATGGACAAATTTTCCCACATCCTTCGGCATATGCCCACAAGTGACACATCTTCATCCAACAGACACTATGGAGGTGTCATTTCCTTTAAGGTACAAGTCAACTTTGACATTCCCATATTTGAAGGCCAGATAGATGTAGATGTAGTTGATAATTGGTTAAATGTGTTGGAAGGATATTTTTCGGTTCATGATTTTTCCAATGGGGAAAATATTACTTTTTTACTTCTCAAAGTCACCCCCGATGTCAAGGACTAATGGTAAACCTACTATGAGCAGAGGGAAAATAGGGAATCCTCACTATTTTCAGCCGCACCCACTTGTAATTTTTTTTGAGATGCCATCAAGGAATAATATTACCCTATCGGGAGCTATGAAGATAAGTGAACCACAATACAGTAGGGAAGGGACCAAGACGTGTCAGAGTTCATGAATATTTTTCATACCCTTCACACAAAGTTGGGTATCAAGGATTTTGAGTGGAATCTAGTACTCAAGTACTGCGACTATCTACACAAATAAATCCAGGACAAGATGAAGTTCCTGGACATCTCCTTGCTTGGCACCACCTATCGATACGCTATCAAGATTGAGAGAAAAATTAAACATAAGAAGTGAGACTTTGGATCTATGAATCTGAAGTAAGGGAAAGGCGCCCCCAAACCATATAAGAAAGGACAAATCGAAGTCAGAGTGACCCAGGAAAAACCGTTGAAGCTGCAAGCAAAGAACAACACCACAAAGACATAAAAGGACACATGAAAGTGGTGTGAGTTCCATAAGAGCCCCACTCACACCACAAGTGAGTATTAAGCCAAGCAGTCACTAGTGGCAGAGTTGGAGGCTTTAGAGTCAAATGCATGTTCTGACTCTGAGTTAAAACCCAAGAAATGGAATGAAAAAGGGAAGCAAATTATTGATGTGGAGCCTAGCACTTCCATTGCCACCACCAAGGTCCAAAAGATTGAGCTTGAATATATAGAGGAGGGGGAGTGTCTTTTCCACTCATAAATGTGTGTGAAGGTTTCTTCATTTCAGTTCATTATCGACAACGGGAGCCAAAAGAACCTCATTTTAGCAGAGGTCATGAACTGGTTTAGCCCACTGACCACATGACAACCGCAACCGTACACCATCGGGTGGCTTCACCAAGGACAAGATCTTTGCATCAGCTAGTAGCTTTGCCTTCCCTTCAACATCAAGCCCTTAGCGGATGAGGTACTGTGTGATGTTGCTTCTCTTGAAATTTGTGATGTATTATTAGGCCAACCATACTTGTGGAAGTGTAATGTTGTGTATGAGTCTAGGCCTCACACTATTATTATTAGTTTGGGAAATAAGTTATACATGACACCGGAGGTAGCCCCATCTACTTCCATCTCTTTGATCTTTGCTAAGCAATGCAATAAGATCATTTCCCAGACAGGGAAATTTGTTTTCTTTCTCATTCACTCTCAGAGTAAGGGAAGATCGTGGCCACATCCATGGCCCCCGGGAAGGGTTCCTCCATGCAGCAGAAGCAGGTGGATAAGGTCGTGGAAGAATACAAGGACATCTTCTCCTCACCCATAGAGGTACCCTTGCACTATCAGGTCAAGCATTCGATCGATCTGACTCCCAGAGCACCTCTACCAAATGGGTCGATATATCGTTGATCCATTCTAGAAAACAAAGAGATCAAGTGACATATCTAGGAGTTGCTGCAAAAAGGGCACATCCGACCATGTTCCTCACCCTATGGGAGCCTAGTTGTACTTGTACAAAGGAAGGATGGGACCTGGAGGCTCTGTATTGATTATTGAGCACTAAAAGAAATCACAGTCAAGAACATGTATCAAATCCTACATATTGATGACCTTTTGGACCTGCTCAAGGGGGCCAAGTATTTCAGCAAGATCAATCTGAAGTCTGGCTATCACTAGGTTCCAATGGAGCCTATGGAAGACCACCTTCAAATCTAAGGAAGGCATTTTTGAATGGCTGGTCATGCCCTTTGGGGTTGACAAATGTCCTTGCTACTTTTATGAGGTTGATGGTTGGCATTGTGCGGCCCTTCACCAACTTATTTGTGGTTGTTTATCTAGATGTCATCCTCATCTTCAACAAGAGTTGAGAGGAGCATTTGCAACACATTCGATAGACCCTCCAAACCCTACAACAACACAAACTGTGTGCCAACTTAGAGAAATGCACCTTTGGCATGAGTCAGGTCTAGTATCTAGGTTGCATAATAAATGATCAAGATGTGAATGTGGATCAGACTAAGATTCAATTCATTCGGGATTGCCTAGCCCCGACCATTCTAATAGAGCTTCATAACTTTTTGGGCCTTGCAAATTTTTATTGAAGGTTCGTGTTGGGATTCTCCCATATTACTTGGCCTTTGAGTCAGATCACCAAGGGCAGAGTGAAAGAAAATTTTTCTTGGCCCGAGTCCCAACAGAAGGCATTCATTGAACTAAAGCATCGCCTCCGCTCTGCACCTATACCCATATTTCTAGACCTGCAGTAGCCATTTGAAATTGATACAGATGCCTCCGACTATGCTATTGGCGCAGTCCTCACCCAACACAGGAATCTGGTGGCATATCATAGTGAGACACTTTCTGATACAATTCAGAAGTACCCCACCTATGATAAAGAGATGTACTCTATCGTGCAAGCTTGTTGGAAATGGAAACAATACATTTTGGGGAACAAGACGGTCATCCACACCAATCACCAACCTATTCAGTTTAAACAGACATAAGGGAAGTTGCAGAAAAATTTCCATCAAAAGTGGTCTACATATCTCCAACAATTCCACTTGAATATTAAATACAAAAAGAGCAGCACTAATCATGCTACAGATTGCCGCAGCTGACCCCTAGTTGCAGCACTGACTACTATTCTCAACTCTTGTGGCCACAATATCTTTGGATGGTCTTAATTGTATAAAAATGATCAACATTCTCTACCACATACTAGATGCTAGTGGATGGCAAGAAAGTTCCTGATTTCCACCCCCTGGATGCATTATTATGCTACCTAGGCCACCTTTATGTTCCTTCAGTAAGTGTGCCAAGATTATTTGGAAGGCACACTATAGTCAGGTCATAGGACACTTTCGTGTGGAGAAAATTGTATTCATACTCTAGAAGTACTTTTATTGGCCAAAACTCTGATGGGATGTTGGAAAATATATCAGATCCTACACTGAATGTGCCATCACTAAGCCAACCATAAAGAAGCAAGGCTTGTACACTCCTCTGCCTACTCCCAGTCAGCCCTCGGAATCCATCTCCATGGACTATATGTCTGGCCTCCCTTCTACCAAGTATGGTAATGACTATGTATTTATGGTCGTGGGCATATTTTCTAAGATGGCTATATTGGCGGCCTCCAAGAAGAGTATCACAGCAGAGGACACTGCCAAAATCTTCTTTGAAAGAGTGTGGGTACATTTTGGGGTCTTGCAAAACATTATATAAGATTAGGATAGCAGGTTCCTAAGAACATTCTAGTTGAGCCTCTAGACATTATTGGACACCAAGCTCACCAAGTTGACTGCATTCCATCCCCAAACTGATGGCTAGACAGAAGTCGTCAACAGGATGATAGTGCACATACTACACATGTATAACTCCAAGCATCCATGAACCTAGGATGAGAGCATTCCCTATGTGCAACATAACTATTATAGATCTCTCCATAGCTCGACTGGCCGTAGTCCCTTTCAAGTGGGTCTGGGATTTCAACCATTGTGTTTGATTGATGTTGCCATGCCTCATGCAACTACACAGACAGATTCCACACATGTACAATCCAAGGTTGATAAAGAAACCAAGTTTATTGAACACATCTAGCACATCCTCCAATGGATCCATGACATCATGGAGAATTCCAATGCCAAGTATAAGCAGCGACATGGTCAACATTGGGTTCCACACAAGTTTCATGTGGGTGGAAAGGTTTGGTTGCATTTGCAAAAAAATTCCTTACTAGAGCCCATTGGAAGCTCAAGCCACTCTGATATGGGCCTTACACCATCACCATGGCTATGGGAGATAATTCTTTTGAGCTCATTGTTCTCCCATTCCTTGGCCTACACCCAGTGTTCAATGTGGACCACCTTCGGCCATACTTTCCACCCTTGTTGGATACTTCAGACATTGTAGAACAACTCACACCAATAGAGCTAAACCCAGACTACATGGAACATGCCACAAATAATCGAATCATGGACACACAAATCAAGAACACTCGCCAACATAAGATCCAACTATATCGGGTTGTCAAATTTGGCCATCTCCTGCACCAAGGCAAGTGGCTCACCAAGGACCATGCTTAGCATAATTTTCCCCATCTCATGGAGGCACTCAACGCAATGGGGACCATTGCTTACTAAGGGAGGAGGACTGATCCAGGTGGTATTGGTGGCCACCCACCTATTACACTTGGACCCCTTCCATTGTTTCTTTCAGTTTCCTTAATTATCGTACAACTTACTATTTTTGGCTATTTTTTAGGTCTTGAACTTTTGGAGCCGTTTTGAGGCCGTAAATGACGTTGTTTTTGGGAAATGGCCAAATAGAAAGCCTACGATAGATATTTACAATTGAAAGTTGTAGTCCTCGAATATATATTTCTAAAAAGGTATCATATGCATCAAATGGAGATCATATGCCAAAGTTACGACCCCGGGAATTTGATGTACCGATTTACCCTAATAGGGCCCACAAACTTTTGGTGTCATCTCCTAGGGTTATATTTTTGGATGTTTAGGGTTTTCCATTGTTTCTCAATAATAAATAGGCCTTCTAGCTTCATTGTAACATAGTGCATAAGGCATGTAGCCACCACATCTAATATTAGAGATAAGCTACCATCGCCCAAGCAAGTTTATTTCCATTATGCATGTAAACAATTTTCAGTATTTTGTTATCAATGAATTGAAGTTCAGTTTCCATTGTAGCTCTGTGTTTTTGTTTAAATACATATTTCATTTTGTTCCTTCATAAAATGGATCACAAGTATAACTCAAAATCCATTATCATTTAATACTTGGACTACCCTACCTTGTGGACACAATGGCCCTCTCCCTCAAGTCAAACATTCCCTCAAGCATGGTTTCGAGCCTCCTCTCTAGTTTAGTTCTCCATGCAAACTCAATTGCATGAGAAAAAAAATGAAATTCTCGCCCAATGTTCCATCAAGTATTCATCCTCTATAGTCCCAACTACCTGTGCAACCCAACCCTATTCCAAATAAGGAGGTTTCACAACAATTTAAAACACCTATTCTTCCTACGTTTTTACCTGTTGAATGTAATTTCAAATCTTCCAGATTAGGGATGAGATTGAATTCGAGAACTTACCCTATTACCATTAGATGAACACTATATAGTTGGTAGTTGTTTTGAAAATATTATTGAAGCTCATGAAGAAAACCATGGAATTTCTCTTAATCATCCTTGCTCATCCAAAGGAGAAGAAATCAATAGTGAGGAACTAACATTGGAGCCCGAGATTGAGTAGTTTCTCTCTTATCTCTCACTAGATCCCTTATGCGTCCAAGAGAGTAATCATCAAGCTATGGAAGACTTGCATAACATACCAAAAGAGTGTGTGCCAATTTTTTTTTTATGAGTTGGAGAATCATGAATATCTCGAGCCAATTGAAGCCTAGTTTCAAACGATCATCGACATGCAACCTTCCCTCACCATTCGACAACTCTTCGTACCATATTAATTAAGGAAACCGGTTTTTCATACTCTGGTATACATTAAAGATTACTTTTTGAATATGAGTATGAGTATATTTAGTATTCTATTACGCACATGATTGCACTAGAAGTACTCCTACACTTGAAGGAGAGATTCCTCTCTTTAAATTAGGGTAGGATAGTATAGAAGCAATAAATAAAAAGGCCATCTGAAATACTTTTTTTACAAAAACACTCTTGAAACTACAACTCCACAAGGCACAACTATGAAACTTCGAGCACTCTTATAGTAAGTCTTGTCAGGTGTGATTCACCTCCAATGCCTCATTATTTTATAAAGTGACTATAATTGATTGGTTATTCCCTTTTCATATTATTTTCCGAGATCATCCATTGATTTAGTCAGGGGGATTTGTCATGATTAGTTCTTCCCATTCATAAGCTCAAAACCCTACTCCTTGTCTAGTCCCTTTAACAAGATGTTATCCCAGAAATATTTTCAAGTTTCTCTTAAAATGCATTATTAAAAATCCTCCCATGGTGTACCATTCCTATAGAACCTCAATGGGATTTCATGAGAATCCTAGCATGACCAACTAGAGGGACCCTTCAGTCATGATCTCAGATGCTCTGTTATACATTAAATAACTGAGATTTAAGATAATTGTGGATGATGTCACCCCTGGGATAAATATAAATAACTAGTTATGTGCCTGGAAAATTGAAATACTCTCATACCACCTAGCTTCCATACACTCTAAAAATTTGTCAATGAAAAGTATACATTATTTCAAATATTTTGAGTGATATATAATAATAAAAAGGAAGTACCGGGAAGTCTGATGGACCTCCTTTCCTCATTTCATAAGCAGTTAGAATTCCGTGCAGCTGTGACATTTTAAGGCTTTGTAGATTCTCTTTTTCTTCTATTGCAGAAACTTTAGATTCAAACCTAGGGGACAAAGATCTTAAAACTTTTTCAACCACAACAACCTCTTTTATTTCTTCACCCAAATTTTTCATACAATTAACAATCTCATCTACACGAAGAAAATAGTTAGCCACACTTTCATCATTATACATCCTGAGATTTTCATACTGAATCCTGAGGGTTTGAAGTTTTGCTCGTTTTACCTGATCATCTCCTTCATAGCTCAGAACAATCTTGTCCCATATCTCTTTTGCAGATTTAAACTACATTACCTTGACAAATTCTGATTGAGATAGGCATCCTAATAGAGTATTGACCGCCTTTGCATTTGTTTCATATTTCTTCTTCTCAGCCGGATCTGTAGGAGTTGCTGATGGAAAAGTATACCCTGTATCTATGATATCCCAGACTTCTATACCAAGAGATTGAAGATAGTCAGTAACTCTTACCTTCCAATAAACGAAGTTTGTCCCATCAAAAATTGGTGGCCTGATTGATGCTTCCCTCTCGTAGTTGCTCATGATGAACGATATTCCTTCAAGCGATCAAGCTTCTCCTGAAGGACCTGCTCTGATACCAATTGTTGGAAATAATACTGAGAGGGGGGGTGAATCAATATTATTAAGTCAAATGTTCCTTTTTCAAAATCAAATAATATACGCTACTTCAGTTAATTGAACCCGCGTATATACGCAACTATGCAGAAGAAAACCCGCGTATATAATGCAAACTTTTTAATTTACTTTATCTTTCTGATGTTGATTGTTAATCTGTGATTCATAAGCAAATAACCAGTAACCAGAATTAGTAAAACAGAGGAAAAAGACAATCGCACACAAGAACACAAGATATAAGGTGGAAACCCAATGTGGGTGAAAACCACCTGCTGCAATTTGTCTCTATCTTTTCTTTAATTAGAAACTTCTTTTTACAATTGTATTGGTGCAGTCCTTTACCGGTACGCAGGCTGCAACCTGCAGAGAGCTACAACCCTCTCTCGTTTTCCAGCTTCTCCTGGAAGGGAGCTCCACCCCCCTTAGTTCTTGTACTAGCTTGAGATACTAGTACCCAGGCTTCTACGTGCAGAAGGTTGCAACCTTCTCTTTGCTTTCAGGGACCTCGTTTCATTAATTTTCAGACTGGATCCACAGATAATATCAATCAAGCATCAAGAATTTCTGCATCAACCAATCTTCTTTTCACCAATCAAAACTGAATCAAATAAACACTTCTTTGACCGTTGTACCCAGAACACAGTAACTGTAATCAAACACCAATTCCGAACCCAGAACACTGCAGCAATAAAACAGAAGCAGCTAGAACATAAATCAAGATATGTACGCTACTTCACTATTCAGCAACCTGCGTGTATACGCTTTTGTACCACCACCAACCTGCGTATACGCTTCTTTCATTCATAGAAAAGGTGTGTATACGCACCTGCACTTCACTGAACCTGCGTACATATCTATAAAGGATAATTTATTCTTTTAAAACATTCAGTCATTAGTTAACCCAGATTATCAGATTTATAGATCAAGAGAGCGCCACATATAACAGATCAAAATCATACAGAGATACCAATGTTCAAGCCTTGAGATTTTGATCCATCAATAGTCCTTATCCTTCTTGCGCTCAGGTTCCTCCTTCATTCAGATCTAGATCTGCACCATAACCCAATCACCAGTATTCCAGATCTAGAACAATATCAGATATTCAATAAATCAGATGATCTCTTTCCACATGATCTCCTTCCTCTTTTATAGTTTTAGGCCTTCCACAATACCACGGTCCAAAACCATAATAAACAATACCAAGGGCCCAATACCTGGGGTCAACACTTTTGACGAGATACCATGGTCCAAAAGCATAGGTTCAAATTCCAAGGACTAACGACCACAGACCAAAAAATAAGTTTCCCACCATGTACGCGCTTCTATGTGCGTGAAAGTGCGTGTATACACATACACGATTTTTGAACATCTAACCCGCGTGTATACGCGTCTTCGGCAAGGTGAACCTGCGTATACAAGATTTCCTTCATCCTGAGAGCCTGAACTGAGATTTGTCACCAAAGTGAGTCGCCATCAAGGACAACACCTGTACCATAGTGCCACACCTGTCCCATAATGCCAACAATCTCCCCCTTTGGACTTGATGGCAACCCAAGATCCTCATTCTCCCCCTTTGTCATCAAGGGCAAAGGGCTGTGCTCCCCCTGAGTACATGCTGATATCTCTGCTCTGTTGTGCTGAACATGCTCCCCCTGACTGTAGGCAAGATCTGCAAAAATATGTTCTGTAAAAAGAATCATGACTTACATATCATAAATGACCTTCCTATCACCAAAGGACTCGATACATACATCCATCACCCAACCAAGTGGGGATCATCCACCCAACCAAGTGGGGATACATCAGAAATTTACATATGATAACCAATTACATTGCATCAATCATCCCAGGCATAGTGGGGAAACCAAAATAGGCCGTTACATGACCTTGATAAAGAGAATATATACATGACATAGAGACGAAATATGAAGACTATGAAAATCACCAATAACTACTATCAGCAGCATCTGACAATAGCAACAACCATGTTCTCCTTTTGTTCTCCTTTCTGCAGCTGATCCACCTGAACCAAATAGCTTGAGTACTTGAACCAAGAGCTTCTAGGTAATGCCAACAATGCATTATTAGAAGATTATCTGCTCCCCCTGAACCTGTGCCAGATCAACTCTGACAAACCCATATCAGACTCTCTGCAACCAGAGTCTGTTCCTGCTGATTTCCTTCAGAAACTCCATATACGCGACTGCACCTGCATAAATCGGTGTATGTACGCGGATACCCCTCATCCAACTTGCGTATACCAATTTTTCTTTGAAACAGACAAGCTTCAATAGCAGGATGAAGCATCAACTACTCCTAGCTTCTGTCTGAGGTATTCAAAAGTTTCCCTGGGTAGTGGTTTGGTGAGTATATCAGCAACTTGTTCCTTAGAAGGAACATACTCCAACTTGACCTTTTGCTCAAGCACTTGTTCCCGAAGAAAATGATACTTGATGGGTATGTGCTTGGTCTTTGAATGCATGACATGATTTTTTGAAATGTTGATTGCACTTGTATTATCACATAAGATAGAGACAGGTGGAGTACAAGTGATTTGAAAATCCTGCAAGATTTGCATCATCCAAAGGAGTTGTGTGCAACAAGATGCAGCAGCCACATATTCTGCTTCAGCTGTAGATAAAGCAATCGAACTATGTTTCTTGCTGAACCAAGATACTAATCTGGACCCCATAAAGAATGCACCACCACTTGTGCTCTTCCTGTCATTCACGCTTCCGGCCCAATCTGCATCTGTGTAAGCATGAAGTGTGAGATCTGTATCTCTGGGATACCATAAGCCATAGTTTTGAGTTCCTTGAAGGTACTTGAAGATTCACTTGACTCCTTAAAGATGAGTTTCCTTTGGATTTGCCTGAAATCTTCCAACTATTCCCACTGCATGCATGATGTCTAGTCGGGTACCTGTCAAATAAAGTAGACTTCCAATCATGGATCTGTAGGTTGGTTGATGCACTACTGCTAATTCATCATTTGCACTGAGACTGCATCCTGTAACCATGGGGGTACATACTGGTTTTGCATCTTCCATGCCATATTTCTTCAAGATCTACTTGAGATACTTGGTTTGAGATAAAAAGATACCGCCTTTATTTTGTTGGATTTGCAATCCAAGAAAATATGTCAGTTCTCCAAGCAAGGACATTTCGAATTCTTTCTGCATCACCAAGGCAAAGCTTTGACTCATAGCCTCTTCATTGCTGCCAAAGATAATATCATCTACATACACAACAAGTATTAGAAATTTGTCATTTTCAATTTTTATATAAAGATTGCTATCTGCTGATCCTTTTGAAAAACCTTGTTGATGAAGATATTTGTCCAAACGGTAGTACCAAGCCCTTGGAGCTTGTTTAAGACCATATAGAGCCTTTTTTAGTCTACATACAAGATTTGGATCATTCCCAAGAATGAAACCATCTGGTTGTTCGATGTATACTTCTTCTTCTAAGTCTCCATTCAGAAAGGCTGACTTCACGTCCATTTGAAATACTTTGAACTTCTGAAAGCTTGAGAGAGCAAGGAACATTCGGATGGCCTCATGTCTAGCAACGGGAGCAAAAGTTTCTTCAAAGTCTATTCCTTCTTATTGAGCATAACCCTTACAAACCAGTTTGGCCTTGTTTCTAATTACTTCCCCATTTTCATTCAACTTATTTTTGAAGATCCATTTTGTCCCTATGACATTCTTATCTTTTGGTCTAGGAACCAACTCCCAAGTGTTGTTCTTTTTGATATGCTCAAGTTCTTCATCCATAGCCTTGACCCAGCATTCATCTTTGCATGCCTCTCTTACATTTTGTGGCTCAGTGGAGGAGAGTAATTCCAAATAGCTTGAGGCTTCTGCAATTGTTCTTCTTGTTTGTACGCCAGCCTCTTTTTGCCCCAAGATTTGAGATTCTGGATGATTCCTCTGAACATACCTGGATGGATTCTTTTCTTCTATCCTTATCTGCTCCTCTGGTGCCTCTTGAGGTTCTTCTTCATCATCAGTCTGATTTGGAGAGTAGTATTCATCCTCTTCGATATCTTCATGATTTACTTGCCTAGGAATGTATCCTTTTTCATCAACCACTACATCAATGCTGTCAACAATTCTTCCAAGTCTTTTATTGTAACACTTATATGCTTTATTTTGGGGAGAATAACCAAGGAGAATGCCTTCATCTGCTCTAGGTTCAAGTTTTCCAAGCTGCTCATCAGTATTCTTAATATAGCATTTGCTCCCAAAAATTTTGAAATGCTTTACTGAAGGAGTCTCACCATACCAAAGCTCATGAGGAGTTTGAGTGCTGTTCACTTGGACATTTGTTTTGTTGAGAATAAAAAATGCGGCATATGCAGCTTCACCCCAGAAGGTTGCGGGAGTTCCAGACTCATCAAGCATAGCACGAGCCATTTGTTGGATTGTTCTGTTCATCCTTTCCGCCACTCCATTTTGCTGAGGAGTCCTAGCTGTAGAGAATTCCCTTCTTATTCCATGTTCTTCACAGAAATCGAAAAATTCATTTGAGGTAAATTCCCCACCTCTATCGGACCTGAGGCACTTAATTTTCTAATCTGATTCATTTTCAGCCAAGGCTTTGAAGGATTTGAAATTTTCGAATACTTCGTCTTTGTGCTTCATAAGTCCTAACCAAACAAACCTCGAGAAGTCGTCAATGAATAATATAAGGTATTCTTCTCCTCGAGGTGACCTTGTCCTAAATGGACCACATACATCTGTATGGACTAGCTCAAGAGGCCTGCTAGCTGATCCTTCCTTCTCAGGAAAGTTAGTTCTGGTTTGCTTACCAAACTGACATGATTTGCATATGGTGTTGTCTGGAATTTTGATATCTGGAAGACCATGAACTGCCTGGTATTTGCATGATTTCCTTATTTGTGAAAAGCTTAGATGCCCCAACCTCCGGTGCCATAACCAATGTTCATCATCCTTGCTCAAATAGCATTGTTGTTGTCCTTCTTCAAATATGTATAGATTATTTGGAGTTCTTCTGCCTTTGATCACTGTTTTTCCTGTATCAAGATCACGAACACTATATCCATTTGATCGAAATATTACCTCGGTTCCTTGATCGCACATCTGACTAACACTCAGTAGATTATGCTTCAAGCCATCAACATACAAAACATTTCCAGCCTTGACCTTTTCTTTCAACTGAGCAATGCCTTTTCCTTTTATGGCTGCAGGGGTATCGTTTCCAAAATAAACCTTCTTTCCCTTTTCTAATGCAGTATATGATTCAAGTTTTTCTTTATCCCCTGTCATATGCTTCGAACATCCGCTGTCGATATACCATAGATTTTCCTATCCTTCTGCATAAAAGGCTATCCCACATCTTTCTGGTTGTGGTTCCTTCATTCTCCATGTTCTGGCACTTGAAGTTTGCTCCTTCTGAGTTGTCTTCCAAAACCTGCTCCTGCATTTAGAATCCTCATGACCAAAGTTATTACAAATAGAACATTCAACTTCATTTTCAAGGGTTGAAAAGTTGTTATAAGTCCTTTTCGTGATCCCAGTTATATTCCTTTGTTTTTGACCTTCTCTAGTCATGATTGTCTTATAGGCAACACATTGGGCTGCTTTGTGACCAAAGTTATGGCAAGAGAAGCATTTTCCATTGAAGAAACTCCTGTGATTATCAAATCTATCATCCAACCGATTGTAGTTTCTACTGATATCCATTCTTGAGGCAAATTGGGAAGATTTTACCTGTGGTTGATTGTAGCTTCTATTTGTCCTTAAGGTAGCTTGCCCCCAATTTTATTGATAGTCTTTGTTCATTCTTGAGGTAAACTGTCTCTGATATACCTGATGATTTCTATTAGGACTTTGCTTGCTCCTCCTTGCTGCATCAAGATAACTTTTGGAGGTGGATGCTTGAGATGTTTCTTCATTATATCCCAGACCTGTCTTGATTAGTGGAGAATGCTGCACATTGATAATCTCATCCAGAGTTTCGGATCCTTTAACAAATTTAAGATTAATAGCTTTTGTTTTCTCAATCTCTTTTCTAAGACCAACAATTTCACATTCCAGTTTTTCAAGATGTTTTTCCCTTTCAGCCAGTTGACGTTGCAGAGAATCAATAATCACATTTTTCTCTTCTAAGCAAATTTTGAGATTAGATATCTCTTTATAAAAACCTTCTACATCTATAGCATCCATGTAGTCATCATCTTCAAAAGCCATTAAAAGTTTATACTCATTACCTCGTTCATCTTCGTCACTATTTGAGAGTCCATCACTATCTTCATGAGTGTAATAGCCTTTCTTATTTGCATTCTGTTTCTTGTTCCATCTAACAGGTTCCTTCCCTTTGTCAATCTTATCCTTGTGAGGACATTTGGCAGCATAGTGACCGACTCTTCCACAAGCAAAGCATTTGAAAGGTAACTTACCTCGGAACCGTCCAGTACCCCGTTGAAGATTTCTGACAAAATTTGATTCTTCTTCTTCTTCTGACACGTGTCCTGACTCGTAGTACTCGCCTTTGCCTAAAGCCTTGAAGGCAGCTTCTCTCCTGTCTGATGGACCTCCTTTCCTCATTTCATAAGCAGTTAGAATTCCGTGCAGCTATGACATTTTAAGGCTTTGTAGATTCTCTTTTTCTTCTATTGCAGAAACTTTAGATTCAAACCTAGGGGACAAAGATATTAAAACTTTTTCAACCACAATAGCCTCTTTTATTTCTTCACCCAAATTTTTCATACAATTAATAATCTCATCTACAAGAAGAAAATAGTTAGCCACACTTTCATCATTATACATCCTGAGATTTTCATACTGAATCCTTAGGGTTTGAAGTTTTGCTCGTTTTACCTGATCATCTCCTTCATAGCTCAGAACAATCTTGTCCCATATCTCTTTTGCAGATTTAAACTGCATTACCTTGACAAATTCTGATTGAGATAGGCATCCTAATAGAGTATTGACTTCCTTTTCATTTGTTTCATATTTCTTCTTCTCAGCTGGATCTGTAGGATTTTCTGATGGAAAAGTATACCCTGTATCTATGATATCCCAGACTTCTGTACCAAGAGATTGAAGATAGGCAGTAACTCTTACCTTCCAATAAACGAAGTTTGTCCCATCAAAAATTGGTGGCCTAATTGATGCTTCCCTCTCATGATGAACGATATTCCTTCAAGCGATCAAGCTTCTCCTGAAGGACCTGCTCTGATACCAATTGTTGGAAATAATACTGAAGGGGGGGTGAATCAGTATTATTAAGTCAAATGTTCCTTTTTCAAAATCAAATGATATACGCTACTTCAGTTAATTGAACCCGCGTATATACGCAACTATGCAGAAGAAAACCCGCGTATATAATGCAAACTTTTTAATTTACTTTATCTTTCTGATGTTGATTGTTAATCTGTGATTCATAAGCAAATAACCAGTAACCAGAACCAGTAAAACAGAGGAAAAAGACAATCGCACACAAGAACACAAGATATAAGGTGGAAACCCAATGTGGGTGAAAACCACCTGCTGCAATTCGTCTCTATCTTTTCTTCAATTAGAAACTTATTTTCACAATTGTATTGGTGCAGTCCTTTACCAGTACGCAGGCTGCAACCTGCAGAGAGCTACAACCCTCTCTCGTTTTCCAGCTTCTCCTGGAAGGGAGCTCCAATCCCCTTAGTTCTTGTACTAGCTTGAGATACTAGTACCCAGGCTTCTACCTGCAGAAGGCTGCAACCTTCTCTTTGCTTTCAGGGACCTCGTTTCATTAATTTTCAGACTGGATCCACAAATAATATCAATCAAGCATAAAGAATTTCTGCATCAACCAATCTTCTTTTCACCAATCAAAACTGAATCAAATAAACACTTCTTTGACCGTTGTACCCAGAACACAGTAACTGTAATCAAACACCAATTCTGAACCCAGAACACTGCAGCAATAAAACAAAAGCAGATAGAACATAAATCAAGATATGTACACTACTTCACTATTCAGCAACCTGCGTGTATACACTTCTGTACCACAACCAACCTGCGTATACGCTTCTTTCATTCACAGAAAAGGCGTGTATACGCACCTGCACTTCACTGAACCTGCGTACAGATCTATAAAGGATAATTTATTCTTTTAAAACATTCAGTCATTAGTTAACCCAAATTATCAGATTTATAGATCAAGAGAGCGCCACATATAACAGATCAAAATCATACAAAGATACCAATGTTCAAGCCTTGAGATTTTGATCCATCAATAGTCCTTATCCTTCTTGCGCTCAGGTTCCTCCTTCATTCATATCTAGATCTGCACCATAACCCAATCACCAGTATTCCAGATCTAGAACAATATCAGATATTCAATAAATCAGATGATCTCTTACCACATGATCTCCTTCCTCTTTTATAGTTTTAGGCCTTCCACAATACCACGGTCCAAAACCATAATAAACAATACCAAGGGCCCAATACCTGGGGTCAACACTTCTGACGAGATACCATGGTCCAAAATCATAGGTTCAAATTCCAAGGACTAACAACCACGGACCAAAAAATAAGTTTCCCACCATGTACGCGCTTTTATGTGCGTGAAAGTGTGTGTACACGCATACGCAATTTTTGAACGTCTAACCCGCGTGTATATGCGTCTTCGGCAAGGTGAACCTGCGTATACAAGATTTCCTTCATCTTGAGAGCCTGAACTGAGATCTGTCACCAAAGTGAGTTGCCATCAAGGACAACACCTGTACCATAGCACCACACCTGTGCCATAATGCCAACATATAGTGCTAAACTACAACATAAAAATGACAAGCTAATTGATAAGAACAAGAAGTTGCGGAACATGGTCAATAATTGGATCAAATGGGCTAAATAATATGTTGTTCACAATAGGATATTAAAGAGGAGAATCAAAGAAGCGAGGAGTAGGGGTGAAAAGAACTTAAACATTCTTGTCAAAGCAGCAAGATTCTAGCAAAGAACTACAACCCTATAGTTTTGGTCAATTTTGGTTCTTGTTCGGGAAATTTTGCTTGCATGAGGACATGCAAGATGATCCACATGGGGGGATGTTGAGCCTCAGTTTTGATACATTTCACACACCTTTTTCCCTGAATCACTTATGTTTTTACCTAGTTTCTATGGTTATTTCCATCACTTTGTACATTTTTGGGTTGTTATCTTAAACATGGCCATGCCAAGGTAATTTATTTACTATTTTATATATTTCCCTAGTTTTCCAATGATTTAAGAGAATTTATGTAATAGTGTTACTAATAATGGTTGGTGTAGAGGTTCAGTTCCTATGATAGGTGAAGAGTTCCTTTATTTGATCTTAATAATCATTATTAAAATATTAATTTTCATAAACTAGCCATTATATGATCTTTTGGTCTCTACGTCACCCTCTATTTAAGCCTATGCCATGATCTGCATCTTCATCTAGCCCTGATGATGAACCACACTAGCTGGTTCAAAACGCGTCGGCAATTTTTTTTTCTCCTATGTGATTTCTACTGAAAAGACTCTTCTTAATGTAATATGGATCACAGAAGCCTGAATTCAGAAGTTCCTATTTAACTGATTCATAATATTGAGAATAGAAATGAGTGTTGGAGAATCTAATTCTAACCACCTGCTAGGTGTCACATATGTCCATCCAAGTGTCCTAGTTTAGTTTCAGTTAGTCCAGTTTAGTTCAATCTCACTGCAGTCATTTATTGTTGATGTCTCCAATGTAATCTTATTTAACTGATTTGTAATATTGAGAAGAGAAATCCTTTTCTCCACGTTTTCTCTTCATTCTTTGTCATGGTATTAGAGCGTAGGCTATGTAAGACTCCTTGAGAGTGACAAAGAGAAGAACCACCAGGTCGCATAAGACTCTAGAGAGAGGAGTGTGTCATCAAAATTCATGGATGAGAGGCCGAGGAGAAAGTATGAAATCAACTTAAATTTTGCACCTGTGAAGAAAGATAAGTACGTCAATTTTGCCCCGGTGAAGAGAGCCAAGTGCGTCAGTTTTGCACCCAACAAAAAGAACCCGCAAAAGAGATGAAAAGTTAAGAAATTGTAGAAAATTTAGAATTGATGCACCCGTAAGTTGAGAGAGTGCAGAAACAAGGAAGAGGAATTTTAAAAAAGGGCAATTTTAAAGGAAGGTGCACGAGGCATGAAGCATCAAAAGTCAAGGCACTTTCCAACTCCTCAACACACAAAATGCTACCCATTATGTTTTTTTTATTTGTCTCATTAAACGACAAAATTGGAGTTTTTTTAAAGTTCAAGTTCTTTTTTGAAAACAAGTCAAAGCAAGTTCATTTTTTCATGGCTCGTGCCTTCGTACGTTGAACACTACTTGTTAGCAAGTTTCATTTTAAATAAAGGGAAAATAATTTGTTTAAATTTATTTCAAACATTTTTAAGGGACTTTATGTTATATCAGCTCTATTAAAAAGTTCTC
Source organism: Pinus tabuliformis (assembly GCA_031772625.1). Taxonomy (NCBI): domain Eukaryota; kingdom Viridiplantae; phylum Streptophyta; class Pinopsida; order Pinales; family Pinaceae; genus Pinus; species Pinus tabuliformis. The sequence continues at coordinate 624,133,644 of CM062804.1, read as the reverse complement.
ATTCATGGGCTTGGGCTTTAAAAGGGGATATTGAGGATTTTAAAAGAAAATGATTTTTGTTATAACAAGGATTATGATTTGGTCTAATTGTGAAGGGTACTTCACAATGGGGAGGCCCCCTTGGTTGAAGAATTTCTAGCACTGTAAATAACACCCTAAAAAGTCAAGGAAAATAAAAACTATAACCTATGTAGCCGCACCACTTGAGACTCAAACCCCTATCGTTGGCTGAAGGGTTACACTAAGTATGGTGAAAGCTAGTCGGCTTTGTTCCAAAATCCTGGAGCCTCAAACAATTAATTTGGATCAAGAATAAGGTAAAGAAGAAACAATGTTGGATACTCCATGTACCTATGATAAAGGGAAAAGTAGACTTCATAGGTTTGGAGAGTTCACTGCAAGGTTTATCTCCCATATTAAAAATCAAATTGAAAATCATGCAATAGACACAAATCAAATTAAAATCTTGCAATAGAAACAATTCAAATTAAAATTTCTGCATTAGACACAAATCAATTTAAAATCCCTACAGAAGAAACATATCAATTCAGAACTCCTATAGGAGAGGAAAATACAGACTTTGTTTTTCTGTCTAAACCTCCTACAATAGAAATGAACTATTCCTATTCCACTAATGGATAGAAGCTAATGGATCCAATTGATCGTTCTATATTAAGGAAGAAGGACAGGGAAATAAAAAAATTGAAGAGTTAAATACAAGAACAACATGTCCTTAACAAGTATATCAAAGAGGAAAATGAAAGGATGAAAGCGTATAGTGCTAAACTACAACGTAAAAATGACAAGCTAATTGATAAGAACAAGAAGTTGCGGAACATGGTCAATAATTGGATCAAACGAGCCAAACAATATGTTGTTCACAATAGGTTATTAAATAGGAGAATCAAAGAAGCGAGGAGTAGGGTAGAGAGGAACTTAAATATTCTTGTCAAAGCAGCAGGATTCTAACAGAGAACTGCAACCTTATAGTTTTGGTCAAATTTGGTTCCTGTTCAGGAAATTTTGCTTGCATGAGGACATGCAAGATGATCGACATGGGGGGATGTTGTGCCTTAGTTTTGATACATTTTCACACACCGTTTTTCCTTGAATCACTTATGTTTTTACCTAGTTTCTATGGTTATTGCCATCACTTTTTACATTTTTGGGTTATTATCTTAAACATGGGCATGCTAAGGTAATTTACTTACTATTTGATATATTTCCATAGTTTTTCAATGATTTAAGAAAATTTATGTAAGATTGTTACTAATAATGGTTGATGTGGAGGTTGAGTTCCTATGATAGGTGAAGAGTTCCTATTCACCTAGTACAATTCATGTTCACCCAATATAGTCCATGTTCACATAATGCAATTCTTGTTCCTACCTTAACATTTGTTACACATCTAGCTATCATGACAAGAATTGAGCATATGGGTTTTGTAAAGCAAAGGCTCGAGATGATATTGTGTTGTTTTAACTGTGCCTAGGTTTCCATAATAAGCATGAAATTCATAGTCAAATATCTGGTCAAACTTTCCTTTATATGCAACAAGTATTCATATAGCAATGATTTTGCTAGTCCATTAAGTGTTTGTTGGCCAGGTCATCAACAAGTTATGACTGGGAGTTCCTCAATTCGTTGGTTATCAATATATGTGTTGTAGTCGTTACAACACCATCCGAAATTTTGGGCCCTCCTCTACTTATCTAGGTTTCAAAAGTTATGTCTTTGAATCATGTAGATTATCCAATCTCCTAGTCGCCATTGAACCCTGTCAATGTTTGTGTTTTGTCCTAGGTATTGATCTTATTCATGCATTAGGGTTTAAGAGATTTTTAGTTTAATAATGTACTTCAATCCTCATGCACCTTCAAGCATTATCCCCCTATAATGTGTTTTACGATGTGGTGAAGTACCTTGTGATAATGGCTAGCAATTCATTTTGGCTCTTACTATGTTAACTATATTAGGGTTATGAACCTGTCACTTTGCTTTTGCACATCTAAAACCCTAGACCGTAATGACAAGGAGCGAAGGGATAAACCATGTTGTCTTGATCCTCATCTCTTGCTTTGTACTACTTAGTTCACACCCCATCAACTCTTAATGGTATTTTTCGTGGCATTGGTTGCGTTATCTTCCTTTTAAACATTCATGTGTGTGAGTGTTTATGTTTTAAACAAGGGGTATTGTTTGGGCATTCAAGTCTAACCTTTCAAAGTTTTGTACTCTGCATAGCATATTTCTCTTTCAAAAGAGGCATTTGAATATTTGAGCCTAAATTTTGTTGAAAGTCTCTATTACAATTATTGCAAAAATTATTTGTTAAAGTCAACTTGCTTATGTTTGCAACTATTTTTATTCATTATACATCTAAAATTCAACATCCAAGTTGTTAAATTCACTCTTTTATTGCTCATGTGGACAAGGTTGGACCTTTAAAAGAGGAAGGCATTGGAAACGTTGAACATGCCATATGTGACACATTCATGCCAAGTCAACACTTTTCAGAACATACTAGCAAATGTATTGAGAGGCCCAATCAAATATCCACTGAATATACCGGTTCTAAGGTATCATATTAATACTTTGAAGGTGCACACATTGAAAATATGACCAAAGTACCCCAAAGGTATGCGTTTAATTGAAAATACAATATGAGGTGCACATTATAACAAATGAACGCTTAGGTACTATATGAAAAAGGGATCCACAAATCAAATGTTAAATTATGAGATAACAAGAACATAGCAGACAAAATATGGGCACACATAAAGTGCTTTTTGGACTCCTAGTTTGTCAATTGATGCTATATGGGTGTGAATTGCAGGCTAGCAGTAACCCCATCTCAAAATGGAAACAAATTGAGAAAATCCAAAAACGCTTGATCATGAGCAAGTTCAAAATAAAAATTTCGGTACCTTATGAGATAACGTTGAGTGAAACATGAGCAACTCCCATCGAAGCAATTGCTATGGTGCAGCTCATAAGATATCTAAAAAGAATTGAGCAAATGCGAGTACGTAAATGGCCTAATGTTATCTTCAATGAAGGCATGAGTGAAAAAAAGAAAACATGGATGAAACAAACCTACACACGAATGCAAAAAAGGAATATCTACCTCAATGCATGTCCCACAAATAGCAAGGAGCTAAATAATTTTGTTCGTAAACAGATATGGGGAAAAGAATTGGGTAGAAAGAAGTACTACATTGAGGAATTCAACCCTACGTGTGATCTACAACAAAAAGAGTTCATTAGAGCTAGCATTCCGTGGAGGGAAAAGGTTCTTATTGCTCAATTAAGAACCAACTCGCATCAACTTCGGCGTGAAATAGGACGGTGGAAAAGGTCCAAAGAATCTTGGGGAGAACGGCTATGTACATTTTGAACGCCTCGCAATGGATAAAAAAAAACATTTCATTTTGGGATGTCATGCATTCAAATGCATCAGAGAAAGTTATGGGAATATGTTAGCATTGGTTTCTTGGCATTGTCTTTTCAGTGAGGGGATTGTTAGAAGGTTAGACCAGCTCATCATCAATTTGAATAAGGAAATGATTGAATTGCAAAAGGCGAAAACATGAACCATTTGTCCCATAGACTATTTTTAGTCTTGTGAACGTTAAAATATCATTTCATTTTATTTCATTATAGATAGTGAAAAGATGTTGAGAAATACAATAAATAACAAACTGGTTTCGTGTGATAAAGCCAACAATGCCTATGAATATTGAACAACGCCGTGAGATCTACATTGAGAATTATATATACAATCGGTCTCACTAACATTATGTGCGATCCAAAGTTCTTCGGTGCTGAGTAAAAAAAAAAATGCATCAACGACAATCCATAACAATATATCACACGAAGAGGATGAGGGGTCACGATGGATATTATAAAACAATGGCTTCAAATAAACACAAGAATATTGAGACAAGGGCATTGCGGCAAGGAACTCCTGAAAGAACATTTAAATAACGCGTTGTCAAATTATTTGGTAATGAATTTATAAGCCAACAATGTGATGAGAAGTCTCATAGGGTAGTGCAAATGGCATGTCCAAAGCAGGGGCTTGATGTTATGGGACCATGAGCACCCAAAGAAAAGAGACATCACCCAGAAAATATTAAATATGTCATGGATTTTATAGCAAGATTATATTTGCGGAATTATATGACATGGATAGCATATGAGGACACGCCCGCTCAAGTTGCATTAAACCCTTGCATTTCGAGAATTTTATAAAACGCCATGCGGAACCATTAAGGACTAATAAAAGAAGTGCCAGCCATACATATATCGTTGGTGGAATCGATTCGTCGAAAGGTCCTTTTCTTGCATAATCGTTGCCAAGCCGGTCATACTATTTGGTTAATTGAACAAAAACGATACATTTTGAATGGCTCATGAATACAACGAAAGGCAAAGCAACACAATGCTCTTTCAGGTGCAGGCACGCTCATTGATTGACATTGGCCCTCACTTTTAACTGTCACGTGCAAGGCATTCGTTGGCTTCCAGGAACATGGCGTTGGAGTTCAGGTGTCACAAGAGGCACAACGGTGAGTGTTGGCCCATGGCGCAGGCCCAAGGAGTAGGCATGTTAACCCTGGCTTTTATAAATCGGACTTGCGCCCACATGGCGCACTGCGCACATCCAAGACTCAAGTCTTGGAATCTTGACGACTAAAGTCGCACCAAGCACCAGTGCATGGAGTTTGACATTGATAGGCGTGATTAGTACGTGACTAATACGTCGATGAAAAGAGCTAACTAGCTATATATTGGGTATTTAATGCTCTCAGCACGCGACTTAACGCGATAACACGGGAGCGGGCAAATTCGGCATTAAATAATATTTGCCCGCTCCGTGTTATCTGGCTAAGTGGCGTGCTGCTCTGAGAGCATTAAATACCCAATATATGGCTGGTTAGCTCTAGTCCGTCGATGAAAAGAGCTAACCAGCCCGTCGATGAAAAGAGCTAACCTTGTGGATTGAGTCCCACAAGGTTACAAGTTGTGTGTGGTCTTACATTCAAAGATTTGGGGGAAGAGGTGGTACTTCGTAAAATATTTTCTTAGGAAAAACTATAAGATTTTATTTATGTTTATCAAGGTGAATTTGTTTCATTTGTTTTCTTATGTAGTGAATTTAATGCTACTTTGTATCTCAATATGCATTAGTTAATTGGGATTGGGTGTGTTTTAGTTAATTTAGTTTAGTTTAGTTTTACTGTAGTAATTTATTGTTGATGTTTCTAATGTAATTTTATTTAATTGATTAGTAATATTGAGAAGAGCAATTTTATGCTCCATTCTTTTCCTTCATTATTTTGTATGCAGATGACTTTATTTTGTTCGCTAAATTGGCTTTTGGTTTGCAAGAGCACTTACTATCCCTTGAGCATTTTTGTAGAAGTGTGGAGATGCAAGTCAATATCAGCGAAATGAAAGTAGTGGTTTTTCTAAGAAGAGAAAACATAACCAACATAAGTTCTACTTTGAAGGCAACATTCGGGAAGAAGTTGCGGATTACAAATATCTCGGAATTGACTTCAACAAAAATTTAAGTTGGAATGGTTGTAGAAAAAGAAGAACTTTGGGGGGTTGGAAAACATTTTATGCTTTTCAAAATAGGTGTAGAGAAGCAGAGTTATGGGACTGGAAAACCACTCAAACTCTTTTTGGACTTCTAGTGATTTTTTATGGTTGTGAACTATGGCCCAGCAGTACATCTTATATGTGAAAATTCAAAAGCGTTTGATTACAAACAAATTCAAGATTAAAAATGCAGTTCCTTGTGCTATATTGTTAAGTGAAACAGGGGCTGCTCCTATTGAAGCAAGTGCTATGGTGCGAGTCATAAAGTATTTAAAAAAAATTGAGCAAATAGAAGAGGGTAGATGGCCTAAGAAAAAATACTTGGATGCAACAAAATAACAAATGGTTTAGTAAATGGGATATTTGCTTGATCGCGTGTCCCATAAACAACAAAGAGATAAAAACTTTTGTTATGGAAAAGTTTCACAAGCTTACTTGGGATAAGGAGCTAGGAAGAAAGAAAAAATACCATATTGAAGTGTTTAATCCCGCTCATAGTCATCAACCAAAAGCATACATAGAGGCCAATATCTCTTGGAGAGCCAAAATTCTAATTGCTCAGTTAAAAACTAATTCTCATCAACTCCGTTGTGAAACAGAGCACTGGGAAATGCCAAAAAGGTGTGGGAGGAAAGAGTATGCATTTTTTGTTCTTCCGAAAAAGTTTTAACAGAAAAACGTTTCATTTTAGAATGTGAGGTCTTCAAAGACAAGTGGGAAAATTATGCAGATATGCTGGCAGCTAACTCTTGGGATAATCTATTTAGTGAGGGGTTTGTCGAAACGATGGGAGCAGTTATTTTGAAGCTTCATAGAAAAAAGGTCAAATACATCAAGTATATGAAGAAGCAATCTATCCTAAAGCTATCTTTAACCTCATGAACATTAAAATAATTTTTTTCCTTCTTTCTTTCTCTTTGTCATAGTATGAGAGCATACCAGACTTCTTGAAAACGGCAGAGAGAAGAACACTAGTTTGCAAAAGACTCTTAAAAAAAACTTAACCTATTTGTCACCGGACATCATAAACTCGTAAAAAATAACTTGAATTTCACACCGGTTAAGAAAAAGAAATGAATCAATTTTACCCTGTGAAAAGAGCTAGTTTCGCACTCTAACAAAAAGAACAATGCGCAAAAGAGTGGACTTACGAGCATCAAAAGTCAAGGCACGCGGCAACTCCTAACACACACAAACGTTACCCATTATATGTTTCTTTGTTGGTCTCACTAAGCGACAAAGTTGGAGCTTTTTATTTTTAGGTACGAGTTTTTTTTGAAAACTAGTCAAAGCAAGTTATTTTTTCGTGGCTCGTGTGTCAGTACGTTGAAGACAACTCGTTGGCAAGTTTCATTTAAAAAAGGGGCAAATCATTTGTTTAAATTTGTTTCAAACGTTTAAGACACTGTGTTATAGAGCTCTATTAAAAAGTTCTCGTTCATGGGTTTTAAAAGGGATCTTAAGGATTTTAAAAGAAAATAATTTTGTTTCAATAGTATTTTAAAAAAAATGAGATGTTTATGAAAGTTGGAGATTTTTTTTTTAATGGTTGTTCTCCTCGAATTCTATTTACTAGAAGAAAGGAAAGATATGATTAAGTGGTGAAGTATTTTGAGTGGCATATTTGAGTGATAAAAGTGAATTTATTAGGGATTTATGAATTTTTTTAATTAAGTAAAAGTGAATCTATTTGGGATTTTTGAGCCACGATTGTTATGTGTTTCCACATTGAGTCATAGTTATGACCATTATTGTTAGAACCAGAAGTTGACAATAGAGAAGTCGTTATGTTTGTTGTTCAATTAGTTTGTTCAGCCACAACAAATGGAAAAATTCAAGAGGCTAAGAAAGTTGAAGCAACAACAAGAGATATTTGAATTTTTTTTTTGAAATATTTGCGAACGAAAAAAGAGTTTTGGTGTAAGGGGGAGTAATCCAGTTGAAGATGAAGGATTTGGTGAACCCCACTGTTCTTAGCCACAAGTTGATGATGAGTGAAGAATTCACAAAGGCGGCAGAGAAGGAGCACATAGATGCTCGTGAACCCCATTGTACATAGCCACAAGTGGACGAAAATTTGGTGAATCCAACAACAGAGCTTGTTGATGACAATTTGGTGAATCCAACAACAATACTTGCTGATGACAATGATGTTGTCATTGAAGTAGTCAATGCTATTGTGAATCCAACAATTAATATTGCTAATGTAAACTTTGATGAAGAATTGTTGGCTAATGATGAATGGTTGCAGATGATACAACATAAAATCATATGGACATGATGTTATTTGGTGAGAGAAGCTCACTTGAATCTGAAAACCAAGTGGAAGACAACCTATCTGCAGCAGCACAGGTTAGTATACAAATGGAAGAGACAGAGACATAGACAGAAGAAAAGATAGAGACAGAGGCAAAGAAGGAAACCCACAAAGAGAAAGCAATAGAGACAGGAATAGGGACAGAGGCAGAGGCAGAGAAGCAAGTTCTCATTTTAGAGCAGAAGGAACAAAACATGGCTTGAAACACCATGCCTTGATGAAGTCTACGTAGAAGTTATAAAAATGAATGTTGAAGACAACATCGATGATGAACAAATTAATGAAATTTTCAGGTGTTGGAGTCTTGAAGAGATGAAATTGTATTATGAACTTATGTTGCAACAAAAGATTGATGATGAGAAGCAAATCATAGAAAATGACACGTGGCAACAGTCCACATACAATCCAAATTTTGAAGAAGTCCAAGACATGCTTAGACACCTATAACAATGGAAGACATGCACCAGCAAATGATAAAACTAAGGTTTGAAGGATACAACAAAAAAAAAAAAGTTGAAACAATTTAGAGGCTACAGGATCTAGAAGAAAAGGAAATCATATTTTTTTTTTTTAAATTGTAAAGCTAGTTGAGACATAGACCAACAAGCATCTTAGTTTAAATTTTTGTGGTTGAAATCAAGGGGGAGTGTTGGAGAATATAATTCCAACCACCTATTAGGTGTCACATCTGTCCATCCAAGTGTCCTAGTTCAGTTTCAATTAGTCCAGTTTAGTTCAATCTCACTGCAGTCATTTATTGTTGATGTCTCCAATGCAATTTTATTTAACTAATTCGTAATATTGAGAAGAACAATCCTTTGCTCCATGTTTTCTATTCATTCTTTGTCAATGAGGCGTCATGTTAAGAAATATATTTAAAGCATTCTACAATACATATTAAAATAGATCCAACATCCAGGATTATTACCAATCCTACAAATGTGAACCCGTAGTTAAATGGAGACTCTAAAACTTATGTACGCATGGGAAGCACATAGGAAACATTGTACCATGGTATTAACACTGACAAGATGCAATCTTAATATATTACACCCAAAGGTGCAACACAACGAGTATAATCAATGTAAGTAAGACACATATGCGTTATAATGAAACCCTTTTGAAGAGATGTGTTTACACCAAAGCATGCATAGGATACATGTTGAGAAACTGTAGATATTACTTGTTGTAGCATAAAGGGGAGTGAGGTGAACATTCGAAATCCTAAGCATGCAAACAAATCCATGTGTTTCCAGTTTTTTGCAAAGGGGTTGAGGCTTCAAGCAATGGCATAACGAAATGTTGTTGCCAAACATATGTGTCAATGACATTGATGGTGCACAAGTGTAGCGATGGGAAACATTATCATGAAGCATGGAAGGTTCTTTGTTTATATGCCACATTATGCAGAGGTATCTCATATAAGATTTGAAGACAACAGTGAATTGGTATAACCATGAGAAGTCCCCCCACAAATGTTAATATAAGCGCACAAAAGATACAGACTTATGTTGACTCGCTTTCTAGCAGGAAAAGGTGTGTCATGTGACCAAGAATGTTGTTGCACCATTCCATATGAAGCTATAGATCTCATCATTCTATGTATAGATACCCTTCTCTCGCCAACGCTCTTTCACACATTCATCTATAAAGAACTTGATCATGTCTCCAGTTTAGTCATTTTTGTTGGTGTACATGCACCTAGTTAGCCTTAATTAGCTTCAGTTCAACTCTAGTTCTTGCATGTGATGTGCACTTTGTGAAAATTCCAATATCGGAACCCTATTGCAGCAATTGATATTATTTATCCTAATTGTTAATTAATTAACAATTTATCTGCTACGATAAATATCAAAATAAATACACTACAACCTTCACAAATAAAACTTTGCGGAAAATAAAACGCTGGAAGCTGATAAATGCTAGCATACACACATAAATTAACATCATTATTTTTGGACAAAAGCCTCCGAAAAACCCAACTTGGGAAAACCGATGCAACAATTGAGGCTTTTATTATTATGTAGCAGTGACAAATTCTGAGTACAACTGGACGTTGAAATCTGGAAATCCTGCAGAGAAAAATACTGGAAAAAAATCTAGTGAGGAATTTTCCTCACCCCACAGGAAATCTCCCCGCACAACTTGCCTGGCCCTCTGACCCTCTGCATTGCTCTACGCAACCTACTAGATATCAAGCCTCTGACTAATCTCTGATGAAGTCGTTCTTCCATCTGCTAGCTAGAAAGATGCTTCTCCAACACTCTGGGACTCCTTCCTAGACTCTAGAGCAAAAGACGTCCCTCCCTCTCAACAAATTGAACTTGCCTTTAGAATTTGTTGCATTGTCTCTACGTTAGCTTCTCTTTGGTTCTTCTGCCTCTTTTCAAATGCACTCGCTGGATCTGGAATACCTCCTCCAACCTCACTATCTCTTCCCCTCACTCACTGTTACAATCTCTAGCTCTCGCTGGCAACTGACTGCTACTAGTCTGGAAATCGATCTGCCAAGAAATTGAACTGTTCAAGTGTCTTGAGTAATCTCTCCATCACCACATCAACCTCCTCTTATAATACTCTATTGGAGCACCAATATTAAAACATAATCGATGACTAGGATCATCTCTAGATCGATCTGTGTGAGTTTTTAAATGATTCTCTCTTTGACTTAATTAATACTGATTAATTAACCATATTCCCTAAGCTTAGACTTAGGAAATATTTAAAAACTAGTTAATAATCTAATTAAGTCATTTATAGGTAGAATTTCCAGAAATGATTTCTGGGTTTTGGATATCTCATGTATTCTAGTATTTCCACCAAATATCATGGCTAGAACACATTCGACGCTATCAAAACTAGCACTCCCTCTTAATGAGGAATGTGTTCCAATGTTGCACATCCTGCCACCACACCCTGTCTTTGGATCATCTCCTATCACACTGTTGATGTCTAGCTGCTTCTTCCCACCAACCATTGTGCAAATCTAATGTACGTTGCATATGTGCTGCTATTGACCCTGCTATACTATTGCCAACACTGCATCTACACTACAACTCCTTCTCATCTGTTGCTTCTGCAACTACAACATCTATAACTGAAAAGCATCCGAAATATTGAATCAACTGTGATCGATATGATACATCTGTCACCCGACTGCTACTAGCATTTGCACTGTCACTGAAGAATCTGCATTGATTCTGACTTTGCACTGTGCCAACTACACCGCTGCCAAATCTGCATTGCACTCCCTAGCATTTGACTGCTACTAGTCTCTATAGTTGTCACTTAGTCTCTGACTACATCAACTTCCATTGATCCATCCTGCTACTAAATATTGTGGGACCCATAGCCAGGTAATGATCCATGAGGTGGACTCCTCAAGGATCCTTCCCAACCATAGCGCTCTGAGGCTACAACACCAAGTCACCCCACCTCACCCCTGGAGGTATATCGACAAACATCGCGAAGTCTTTGTCCAAACTGGAGGAAAACCTGTTGATCTCTGCAAAAGTTGTCTTCTAGTCCTGCTTCTTCTCCTTGTCCTTATTCCTTAGAGGACACTGGGTACTTTAGTGACCAAGCTCACCACACCTAAATCACTTGTCCTTTGACAAGTTCTTCTTCTTCTTCTTCTTTTTCTCCCCTTATCCCTGACCAGGAACATTTGATGTGTGGGCCATATTATCCTCCTCGTTTACCTGCTTCAATCCATTACTGCTGCCACTGATGGAGCTATTCAATAGAGCTTGTATCAACTCCTCTTGCTACACATCAATCCATAATCTATCCTAGTATGGTAGCCTATCTCTTCCAAATATGCTTTGGAAAAATAATTTCCACTCCTCTGAGACATTGTTGAGTGCCAATCACACTAGCTTTATGGGCTGAGGTGCTGCCCTAACAATTGAAAATTGGTCTCAAACCTCCTAAATCCTGGTAAGGAAGGGGTCTATTTCTTCCCCTTTCTACATCCAGATGAGTCTCCACTTCTCCTTTAGGTATGTCTTCCGTTGCTCGGAAGTACCTTGGTATAACGTGGAGAGAGCATCCCACATCTGCTTAGTAGTATCTTTCCCAACTATATGTGAAACAACATGATCCTGGACTCCATCTAGGATCAATCATTTCACCCGTGCCATCTCATTCTTGTACTCTTTCTGTTGATTTTCATATTGAGGAACCACCACCACTACATCAACTTTTAGACCATATTCATTTAGAAGAAAGGACATCCTTGCCTTCGAGATGAAGTAGTTGGAAGCTCCATCCAAACTATCCTGATCACGAACCCTAGTAGTGGTAATCTCAATGAACTATCAAAAACTTCCTCTTTCCTTCTGCTCGGTTCTTGTTCTTCTATTTTCACTCCCTTATGGAGTGAGAAGATTTGTCGATTTGTAAGGAAAATCGAACTTCTTGAGACTAGAAGTTTCTTGAGGAAAATATTCCCTTTGTGTGTGCTCTTCTTTCTTCCACTCTGACACTGGTTCTACTGTAGTAAACTGCTACAAAAACCTCTGTGTCTAGCTAGAGATCTTCCCAATGAAATGACTGAGCTTCTCCCTCTACCTGTGGAATCACTTGATCTAGAAGGATCAAATTTTTCTGCCCCTCTCAGAAAAATCAAACTTCCATAAGAAATTTGGTCTCTTGGCAAAATATTGTGTTGCCCTTGGTAATTTCGGCCAGCTCCTCTTACTGAACAACGAAATTCCTTCTTTCGCTTCTGAGCTCTCTGACTGATCAATTGCGCTCTGATACCATGTGAAGATTCCAATACTAGAACCCTATTGCAACAATTGAAATTATTTCTCCTAATTGTTAATTAATTAACAATTTATCTGTTACGATAAATATCAACGTAAATACATAGAAACCTTCACAAATAAAATTCTGTGGAAAATAAAATGCTAGAAGCTAAAAAATGCTAACATACATAAATAAAATTAACACAATCATTTTTGGACAAAAGTCCCCTGAAAAACCCAACTTGGGAAAACTGGTGCAACAACTGAGGGTTTTATTATTATGCAGCAGTGACAAATTCTAAGTACAATTGCATGCCGAAATTTGGCAAACTTACAGAGAATACTACTGGAAACAATCTAGTGAGGAATTTTCCTCACCCCACACTCAATCTCCCTACACAACTTGCCTTTAAAAACTCAGCCCTTTGACCCTTTCCATAGCATATTAGACGTCAAGCCTTTCACTGGTCTCTGATGAAGTCATTTTTCCTTTTGCTAGCTAGAAAGATGCCTCTCCAGCACTCTGGGACTCCTTCCCAGCCTCTCGAACTGAATATGTCTCTTCCTCTAAGCAAATCAAACTTGCCTCTAAAAGATGTTGCACTTCCTCTGTGTCAACTTCTCTATGGCTCTTCTGACTCTCTGCAAATGCACTCCCTGGATTTGGAATGCCTCCTCCAACCTCACTATCTCTGCCCCTCACTCACTGTTACGATCTCTAACTCTCCCCTGCCACTAACTGCTACTACTCTGGAAATCGATTGCTAAGAAATCAAACTGCAAGTGTCTCAAGTGATCTCTCCATCACCACATCGACCTCCTCTTATAGTCCTTTGTTGGAGCACCAACGACCAAAATTAAAGCATAAGCGATGCCTAGGATCATCTATGGATTGATCCATGTGAGTTTCTAGATGATTATCACTTTGACTTAATTAATACTGATTAATTAACCACATTCCCTTAGTTTAGACTTAGGAAATATTTAAAAACTGGTTAATAATCTAATTAAGTCATTTCTAGATAGAATTTCCATAAACGATTTATGGGTTTTGGAGATCTCATGTATTCTAGCTTTTCCACCAAATTTCGTGGCTAGAACACATTTGATGCTACAAAAACTAACACACTTAGTTACCGTTAGTTAAATCTAATGATTACATGTGGTGTGCACTTGCCTTTAGCTAGTTAACTCTAGTGCTTGCATGTGGTGCATGTGCACATTACCATAACATAAAGTACACTTAGTGTAAGTTAGCTTTAATTAGCCTTAGTTATTGCATGTACAAATAAGCTTAACTTAGTTGTTTTATGTATTGATTCTCAAACGAATATTGGATAAACATAGTTATCGATCAAACGAGAAAATTACTAATTACCTGTATTTTTGAGGTAGCAAAAAAACACCTGATTTTGAAAAGTGGTTATTCAGAATATACCTTTTTTTTGGAGCATATTTTTGACACTTTAAATTTTCTTATATAACAATTTTTTTTAAATGTTAGTGATTTTCATGTTGATTTTGAAAAGTGTTGATGCAGCATCAACCTTTTTTTTTAGAGGCTTATATTTACACTCTGAATTTTTTCATGTATCAAGTATGAACATTTTTTTTAAATGTTAGTGATTTTCATGCTGATTTTGAAAAGAGTTGATGCAACATCAAACTTTTTTTTTTAGATGATTTATTTTTTACACTTTAAATTTTCTAATGTATGAAGTGTGGATAATTTTTTTTTAAATGTTGATGATTTTCACGTTAAAATATATATATATATATATATATATATATATATATATATGAAAAAAACCATAAAAATGTAAAAAAAATCAAAATTAATTTGTAAAAATAAAAAAATTTAAACAAAAAAATAAATAAATCAAAAAATAAATAAAAGAATGAGAAAATATTTCAAAAAATCACATAATTTATGGAAAAAAAGTAGCCAAAAAAAAGAAAAAAACACCTCATAAGAAAAAAATTTGAGAAAAAAAAAAAAAAAAAAAAAAAATTAAAAATAAAAGTAAAAGAAAAAAAAAAAAAAAAATGATTTTATTTATTTATTATTTTATTAATTTTAAAATTTTAATTAATTAATTAATTAATTTATTTAATTTTTTAAATTATTTTAATTTTTTGTAATCTTTAATTTTATTTTATTTTAATTTTTTAATTTTGTGTTTTTTTTTAAACTTTGAAAAAAATTGTTGTGATGTTTTTGTTTTGTTAATTTTAACACTTTTTTCTTAAATTATATGTTTTTTTTGAAATATTTTCCCATTTATTTTTGTTTTTTTAATACATTTTTTTTTGTTAATTTTGTTTTTTTTATACTTTTTGTGTTTTTTTGTGCATTTTTTATATTTAATTTTTTTTTGTCATATTTTTATTTTTATTTTTATTTTCTAATTTTTTTATTATTTTTTTTTATTTTTTTTTTTACTTTTTATTTTTTTTAAATTTTTTGTGTTTTTTTTCAATGTTTTATTTTTTGTATTTTTCATTTATGTTTATTTATTTATTTATTATTATTATTTTTCCCTACAGGGTCCATGTCGATGCTCAACTAGCAACCTGATCCCATTATGTGCAATTTGATAGTTGAATTTAACATTTTCGTTATAATGAATTGAGTCTGCCCCCACAATGTGTCAATTTCATGGTTGATCTTTAAGTTTTCATTACAATGGGTTAAGTTCACCTACACTGCGTGTCAATTTGATGGTTTATTTTTAAATTTTTATTGCAATGTATCAAGCTATCTTAGGCTAAGATTTTAAAATCACTATACATTTAGCATTTAAAAAATAAATTACTCTTGGTATAATAATTCTTTCTTTCAAGTGTTCATTTTTAAAGTTCTTTTAGTCATAAATTTTTTGCATAATGTCATGTTTGAAATATTTTGAAAACTTAAGGGTTTTTTTGTAGTCATAACCTTTGGTTTTAATTTCATGGTCGAAAAATTGTCAAGATTTTAATTTTTTTCTAAGTCATGATATTTTATCTTTAATGCTATGGTTGAAAACAATTATAAGTATTTTTTCTTTAGCACAATGATTGAAAATTGTTGGAATTTTAAGGTTTTTCAAAAACGTGATATTTTATTTTTAATGTCATGCTAGAAAATTGTTGGAACTTTAAAGTTTTATGGAGTCATGATATTTTATTTTTAACGTCATTATTAAAAAATGTTGAAAATTTATCCTAAAAAGAAATGACGTTATTCCAACATCAACACTTTTCGTTTTCAGGGTGTCTTTTGCACAAAAAAGTTGGGTTTTACTGCCATTTTTAAAAAATGTTGAAAATTTACCTTGATTTTTTTTTTGTTATTCCAGCATCAACATTTTTTGTTTTCAGCCCATTTTTTCATCGTTTTTTGGCTAGAGTTCTCGTTTGAGGTAATAGTTCTCGTTTGATCAGTAACTTTGTTGATAATCCAATTCATTGTCAATTCCAATTTCTTTTTCAATTCTTGCGAGTTTGTGCAATTATTATTCAGCTAGATGCGTTTTGTGCTCTAATAATTTTACATGGTATCAGAGCTATAGGGGCCTGGAGAAGGTGCATGAACAATCTTTTGTAGGTTTGAAGATTAAAGAATGGGATTTCTTGAGAGATTTGATTTGCAAATCAGAATATTAGAAAATTGTTGCAATTGTTGCTACAACTGAAAGGTGAAAGAATGGAGTTCCCATCTTCATCTATTCTCACTCCATATAACTACTTCCAATGGAAGCCAAAGATTTTGCTTCACCTCAGAGGCAAATGCTTGTATCAGATAGTTATGGATATGGAAGTTGAACCAAATTCTTCCATTGAAAAATCCAAATACTTCAATAGGATGGACGAGGATTTTGGTCTTCTATTGTTGTCCATATCTCCAACATTGTGTTTCCATGTGGACACATGCAGCACTCCAAATGAGGTCTAGACAACCTTGGAGAATTTATTTGGAAAGCAAGATGAGATGCAAGCTCATATTCTTGAAAATGAGCTAAATTCCTTAGATCCAAACAAATTTGAGAACATTCAAGATTTCTTTATGAAATTCAAATCATTGCTTCTACAGTTGCAAGATTGCGGGATAGATACATCCAAACAAGAAGGTCAATTGATCATTTCTATTTTGTTTAAATTGGGTCCTGAATATGTTGTTTTTATTTTTACATTTCATATAATTAGACTTGCAATTGGAGATAAATGGAAAATGCCCAAAGTTGATGCATTTATTGAGTCTCTCATTCATGAGTAGGATAAGATCATCAAAATAGGTTCATTAAAGTCTTCAAATGCACATGTAATCTCCATGCATGAAAAAGTAAAATCCAACTCGAAACTAAATAAAAAATCTAAAGGAAAAGGAAAGGCAAGAGATATAGATCCAAGAAAGGGAGGAAATCCAAAACCTCCAAATGACTATTCCAGCTCCAAGGGTAAGAAGGTAAAGAAAGGAAAATCCAAGGGTAAGAAGGGAAAGAAAGGAAAATCCAAGTGTCCTTATTGTAATAGAGGCTATCATCCTGAATCCTCTTGCATGCAAAGTATTATTGATCCTATTGTAAATACTCTTCAACAAAATAGTCTTGGTCATCACATTCCAAAAAGTGCCAAGAAGAAGACAAAGGAAAAACCATCATAAACAAGGGGTAATGGTCATGCTTTGATTTCGCTTCATTCTACACCACAAGAATGGATCATCGATCCAGGAGCGTCGCATCAGGTGGATTCTTCAAAGGAATCCTTTTCTTCTCTACATGCATACTCGGGACCTCCTATTCTCACGGGGGACAATTTTGCAGTTGAAGCAACTGGACAAGGAAGAGTGCAATTCGAAGATGGAAGTTTTGAGGATGTCTTGCATATTCCAAGGCTTTCTGTGAATGTTATTTCAGTGTATCAGATGACACACACATGCATTGGAAGGAAAGTGGAATTTACCTCAAATTCCATGAGCATTTATGATATGCAAACCAACTTGAAGATTGCATCTGTCAAGGTAGATGATCAATATCATCTGTATACATTTTCTGATTTTGTTCCTTAGTCAGATTTTATTTTGTTTCTTATGCATGCAAATGAAGAAAGTAGGATTTGGTATGAGAGATTTGGGCACTTGATTTTGAGATATATGTAACAACTTAGCAAGAAAAGGATGGTTAAAGGACTGTCTGCCATTGAATTTTCAAATGGTGTTTGTAATGGATGTGCTCTTGGAAAGCATCCACAAGACAAGTTTAAGAAGGGGCATAGATTATTTACCTTTGGAGCTTGTACACAATGATCTCATGGGTCCATTTACAATACCTTCAATGATAAAAGCAAGATATGTGTTGTCATTTACAGATGATTACATGAGATTCACTTGGATTTATTTCCTGAGACTCAAGTCTGAAGTTTTTCAGCATCTAAATATTTTCAAAGCACATGCAGAAAGGCATTATGGAAAATGCATCAAAATCCCTCGCACAGATAATGGGAAGGAATATGTCAACAATGTTATAGACAATTTTGTGCCTTACAGCAACAAGCATGAATTGTCAATAATCCAAGGGATCCAAAGTTCCCTAAACATGATGTTCCTACCCCTAGAGGAACAAGGTCAGCAAACCAACAGCTCTCAGATCAGTTCTCCACCTGAAAACACTCAAAAACAAGCAATCCTGAAATCAAAGCAGGTGCTCCACTAGGTTTCTGCGCTGAAACTCAGTTGCTCCATGGTGTACCTGCGTTGCAAAGCAAGTGGAACAAAGGCCACCTGCACTGAGCGGGATGGGACAAGTGGCACAATGAGTCATTGCTTTGGAATCTTCCAAAAATGACACTTGGATCAGGGATTTCGCCTTGTGATGAGTCAGAGGCTCTGTTTCTCCAAGTGGAAGCAAGGTTCTCCAAGTGGACTCAAGAACTGAAGATCAACTAAAGATTAACTGAAGAGAGAGAGGACACAAGGCAGCTACACATCAGTTGCAAGCTGACTCATCCTTTCTCAATTCATCTATATATTGAGCTCTCTCCTATGAGCTCAGGAGGCTGGAATTTTGTGCAAAGTAATGACATGCTGTTGGTTTCACTATTGAGCTATTGGGTGATTGTTTGAGAGAGGTGAAGAGGAGAAATTCTTTCTGCTGGGAGGTGTTGCTGGGTTGGAGCCTTCAATGGTTGTAATACTCCCAGAACCTTTACTTCTTCATTAATAAAAGCTATTGAGGTTCTTCTATGTGCTCTTGTTTCAATAATATATTGTGATGATTGCATGTTTGGTTTACACTAATCCATGAACCAGTTATGATTGCATGCCTCTTGTAGTTTCCTTCTTTGTTATTTTGCAGGATCTCATTGTAGCTGGGCAAGCAAAAGAACAAGGAGCTAGGAGCAAGCGGCCAAAGAGAAGAGTTTGGATTCGACATTAAGCGCAAGGCAACGGTTAGTGCATTTCTCCATTCTCTTTTGCTTTCATAAAGAAGTAAACCTTAAGTAGTTTGTTTTACAGTTGTTGCTAAGGAACTATCACCCTTAGAGTGGGATAGGGTCATCCGAGTCGGATACTTTTCCTTACAACAAACTGGCGACTCCGCTGGGGATCGTATCCGTTTGATTGTGTTTGTAGTATTTTGCTATTCATTTCCTGAACAAAAGAGTACCAAATCGAAAAGCTTTTGACTATATCAAAAGCGAAGTAGAGGGCAGCTACTCTAGCTCATTTCTGAGCAAGTTCATGATTTGAAGAGCTGATCTACAAAGATCCTTGTAAGCTCTTAGTGATAGCTTTTTACCTTCCTAATCATCCCTTTGAGTGTGCTTGACTGATTGCTTCTGATTTGAGCAAAAACCGTGCATTTTTGAGAAAATTATGACTCGGAAACTGTGAAAACGCAATTCTCGTTTTCCAAAGCAGGTAGTACACAGGCTACCTGCTTTGCAACGCAGGTCCCGAAGGGGCTACCTGCGCTGAGAGCTAGATTGGCTGTGCAGCACCTGCGTTGGCCCAAATTTGCCTAGTGCATTTGGGGTTTCCTCCCTTTCTCTTGCCTGTTTTCACTTAGATTTTGCTGCTAAGTGTCAGTCTTGTATCTGTTCTGAAACCAATATTACTTGCCATCATTCTGCCTCTGTTATATAACGAAATTGTACTTGTTCTTTGTATTTCTTACTCATTTACAATTTCCCATAACGAAGAGTAAACTAGTCTTGCTTTTGGCCTCTTAGATCTGAACCTGTGTTAGGCATTTTGCTGGTCTAAAGAGTTAGCTTGTTTGCTGTCCATAGCTGATTAGTCATTTTACTTTCGTTAGTATGGTTTGATTTCATGTATTTCCAATGATTAAGCAAGTGAATCTTAAGGTGTCTTTTGATTTTTGAACAAACTTGTTTGTTTTCGCTCTAAATCGAAATCAAAGTTATATAGCCACTTTCTTTTTGTAATCCATTGACATTAAGAAAGGGAAAAGAAAATACATGCATTGTGCATTTTGCATTTGAAAAAGTTTGCATGATGATTTAGGAGAAAGTGCATTAGTTTGTGCTGTATGAACTGTGTGAAAAGAATTTGCCTTTCTTCTCTCTCAGTAGTTAAGATTTTCATCAGTCAAAAAGATTTGAAAAAGCTTGCTTCTCATCTTAGGCTGCATTTAGGAATTTGTCATATACATCTCGTGGTGAACCTTGAAAGGCAAACTTTAAAAAAGATCAACTTAAAATATACTGAATGAACCTAACAACGCATTTGAAACATAACGCAAACATCTAGAGGTCTAGGTAGAGACGTGTTCCGGCGTCGTTAAACATAGCGACTGTCGATCTCTACGAAGGTGGGTGATTCCTCCTAAGAGTCGGTGGCACTAATACGGATTTGTGCTCCCACGTACCGTCGCGTATATATTAGGAGACCCCTATAGGCAATTATCCTTTATCCATAGGAAGCCGTGTCGGCCGCCCTACTGATCGCGATGCAGTGAACACAACATTCACGAAGATCGACCACCCGTACCGTAAAACGTATTCTGTGGTTTCGCGAAAAGTTTGGCACACCCTCTGCCTAGATCTCCAGAGCAGTTTCTTTTGGCCCTTTTCAAACTCTATAACTGAAAAGGTCCAACCGAGCATTTGTCACTTCGGGCTCGTTAATACATCGAAGGAGACTAGAGTCATCTTTAGCTTTTTCTCGACTCTTAAAACATGAAAAAGCAAAGTTATGTTTAAAAGCGTCTAATAAAATTCATTCAAATTGGAAACACAAATTTTCCCCCTTTATATTTTAGTTGATCGAGTAATCCGCAATCGTGGAAGAAAGTCAATTGAATATCCGTCGTTCTTGGAGGCTTGTGATTCAACCGTCTTTGTCTCCGGAATCGAAAACAATCCGGACAAAGCGAGCTCGTCGAACCAGTTCAAAATCTCCTTTAAAAGTTAGAACAAGTGTTCCAACAACATCTGAGATTCTGGTCACTCCAAACATTTCCGGAAACCCTGCCTCCATAGAAGAAGTTCAATCACCACAGAGGGACAGTAATACTGATCCTAGTCTGGGGGCAAATACTTGTATGACTGAACCAGTGCCATCTGTAACTGGTCCAGAGAGTTTTGTTCCTCAAACATCTGTCGCGGTCGATACAACCCCTTCTTCGGCACCGGAAATCTTTTACGGACCTGTCGGTCTTCCTCTTCCACCTGGTCTGATTGCGATAGAGGAAATTATAGAGGAACCGCAAGTATCCACTCCAATTCAATTTGGAGTAGGGGTCACTCTATTTCCTGCTACAACAGAAGTTTGTCCATCACCAGTGGAAGTTCCTGTAGAATCACTAGGTGATCAATTGGATAGACTAAAAATGACTGAACAACCGTCGACATCTAGGACTGTGTCAAATGACACGGCGACGGCAGAATTACCTGCTGCAAATCCAACAATGTTCGCCGGCATACCATCTCTCCCAACTAGCTCTCAGTCGCTAGAAGGAGTCCACCAAGAGACTATCTCGACAGTATGGTCGGTTCCTGTTTGTTCCGGAGTAATGTCTGGTAACTCTCATGGTGAGACTCATCAAATTGACCCTTTTGGGAATCTAATTAGGCCATCCAGTCCTCCAGGACAATCAATTGCCTTGAGTTCTGGATTGCTACCGTATGGGGGGCAGTATGCTTTTTCATTACCCCCTCCGGGAGGGTACCCATACGGGAGTTCTCAACCTTATTCAAGTTATGGCGGAATTGCAACGAGTAGTTGGGTACCTATGCTATCCCAGCCACCGAGAGTTGTATATTCTATGCAACAGTGTGTACCTGTGACAAACATCCCAACTACACCGGCTATTGTGACCGTGTCGCAAGTTCAAACAATGCCTGTTGTATGTCAACCTCAGATTTCTCAGGTTCTCATGCAACAGCCCCTTGACCTTGCAACCCAACCACAATCGCCTACTGGTGGGGCAACACAAGTACAGTCGGGTACAACTACCCCACATCTTGGTCCAATGGTTAGTGTAGCGCAACAACCCATGGTATCACAACCATGGATAGTGCAATACCAACAGCCACAATTCCAACAAGTATATCAAGGTTCTGAACAGCAAATCTTTGCGAATACTGGACAACCATATATCCAAAATGGTCAAAGTCAATCACTTTATAGTGGTCAAGTCCATCAACCGTATTCATCATACCAACATCAACTCCATTATGCTGGTATGCAAAGACCAACTGTTCAGGCGATTCCATCGTATCCTGGTTACGCTTCACCTAACTTGAATCAACAGTTACCATTCGTGGCGACTTTAGAGTTGCCTGATTTACATCGGTTAACCAATGATCCAATTGCTTACGCCCCTTGGTGGCCAGTGATTCCACACAAACTTCCATCCGACATTCCTAAATTCAATGGAAATCCAGGTGAAGACCCGTCGAATCATGTGATGACGTTTCATCTATGGTGTTCGTCGAACACTTTAAATGACGATTCGATAAGGCTTCGCCTCTTTCAGAGGACATTGACAGGTCCAGCGGCAAAATGGTATATAGAATTGCCTAGAGCTTCGTTCGACAATTTTGGCTCCCTTGCCACGACATTCTTGACCCACTTTCAATTACCAATAAGGTATGAAACAGGAACAGAGATATTGACTAACTTCAAACAGACAACCGCAACTCATATATCAGATCATATACATGAGTGGCGACGTCGACGAAGAATGGTTAAAACATACGTTCCTGATCAGCTTTTAGCTGAGTGGTTTATAAAGTCGTTACTTCCGGCCATAACGGAAGATGTAGCAAAGGGAGGAGTCGTAACAGAAGAGCAGGTTATCGCTCGTGCACAATACTTGGATTTAGTATATACTCAGTCCGGCACACTCTATGACAAAATACCAGACGCCCCTAGACCAGAGTTTTCAATCCCTCCTCCTCCTAAATTAAACAGTGACTCTCATGCCGGTGATGGCGTGATTGGCACGGCAAACACGAATCCGAAAAAGACCCAACAAAAGAAGGCCCGTAAGGATTCGAATCAAAATGCGCATGAAGTTCTTGCTTCGGAAGTAAATGCCGTATCGACAGATAAGGGCAAAGAAACCAATCAACCAGGAAGAAAGAAGAATCAAAACAAAGGGAAGAAGAATAAACAAGGTGAGTCATCTCCTAAGAAAAATTCTTCAAACCCTCCTGGGAATAGGAAACGGTTTCCATGTCAAATATGCGATGACAAAGATCACAACACTAAGGATTGCCCATTCAAAGCTGAGCTAAAGAGGTTCTTTAAAAGTCCTCATACCTCAACTGTGTCAAGTGATCGATTTCCTAACCCAGGTCAAAATCTGGTTGATAGTGGAAACGCTTCCCCGTCCCAAGTACTTATGTTGTCGATTTCGAAACAGAAAAATGATGCTTTGATTTCAACAAGGAGCAAAGATTATGGGAATCCACAGGTGTCGAACGATAAAGGGACAGATCAACCTAGCAGTTCGACAACAACTCCGACAGAAGTCGTACCCCCCACACATGAATTAACAATAAAACCGCCAAAGGGAGTAGTACACAAGTCGACATTTAATCCTCGTGCCAGAGCGGCACAACATTATAACATAGTAGAAGATTTGGCGCAATCGCCATCTTCTATGTCGACTCTTGAGGTACTACAGCATTGCCCATCCCAAAGGCAGGCGTTGTTATCAGCAATTGGTGGGGTGGATCCTAAAGATTCCAATCTGGTATCTTTTGATCACAAAGGGTATGATCCTCAATTACCAGCTCGACTAGCTTTCCTTGTCCAAGTGAAAGCCCTCAACAAAACAGTTCACAGAACGATTATTGATGAGGGAGCATCGACATGTATTATGTCGATGAGTTGCTGGAAAACTTTAGGATCTCCAACCTTGTCGCGATCATCGACAACATTAAAAGCATTCGACGGAAGGATATATACCCCTTACGGTATCCTTAGTAACCTGAAGGTTGAACTAGGGGGCAAAACAGTAGAAATAGATGTTGAAGTCATTGATGGCAATCTTGACTATAACATCCTACTGGGAAGGCCATGGATTTATGCCATGCAAGCTGTTGTGTCGACTTATTTTAGGAAGATCGCATTCCCCTTTGAAGGAGGGATTACGGTCGTCGATCAACAAAACTTCCTCCCTAATGGTTCACAAGTTACAGGAAGCGTTCCCATGATCCATGGCAGCGACCGGTCGATTCAAGACATTGGAGTAGGTCTGTTGAAAGACCCCACTATGATGGGAACTTTCGCGCTACCACC
Organism: Pinus tabuliformis; assembly: GCA_031772625.1. Taxonomy (NCBI): domain Eukaryota; kingdom Viridiplantae; phylum Streptophyta; class Pinopsida; order Pinales; family Pinaceae; genus Pinus; species Pinus tabuliformis. The sequence continues at coordinate 624,109,211 of CM062804.1, read as the reverse complement.
TCCTATTTGTATAGGAAATGTACCATTTGTAGCAACATGCAATATGGTATCCACCTTGAAAGTCACAGAAGGCAGAGTCGCTATGGATCATGCAATGGTTTTGCCACCAAGCCCCATTGAAATATTGTAGCAATCAATGTTTCATGCATGGGAGGCGAACCCAAATCAACGCTTGTCGAGCGTTTGGGTAGATAGATCTAGAGAGTATGGTACCCCATTAGATCCTTGGTCGAGAGTACATGGGACTGACAAAGGAATCTTACAATCAATGATGATTGAGGGGGCACCATGGAATGATCACCACCATTGTTCCCTTCTTCCAGAATACGAAGAAGATACTCAGAAAGATCTTTACCACCCTTCAGTCTTTGAATTCCTAACAAATACCGTAAACACGGTGGATTCCGAGCGAAACTTATCAAATATCGAAGAGACTATAGCCATAAATATCTCGACAAAACCTGATGTTGTAGAGAATATTCATGTTGGCAAAGGTTGTTCCCCTTACAGAACTGAAATATATAACGCTCTCTTTCGCGAATTTAGAGATGTCTTTGCTTGGTCATATGATGAAATGCCAGGCATCGACTCGAGTATCGTTGAACATGAAATTAAAATGTATCCTGATGTCAAACCAGTAAGACAACGGCTTCGACAGGTGCACCCTAAGAAAGCCGCTGCCATTAAAGCAGAAGTTGAGAAACTTCTCCATGCTGGATTCATCTACCCGGTTCCTCTAACCGATTGGGTATCGAATATTGTCCCTGTTATGAAAAAACAAGGGACGATAAGAGTGTGCGTCGATTATAGGGATGTAAACCAAGCTTGTCCGAAGGACAACTACCCTATGCCCTTCATCGACCAGATAATTGATGAATGCGCCGGATGTGAAATATTTTCATTTATGGATGGATTTTCCGGGTATAATCAAATAAATATCCGCCCACAGGACCAGTCAAAGACTGCATTTATATGTCCGTGGGGCACGTTCGCTTATCGAAAATTACCCTTTGGCTTGAAGAACGCAGGGGCAACTTTTCAGAGGGCTATGAATTACGCCTTCCATGACATCAAGAACATTGTTCAACCATATCTCGATGATCTTCCGGCTCATTCGCGAAAGCGGACTGATCATCCGCAGCATTTAAGAGCGATATTTCTACGTTGCCGACACTACAAGATAAGACTCAACCCTCACAAATGTGTGTTTTGCGTCGGTTCTGGTCGTTTACTTGGCTTTGTAGTCTCTAAAGATGGGATTCGTCTCGACCCCTGTAAGGTTCAAGCAATCATTAATTTGCCTCCACCTTCGAATTTGCTTCAGATTCAGAAACTCCAAGGGAAAGCAAACTTTCTGAGGAGGTTCATTCCAAATTACGCGGAACTTGCTAAAGGTTATACACGTCTTTTGAAAAAGGATGTACCCTTCGATTGGGACCAGGTTGCGCAAGCTTCCTTTGACGCTTTGAAAGAGTCTCTAGTAAAAGCATCATTAATGTACGGCCCATATTATCTTAGGGATTTTAACCTGTATCTAGCTGCGGCAGATACAACCATTGCGATGGTTTTAGTACAAGAAGTCGATGGAGTTGAACATCCTGTCTATTATTTAAGTATAAACTTAAATGATACAGAAAGTAAATATTCTTACGTTGAAAAGCTAGCGCTCGCTGCTGTTCAAGCGGTACAGAGATTTCGACATTATATCCTCTTTAGGAAAACTACCATTCTGTCAGATTGCAACCCCATGACTTATATACTGTCGCGACAGTTGCTGGGGGGCAAATATTCCAAATGGATAGCGATCCTTCAAGAGTTTGATCTGGAATTTGTGAAATCCAAGTCAAAGAAAGCTCTGGTATTCGCAGAATTATTATGCGATCTCCCATCATCGTCCAACGACGAAACTTCCAAGGAGTCAATAGTGGACGAGACTTTATTTCTGATATCTGCAAGCGATGAATGGTATGGAGATATAATTATCTATCTCCAAACCCAAAAGTTCCGGCCTGACACCTCTCACTCCGAACAGAAACGTATACGATACCAAGCAAAAGACTACATGATCGTCGGTGATACTCTTTACCGTCGTGGTATCGATAACCGTTCTGAGGAGGTGTCTCACCCATGAAGAAGCCAAAAAAGCCCTGAATGAGTGTCATTCAGGCGCGTGTGGGGGGCATCAATCAGGTTTCGCTACAGCCCAAAAGATATTAAGAGCAGGATATTTTTGGCCAACAATGTTCAAAGATTGCATAATCGCAGTCCGAAGTTGTCATTCCTGCCAAATCTTTGATAGCAAAACCAGAAGACCACCCGCACCGCTGCAACCAATAGTTGCGGTTGGGCCTTTCGCCAAATGGGGCATCGATTTCATGCAATGTAACCCCACCTCGACCGGGGGGCATGGGTATATTATAGTCGCAGTTGACTATTTTACCAAATGGGCCGAGGCGATGCCTACATTGGACAATACTGGTGAAACAGCTGCCCTATTCTTTTTCAATCATGTAGTCGCCAGGTTCGGTGTACCCCAGGCTATAGTTACAGATCATGGATCGCACTTCCGCAATCACATGATGGTCGAATTAGCTGCCAAACTAGGGCTATCTCACGACAGCTCTACTCCGTATTATCCACAAGCCAACGGACAAGTTGAAGCAATCAACAAGGTCCTGAAGCGTATGTTGCAGAGGATGATCGGAGTTCATAAAAGAAGATGGCACCTAATCCTGTATGCAGCCTTGTGGGCCTACCGAACCTCGGTAAGAAACGTGACCGGTTTCACACCTTTCCAATTGGTGTACGGTCTAGAAGCAGTCTTACCAATCCAGTGTGAAATTTCGTCGCTTAAACTCGCAATTGATCTCCTCCCCGGAACTTCGGAAGAAGAGGCTCGTTTCTTGGAATTAATCCAATTGGATGAAACCCGTCGTGATGCCGCTTTGGCTAACGAAGCCCATAAGAAACGAGTCAAGGCTCAGTTCGACAAAAATGTCAAACCCCGTGTCTTCTCAGAAGGTGATTTGGTCTTGCTTTATGACCAAGAATCCGATAAATTAGGAGCAGGTAAATTCAATTCCTTATGGATGGGCCCCTATATTGTTAAAAGAGTGTTAGCAAAAGGAGCCTACGAGTTAATAGATTACGACAGAATTCCACTGGCGCAGCCCCGGAACGGGCTGTACCTCAAGCGTTACTATGCTTAAATAGTAACCTGCATGCTTTTGTTGTATTTTGTTTTCGCCAAAGTTCTTGTTCTGGTTGAGTGATTCCCCTTTTCATTCGTTGCAGATGTCAAACCTTATGGAGACATGTGTTGGGTATGCCGACGGAGCGAGTCGTAGTTCGCGGAACCTATCCTCCGCAGCATGGGCCATTTTTGATCCGAGTGGCGAGTTAGTAAGTTTCAGAGGTGTATGTATTGGGCAATCAACGAATAACATCGCTGAGTATAGCGCGTTGATAGAACTACTCTCTGATGCCATTACACGAGGCATACGCCGACTAATTGTCAGGCTAGACTCACAGCTCGTAATACTACAACTCAATGGTATATATTCTGTCCGTAACCCAGCTATTTATCGCATGTTCCTAAGAGTAAAGATCTTGGAAAGACGATTTGATTCAATTCAATATCAACATATTTCAAGAAATCTAAACACATTAACTGACTCATTGGCAAACTATGTGTTAGATAGACATTTGCAACATTTATAAAAAGACACATCATAAAAAGTGTACATATGAATCATCCAAATCAACCAGAATAAGACCCGAAAATCAAAATATATATAAGCTGTCCATAAAGTTCATACATAATGTTCTGTAACCAAGACAAAATTGGTCATATGACCTGAAAAACTCAAAAATGCTAGGGGGCACCCTAGCCTAGTGATGCTCCTGATAGTAAGCCACAGTCTGTGCTATCATGCGCAGAAGACGGGTCCATCGTCTAGGCACACCGATAGTATGCTGCTGCATCGGTAAAGGTAACTCGTCAATCTGTACATCCGGAAGACCACGGGTAAGGTTCTCAACCTGCCCCTGCACAGCTGTAAGAGTCTCAGTATCGCTAAGATCACAGATAATAACCCTCCGAGCAGGTTCCTCTGCCGGAGCAGTAACAGGTGGTCTCGGACGAACTGCCGGACGAACAGGACCGACATCTGCAAGCATACATGAGTTCAATTAAAGTCTTGATAGAATAATGCACAAGAACATTATAAATGAAAATAATGAACAGTAATATGGTTGAAGTTCTTACCAGTAGCATCCCACTGAGCACCGTCTGGCAGTACCATATCCGGATCACCCCGGAAATCCATACCAACATATGGGTACTCGGAAAAAGACATCTCCTGGCGATCGAACCACCTGAAGAAAGCAGCATTGAAAGAAATCTGGGATTGACCTGCATGTCTGGACATGTGATCGACCCATCGCTGCATACGTGGCTCGGTAGGAGAAGACACTCCGAGATCAATGTACTGAGGTTGCATCAGAGGGATCTTCTCCAAGGCGAAGGCAGTCAGAATCGAACCAAAACCAAAGTTCTTCAGCTTCCCGTCCTTCACCTTGTTCAATTGGTTTTTCATCTGACTAAGCACTGCATCACTCCAGTTGAAGATCTTCGGTTGGAGACATTCCAAGGCGTGTTGCATATGAGACCTGTTGGCAACATGTAAAGATGCGCTACCGGCCATCCTACCAAGAGTATACAGGATAGACCTGAGAGGCCTGCTAGTAACATCACGGATAACCACCTTGCCGTCTCTGCTCGGCTGGGACCCCTCCCTGCAATACTGGCGAACATAATCTCTCACGGAATCATTCCCCCGAACTGTACCTGATAAAGAAATAGGGGCACCCCGCCTTGACAAGCCAGTCAAGAAGTAAATATCTGTCACAGTCAATGGGATAGGTTTGTTCTTGATCTGGAATACTTGGTTAACAAGATCCCAAGCATCAAGCAAGTACTACAGTAGTGAAATCTGTGCTCTCATGCTAGAGATACGGAAAAACTTCAGTAAACCACAGTCTCGTAATGCGCCCACCGTAACAGGATCATGAATGGCAATCATATCTTCTTCTTCATGTTCTCGTTCTCGCCATGTTAAGGCCATCTTGTTCAAGAACCCCTGCAAGACAAACAAGAGAATGAGTCAGCTCCTGAAATTGATGAAAAACTGGTGAAAATTTCATCAAAATCTGTAAAAAATTGTTGCTTTTATGCCCCAAAGCAGGTGCCCAGTGTACTACCTGCGTTGGGGGACAAGCTGCCTTCAAGTAGCTTGGATCCCAACGCAGTTTTCGAATGGAGAACCTGCGTTGATCAGAGGGCGCCCTGGCAAAACCCCAGAGGCTCAATAGAACAGAAAAACAGGCATAAAACAGGAAAATGAAACCATGAAAATGAAGAGCTAAGGTTTAGCTCCTACCTGGTCCAAACGGCGCCGAAAATCGTCCGCAGAATCTCTCGGAATCAGCTGATGAAAATCAAGGGGAAAGAGGCTCCTCCAAAGCTCCAACAAGCAAAATGCAAATGAAATGGTAAAATGAGAGGTAAAAACCCTTTTTATTTGCTTTCTTACGTAATTCAAGGTAAATATTAATGTGTTAATCTCATTTTCAAGTAAATATTACTCATTTCTAACTAGTTTGTTGCAGCAATTTGAAAATGCAGTGCTATCAATAAGAGAAGCTAATTATGGTAAAAAATCAAAAGTAAACCATATAATCGAGTAGTTTTAGCAATGTTCATGCTCGTTAAAAAATAAATGCAAGAATCGAGCAGTTTTTATATAGAGTTCATGCTCGTTAAAAAATAAACATAAATTGTGAGCAATCTTTCCCTAATAGTTCAAGCTCATCCAGAAAAATGAACCGGTAAATAACCTGGAGAAATGTAACCTTTGAAAGCCGTTTTAAAAACCTTTGGTCGTGTTCTTGCAGTCTCACCTCCATCTTTTCATTTGGCCAATCGTTCACCTCCATATGTGTGTTTACCCATTTTGAGGAACAGCTGCGAAGAGTGATTTCACTTAGCCATCCTTGTGACACTGCCGTGATTGGAGAATTCCAACCTGTACCTGGAATCTGCTGCTATCCCTGTTCATCACTCGTTCCTCAAAAGATGAGTCTTCTTTGAGCTCTTTTCACTGACTCGTAAAATATGAAAAGTTTGCCGAGTTTTGGCCTTCCAGCTCGTTAAAAGGACCGGAAGAGCTATCCCTCCTCTAGATTTTAATCTTTTTGGACCTGAGGGATTATTACACAAAAAGATCGAGCGCTTGTTTTGTTCGGCTCGTTAAAGAAATCGAAAATTCATCCCTTTTGTATTGTTTTATACTTTTTCGGACTTAAGGGATTAGAAGACGAAAAAGGAATTTTGGAGTTGACTTTCCATACCTTTTCAGACTCTCTAAAAATGAAAAGGACCGAGTTTTCCTTGTCGTTAGACTCGTTAAAATGATTAAATAGCGACAAACTTGTCTTTAGACGAGAACGAGTTTCCCTATCGCTAGGCTCGTTAAAACATAGCGATGGGCTTGCCCGAAGGGCAGGTTATAGAACAAGCATATGTTATCCTCCTCAAGCTTGACAAAAATAAAGAGGTACTGGTCAGCAATGACTGGGGAAAAAATTGGGAGAACCTCACAGCATTAATGGTAGCAAGTCGCTCTTGAACATGACACTTTGTCCTCCGTATCACATCGGGTTGGGTTGTTTCATTCACCGGTCTCATAACCATGGTCCTCGCCACACCATCCACAATTGGGGTAATGCTACCAATCCATCACATCAGTGTCGTTATATGTTCAAGAGATGTGGTTCTGTAAAGAGTCAACCGTGTTCTACCCACTGCCATACATTATCCTTCATCCACTTCATGACCGCCACCCTGAATCATACATCACAGTTTGTTTTCACCTCATCACAATCACTAGCTCCGTTCCGTGTCACTGATGTGGGATTCATTAAGGCCCTCCTTTGACGGATCGCTCCTTGTCGACATCAGCTCATTATCCAAGGAGTTGATCTAGGAACACCCCCCTCAGTACTTTGAAGCTTGCATGCCTCAATGGCAAGTTTCTCACTTCCGGCGACAGGTATACATCAATGACCTTCGACCAGAAGATTTTGCATGGTGGTCGACGCCAAGTCCTTTATTCCCACCATGTGGATTGTACTGCCGTACCTTGAGGGTCATCATCCTTATCGGTGATTCCTCTCGCGCTTGTTAACGGTTTACATCATTGACCGGTAATCAAGCGATGTCTTTCCATGTTCGACTTCAAGAAATGCTCACATGGATCGACTTGTACATCGAGTGAAGATTGGAAGAGATTGAAGACCCCGGATCTAGTTTCATCCATCCGGGCTGCGATATATATTCAGGACATAAAGACATTTGATATGTACATCATTACAGCAGATGATCATCCTTCTCAAAGGATGATAATTTCAGCAGAGAATTATCAGTCTACAATCAAACGATCGTCTGTTCTATGTACCAAAATGTATTTATAAAGCTAAACATGGGAATGCCCGCCTCAGCTAGATCATGAAAATGTATGAAAAATAATGTATTGTATTGTATCTTATTACAGGACACTTCTCAGCAGATTGAATGAACTTCGGATCCTCTCAATAAAGCATTTCACCCGATAAGCGACCTCATACTTTAGGGGGCATCTGTTATAGACAATTTTGTGCCTTACAGCAACAAGCATGAATTGTCAATAATCCAAGGGATCCAAAGTTCCCTAAACATGATGTTCCTACCCCTAGAGGAACAAGGTCAGCAAACCAACAGCTCTCAGATCAGTTCTCCACCTGAAAACACTCAAAAACAAGCAATCCTGAAATCAAAGCAGGTGCTCCACTAGGTTTCTGCGCTGAAACTCAGTTGCTCCATGGTGTACCTGCGTTGCAAAGCAAGTGGAACAAAGGCCACCTGCGCTGAGCGGGATGGGACAAGTGGCACAATGAGTCATTGCTTTGGAATCTTCCAAAAATGACACTTGGATCAGGGATTTCGCCTTGTGATGAGTCAGAGGCTCTGTTTCTCCAAGTGGAAGCAAGGTTCTCCAAGTGGACTCAAGAACTGAAGATCAACTAAAGATTAACTGAAGAGAGAGAGGACACAAGGCAGCTACACATCAGTTGCAAGCTGACTCATCCTTTCTCAATTCATCTATATATTGAGCTCTCTCCTATGAGCTCAGGAGGCTGGAATTTTGTGCAAAGTAATGACATGCTGTTGGTTTCACTATTGAGCTATTGGGTGATTGTTTGAGAGAGGTGAAGAGGAGCAATTCTTTCTGCTGGGAGGTGTTGCTGGGTTGGAGCCTTCAATGGTTGTAATACTCCCAGAACCTTTACTTCTTCATTAATAAAAGCTATTGAGGTTCTTCTATGTGCTCTTGTTTCAATAATATATTGTGATGATTGCATGTTTGGTTTACACTAATCCATGAACCAATTATGATTGCATGCCTCTTGTAGTTTCCTTCTTTGTTATTTTGCAGGATCTCATTGTAGCTGGGCAAGCAAAAGAACAAGGAGCTAGGAGCAAGCGGCCAAAGAGAAGAGTTTGGATTCGACATTAAGTGCAAGGCAACGGTTAGTGCATTTCTCCATTCTCTTTTGCTTTCATAAAGAAGTAAACCTTAAGTAGTTTGTTTTACAGTTGTTGCTAAGGAACTATCACCCTTAGAGTGGGATAGGGTCATCCGAGTCGGATACTTTTCCCTACAAAAAACAAAGGCATCCATAATCTTTGTAAGCAGGCATACAATTATAACATAAATTTCCTTACACTCCGCAACAAAACAGGGTGGCCAAGAGGAAAAATAGATCTTTGAAAGAGATATCCAATTTCATGTTGCATGCAAGATTTCTTCCATCAAAATTGTAGGTTGAAGATATCAATTGTGCCTCATACATCTAGAATAGATCTACTTTGTTACTAGAAAAACACCTTTTGAGGCTTGGAATGGAATGTAATCTAAAGTTAGTCATTTCCACATTTTTGGATCTCGAGCATGGGCTCACATTCTTATAGAGAAGAGAAACGATTTGGAGCCTCAGAGAAAAGCATGCATATTTGTTGGATATTCTGATGAAGTTAAAGGGTACGAATTGCTTGATATCAACATTGAAGAGCTCTTTATCAAAATGAGTATAAAGTTTGAAGAAGATTCTTTGCATGCACCACTAGATGAACCTGTTAGAAAGTTTCCCTCACCATCAATTGATGAGTATGCAGATGATACTTAAGATTATAATTCTGATCTAGATGAGTATTTTCTTGTGACATATATTGGACATCTAGTTGTTGAACATTGAGATAATATTTCCTCATGCAGTTTGGAAGATTCTTGACCACCTTCAACAAAAAAATGGAGTAGCATGAGTGATCTCTTAGATGATCCTGCAACTATACCTCAGGTTGAGGAAGATGCACAAGCACTCTTAACTATGGAGCAATGCATTCCCATGCATGCTTATATGATGCATGCATCTGATCCCCAAAATTATGCAGAAGCAGTTGGGAATCCTAAATGGGAAGCAACTGTGGATGAGGAATACAACTCTCTCATTGAGAACTAGACATTGGATTTAGTTCCTCTACCTTCCAATCGTAAACTTGTGAGGTGCAAGTGGGTTTACAAAATCAGGAAAGAAACATATGGCCAAGTTAGCCGATATAAGGCACAATTGGTGGTGAAAGGTTTTCAGCATGTACATGGTGTTGACTGTGATGATATATTTTCTCTAGTGGAAAAAATGCATTCCATTCGGCTATCTCTTTCCATTGCATCAACAAGAGGATGGGAGGTGCATCATATGGATGTGAAGAATTCATTTCTTCACGGTGATATTAAGGAGGAAATCTACATGGAGAGGATGCAGGGATACATGCAAAATTCATCTCTGGTATACAAACTAAAGAAGTCCCTCTATGGCCTCAAGCAGGCACCTAGAGCATGGTATGCAAATATGGATTCCTATTTGTTATCTCAAAATTTTGTAAGCTAAAAATTTGATTCTAATGTTTATTTGTTGAAGAAAATTGACTCCTTGTTGATCATAGCACTCTATGTAGATGATCTGTTGATAACAGGTAGTTCAACTTCTGCCATTGTTGAGATTCAAAATACATCGCATAAGCGGTTTTATAAGATAGGTATGGGCTTGTTAAATTTCTTCCTTAGACTAGAGATCAACTAGAATGGTTTTGGGATTACCATTTCTCAACCAAAGTATGTTAGATATCTTTTGGCATAATTTCACATGAGTGACTGCAAGCCAACATCCACACCTTTCTTATCATATATAAATCTTGAGAATGCTAAAGACACACCATTGGTTTATTTCACATTGTACCATAAACTTGTGAGGAGTCTTCTTTATCTCACTCACTCCCATCTTGATCTCTCATATGCCATATGAGTAGTTTCTAGATACATGTAGGAGCCACATGAGCTACAATGGTTTTGTAGTGGCTACAACCACCCTGCAAAAGTTTGGCTCGCATATGAATTTCAGAGCCTACCTTGGATCTTGTGATCGATTATCCCTGGTAAATTGTTGGTAATATGATGATTTCAAGCTCCCCTCCTTGATCTTAAGAGTTATTTGTGTTCTCATATTTATGAAACATGTGTAATCTTTGGGCATAGTTGTTGTTGTTTGTCATCCAAAGGGAATGTTATTTTGTGTCAAGGGAAAGCATGTGTGCATGAGTGGTTGACATCACATAGACATGCTTCATAGTTACTTCATTCACTCTTGTCATGAAGGTTGTTGCATCAAGAAAAGTATGTCTTATGCATTCTGGATGTTATACGTTGTGTCACTAAGTGTCTGTGTGTGATCACAATCAAGTCTTATCAATGTTTACATATGTTTCACTAATCTCACACAGCCATTTTCCCGAGCAACCTAGCCTCATCCAGCTTCCCAGAACTGTGCGCTTTGTTTTCGCAACCATCAAGATTCCTCCCTTTCCTGATGAAACCCCGCAGTCCGTAGAGACCCTATCCATCACTCCTCTCCAAAAATGCACAGAGAAATCTAGCTGCATTGCACTTAGAAATTTCGCAGAGGTGTCCTCCAAGGACCACCATCCCATAGTAGTGTCCTGTGCTTAAAAACTGCGCAATGTTGTACAAGCTGCCATTCTTGTCTAGCATGAAGAAACTGCGCAGATAGGCCTCCTAGGCCTCATTCAGGAAACAATCACTATCTGTTGAAATTGCGTAGATCTACCTCTCAGTGACTAAAGGAAACTATGACATGGTGAAATTGCTTCAAAGGAGTTGGGATAAGGACCAAGGAACCAAGTAATGGAAAATATCAGGACCGCATGAAAACTTCGTCAGATGCATGATCATCTTGAGGGTAAGTATGGTAAGTAAAGAATACCTTTTGAAGTACACCTCTTATTTTAGTTTAAAGGACTGCTTGTCATTGTAATATCATCCTATCCTCAGTAACATGCATGTGCGCAAACACGAAAATCCATTTTATGTGTTGCTTCTACATGTCTTGCTTCCTTTTCACTTGTTTAACCAACTGTCATCTTTGGCATGTTGATTGTTATGTCATGCTTGCGACCTCATTCTGGTGATGTTGAAGGTTGTTTTTAAGTTGTGCTCACTATGTAAAAACCTATCACACTCACACATGATGTTGTAAGCATTGTTGCACAAGTGTTGTCACGGTCGTCCGAATGTCTATCATAAGTGTCGTGCTTGTCACTCGCACCCGTTGGTCAGTCACACTGAGTGCATGTTGTCTTGATGGTTCAAGGTGTCTTATCGTCAAGTCATGTTGAGTGTGTGTTCGCGAGATCATACATGTATGAAGTCACTTGTTCACACACAGTCATTTTTTCAAAACCTTATCGACCGGACCACCCTCTAACAACAAGACCTTTGCTGAGTTGCACTGTGTAGTCTCAACCCTTAGTGATCATGTACTCTTGCCCAGAATTGCGCAAAGATTAAGGTTGTCTGCCAGGCAGTCTGCACTATGCAATCCTGGAATCAACCTGACTAACTGTCACCTAGAACAACATAGAAGTTTCTCAGCAAGTCATCCCAAACTGTGCTACCCACAAGCAGATCCATCAAGCCTCCAGCTGGTCAACTAGAGCATTTGACCGAGCAGTGACCCCAGGCCTCACTCCTCCAAAAAATTGTGTAAAGCTGCAAGGAATTCCCACTTCCATTGACTGATGAAAGGACATGCCGGACAGACACCTGCTGCATGTCACTGCACTGCCCTAAAAACTTGCGTAGTTTTATCAACCAGTCACCCTGTCATCCGACCTGTTACTCCTCCCGAAAACTGTACAATTTTCATGGGAAGTATCCCAGCTACCTAACATCCTGCTCAACAGAGAATATGCACAGTTTTCACTGCCAGTCTCCCCTTGCTGCCTGCACTATCTCCCTAGAAAAATTTCACAGATCTTCCCTCCAACCGAGTCAGATCCTACAGATAGTCACTGTTGATCCGAATTGCACATGTCAGCCTCCTAGTGACATCTGCACAATTTTCACTGGCAGTGCCCAAAGCCCGCATCCCGACTCGAAATGTGCTTTGCGCAGTTCTAGAGCCTTTTCCTCTCTCCCGATCACCTGCACCCGAAAGCGAAAGATGACGCATCATGGTAGACTAGGAGATTTCTAGATTTGATGTCATCTCATCATGAGTGATTTCAGATACAGGTACATAGATGAGACATGGCGCGATGACGAATAGGATGAACAAGGAGTGCATGCTAGGAGACTTGTTTGTGAACAGACGAACACATGGAGCGTGCCAAGTAGCAAGCAAAGGAGACACATGTGCATGCATGAACTATCAAGCAAAAACCAAGAACATCGAATACTTCGCACACCTTGCCATGCGGAAGTGAAGCTATGATACACCAAGAGCACATCCATCACTCAGTAGCATTGTAGCTCAACATGGACACCACCAGCAGCATGATCATACAAGCACTATCGTGTCGAGTCATGTCATGATTCATCTCGTCCACATCACTACTATGGGCCATACTGTTGTAATCAATGTAAGGTAACATGGAAGTCCAAGAGACCCACATGTAAATCTAAAGAGTCATGTAAAGTTGAAGAGTCATGTAAGTTAAATAGTCACAAGGGAAGTCAAATAGTCACAAGGGCTAGTTTTACCCTTGGTTATAAATACCCCTCATTTGTACATGCAAAAGACTTTTCACCTTGGCTCCTCCCACATAGCCTTGAGAGTCTATAATCTTTTATTTGAGGAGCAAGCAGTGGCTCCAACGCCCCGCTATCAGGGTTAGTGATGTAATGGTGTATAGATGTGTCTTGGAACTTTCGCTTAATTCAGAAGCTTGTCAACAAACCAACATGTTTTATCGCATGTATTGTATTCATTTGTAAGAATATTATTTGAACACTTGTAATGCATGTTGCTTTAACCTGTATTAAGATATTTGAACTATTTTGGTTGTTTTAGTACATATGTTATTGGAAATGTGTTGTATCAATTGCTAATGCTATCTTGCCTGTGTGGGCTATCCCACTGGACACTCGACAGATTCATTCTTGTAAACTTGTTATAACGCCCGTCGCACTCATGTGGACTATTACGCTGGGTGTTATACGTGTTATCTGTTCACCTTGTGTTTGTGATTGCCACATCTGTGTGGAATATTCCACCGAAAGCTGCGCATGTCATGTTGTGTTGTGTGTCTCTAGTAGAGTTGGGATTGTTCCCTTTTAACCTGAGACTCACTTCCACCCTCTCCCTCTACAGTGAAAGAACTTTGACACAAGTGGCACTAAGCACTCTCGAGGAACACAAACCTTGCTATTCGAAGATAAAGTAAACCACTCTCATGCGCTGACAAGCAAGAGCTAAGGCATATCTTTAAGATAATGGAAACTAGGCCATCATACCAGATGGGACTCCCACACCAAAAGGTGTGAGGTCTAGTTGGGACTTCATACTGGGGAGATCCCCTGAATGTTGGTGGGTCCAGCACTATCAACATTTTCGGTGCTAGAAGAAGGGTTAGATGACAAGCTGAGTCGTCACAATCTGTTTTGAATCTCCACATACTTATCATGACTAAACACATTATTTCTCTTCTGGAGTGTATGTCTTATGGAAACGAATTTTAGATATCAGAAGAGCTCTTGAATAACTTGTCACATAGAACATATGATGGTGGAGGCCAAGTAGCCTTGGTTAGACATGCAGTTGGCATTGTAGGCTCCTGTGAAGGGCATGAAATTTTTGAATATTACATGACTTGCACGCTATTCGCATACACACTTTGAGGGCACCCACTGCATTGGTATGCCATGTTTCCCGAAAAATATATTCACTCTTTCCATGATCTGATCGCATAGATTGACCTTGCTTTCAATCATTTTGACTATAAAGCACTTAATAAAGAAATTCTGAAATTACGGAAAGCACCTGATGAATCCGTTGAACAATTTTACATGCACTTTTGTAATCTTGCATATCAATTTCCTGAAGATGAAATTGATTGGGAATTCCTCAATGGAAGATTTAACTATCTTCTTTACATATATGAAAATACGCAATTCTTAGATTCATTCGAATCCTGCTTAGCATACTTCGGTGATGGAGTTTCACAATCTCAAGCGGACACAGTCACTATCACAAGTGATTGTTCGCCTTCCCCTCATCAAACAGCTCCACCATCGCAGAGTGATGTGGGAGAGCATGCACACACATATTAAATTGTCACATCCTCCTACCCCATCTACTCTTGATATCTTCGTAGATTTGTCTTGCAAGCCTTCTGGTTGTCATGTGGACTTGTTACCTCAACCTCCGTCCCCACGTTCAGCTGATCCTCTGGATTGTAATGTCTTTTGTTCTTCCATTTTGGACTCCACACTTGTTGTGAATAAGGATCAAGTTGTCAACGGAGTCAGTGTTGTGCAAGCAACCTGCACTATCATTCATGATGAGTGTGTGAAAATATCTAAAGAAGAACCTGTGGAAAAGAATGACTACCTTCCATCCGCACCTCATCTGCTCTATCCTGACATCCCTTGTGATCCTACCACTTTTGATCCTCCCTGTGAAAACTCATTTCTGGACGTTTCTACTTCTGATCATTCACATGACACTCCAGATGTCAGTCTGTCATTACATTGAAGAGAGGACACATCTTCCTCTGAAAATTCATCCCATCGGTCATCTATCATTTCTGAAAACACAGAGGGTGAACATCCTTGCTTTCATCTACCCATATGAATGATTCATCAAATCATGAAGATGTCGACAAACATCCCGAATTTTCTGATCGTGGTTGTCATGATATCTGTAATTCTTCATCTTATCACGATGTTGATTCACTCGTTGTTAATATGTCTAAGCCACTAATCTATGATGATCTACCTATTGACGAAGTGGAAACCCCACAGGTTGTCGAGGAACTTCAACCTCTGATGATGGTTATGTTAGGCCCTCACTATCCTGAGGTTATTTCCACTTCCGATCATAAAATTTTCGAAACACCCAAGGATCCTCATCACTCTCTGCTTCGCATTAAGATCAACCAAACACCCAGATTTCGCTTCCTCCACTTGAATCACATGATCTCGTCACTCAAGATTTGGAGGAATCTTGCACAACGAGCGTGCTTATAAAGCATATGCTATTGGTATTTCTCATGTTTTCTCATATATAATAGTCCAAAGAGTGTGTATTTTTACCGTCTGCACGTAGTGCATCGCAACACCATGGTACATCTGTAGAATGTTTGTTTTGTGCATTCGCTCTTTTCTATTTTGTGGATGTTTTATAACTCGGATCGTGTTGGTCTTCGCTGTTCCATATTTCTTTTTCATTGGTTTACATGCATATATTTAATGTTCAACATGTCTTCACCAATATGGGCCAACCAATGCACCGATGGCTACATTTGAAATATCACTTCACGTGAGTAGGCCCATGCACTGTTTAGCGTAGGAGTAGGAGTAGTCTTTGCTTTTTGCTTTGCTTTGATTTTTGGTTTGATTTCTTGCTTGCTTTGCTTACTTGTTTTTCTTTCCTTTACTTCTGCTTTTTTCTTTTTTCTTTCTTTTCTTACTTGTACCTGTAGGTTAGCCTCTCGTGAATTTGTGTTTGGTTCTCGAGACAAGCTGGTCAAATCTAAGAGGACTTGTACAGCTATCAACATCTAGTTATCTTATGTTCTCTCTCTTTATGAAGAACTTGTTGTCTTCAGTTGATGATGCCTTGATGGTAAATATGTTCAGTTCAGAGTAAGTCTTGGTGAAAACACAAAGCTTGCACTGTTAACTAATACCGCCTACTCTAATCGGTTCTTTTGGGTTAACCCTTGTCAACCAAATCAAGTAGAGTAAGGTGAGGGGAAAAAAATTAACAAATATGTCAGAGGTATAAATAACATACTTCTCTGAAGGAAAAACCTCTTCTGCTCTCAATAAGTCGGGATCCCTCTTCCGCCTCTGAAATAAATAAGTGCCTATGCATAGTTCGTTAAAAAAAATGAAAAATGAATAAGGTGAAAGAAGAGAAAGGTTTCTCATGCAGGGAGGTGATGCAAGTAACTCTATCGGGGTACTCACGAGGCTCGCTAGCAGTGGAGCGATGCTTGTGTTCCTACGTGACTCCGTCAAGGTATTGTCCAGGCTTGCTGGCAGCAAAACAACACCAGAGATGAAACTTAAACTCTGACAATCATATTACTTGTGCACCAATATACCCCTCATCCCCAATCAAAACAACAGAGTTAACTTGGCTTGGAATGTGTGTTGAATTATCAAGAGAATGGCAACTGCTACATCTTTCAACCAAGCTAGGGTAGAAACCACGATGATAAAAGAATCGAACAATACTTCCAAAAGGGTTAGACTCGCTTTTCATGAAACAAGGTCCATTCAGAGAGATGGAGTTCTACCAGTGTGTCACCAAGCATTGTAGCGGCTACAACCACCCTTCAAAATTTTGGCTCGCATGTGAATTTCGGAGCCTACCTTGGATCCTGCGATTGATCATCCTTGGTAACTTGTTGGTAAGATGATGATTTCAAGCTCCACTCCTTGATCTTAAGAGTTATCCGTGTTCTCATCTTTATGCAACATATGTCATCTTTGGGCATAGGGGTTATTGTTTGTCATGAAAAGGGAATGCTATTTTGCTTCAAGGGAAATCATGTGTGCATGAGTGGTTGTCATCGCTTAGACATGTTTCACACTCACTTCATGCACTCTTGTCACGAAGGTTGTTACATCAAACAAAGTATGTCTTATGCATTCTAGATGGTCTATGTTGTGTCACCAAGTTTCTGTGTGCGATCAAAATCAAGTCCTATCAATGTTTACATATGTTTCACTGATCTCACACTTAGCCATTTTACCAAGAAACCTAACCTCATCCACCTTGGTGGAACTGTGCGCTTTTCTTCTGCAACCATTAAGATTCCTCCCTTCCCTGTTGAAACCCAGCAGACAGCAGAGACCCCACCCAGCATTGCTCTCCAAAAATGCGCAGAGCAGTCCAATTGCACTGCACTAAGAAATTGAGTAGAGGTTTCCTCACAGGACCCCCATCCTGCAACAGTGTCATGTGCCTCAAAACTGTGCAATGTTGTCCAAGCTACCCTATTTTTCTTGCATGAAAAAACTACAAAGACGGGCCTCCCAAGGCCTCATTTTGGTAGCAGTCACTGTCCACTAAAATTGTGCAGATACACCTCTCAGTGACTAAAGGAAAATGTGACATGATGAAATCACTTCCAAGGAGTTGAGGAGAAGGACCAAGGAACCAAGTAATGGAAAATATCAAGACTGCATGAAAACTCTGTCGGATGCATTCTCATCTTGAGGGTAAGTATGGTAAGTAAATAACACCTTTTGAAGTACACCTCTTAGTTGAGTTTGCAGGACTGCTTATCATTGTCATATCATCCTGTCCTCAGTAACATGCATGTGCGCAAACACGAAAAGTCATTTTATGTGTTTCTTCTACATGTCTTGCTTCCTTTTCACTTGTTTGACCAACTGTCACCTTCGACATGTTTTTGATTGCTATGTCATGCTTGCAACCTTGTTTTGGTGATTTTGAAGGTTGTGTTTGAGTTGTGCTCGCTATTTAAACATCTATCACACTTGCACACGATGTTGTAAGCATTTTCATGCAAGTGTCGTCACAGTCATCCAAACGTCTATCACAAGTGTCACACTTGTCGCTCACACCCGTCGGTTAGTCACACTGAGTGCATGTTGTCTTGATGGTTCGAGGTGTCTTATCGTTAAGTCATGTTGAGTGTGTGTTCGCAAGGTCATACATGTACGAAGTCACTCATTCACACACAGTCATTTTTTAGAACCTTGTCGACCAGACCACCCTCTAACAATAGGACCTCCGATGAGCTGCCCTGCGTAGTCTCAACCCTCAGTGATCATGTACTCCTTCCCAGAATTGCACAAAGCTTGAGGTTGTATCCTAGGTAGTATGCACTGTGAAATCCTAAAATCAACCCAATTGATTGTCACCCAGAACAACGCAAATTTTTTTTAGCAAGTCGTCCCAAACTGTGTTTCCTGCAAGCAGATGCATCAAGCCTTCAGCTAGTCAATCGGAGAGTTTGACCGAGTAGTGGCCCTAGGCCTTAATCCTCCAAAAAATTAGGCAAAAGCTACCAGACATGCTTGTTGGCATTATGATTTTGGTATGGCTCTATGTTACAGATGTTGTACTTGATGGCAACACCCGTGGCAATGCTCTGTTCGAGCTCTCAAAATGTTGAAAATTAAGAAGTATGCAGGAGAACAGTTTAGAAGATGCGTACACGTAGGTACACCGTGAAGGGACCGAGGCCAGACACGCAGGTCACCCGTTCAGGAGGTGCGTACCCCCAGTTTCACTTACTTCAAGGCAGAGAAGCACGTTCACGTGGGGTTTCCTATGTTTGGCCCGTGGTATTTAGCCCGCCGCTCTTGATTCTATGGTTTTGGCCCGTGGTATTGTTTTATATTATGATTATTATTGAGCCCCATGTTTTTGGGCCCCTTGTATTGGTTATCTATGGTATTGATCCATGATTTTAGGAGGAGCTTGCCTATATAAAGCAAAGGAGATCACTTCGATAAGCATCTTTTGCAAATGGAATATCTTGAGATCTGAAATATTGGGTTATTGTTTTAAAAGCTTGATCTATATGAAAGTAAAGTTGAAAGCGAATCTGTGAAGGGTGATCTCTAGAGCGCATGATCAGATCTAGGCATCTGACTAACTATGGCACACTGGTGGACTGCCAATTCGGCCCTAATCAGAAGTACGCATGTGATTAACGGTATAGGTGCGTGGGTACGCAGAGCAGAAACAGGAGAGTTGTGTGGGTACGCAGAGCAGAAGAAGGGGTATTGCGTGGGTACGCAGAGCAGAAGAAGGAGAACTGCGTGGGTATGCAGCGCGACAAAGGTTCAGGTGCGTACGCACAGTAAAAGTACGTGCGCGATAGTATCTTTGAGTGCGTGGCTTCAGTAACAGTACGCGACGAGATAGTGTCTCTGGGTGCGTACCTACAGTAACAGTACGCAACGCGATTGAAGAAGCAGTGCGTGGGTACACGGTGCAGCAGAAGGCTCTCTGCGGGTATACGCAGGGAAGCAGAAGGTGAAGTACGTAGCGACGCAGGCCAGAGAAAGAAAAACTGTGTATCTGTCTTAAGATCTTCTGTTGACTGAATTTTTCTGTTGATAAGGTGTTCTGGGTTAGTTCTGTTATTGTTGATCTGGTTACTGCACTTGACTGTGTAATTTAAATGTACTTGATGATCATTTGATGCTTATGGATCCAGTTTGAAAATTTATGAGAAATGGTCCTTGTAAGAAAAGAAGTAGGGGGTTGTAGCTCCCTTCTAGGAAAGACTGGAAAACGAGAGAGAGTTGTAGCTCTCTGCAGGTTGCAGCCTGTGTACTAGTAAAGGAATGCACCAGTACAAAATCATTGTAAAAGGAGTTTCTAATTTGAAAGAAGATAGAGACATATTGCAGCAGGTGGTTTTCACCCACATTGGGTTTCCACCTTATATCTGGTGTTCTTTGGTGTGACTATCTGTTTTTCTTGTTCATGCTCATTATTTTATGGTACTGATATGCAAAAATAATTCAAAGTATAAATAAGGAAGATTTGTTAAAAGAACTTGATAATACTGATTCACCCCCCCCCTCTCAGTATTATTTCCAACAATTGGTATCAGAGCCAGGTCCTTCGGAGAAGCTTGATCGCTTGAAGGAAGATCATTCATCATGAGCAACTACGAGAGGGAAGCATCAATTAGGCCACCAATTTTTGATGGGACAAACTTCAATTATTGGAAGGTAAGAGTTACTGCCTATCTTCAATCTCTTGGTACAGAAGTTTGGGATATCATAGATACAGGCTACACTTTTCCTTCAGCTACTCCTACAGATACGGCCGAAAAGAAAAAATATGAAACAAATGCTAAAGCAATCAATACTTTGCTGGGATGCTTATCTCAAACAGAATTCGTAAAGGTTATGCAATATAAATCCGCAAAAGAAATATGGGACAAAATTGCCTTGAGCTACGAAGGAGATGAACAGGTAAAGCATGCTAAACTTCAAACTCTCAGGATTCAGTATGAGAATCTCAGGATGTATAATGATGAAAGTGTGGCTAACTATTTTCTTCGGGTAGATGAGATTGTTAATTGCATGAAAAACTTGGGTGAAGAAATAAAAGAGGCTATTGTGGTTGAAAAAGTTCTAAGATCATTGTCCCCCAAGTTTGAATCTAAAGTGTCTGCAATAGAAGAAAAGGAAAATCTACGAATTCTTACTATGTCTCAGCTTCACGGAATTCTAACTGCTTACGAAATGAGAAAGGGAGGTCCTTCAGACAGAAGAGAAGCTGTTTTCAAGGCTTCAGGCAAAGGAGCTTATTATGAAGCAAGTCACGTGCCAGAAGAAGAAGAAGAAGAAGAATCAAATTTTGTCAGAAATCTTCAAAGGGGTTCTGGAAGGTTCAGAGGTAAGTTACCTTTTAAATGCTTTGCTTGTGGAAGAGTAGGTCATTATGCTGCAAAATGTCCTTATAAGGATAAAGGAAAGGAACCTGCTAGATGGAACAAGAAACATAGTGCAAATAAGAAAATATACTACACTCATGAAGATAGTGATGGTCTATCAAATAGTGATGAAGATGAACGAGGTAATGACTATAAACTGTTAATGGCATTTGAAGATGATGATTATATGGATGCTATAGATGTGGATAGCCTTTATGAAGAAATGACTAAACTCAAGAGATGTATAGAAGAAAAGAATATGATCATTGATACTCTACAATTTCAAATTGATGAAAAGGAAAAACATCTTGAAAAATTAGAAGGTGAAATTGTTGGTCTTAGAAAAGAGATTGAGAAAACAAAAGCTATTAATCTTAAGTTTGTCAAAGGATCTGAAACTTTGGATGAGATTATCAATGTACATCGTTCTCCTCTAAACAAGACAGGTCTGGGCTATAATGGAGAAACTTCTCAAGCATCCACCTCAAAAAGTTATCTTGATGCAGCAAGAAGGAATGAGCAAAAGAACAATGGAGACCATCAGGTGAAGCAGGGACAAATTGCAAACAGAGACTATCAGGGGCAATCCGTCTTAAGGGTGAACAAAAGCTACAACCAGCCACAGGTAAAATCTTCTCAATTTGGTCCAAGAATGGATGACAATAGAAATTACAATCATTTGGCCGGTAGATTTGATAACCGCAGAAGTTTCTTCAATGGACAATGTTTCTCTTGCCATAACTTTGGTCACAAAGCAGCTCAATGTGTTGCATATAAAACAATCATGACTAGAGAAGCTCAAAACAAAGAAGTATGACCGGGATTACAAAAAGGACCTATAACAACTTTTCGGCTCTTGAAAATGAAGTTGAATGTTCTATTTGCAATAACTTTGGTCATAAAGATTCTGAATGCAGGAGCAGGTTTCAGCAGACAAAGGAACAAGCCTCAAGCACCAAAACATGGAGAATAAAGGAACCACAAACAGAAAGATGTGGGATAGCATTTTATGCAGAAGGACAAGAAAATCTATGGACATTGACAGTGGATGTTCGAAGCATATGACAGGTGATAAAGAAAAACTTGAGTCATATTCTTCTCTAGAAAAAGGAAAGAAAGTTTCTTTTGGAAATGATACTCCTGCAACTATAAAAGGAAAAGGCATTGCTCAATTAAAAGAAAAGGTCAAGGCTGGAAATGTTTTGTATGTTGATGGATTGAAGCATAATCTTCTAAGTGTCAGCCAGATGTGTGATCAAAGAACCGAGGTGATATTCAGATCAAATGGATGTCTTGTTCGTGATCTTGATACAGGTAAAACAATGATCAAAGGTAAAAGAACTCCAAATAATCTGTACATATTTGAAGAAGGACAACAACAATGCTATCTGAGCAAGGATGATGAGCACTGGTTATGGCATCGGAGGTTGGGGCATCTAAGTTTTTCACAAATAAGGAAAGCATGCAAATATCAGGCTGTTCGTGATCTTCCAGATATCAAAATTCCAGACAACACCATATGCAAATCATGTCAGTTTGGAAAGCAAACCAGAACTAACTTTCTAGAGAAGGAAGGATCAGCTAGCATGCCTCTTGAGCTAGTACATACAGATACATGTGGTCCATTCAGGAAAAGGACACCTCGAGGAGAAGAATACTTGATATTATTCATTGACGACTTCTCCAGGTTTGTTTGGTTAGGACTTATGAAGCACAAAGATGAAGCATTCGAAAAATTCAAATCCTTCAAAGCCTTGGTTGAAAATGAATCAGGACACAAAATTAAGTGCCTCAGATCCGACAGAGGTGGGGAGTGTACCTCAAATGAATTTTTCGATTTCTGTGAAGAACATGGGATAAGAAGAGAATTCTCTACAGCTAGAACTCCTCAGCAAAATGGAGTTGTGGAAAGAATGAACAGAACAGTCCAACAAATGGCTCGTGCTATGCTTGATGAGTCAGGAACTCCCGCAACTTTCTGGGGAGAAGCTGCACATGCTGCGGTTGTTATTCTCAACAAAACAAATGTCCGGGTGAACAGCACTCAAACCCCTCATGAGCTCTGGTGTGGTGAGACTCCTTCGGTAAAGCACTTCAAAATCTTTGGGAGCAAATGTTATATTAAGAATACCGATGAGCAACTTGGAAAACTTCAACCTAGAGCAGATGAAGGCATTCTTCTTGGTTATTCTCCTCATAGCAAAGCATACAAGTGCTACAATAAAAGACTTGGCAGAATTGTTGATAGCATTGATGTAGTGGTTGATGAGAAGGGATACATTCCTAAGCAAGTACATCATGAAGACATCGAAGAAGATGAAGGCTACCCTCAAAGACAGAATGATGAAGAAGAAGAACCTCAAGAAGAACCAGAGGAACAAACAAGAATAGAAGAGAAGACCCCATCCAGATATGTTCAGAAGAATCATCCAGAATCTCAGATTGTGGGGCAGAAAGAAGCAGGAGTACAAACAAGAAGAACAGTTGCAGAAGCTTCAAGATATTTGGCATTACTCTCCTCCACTGAACCACAAAATGTGAAAGAGGCATGCAAAGATGAATGTTGGGTGAAAGCAATGGATGAAGAACTTGAGCAGATCGAAAAGAACAACACTTGGAGCTGGTCCCTAGATGAAAGGATAGGAATGTTATCGGAACAAAATGGGTCTTCAAAAATAAATTGAATGAAAATGGAGAAGTAATTAGAAACAAGGCCAGAATTGTTTGTAAAGGGTATGCGCAGCAAGAAGGAATAGACTTTGAAGAAACCTTTGCTCCTGTTGCAAGACTTGAAGCCATTCGAATGTTCCTTGCTCTCTCAAGCTTTCAAAACTTCAAAGTATTTCAAATGGACGTGAAATCAGCCTTTTTGAATGGAGACTTGGAAGAAGAAGTATACATTGAGCAGCCAGATGGGTTCATTCTTGGAAATGATCCAAATCTTGTATGCAGACTGAAAAAGGCTCTCTATGGTCTCAAACAAGCTCCAAGGGCTTGGTACTATCGTTTGGACAAATATCTTCATCAACAAGGTTTTTCAAAAGGATCAGCAGATAGCAATCTTTATATAAAAGTTGAAAACGACAAATTGCTAATACTTGTTGTGTATGTAGATGACATTATCTTTGGCAGCAATGAAGAAGCTATGAGTCAAAGCTTTGCTTTGGTCATGCAGAAAGAATTTGAAATGTCCTTGCTGGGAGAACTGACATATTTCCTTGGTTTGCAAATCCAACAAAAAGAAGGAGGAATATTTTTGTCTCAAACCAAGTATCTCAAACAGATTTTGAAGAAATATGGCATGGAAGATGCAAAACCAGCATGTACACCCATGGTCATAGGATGTAGCCTCAGTGCAAATGATGAATTTGCAGCAGTACATCAACCAACCTACAGATCTATGATTGGAAGTCTACTTTATTTGACAGGTACCCAACCGGACATCATGCATGCAGTAGGAATAGTTGGAAGATTTCAGACAAATCCAAAGGAGACTCATCTTCAGGCAGTGAAGAGAATTTTCAAATATCTTCAAGGGACACAAAATTATGGCTTATGGTATCCTAGAGATACAGATCTCACACTTCATGCTTATACAGATGCAGATTGGGCGGGAAGCGTGGATGACAGGAAGAGCACAAGTGGTGGTGCGTTCTTTATGGGTTCCAGATTAGTATCTTGGTTCAGCAAGAAACAAAGTTCGATTGCCTTGTCTACAGCTGAAGCGGAATATGTTGCTGCTGCATCTTGCTGCACTCAACTCCTTTGGATGATGCAGACCTTGCAGGATTTTCAAATCACTTGTACACCACCTATCTCCATCTTATGTGATAACACAAGTGCAATCAACATCTCAAAGAACCCAGTCATGCATTCAAAAACCAAGCACATACCAATCAAGTATCATTTTCTCCGAGAACAAGTGCTTGAACAGAAGGTCAAGTTGGAGTATGTTCCTTCTAAGGAACAGGTTGCTGATATACTCACCAAACCATTGCCCAGGGAGACTTTTGAATACCTCAGACAAAAGCTGGGGGTTGTTGATGCATCATCTTATTGAAACTCTTCTGATTGATGGTTGTACGAAAGGTTCATCTGGGGTATATGCGTACATGTGCTGGGTTGCGGTTTGATTGAAGATAAAATGGCACAGGTTCAGGGGGAGCATATAATGCATTGTTGGCATTATGGAGGATGTACAGGAGGAGATCATGGATGCTGGTCTAAATATAGTTGCAATATGTCTCTATCTCTTTCATGGTTCATATTTAGGGGGAGCATGTTCTTAGGGGGAGCATAACCCTTTGCCCTTGATGTAAAAAGGGGGAGAATGAAGATGAAGATTTTGAGGTTGCCATCAAGTCCAAAGGGGGAGATTGTTGGCATTATGATTCTAGTATGGCTCTATGTTACAGATCTTGTACTCGATGGCAACACCCGTGGCAATGCTCTGATCAGGCTCTCAAAATGTTGAAAATTAAGAAGTACGCAGGAGAACAGTTCAGAAGATGCGTACACGCAGGTACACCATGAAGGGACCGCAGCCAGACACGCAGGTCACCCGTTCAAGAGGTGCGTACCCCCAGTTTCACTTACTTCAAGGCAGAGAAGCACGTTCACGTGGGGTTTCCTATGTTTGGCCCGTGGTATTTAGCCCGCCGCTCTTGATTCTATGGTTTTGGCCCGTGGTATTGTTTTATATTATGATTATTATTGAGCCCCATGTTTTTGGGCCCCTTGTATTGGTTATCTATGGTATTGATCCATGATTTTAGGAGGAGCTTGCCTATATAAAGCAAAGGAGATCACTTGGATAAGCATCTTTTGCAAATGGAATATCTTGAGATCTGAAATATTGGGTTATTGTTTTAAAAGCTTGATCTATATGAAAGTAAAGTTGAAAGCGAATCTATGAAGGGTGATCTCTCGAGCGCATGATCAGATCTGGGCATCTGACTAACTGTGGCACACTGGTGGACTGCCAATTCGGCCCTAATCAGAAGTACGCAGGTGATTAACGGTACAGGTGCGTGGGTACGCAGAGCAGAAACATGAGAGCTGCGTGGGTACGCAGAGCAGAAGAAGGGTTACTGCGTGGGTACGCAGAGCAGAAGAAGGAGAACTGCGTGGGTATGCAGCGCGACAAAGGTTTAGGTGCGTACGCACAGTAAAAGTACGCGGCGCGATAGTATCTTTGGGTGCGTGGCTTCAGTAACAGTACGTGGCGCGATAGTGTCTCTGGGTGCGTACCTACAGTAACAGTACGCAACGCGATTGAAGAAGCAGTGTGTGGGTACGCGGTGCAGCAGAAGGCTCTCTGCGGGTATATGTAGGGAAGCAGAAGGTGAAGTGCGTAGCGACGCAGGCCAGAGAAAGAAAAACTGCGTATCTGTCTTAAGATCTTCTGTTGACTGAATTTTTCTGTTGATAAGGTGTTCTGGGTTAGTTCTGTTATTGTTGATCTGGTTACTGCAGTTGACTGTGTAATTTACATGTACTTGATGATCATTTGATGCTTATGGATCCAGTTTGAAAATTTATGAGAAGTGGTCCTTGTAAGAAAAGAAGTAGGGGGTTGTAGCTCCCTTCTAGGAAAGACTGGAAAACGAGAGAGAGTTGTAGCTCTCTGCAGGTTGCAACCTGTGTACTGGTAAAGGACTGCACCAGTACAAAATCATTGTAAAAGGAGTTTCTAATTTGAAAGAAGATAGAGACATATTGCAGCAGGTGGTTTTCACCCACATTGGGTTTCCACCTTATATCTGGTGTTCTTTGGTGTGACTATCTGTTTTTCTTGTTCATGCTCATTATTTTATGGTACTGATATGCAAAAATAATTCGAAGTATAAATAAGGAAGATTTGTTAAAAGAACTTGATAATACTGATTCACCCCCCCTCTCAGTATTATTTCCAACAATGCTCGCTTCTGTTGATTGATGAAATTGCACAGTCATGTCAGACAGACACCCGCTGCATGTCATTTCATTTCCCTAAAAAATTATGCAATTTTCTTAGCCAGTCACCCTTTTAGTTGGCCTGCTGCTCCTCTTGAAAGTTGCGCAATTTTCATGGGAAGTCTCCCATATGCTTAGCATCCCGCTCAGCCCAGAAACTGCGTAGGGATGTCCAGCAGGCTAGCCTCCCAACTCTGCACAGTTTTGGCTAGCAGGCTCTAGTAGCCTGCTGCCAGCCTCCCTGGAGAACCTGCACAATTTTCGCTGCTAGTCTCCCCTTGCTGCATGCATTGTCTCCTTGGAAAATTTGCGTAGATCTTCCCTCTAGTTGAGCTGGATCCCGCAGATAGTCACTGCTGATCCAAATTTCACATCTCAGCCTCCCAGTGACATCTGTGCAATTTTCACTGACAGTGCCCGGAGCCCGCATCCCGGCTCGAAATGTGCTTTGCAAAGTTCCAGAGCCTTGTCCTCTCTCCTGGTCACCTGCACCCGAAAGTGAAAGATGATGCATCATGGTAGACTAGGATATTTCTAGATTTGATGTCGTCTCATCATGAGTGATTGCATATACAGGTACATGGATGAGACATGGCATGACAACGAATGGGATGAACAAGGAGTGCATGCTAGGAGACTTGTTTGCGAATGGATGAACACACGAAGTGTACCAAGTAGCAAGCGAAGGAGACACATGCACATGCATGAACTATCAAGCGAACACCAAGACCATCGAAGACTTCGCACACCTTGCCATGCGAAGGTGAAGCTATGATACACCAAGAGCATATCCATCACTCAAAAATACTATAATTCAACATGGACACTACCAACAACATGAACATACCAGCTCTGTCATGTCGAGTCATGTCATGAGTCATCTCGACCACATCACTACTCTGGGCCATACTGTTGTAATTAATGTAATGTAATGTGGAATTCTAAGAGACCCACATATAAATTTGAAGAGTCATGTAAGTGAAACAGTCACGAGGGAAGTCAAACAATCACAAGGGCCAGTTTGACCCTTGGATATAAATACCCCTCATTTGTACATGCAAAAGACTTTTCACCTTGGCTTTTCCCACATAGTCTTGAGAGTTTGTAATATTTTCTTTGAGGAGCGAGAAGTGGCTCCAACACCTTGCAATCAGAGTTAGTGATGTAATGGTGTATAGATGTGTCTTGGAACTTTCACTTAATTCAAAATCCTATTAACAGGGCAACATATTTTCACACATGTATTGTGTTCGCTTGTAAGACTATTCTTTAGACGCTTGTAATGAATGTTGCTTTAACATGTATTAAGAAAATGGAACTATTTTGGTTGTTTTAGTACATATTTTGATGGAAATGTGTTGTATCAGTTGCTAATGTTGTCATGCCCATGTAGGATATCCTGCCAGATATGCGACATATTCATTCTTGTAAACTTGTTATAATGCCCGTGTTACACAATATTTTGTTACACCTCCTGCACTTCCCTGTGACATACCCTGATGTGCCCGAAACATGACCATAATGTAGTGTACTCATTCATATATGCAGTTCAAAGCATTCCTAAGACATTGATTGGAAAATTCCTTGAGCTTCCCCTGAAGGAAATAGCTCTTTAACCCTAATTTGAGCACCATTGCTCTTTTGAGGCTAAAAACCACGATGGTCGCATGTTGCACTATGCCAGACCTACGATGGCATCGCTCTGTTTACTTGTATACCTGTGATGATCCAAAAAAGGAAATTTTTCCAAAGGGGTTGAGAAGCTTCATGATCTAGAGGCTTCCAGAGCGACGAGTTGGAGGTTGTTCGACGTAGATGAGGTCAAATTCTCCCAACTTGACCTCTTTGTCTTATCCCTATAATCTACCTCCTTGAGATGAGGGAATAATCCTATCTTTGGAGAAGTCCTAACCCCCTTTCCTAGTCTATAAATTCATCATCTCCTATTCCCAAATGGTTGGTTAGGTTAGATAAGTAGCCATATATAGAACAATAGTTTAAAGCACTTTAGCCTTTTCCTATAAGCAATAGATAAGACAAAGAGGATGAGAAGACCTACTTGTAGTTTCTCTTTCCTCTTATCTCCTTTGTATCGATCGTGTCGCTCCTTCCCGTACTTAACACGCTTGAGAAGTACCTGTAAACATCAACAAAAGACAAAGAACTGATCAAAGCAAAAGATCTATTGAATACAAGTAAATGGAATCATATACATTCACACATATAAGAATCATATAACAAGATAAGAATATGGGAAAAAGGTTCAAATACTTTATTGAATAGAAGAAGGAATTACAACCATCAAGTCTGATTCGAAGTCACTCCTCTAGCTTTGGTTCCATCCACATCACATCATAAGCATGACATTCTGGTAGCATAATGACACTTACAATAGTTTCAAATCTCAAACTAACATTATCTCCTTACAATAATCAAAGTCCACCCCCTTGATCAGTTAGATGAGTGCTCAATTTATAGGAAGATGGAGGAGGTTTTGTCATAAATGAGGGTATTGAATGGCCTTCCAAACTTAGAGTTAGTTTCCATGGAGGAAGGGATGAGAGGATAGGAGGTTAATGGATCCTTAGCCTATCTAATTTCGAGCTCATAGGAGGGGATATGTGGTGGGATCCTTATAGAATGATCTAGAACCAAGGAATATTCCTAGAACCCTATGCAAATTTCACTCAATATTGCTCAGCGCAAGTCAAATTGGGCCTAAGTGCTCTACAGAGCACCCTTACATGGGCCTACCCACGCTGGTCCTTCAAGGAGTCATTTCAAGATGTCTTCAGGCCATGAAACTGTCTAATAAGGAGGCATTCAATAGGTTGACTTGTTCAGGGCATGTAGCAACTGAAATTAAGGTTTGATGAGCCCTAAAACACTGATTTGGATGATGGGAGTGATGTGCCCAAATGTATCTATAACTACTATCCCTTAAAGCATGAAGTCGAAAGTAATAATGTTGAGTGATATGCTTTACAATGTGATGAGGAGGTTCCGAAGTGGTTGGTGACCTGCATCGATTACAATACATAATATCATGATATTTTGATTTTTTCTCATGAATTGTTGAGGGAAGGCATACCCATGCTCAGCATATAAACTTTCGTTACAAGTACATAGATAGTCGTCTATAGATATAGACCCATGATCGAAATGACCATCAATGTAAAGCCATTGTATGGATGATTTGATACATTTCCTAAAATCGCAGCCCGGATGGATGAAACTAGATCCGGGGTCTTCTATCTCATTCAATCATTCGCTCAAGTATGATTCTAACCATGTGAATATGTTATCTGAAGTCGAACACAGGAAGACATTGTCTGATTACCATCCAATGGTGTAAGCCGTTAACAGACGTGAGAGAAATCATCGATAATGATAATGATCCTCAAGGTACGCAATGCATTCTGTATGGTGTGAATGGATGATTTGATGTCGAACACCATACAAATTCTTTCGGTCAAAGGTCATTGATGTCAACCTATCACTGAAAGCGAGAAACCTGCCATTGATTTATGTAAGCCTCAAGGTACTGGAAGGGTGTTTCTAAGTCAACTTCTTGGATAATGAGCTGATGTCGACAAGAAGCGACTCGTTGCAGGAGTGCCTTGATGTATCCCACATCAACGACACGAAATGATTGTAATGATTTTGCAGATGGAATTTGATTGACGACACAAGGTTCAAGAATGGCGTTCATGAAAATGAAGGTTTATGGTATTGCAAAGGATGAATTTTTACTGGATGACTTCTCTTGAACATGTCAACAACACTGAATGAATTGGCAGCATTGACCCAAAACCAAAGTAATGGATGGTGTGATAGACCATACACTAGTAAAAATGGCTAATTAGTTACTAAAAAAATGACTAAAATTTGCATATAAACGACCATTTTTCAGTCGGTGACCAGTAGTAGCTAATTTACAGTATCTTATAACGCGACCAACTTTTAGTCATTTTTAGCTTAGTCATTAATTGGTTGTCTCAATTTCATCGTCTAGTAGTATATTTAGTCATAAATTTGGTCATTAATTTAGTCATTAATTGCCACAATTAATGACCAAATATACAACAAAATATATTACTATATGGTCACTCGAAAAAAACCAATTAATGAACAAAGAAATATGACCAAAATGTTGGTCGTGTTATAAGATACTGTAAATTAGCTACTAATAGTCATATGTATGCAAATTTTAGTCATCGTTTGAAACCAATTAATGACCAAAGAAATATGACTAAATTTTGATTGTGTTATAAGATACTGTAAATTAGCTACTAATAGTCGTATATATGCAAAATTTAGTTGTCATTTGTAATCACAAATTTATCATTTGTAGTAGTCATTTATCTTTTTTCAGTAATTTCATATTCATTATATAAATGACTAATTTAGTAGTTTATATTCATTTCATTTATTTTCATTAATAATTATTGTAAACGACTAATTTAGTTGTATATTCATTTTGTTTGTGTTCATAATTAATCAATATAAACTACTAATTTAGTAGTTTTCGATTGATTTTATGTGCTCATTATTAATCAACATAAATTACTTAGTATGATTTTGTGACTAAATTAAAAATATGTTATACAATGTGCACTGGTTCATCTAATATGAAAATGCAAAGTTACATATGTTAATTACAATACTAAACAATATCAAGTGCAACTATAAATAATTTCAACTGCATAAATTATATTATATGAAATGTCAAGTATTACAAAATGAGTTTACAACTTAATATTGGCTAGACTACAATTTACACATGAAATGCTATTTCATCACTACAAAACATTTTCATTATGTTGCCAAAGAATTGCAAGTGAGATCACCAAATCTAAAGACTTTACCATCAACTTCTGTGTGTGTGTCTTATGCGGGATATTGGCTTTAAGGGTATCACTAGACTGGTTCTGTTCTCTCTCTTTTTTCATTTTTTTCTCGAGTGTTATTGTTTTCCTCTTTCTTCAAATCTTGTTGTTGACCATCAATACTGAGTTCCTTTTCTGAAAACAAAAGAAGATACAGTGCAAAGTGTAATACATGAAATACGATGAACACTGGAATATAAACTAAAGTAGAGTATAAAGGATTTATATGACATATACCTCAACATCAACAATGTTAAAGTCATTTTCCCCCATAAAAGCAAGAAGCTCGAACAAGATTTCTTTCATTGAGCGATAGTGGCCACTATGTGGTTAGATGACCTGTATAAACAAAGAAAATAAAATGTCACCATAGAAAATAGCACCTTAATAACTTAGTATTCAACCTTCAGGGAAAGCTTAGGCACAATCATGCTAACTAAGTTACATTCTAAAAATATCAAGCTATAAATAACTTTTGAAAACAAATAATCTGAGGTGTGATGTCTAATCCTTGTTGTTTTATTTGCAACAACATCTCATTATCTAACACATGAACTTGGTCAAGTATATAAACAACATGTGATAAAATAACAACATGAAAGTAAACTTTCTAATAGTCATGAAAATATTTCAACACAAAACAACTAATAGAATTTCAATCAATATCATGTAATACTACTTTCTTTTTTTTGGTAGGTAAGCACCCACGAGGGATTTGAACCAGTGACCTATTGCAAGGAGTGCCTTAACAATGCACCCATTCACCGTCAATCCAAAGCCCCGTGGGCCGTTTAATACTAGTTTTATCTTCAAGCTTTGGTTGTTGTTTAAATGGACATGATACCAAGTATTTTCAATTTCATAGTTAATATACAAGGAGAAATCAAAAGTGACACTTAAAATATAATCAAACAATAAAGAGAGGATATCATGGAATGGACATTGCAATTATAAAAAAAATTGTTTACCTATCAATCAATGTATTGTTAGACATTCCTAAAACATTTGCTTGCCCAAAATAGCCATGAGGTGAAAGAATCACGACATTAAAAACATCGATGGACAACATACGCTTAAATCATTTTTAGTTTTGTCACTTAAAAAATAATTGAACCAATATATAGCACCAATCTCAAACAACTTGTAAAAAAAAATCCTTAGTGGCACAAACTCTCCCAGTATTTGTATCAGATCTTAGAAGAATTTTGTATACTTCTTTTAGGACTATATGCAATGTGCCACTTGTCTTTAGTAAAGTTCAACAACATATTACACTATTTAAATGGAAAATCAGATATAGTTTCAATAAATAGACTGAGAAATTAAGAGTGAAATGCATATGGACACTAATACCATTCAACAAAAAATACGTTACTAATAAGAAGATTGTTTTTAAGAACTTAAAGGAGGATCAAATACCAACCCAATCATGATTTAATAGCCTTTTGAAGATTTCCATACTTCTTTCTCACGGACCCTTTCAACATGCATTCGAAAGATCAGGTAACAAAGTAACCTATAGTTCTAGCAATTGAATTAAAATAAGCAAATGCTATTTTCAACCTCTTGCTCTTGGGAGTGTTTCTTTTACATTGCCCTATTTATGAGTGTGTCATCCCATCATCCAACCTACACAGGGAAAAAAAATATTCAGTTGTTGAGTATATTGGAAATCAAATGTAAAATTAACTCAACTTGATCTTTACATTGCATAGGCATAATGAAATGATATAATAGAAACATGCTAACTCAGAAACAAGAGATGATAAAAAAGAATAATGGAGCATTGTTTCCTACCATAGAATTTTCTTTGGCCACAACAGTCGAAAGGATGTCATGTATCAACATATGCTCCTCATTGGTACATGCATTTCCTTATTCCATGAAATCCTGCACATCTACTACCCTCTTACTAGACATGACCCTCGATCCCAGAGCTTAAGCGTAGTGAGAATAGAGCTTCTGCAAGCATGCATGCAACTTGATATTCATGGTCAAACCAATGAACGTGGAAATGACATTGAGATTTCGCATTCTTGGCTAACATTGTTTACCTAGAACAATGTTCTTGGTAAGTGGAATTTCTCGTTCTCATTCTTGGTACATGTTTCTTGCATTGATCATCATAGACAACTTGATGTCATAAAGTCAAAGAGAGATCAAAATTTAAGCATAACTCCTATAGTCAAATATCAAGGTCCATCTTGCATAATGAATTTTAAATAATTTCTCATCATATCCCAGTAAATTTCTAATTTAAGATCCTAATATCATGGACTATAATCAATATGATTAACCTCACATCTTTCATCACAAAAATAATTCTCCTTATATAATGACCCAATTTTAAATTAAAATCATAACCTTCAAAGCTGTCATTACAATCATCCATCATTAACTTCAAATCAGGGCATGTCTATTATGGCTTTAAATGACAACTATAATCTAATTGAAAGACACAATTTATGAAGCATGCATAAATATTTGAAGATGTAATCAATGTGAAGTATGTAATTTATACAACATATTTTAAAATAAAAAATAAATAAATATGTAATTTATACCACATGTTTTAAAATTTAAAGATAGAAAATAAGTAAAAATAAATAGTAATAAGTAAAACAACATAGATCCATCTTTACTTGGATCAAATAATTTTTCACTCTATACCTTGGGTCAATACCATGTGCCATCTTTATTTTTATTAATATTAATATTAGGGTTAGTAATGTTTTTTGCATGGTATTAATAATAATTTGACCCATGGTATTTGGCCCATAGGGTTCACCTAAATAAAACCTCTTTTTTGAGTGTTCCTAAATATAAAGTGAATTTTGGAGTAAATATAAAAAAAATGTTTTATTTATTTACCATACCTCTAGTTTATTTATATTTTTATTAATTTACCATACCTCCACTTTATTTATATTTTTATTTATTTACCATACCTTTTTTTAGTGTTCATAAACTTCTTTATATTTTAAATTTATTTTGTGTTTATAGATAATAATAATTAGATTGATTTCTAAATAGGACTAACATTAGATTAAAAATGTTAAATAATAATACCTAAAAAGTAAATAATAATAATAAGTAATAAATAGTAACTAAATAATAATAGTAATAAATAAATAACAATAAGTGGATAAATAGTAACAAGTATAAATAATACATATTTAAATTTAAAAGGTTTACATAAATACAATTTTTTTACCCTAAAATTTATACATTACCCATAAATGTCCTTAATCTTTATTGAAATCGATGTGTTATGGGTGTTTGTGGAATTTTATTAAAAAAAGAAAAATTATTAAGTCCAAATGTCTGGGAATTTGGGATAAAAATAAAATGACCAATCTATGTAAGTTCAAATGTGTAGGAGTTCGAGATAAAAAATAAAATGATCACTCAAAGAATACCCAAATGTTAGAGTTCAGGATAAAAATGGGTGACCTCGCGGGGATTCCTGGTTACCGGGTGCAAGCCCGGGAAGTGATGATTGACGCTATGTGATTCATTTCACTAGTTTCAATCCCACTTCTTCACCCCTATGAGCATCACCTGATGCAATGAGTGCTAAGTGAACCATTCAAAAATCATGAGAAATTAGTTAGTTACGACTACCTCTCATGGAAAAGGTCATACGTGAATGACTCACTTAACACAGTTGAATTCCGAAATGATATCTAATAAAAATACAATTACCAACCTACATAAATCCAAATGTCTAGGAGTTCGGGATAAAAATAAAATTACCACTCAAAGAATACCTAGATTCTCAATAAGAAATCGTAATGATGAAGGCTTTTAAAAATAATAAAAACTAGTTTCTTTGAAAAGCACACACTTGGGAGATTCGGAAGTTTGAGAGATTCTGAATAATAACTGATAATGGGGAAGGCTGTTAAAAATAATAAAAACTA
Source organism: Pinus tabuliformis (assembly GCA_031772625.1). Lineage (NCBI taxonomy): Eukaryota > Viridiplantae > Streptophyta > Pinopsida > Pinales > Pinaceae > Pinus > Pinus tabuliformis. Next base: position 624,073,329 of record CM062804.1, on the reverse strand, counting down.
GTTTTTTTGAAAAGCACGATCTGGGGAGATTCAGAAGTTCCAGAGGCTAGGGTGCACGGGCTATGGAACATTTTTAATCCTATAGATATTTGGATATTTGGCTCTAGATGGCTAAAACATTTTTTATGTTGGACATTTTATTTGCAAAAGCACTATATAAAATATTTATCAAAGGAGAAATAATATTCAAAAATAAATTATACCAAAGAAATGCTTAGATCCATATATATTATCTGGCTCTAGATGGCTAAAACATTTTTGATGGACATTTTATTTGCAAAAGCACTATATAAAAGATTTATCAAATGAGAAATAATATTCAGAAATAAATTATACCAAAGAATTGCTTAGATCCATATATATCCAAGAGGTGTAAACAAGCTCGTAATTTGTAAAAATTCCTGAACTTTAGATCATGTAAGGAGAAAAAATGAAATCTATTAAAGAAATGCATATAAAGTGGATTGAAACAGAATGGTGTTTTAGAAAAATGTGTGGAATCTAGACTTACCCACAAAATATTAAACCCGAGTTTATGCTTTGCACGTCCAATGCAGTTTATGCACCTTCCTCATTCTCCACATTAATGTTCAATGTACTTATTTACTAGGGATTGGACTTATACACACAGAGAGGAACAAACCTCATCCTCTATGAAACGTCCCACTTGGCAGATGCGCTCAAATAGCTCCCCACCCACTGCGTATTCCATGAGTATAGCTAGATGGGTGGGAGTCATCAATACCTCCTTGAAGCGAACTATGTTGGGATGCTGTAGAGATCTGTGCTGCTAGGCATCATCTTTCCCCCACCAGGCACCCCCCACCAGGAACCAACCCCCTCCCAATAAGATCAGGCAGTAGCTACACCCAACTAGTAGAAAATAGGTCACTTCTCTACTCTATGTTGGGAGGAGTGGGTGCCATTATGGTGACAAAACTTAATGAGAATAGCACATGACAATACGGAGAAGATCCACTGAAAATCTAGCCTCACCAAGGAGATTTAGATCAATGCTACCATCCCAGAAATAGTGCCAAGTTGTAAAACAATGCCAATTATCACGAAAGAATCTACGATCTATAACCCCTAGGGTTTACCACCAAAGCACCCTAAACCCCAAATTTATTGCCTCTACATTTTAATCATTTTTTTTCCTTCATGATCGATTAAATTCCAGTCCACACAGTTATACCATGGTGGCAAAACCTTCTCAACAAGAACAAAAAATTCGATGAGAAAATAAGAGTAGAGGAAGAACTCAAAAATAAAGAAAGAAAATTGAATTGCTAAAAATAAAAAACAAAGAGTGAAAAATACCTTGGAATCTCAACAATTTAGATCAGATCCGAGCAAGCGTGAGAAGATGGCTGGAAGAATTATGTAAATTAGAGACGCTTATTGATATAACATGCATGTGTTGCAATAAAGCCAATCTGAAGCCTTTGTTTGTTTCATATGAGCCCCTATTCATAGCTATCCATAATAGAAATGCCAATTTTTACATGTAGCATCCTACTTGTTATAACAATTTAGTGAAATATTTATTTATACTCCTTTCACTCACAAAAGAATTTTATTTGAGCCGATTTGGGTATAGAAGCCTAAATATTATTGTTTCATATGAGCCCCTGTTCATAGCTATCCATAATATAAATGCCAATTTTTACACGTAGCATCCTACTTGTTATAAGAATTTAGTGAAATATTTATTTATACTCCTTTCACTTGCAAAAGAATTTTATTTGAGCCGATTTGGGCACACGAGCCTAAATAGTTTATAATAGGCTAGTGGATTATAATAAATTATTTTCATAGCATTTCACACACTAAATTTTATTTCCTTACACTTTTCACATTAAATTTTATTTTACCGTTAAATTTTCTTTTACCAGTTTCCTAAAATCAGATATTAAAATTGATTTTCAAATAAAATAAAATGGCTATATTTTTTAATATTAAAAGTTAGTTTTAATTTGCTCCATGGCGTGGATTAGTTGATGATGGAATGGGTTGTTAAGATATTTTGTATAATGTTATTGGTTTAAACTTAGATTAGCTTAGTGTACCATGTGTGAGGTAATGTGGGTATACTTGGAGGTGATTGTGTTAAAATTGATTTTCAAATAAAATAAAATGACTATATTTTTTAATATTAAAAGTTAATTTTAATTTGGTCCATGGGGTGGATTAGTTGATGATGGAATGGGTTGTTAAGACACTTTTTATAATGTTATTGGTTTAAACTTAGATTAGCTTAGTGTACCACGTGTGAGGTAATGTGGGTATACTTGGAGGTGATTGTGTTAAAATTGATTTTCAAATAAAATAAATTGGCTATATTTTTTAATATTAAAAGTTAGTTTTAATTTGCTTCATGGTGTGGATTAGTTGATAATGGAATGAGTTGTTAAGACATTTTTTATAATGTTATTAGTTTAAACTTAGATTAGCGTAGTGTACCACGTGTGAGGTAATGTTGGTATACTTGGAGGTGATTGTGTTAAAATTGATTTTCAAATAAAATAAAATGGATATATTTTTTAATATTAAAAGTTAGTTTTAATTTGCTCCACGGTGTGGATTAGTTGATGATGGAATGAGTTGTTAAGGCATTTTTTATAATGTTATTGGTTTAAACTTAGATTATCTTAGTGTACCACGTGTGAGGTAATTTGGGTATACTTGGAGGTGATTGTGGTGGTGGATAGAATCGATAACTATCACGTAAGTACAAGCTCACTATAGTTGTCTATTTTTCCATATTAAAAAAATAACAATAATAATAATAATCTTATTTTTTTAAATTTTATTGAATTAATTATTTATCAAAATTAGATGTTATTAAAATCTCATGATTTTATTGGAGGTAGTTTAGGTGATGGCAATAAGGTAAACTAATTTTCTTGTAAGCATTTTCTAAATTATGTCGTCACTCAAATGCTATCATAGCAAAAAAAATCTCTTAACCCCACCTAGAATGCCTAAAAGACAACTCTCAAGCAAGCCACCCAATGTCACATTGGTGGCTTTCTCTCACTCTTTAGACTACACTGAAGGATATCCTTGTCTAAGGGGGGAATCCATAAAGATTGAGCTAAGCTAGGTCATTGAGTAATGAAGGAAAGTTCCTTAACAAAGACTAGTGATTTGACACTACTCACTCTCAAAGTAAAAGGTTAGGGATAAGTGTGCGAATAGTCAAACAAACCATGAATTATGAACACATTTTGAATGATTTTAATTAGAAAACTATGCTTATTCATGCAACGAAATTATAATTGAAAAATGAAAAATAAAACTTTCTTAATTAACCATATAACATGAGATGCTAGTGAAACATATATACAATGGCACAATAAAAATAAAAAATGAATCATAAATTGTGCCGATACAAGTAAGGAATTAGATCATTCATTTATCATATTCATTAGCATTGGAGATTGAGAGTTTTTTATCATCATCAAGGGACCATTCCATAATTAAGAGATCATACACCAATAGTATTAACTATGTTTGAGATGTCAAAGAGTTATGTGTTTGCAATGATAAATAAAGGAAATATTCAAACTTTTTGTTGTTACTAAGGACAATGAAGACAACAAAGTTGAATGTGGACCACTTACACATTTGTAACATTCAAATGTCATCCATTTATCATCAATTTATCACCATTTATAGTTGGGTAGTTTGTAAATGTAGAATTGTGACCCAAATGATGTATTTGTAACATTCCAAAGTGTGTAATTACAACTAATGAACCATGAGAAATACCATTAGCGTGTGAACACATTAACCACTATGTATTTAGAAAAAATTGCCATTAAGACTAGAGATCAATGTAAGTTTTAAAGCACCCCTGAACAATAAGAAATTCCATATCATGTCAACATCAAATATTTAAGAATTGTGTGCTTTGTCTAAATTGTGTGTAGAGTGCACCAATAGTGGCACTATTGGGCTTTGATCACTATCTTGTTAATGTGTGTTAAGATGTGACATTTCAAATTAGAAACTGATCATACATCTATAAAAAGGCAAGCAAGTAAACCATCAAGATAATCTTAAAAATAGTGAATTGTTATCCTTATGAACCAAGTCATTTCATGTTCCCATGCATTGATTTGTGTAAGGGTGTGGTTAAAATGTCAAATGTGTTAAAAAAATGTAAGAAATAAATGTATCAAGAACAAAATTTGACCATGATGCAAATTTGTAAACCCTTTTCACAATTATTAAAGAGCTTAAATATCAAGGTGTTTCATGCATTCATGTACTCATGTGAAGCTTAAGAGTGTTTACTATGTCATAGATATGTTACCTAGATATGTCAAATCCAACATGAACAAGTATAAATATGATAATGTGTCCTTACAAGTAAAGCGTTAATCATTTTTAATTTTGTCACTTATTCTCTAGTCATATATTTTAGTCCTAGACTAAATTAGTCATTTAAGTTAGTCACTTTTAGTTGAGTCACTTAATTCTAGTCATATATTTGATCCCTAGACTAAATTAGTCATTTAAGTTAGTCACTTTTAGTTCGGTCACTCAAAATTGCTCAAATCTAGTAGTAATTCACTTGAAATAATTGTGGTGACTAACTTTTTTAGTCATGTAGTCACTAATCTCTCATTTTGTACTAGTGATAGGTATGATAACCATTAAGTAGAAAACCAAACCCAAATGGTCTGAATGAATTGGTAGCATTGACCCAAAACCAAAAGTGATGGATGGTGTGATATACCATAAGTATGATAACCGTCAAGCAGATAACCCAACCCAAATAGTCATGGAGATGAAGTGAAAGTGTCATGTTCAAGAGCGACCTGCTACCATAAAGTGGTTTTCCCATTTTTCCCATTTTCCCCAGTCATTGCTGACCAGTACCTCTTTACTTTTTATCAAGCTTGAGTAGGATAATATATGCTTGTTGTATAATTCCACCCTTTTGGTGAATCCATCGCTATGTGATGTTTTAACGAGTCTAGCGAAGGTGAAACTCGATCTTGTCTAGATGGACAAGTTTGTCGCTATTCGATGTTTTAACGAGTTTAATGACAAAGATAACTCATTCCTTTTCATGTTCAGAGAGTTTGAAAAGGGACAAAAAGAAAACTCCACAAGTTCTTTTTCGTTGATTTGTCTCTCAAGCCCACAAAAGCATAAAACAATATGAGAGAGAACCAATTGACCATGTTTGGTCAATGTATTCCTTTTTCGTAAATAATCTATCTCAGCTCGAAAAATGGTTAAACTTATACTGAGTAGATGTAGTTTCAAATCCATTAACGAGCTGAAAAGGACAAGCGATCGACAATCTTTACATATTTCGAGAGTCTGAAAGGAGCTTAAAGAGGACTCCACTTTGAGGAACAAGTGGTGTCTAGGGTAGCAACTAGTTTCGATGATGTTGGAACTTCTCAAAACATGTTGATTTATGTGAAGAGGTTGGCTAATAAGACCACTCATTGCAACTTTTCGTCAAAAAGGGTAAAACAACCAAGTGAAAGCATATGATCAGCCAAAGGGATGGTGGCGATGGGATGAAAACAACCAACGCTCATCTGACGAAAGAGGCTGATATAATGGCAATCACGAGGGTCAAAAATGGAAATGGGTTCATTTTTACACAAGATTGAACCATAGGGAACTATGATTAGATTCAGTTTCAAGTTTACACAAGCTTGAAATGAAAAGATATGCTTGGATTCAGTTTCCTTTTTACACAAGCTAAAAACTAAAAACTATGCTTGTATTCAGTTTCATTTTTACACAAGCTTGAAACAAAGAACTATGCTTGAGATTAGTTTACATGCCCCTAGCATGATGAAAGGGAGAGCCTCTTGTAACTAGATGGAAGTCGTTGGGGTGAAGTAGGAGGGTTATCCAACACCTTTTTGGCTTCATCTAGATAGGGACAAAGGTGAATGGGGTGATTCCCTTAACATAACCTACAGGGAAACTTAACTTTACCACTAGGTGCATGCCCCCCAAGCTTCATTACATTCACCTAAGTAGACTACTCATGGATATGAGGTGGATGGAATGAAGGTTCATATACGAGATCAAGTGAAAGACTCAACTGGGATTTTACGAGATCTAATCAAAGACTCGAATTGGAACTTTTCTCCCGGGGTCCTTGTTTCATTTTTTAATGAGCTTGACACAAGACAAGGAACTCTGCTCGTAACCTTATTTTCATTTTTAAACGAGCTTGACACAAGCAAGGAACTATGCTCATGGGAGATGTTTCATTTTTTTAATGAGGTTGACACAGTAAAAGAACTATCCTCATATTCCTTGTTTCATTTTTAATGAGGTTGACATAAGACAAGGAACTATCCTCATGACCTTTGTTTTATTTTTTAACAAGGTTGAGAGAAGATAGGGAACTATCCTCATATCCTTGGTTTCATTTTTTAACGAGGTTGACACAAGACAAGGAACTATCCTCATGGGAGATGTTTCATTTTTTAATGAGGTTGACATAGTAAAAGAACTATCCTCATTTTCCTTGTTTCATTTTTTAACGATCTTGACACAAGACAAGGAACTATCCTCATATCCTTGGTTTCATTTTTTAACGAGGATGACACAAGACAAGGAAGTATCCTCATAGACCCTTGTTTCATTTTTTAATGAGCTTGACACAAGACAAGGAATTATGCTCAGATTCCTTGTTTCATTTTTTAACGAGCTTGATACAAGACAAGGAACTATGCTCTAGGACCTGTTTCATTTTTTAATGAGGTTGACACAGTAAAAGAACAATCCTCAGATTCCTCAATCACGACTCATAAGAGGTCATGAATTCCAAGAGGTTCTCATCAGATGGGAGAACAATGCTCTAGAAGAGATCTGTAGCAAGGAATCCATTAGAAAGATCTGATTCTAATGCCCCCAGTACATAATGAACAACATCGCTGAATTGATCGTCAGTTGATGTAGGAATGGAACGGGTTGCCACATAATTAACCCGTGGCAGGGATGATACCATTGGTACAAAAGGACCATTTATGGAAGATGATTGACTGGAACCATATTTGGATTGGGAAATGAAAGTTGGTCAATGGTGACAATTCTGCCTTCATGCGAGAAACAAATCACTGGAAAGAGTGTTGAAACAATAGCTCCCATGTCATAAACATAGTCACGCCCAAGAAATAAATTGTAATCTAAAGGGCCTTGGACTACCATCACATTCAAATAAATGATTTTTCCTCCCAAAGTAATAGGAAACTGAGGAAGGATCCCTAATTGTTGACTAGTTCCTCTGTTAAAAGCCAACAGATTTTGGGTAACATGCACAAGTGGTGGCGAACCAAGTACTTGCCAAGTAGTGGAGGAAAGGATCACAGATGCACCTTCATCTATAATAGTGCCAGGTACAATCATATTACAAACTTGTACTATGATATGGAAAGGCACATAAGAAGGAAGACAAAATCTTGCCATTCGATTCCAATCAAAGGAAGTGACTAGACTACTTGGAGGGGGTACCGTAGAAACAGGAGAATTAACCCCTTGAGTTATGGGAACGGGAGGATTTTCCTCCTGTCTTGATGGAACAGGAGGATTTCCCACAAGCTCATTAGAATCTGAAGAAACAAAAAGAACTTGAGTGGTATCATACTCACTCTCTACGAGAACGGTACAATTAACTGAAGGTGAAATCAGGTCAATTGTTACCTCGACCTATTGGTTTGGGTCAGGTATAGACTCATAGGATTCACTTTTAGAGAGAGTGGGTTTGAATGATGGTTGATTTTGGTCAGTCAATTCATCAACTAGTGAAGCATTTAGGGAGAGTTCCCTGTAACCAGATGGAAGTCGCTACGGAGAAGCAGGACAATTATACAACACTTTTTTGGCTTCACCCAGATAGGGAAAAAGGTGAATGGGGTGATTCCCTTCACATAACCTACAGGGAAACCTAACTTTTCCCTTCTTTCCATGAACTTTACTACCACTAGTTGATGGTGTGTCACCATCATGATCTCCAAAAGTTGATGACATGGGATGATGTGAACGAGAAGACCATTCTTCTAAGATATGAGGAATATCAGGACAATTTCGTAGAAGATGACACAGGATGATGTGAACAAGAAGACCATTCTTCTAAGATATGAGGAATATTAGGACAATTTCAAAGAAGATGGTCTCCTGCACAAAGTTTGCATGGAACTAGTTTCATTTTTACACAATATTGAAATGAAGAAAAAACTTTGCTTGAAATTGGTTTATTTTTACACAAGCTTGAAACGAGGAAAAACTATGCTTGGAATTGGTTTACATGCCCCCAACATGATGAAAGGGAGAGTCTCCTATAACCAAATGGAAGTCGCTGTGGTGAAGTAGGACGGTTATCCAACACTTTTTTGGCTTCGTCTAGATAGGGGCAAAGGTGAATGGGGTGATTCCCTTCACATAACCTATAGGGAAACTTCACTTTACCACTAGGTGCATGCCCCTCAGGCTTCATTGCATTCACCTAAGTAGAATACTCATAGCTATGTGGTAGATGGAATGAAGGTTCACTTATGAGATCAAGTGAAAGACTCGACTGGGATTTTACGAGATCTAATCAAAGACTCGAATTGGAACTTTTCTCCAAGGGACCTTGTTTCATTTTTTAATGAGCTTGACACAAGACAAGGAACTCTGCTCAGATTCCTTGTTTCATTTTTTAACGAGCTTGACACAAGAAAAGGAACTATGCTCATGGAACCTGTTTCATTTTTTAATGAGGTTGACACAGTAAAAAAACTATCCTCATATACTATCTACAGATAAATACTAATTCCTTAGATAAGTAGCCATATCGAGAACCATAGTTTAAAGCACTTTAGCCTTTTCCTATAAGCAATAGATAAGACAAAGAAGATTAGAAGACCTACTTGTAGTTCTACTTTCCTCTTGTCTCCTTTGTATCGATCCTGTCGCTCCTTCCCGTACTTAACACGCTTGAGAAGTACTTGTAAACACAAACATAAGACAAAAAAATTATCAAAGAAAAATATCTACTGAGTACAAGTAAATGGAATCAGATACATTTCACACATATAAGCATCATATGACAATACAAACATATGGGAGAAAGGTTCAAATACTTTATTGAATAGAAGAAGGCATTACAACCATTGTGTCTAATTCAAAGTCATTCCTCCAACTTGGATCTCATCCACATCACATCAAAAGCATGACAAACTTTAGCCTTACAATACTTGCTTCAAAGCCAATTCTCATAGCGACATTATCTCCTTACCATTCAACATAGTCCATCCCTTGATCACTTATATGAGTGGTCAATTTATAGGGAGATGAAGGAGGATTTTTCATAAATGGTGGTACTGGATGGCCTTCCATACTTAGAATTAGTTCCATGGAGGAAGGGATGAGAGGATAGGATGCATCTTAACTCATTCCTCATCCATTTTCGAGCTCATAGGAGTTGATAAGTGATGGAACCTTCTAGATGACTCCAAAAGATAAGAATATTCCCAAACTCTATGTGAATTTTTCTCAAACTTTCCCAGCGCGGGTGAAAGGAGGCCTAAGTGCTCTGTAGAGCACCCTGGCATGGACTCAACTGCTCTGCAGCATACCCTTGCATGGGTCTACCTATGCTAGTCCCTCTAGAGGTCATTTCAAGATGTCTTCATGTCATGAAACTGTCTGGGAAGGAGGCATTCAAAAGGGTGACTTGTTTAGGGCATGTAGCAACTGAAATTAGGGTTTGATGAGCCCTTAAACACTGATCTGGATGATGAGAGTGATGTTCCCAAATGGATCTGTAACAACTGCCACCTAAAGAATGAAGTCAAAAAAATTCAAACGTCGAATGAAATGCTTTATGATGTGATGAGGAGGTTTCGAAGTGGAAGGTGACCTGCATCAATTACAATACATATATCATGATATTTTATTTTTACATGAATTTCTAAGGGAAGGCATGCCCATGCTCAAATTATAAACTTCCGTTACATGTACATAGATAGTCATCTACAGATATATACCCATGATCGGAATGACCATCAATGTAAATCCATTTTACATATGATTTAGTACTCCTGAAATCGCAGCCCAGATGGGTGAAACTAGATCCGGGGTCTTCTATCTCGTTCAATCGTTCACTCAAGTATGAGTCTAACCATGTGAATATGTGATATGAAGTCAAACATGGGAAGAAACCATCTGGTTACCAACCAATGATGTAAGCTGTTAACAGACGTGAGAGAAATCACCAATAATGATAATGATCCTCAAGGTACTATAGTACATTCTACATGGTGTGAATGGATGATTTGATGTTGAACACCATACAAAGTCTTTTGGTCGAAGGCCATTGATGTCAACCTACCACTAGAAGCGAGAAACCTGCCATTGATGCATGCAAGCCTCAAGGGACTGGAAGGGTGTTTCTAAGTCAACTTCTTGGATAATGTGTTGATGTCGACAAGAAGCGACTCGTTGTAGGAGGGCCTTGATGTATCCCACATCAATGACATGAAACACGTGTAATGATTTTGGAGATGTAACTTGATTGATGACACAAAGTTCAGGAATGGCGGTCATGAAAATGAAGGCTTATAGTATTGTAAAGGATGAATTTTGACTGGATGACTTCTCTTGAACATGTCGGCGACACTGAAATGAATTGGTAGCATTGACCCAAAAAAAAGTGATGGATGGTATGATAACCATCAAGCTGATAACCCAACCAAAGTAGTCACGGTGATGAAGTGAAAGTGTCATGTTCAAGAGCGACCTGCTACCATAAAGTGGTTTTCCCCTTTTTCCATTTTCCCCAGTCATTGTTGACTAGTACCTCTTTATTTTTTATCAAGCTTGAGGAGGATAACATATGCTTGCTGTATAATTCCACCCTTCGTGTGAATCCATTGTTGTGTGATGTTTTAATGAGTCTAGCGAAGGTGAAACTCGGTCTCTTCTAGATGGACAAGTTTGTCGCTATTTGATGTTTTAACGAGTTTAACGACAAAGATAACTCAGTTCTTTTCATGTTTAGAGAGTTTGAAAAGGGAAAAAAAGAAAACTCCACAAGTTCTTTTTCATAGATTTGTCTCAAGCTCGAAAAAGCATAAAACAATACGAGATAGAACCTATTGACCATGTTCGATCAACATATTCCTTTTTCGTAAATAATCTATCCCAGCCTGAAAAAGGGTTAAAATTATACTGAGTAGATGTCATTTCCAATCCGTTAACGAGCTGAAAAGGACAAGCGCTCGGTAATCTTTTCATATTTCAAGAGTCTAAAAAGAGCTTAAAGAGGACTCCACTTTGAGGAACGAATGGTGTCTAGGATAGCAACTGGTTTCGTTGATGTTGGGACTTCTCAAAACATGTTGATTTATGTGAAGAGGTTGGCTAATAAGACCACTCATTGCAACTGTTCCTCAAAATGGGTAAAACAACCAAGTGAAAGTGTATGATTGGCCAAAGGGATGGTGGCGATGGGATGAAAACAACCAAGGCTCATTTGACGGAAAAGGCTGATAGAATGGAAATCACAAGGGTTAAAATTGAGATGGGTTCATTTTTACACAATCTTGAACCATAGGGAACTATGATTGGATTCAGTTTCATGTTTACACAAGCTTGAAACGACAAACTATGCTTGGATTTAGTTTCATTCTTACGCAAGCTTGAAATGAAAAAATATTCTTAAATTAAGTTTCAATTTGCACAAGCTTGAAATGAAAAACTATGCTTGAGATTGGTTTACATGCCCCCAGCATGATGAAAGGGAGAGCCTCATGTAACTAGATGGAATTCACTGTGGTGAAGCAAGACGGTTATCGAACACCTTTTTGGCTTCATCCAGATAGGGACAAAGGTGAATGGGGTGATTCCCTTCACATAAAATACAGGGAAAATTAACTTTACCATTAGATGCATGCCCCTTAAGCTTCATTACATTCACCTAAGTAGACTACTCGTGGCTATCAGGTGGATGGAATGAAGGTTCATTTACGATACCAAGTGAAAGACTCGACGGGGATTTTACGAGATCTAATCAAATATTCGAATTGGAACTTTGCTCCAGGGGATCTTGTTTCATTTTTTAATGAGTTTGACACAAGACAAGGACCTCTGCTCAGATTCCTTGTTTCATTTTCTAACGAGCTTCAAATAAGACAAGGAACTATGCTCATACTCCTTGTTTCATTTTTTAATGAGGTTGACACAAGACCAGGAACTATCCTCATATCCTTGGTTTCATTTGTTAACGAGGTTGACAGAAGACAAGGAACTATCCTCATGGAACCGGTTTCATTTTTTAACGAGGTTGACACAAGACTAGGAACTATCCTCATATTCCTTGTTTCATTTTTTAATGAGCTTGACACAGTAAAAGAACTATGCTCATATCCTTGGTTTCATTTTTTAACGAGGTTGTCACAAGACAAGGAACTATCCTCATAGCCTTTATTTCATTTTTTAACGAGTTTGACACAAGACAAGGAACTATCCTCATATTCCTTGTTTCATTTTTTAACGAGCTTGACAAAAGACACAGAACTATGCTCATATCCTTGGTTTCATTTTTTAACAAGGTTGATACAAGACAAGGAACTATCCTCATATTCCTTGTTCACGAACCATAAGAGGTCATGACTTCCAAGAGGTTCTCATCAGATGGGAGAACAATGCTCTGGAAGGAGAGATCTGGTTCCAATGCCCCAGTACATAATGTACAACATCACGGAATTGATTGTCCGTTGATGTAGGCATGGAACGGGTTGCCACATAATTAACCCGTGGCGAGAAAGATACCATTGGTACAAAAGGATCATTTAGGGAAGATGGTTGACTGGAAGCCATATTTGGACAGAGAAATGAAAGCTGGTCAACAGTGACCTCTTCCTTCATGCAGGAAACAAATCACTCGAAAGAGTGTTGAAACAATAGCTCCCATGTCATAAACATAGTCATGCGCAAGAATTTAATTATAATCTAAAGGGCCTGGGACTACCATCACATTTAGATAAATTATATTTCCTCCCAATGTAATAGGAAACTGAGGAAGGATCCCTAATGGTTGACTGGTTCCTCTGTTAAAAGCCAACATATTCTGGGTAACAGGCATAAGTGGTGGCAAACCGAGCGCTTGCCAAGCAGTAGAGGAAAGGATGCTCATAGATGCACCTTCATCTATAATAGTGCCAGATACAATCATATTACAAACCTGTACTATGATCTGGAAAGGCACATAAGAAGGAAGACGAAATCCTTCTAGTCGATTCCAATCAAAGGAAGTAACTAGACTACTTGGAGGGGGTACCGTAAGAACGAAAGAATTATCCCCTTGAGTTACAAGAACAGGAGGATTTTCCTCCTCTCTTGATGGAACAGGAGGATTGCTCCCAAGCTCATTTGAATATGCAGAAATGAAAAGAACTTGAGTGGTATCATATTCACTCTCTTAGGGAAAGGTACGATTAATTGAAGGTGAAATTGGGTCAACTGTTTCCTCGACTTGTTGATTTGGTTCGGGTATAGACTCATAGGATTCACTTCTAGAGAGAGTGGGTTTGACTAACGGTTGATTTGAGTAAGTCAATTCATCAACTAATGAAGGATTAAGAGAGAGTCTCCTGTAACCATATGGAAGTCATTACGGTGAAGCAGGACGATTATCCAACACTTTTTTGGCTTCATCCAGATAGGGACAAAGATGAATGGGGTGATTCCCTTCACATAACCTACAAGGAAACTTGACTTTGCCCTTCTTTCCATGAACTTTACTACCACTAGTTGATGGTGTGTCACCAGCATGATATCCAGAAGTTGATTACATAAGATGATGTGAACGAGAAGACCATTCTTCTAAGATCTGAGGAATATCAGGACAATTTCGAAGAAGATGGTCTCCCACATAAAGTTTGCATGGATATCGAACTTTGTGAGGCTTGATGGATGATTTTTCATCATATGTTGCATTCAAAGAAATGGTTTCTTGGTTGCCCCTCTGCTGAATTTGCTTCTTCTTCTTCTTCTTCTTAGCCACCTAGTTACTAGTACCAATACTTTCACTAGGCAAAGAGGAAGAGGGGAAGGAAGAAACCACCAAGGAAGAAGGCAAAGTGTCAACTTTAGGATCAACTGGAAGTTGATATTTTCCAGTTGGAGGAGTACTTGATAGCAAAGAAATCACGACATTTTGAACCAAGGAGGTTGAAAACAACCATACTGGCAAGCCAATGGTAAATCTCAGAAGGGACAATGTAGCCATATAAGGAGCACCAATATTTCCGGAAGGAGGAAAAGAACTAGGATTCCCATCAAAAGGAATTCCTTTATCCGTGGATTCCGGATTTGTCGCCATATGTTTCAACCTAAGGTCAACTAAGGAGTGGACATGGAGGATGTTATCCATGGTAAATTAATTCATTTTAATCAAAGTAACATAACAAAACAAAAGAGGGATAATCTAGGCAAAAGGTTTACCAAGAAACTGTGAACTGCAGAATACCTCTTGGCGAACCAAGAAGTACGGGCAGGAAATCTCCCCAAATGTTGTGTTCGGTGTATCACAGTGTACAAGGCGGTCAACTCAGTTACCTAAGGATGGATAGAAACCTAGTGTTTTCCTCCCATATATACCCGAAAGTACGTGGAGGTCCAATCCGTATTAGTGCTATCTAATGCAAAATCGCACAGTGAGGGAATTCCCATATACTTTACATACTGTAACATCGCCCTATATACCCGAAGGTATGTGGATGAGCTACGATATACTCACGTACATGGAATGAGGTATCACATTCGGGATGTATTACAGACAAGTTAGCGACAGCTGCTATGTTTTACTACATCGGAACACGTCTCTAGCCTAGACCTCTAAATGTTTTTCGTTAGGTGACAATGCTCCATTAGGTAAATTTAGATAAATTTTAAGTTGATCTTCTTTAGAATTTTCCTTTCAAGGTTCACCACGTGATGTATGCTTTAAATTCTTAAAATGCAACTAATATGATAAGCATTATTTTTATTCAAATGAACAATGAAAACCTTAGCTAGTAGGGATAGAGCAATCAGATCTTTGACAAAGAGCAAAGAGCACATCTAATGCAATTTCCCTAGCTATTCCTTTCAAGAATTCACAAATTACAATATGAATGATGCAATTTTTTCTTTTTGATTCCCTTAATTTTATGATGAACAATAAAGGAAACTAATGCACATACAATCAATCAACCTTTAACAAGAATGAATACTTTATGACAATTCTGTTTTGAAGGAAAAGAAGACTTTTATGACACTTTCTTTTGAACAAATATTAATCGACTATAATCTAACTTTGACTATGGATTGATAATGGCAAAGAAAAAATTTAAGAAACATTAATCAATAAAGTCAAAGTAGGGTTGGAAAGAGGAAATACAAGTTGATTTCAAAGACATACTACAATCATTGATCTTTCAGCAAGCATAAACAGAAGGAAATTTGGAGAAAAAACCCAATCCAAAGGTGAAAATTTTCCCTAAGGTGGATCAGCGCAGGTCAAAGAGGGCCTAACTGTGCTGCAGAGCACTGTCTCTCACTCAAGGGTGCTCTGTAGAGCACTGTCCCCTAACCAAGCTTGCGTTGATTCTTGAGAGGCCACTCAAAAGTCATCTAACCTCAATTTTTGACCAAATAACACTTCAACAAGGCTGAAATACAATCAATGAAAGGAAGTAAGGTCTATAGAGTGTCCTAGGATGTGGATAAGCTACTTGGAATGATGATCGTCCCCAGCGGAGTCGCCAATTTGTTTTGGAGAATTCGATATCTATGGATAAATACTAATTCCCTAGATAAGTAGCCATATCTAGAACAACAGTTTAAAGCACTTTAGCATTTTCCTATAAGCAATAGATAAGACAAAGAAGATGAGAAGACCTACTTGTAGTTCTGCTTTCCTCTTGTCTCCTTTATATCGATCCTGTCGCTCCTTCCCATACTTAACACACTTGAGAAGTACCTGTAAACACAAATAGAAGATAAAGAACCAATCAAAGCAAAAGATCTATTGAATACAAGTAAATGGAATCAGATAAATTTCACACATATAAGCATCATATTTCAATAAAAACATATGGAAAAAGGTTCAAATACTTTATTGAATAGAAGAAGGAATTACAACCATCATGTCTGATTCAAAGTCATTCCTCCAGCTTGGATCCCATCCACATCACATCAAAAGCATGACAAAATTGTAGCATAACATCTCAAAATTAGTTCTCATAGCAACATTATCTCCTTACAATTCAACATAGTCCAGCCCCTGATCACTTAGATGAGTAGTTAATTTATAGGGAGATGAAGGAGGTTTTGTCATAAATGGTGGTATTGAATGGCCTTCCATAATTAGAATTAGTTCCATGGAGGAAGGGATGAGAGGATAGGATGCATCTTAACTCATTCCTCATCCATTTTCGAGCTCATAGGAGTTGATAAGTGAGGGAACCATCTAGATGACTCCAAAAGATAAGAATATTCCCAAAATCCTATGTGAATTTCTCTCAAACTCACCCAGTGCAGGTGAAAGGAGGCCTAAGTGCTTTGTAGAGCACCTTGGCATGGACTCAATTGCTTTGCAGCGCACCCTTACATGGGTCTACCTGCGCTGGTCTCTCTAGAGGTCATTTCAGGATGTCTTCATGTCATGAAAATGTCTAGGAAGGAGGAATTCAAAAGGGTGACTTGTTTAGGGTGTGTAGCAACTGAAATTAGGGTTTGATGAGCCCTAAAACACTGATCTCGATGATGGGAGTGATGTGCCCAAATGGATTTGTAACACACCCTCTATGCTGAGATTTTGCTTAGAGGCTCTTCATTAGTCTTGGAGAAGGAGTGTTGGAGAGTTTCTTGGCTTGGAATTGGATTACCACTCAAGGAGAACCTTTCAACATCAAGGCTATGGTTGTAAGCTTCCCCTTTATTCTTTAAATAATAATACAACTCCTGGTTCATCTTCCCAAAATATATATGTTCATGTATGTATTAGTTTGACATTCCTTGATCAACTAAATAGGTTATTATTGGATTTGATATTGGTTTGGGTATATTTTGTTGTCTCTTGGTCATTAGTGCAGGTACATAAGCACTGGGAGAAGCAGGAACACCTCTGTGACACAAGTGATTTGAGGATCTCAACAAAGGAAATTTGATTAGCATCAGAGCAAGGTAGGTCATCTCTCTTGTTCTACTTTTCAATTATAATCTAAGATGTCTGGTTGATTATCCCTTTAGTTGCTAGACCCACTCATTGGGCTAGAGGGATTGTCTCTGTCCACAGAGAGGATTTACCTTGTCAACATCCTATCACATTAATGTGGACTATTCCGCTGGGTGTTGTACATGCTATATGTTCACCTTGTGTTTGTGATTGCCGCATCCGTGTGGATTATTCTGCTAGAAGTTGCTTATGTCCTGTTGTGTTTCAAGCTGAGACTCACTTCCACCCTCTCCCTCTGTAGTGAAAGAAATTTGACATAAGCAACACTAAGAACTCACCAGGCACGCGAACCTCACTATTCGAAGACAAAGTAAACCACTCTCACTTGCTGACAAGAAAGAGCTAAGGCATATCTTTAATATAATGGAAATTGAGCCATCATACTAGATGTGACTCCTACACCAAACAATGTGAGGTCTAGTTGGGACTTCATACTGGGGAGATCCCCTGAATGTTGGCGGGTCTAGCACTGTCGACAACTAGAAAGCTGCAAAGTGCATCCTTTGCTATGTCCACGAGATAATCAGCTATGGGATTCATTATACAACAATTGTTCCTTGGATCTGAGTGGGTTCACAAATTTAGATTGGGATGGTGACAACCTTGATCACAAGTCCACCTCTAATTATGTACTTAGTTTGGGATCTGGCCCCATTTGTTGGTCAAGTAAGATGCAGGATGCCATTGCTTTATCATCAACAACGACCAAGTACAAAGGAGCAGTCAATGCCACTATTCGGGCCATTTAGCTACAACATTTCCTTTTTGAGCTTGGTATCAATGTCCATAATCTGACTATCATATGGTGTGACAATCAGAGTGCACTAAAGTTTTGCAGAGATCTAGTGAAATGACAACAAACCAAACATATAGAGATCCACATGCACTTCATTAGAGAACTAATTCATGATGGGATCATTGATCTCTAGTAGTATCCCTATTCTAAGCTAAATGTTGACATGTTCACCAATACATTCAGTGAGTAGAAGTTTCAATTTCTGTGGGATCTTCTCGTGGTGAAGGACATGATTGCTTAACAATAGTCATTTCTATATTTTTTGCATTATATTTTGAGGGAAGGTTTTCTTCCCACTAGGTTTTCCCTCTTTCCTCTTTTCATGCATTGTACATGGGTACCTAAAATGGCCTTGTTTTTGGGACTCATTCATTTTGCATCACACTCACCTAAGTTATGCTTAAGGGGGGGGGGGGGTTTGTTGTACATGCACCTAGTTAGCCTTAATTAGCTTCAGTTCAACTCTAGTTCTTGCATGTGATGTGCATTTAGTTAGCGTTAGTTAAATCCAGTGCCTAGATGTGGTATGCACTTGGAGTTAGTTAGTTAACTCGAGTTCTTACATGTGGTGTGCACTTCGATTTAGTTAGTTAAATCTAGTGCTTTCATGTGGTGCATGTGCACATTAACATAACACAAAGCACACTTAGCTTTAATTAGCCTTAGTTATTGCATGTACAACTAAGATTAATTTAGTTTATTTATGTATTGATTCTCAAATCAATATTTGGTAATTAAATTGATTCTCAATTCCAATTTTATTTTTCAATTCTTGCGAGTTTGTGCAATTATTATTTAGCTATGTCCTTATTTGTGCTATAATAATTTTATAGTTTTTGTTGCATAAAGCATTATGTGGAGGATTTTAATGCGATTGGTTAATTTATTCTACTAAGAATGAGGTACCAAACTCCACATGACTCTAGAATCATTTTTTCAAGGTAATATATCCAACAAAATGATAACGATCTTGGTTACAAGACCATGCACTAATGCGACAAAATAATTGATTGTATGGAATAATAGTCTAATGACCAATGGAAATGCTTGTAGAATGCTATGACTAGTGCACTGGAAAGTGTAGAGAGAGATGATAATGTTGTAGCACATTAATCACAATATGGTGAAAGAACTTATTAAAGAAGAGATCAAGATCAATATATTATAATATAGTGGATTGGTTAGCCATGACTTTAAGATGGAGGATATTTTCATGGATGTGGACTATCACTTACACCTTAGTATTAGTTGTGTAAATCAATTTAATTCATGATGATTGTCTCCTTATCTATTATAATAAATGTTTTATCTTTCACCCTAATGAATGCTTATGTGTTTACAGGATTAGAGGATTGAAATGATTGATGGCTTATTTGGGTTTAAAATGCTTTATGGATGTCTGATCTAAACCTACAACATCATGGATATTTAAATCGGTACCAAGGTGATCCAAATCCCTAATGAAGACTTCATCAAAGTCCAACTTTTTTCTATATGAGGATAATTCGAAGCTCATTTACTTAATTATCGTTTTGTAAAATATTATTTTGTCATATAATGAAAAAATATTAAGACATTGGAAAAGACAAAGAAGGAACGCTAAAGATCACATGGGAGCCCCAAGGTCACTTAGAAGATGAACAGTCAATGTGGAAGTTGAAAGGTCATGTGGTAGCTCAAATGGCATAGGAGAAGGTGAAAGGTCACCCTCCTCCTTTCTATATATGTAACCTCATGCCTCAAGTGAGGGGACTTTTAACACTTAGGCTAGGCTACACATAGTATTGCCACTTTGTGCTTGAGAAGTTGAAAGCCTTGGCTATTACTAGCTTATAGGTGGCTAGGTTTATGTCATGAAGATGTTATGAACTGCTCTCATCCCACTATTGAGTTTGGATGAGCCTGTGTACCTGTACTTGAATTGGCGACAATATTAATGAGAAGTTTCAGTTCATGCATTGATTCCCATACATGCTAATGTAACTTGTAATGACTATTCATGATTTTGTCATTTATGTATGTGAATTTACACCTCGGTTATATTTTTATGAAATCATTTCATGTAGTTGGTATGCTTTCTTTGAATCTCTGCCTCTCATTGAATGATAATGTTAGGGATTAATTTTGAACTATTTTGCTTTTGGATTCTAGCATTCTTTCACATGTGTATGTATTATTTAGTCTCAACTATTTGATTCTTCCTTAAGGCATGATCCTACTCATTATGTTATCATTATGTTCTTGTATCATGTTATTCAAGTCATCAATGGAGAGATGATTTCGTCACCATTCTTCTAACATATTACACTTGGTCTCACACCTATCTCTACAATTGATTTCTAATAGAAAAAATCACATATAATGGTGGTCTGGCCTATTATCTAGATGGGGCTCCTACTCCAAAAAATGTAAGTTCGAGTTGGGACTTCATACCAAGGAGACCCCCTATGTTGGTCATTACACCATAAACAATATGATAGTGTATATGGTCATATTTGGTTTTGTGGACTAAATCTCATCCAATGTGGAGCTTCATGATTTATGCTTATTAAAATTATGTCTAAGATAAGAATGATGTTTCTCTCCGCGAATATTTGGATCACATTACAGTTCTAATTATAGATGATGATCTATCTACGGTCCATAAAAGTAGGGGCATTGGTTTTATTCATAGATTGGAGTCTTTGTATAAATACATTAGATTCTGTGATGAAAGGGTAGTTAGGGGATAGGCAGAGAAAGGAAAAATAAGTGAGAGACTTTACTATTGTTCTGGTATAGTGGGATGATCCCAGGGGGGGCCACTGGAACCAAGCCTTGTTCTTTTACATTCTCATGTAACAAACCTCAGGTTTCTAGTGCAAGTTGATGACTGAATTTATATATATCTATTTTATTTTATCGTACCAGAGTTGTTATTTAACTTTATTAAGGACAATGAGATGGGTGTTTTGGGCCCACCAATCCATTTCGTTGTCCTCTTTCTCTTTGGTTTCTTGTTATATGCTATGATACATGCACAAATGTGTGATTATGGTTTGATCCTAATGTAGATCTATGATTAGATTCTATAATTTTTCATTTAGATTTAGAGGTTGTTGTGGTGATATTGTATGAGGTGGATCTTAAATATAGAAATGATTAGGGTTTTGGTCTAGAAATATGAATGTGAACAATATTTACCCAGATCTATTTTTTATGTAATGAAGATTTCTTTCACATATGATTCCAATACTTTGTATTACCTTGTCACTGAGTGATTAGTGTATTACTGTTGTAATGTCGGGATTAATATGGGGTCAAAGCATATGCAAAGGTTTAATTGTATATGAAATATTTCATGAGAACAAAATCAGAGTATTGCAGCCTGAAATTGGAATAATGATGCATTATTTTTTGTGAATATAGGCTATGCTTTGTTTTTCCAAGGTTGAAAAATTGAGGTATTGAAAATTAGTGAAGCCTTCAATCTCATATCAACTCCCTAAGATTTCCTCTGTTTAGATTGCACGCTAGACATAATTAATGAGTGGACCTTGAGGCTTTATTAATATTGATCACTCCATGTTTTATTCTTTTGAAAACCAATGCATGTCCAATATAGATCCATTTTGGTTAGTAAACATACAAGATCAACATATTTTGCATTGAAACATTATTTAATGGTTTTCTTTAAAATATTGGGATAAACTTTGAAGTCATATGAAAGTTCACCGTGTTTACACATTTTTTTTACATATACAGTATCCTTACTGCTAGTAACAAAGACTGTTTAGCTTAGTTACACATAACTTGAAAATTAATGGTTGAAAGTGTTCTCTTTCTTTCTGTTCGAGAGCATATCTTTTTTAAGATACATTTGCAGAAAGACCTGCGAAAGATCTAGGGTATATTTACTGTTAACTTTGGCCTTCTATTTAAGATTGAGTCCTTTTATGTCCTAGGTCTACATAGGTCAGGAGTAGGATATTTTTTTCCTTAGAAGTGTTCAAACAGTTATGATTTTCTTGTAGGATTAGGATGAGAATTTTACTAGTGTTTGCAGGAACTTCAAGGTGTGAAATAGCTAGTCTTCAGGATAAATCAAGGTTTGGGTTCTGTAGGTCTCTTGATTATTTGTCTGACATTTCCAGTGTTGCATCTTAAGTTTATGGAACCAAGATTGAAAGAGTAATGTTGGACAATTAACTTAACATATATATCACCCAACAATACCATATATTCCCTTTTGGTATCATGATTGTGAATATACAGGTTGTGTAATAGTGGATCATTTTGGGCCTAAAAACCCACAATATTGTTATAACTAAACCCACAACATGAAATATGAAGGTGTAGTATGAAGGATTCATGTAATATAGGTACCATTATGGTTAATCCAACATTATCTCATGTCTTGAGATGAATCCTAAAATTTAAATACCCTTCCAAACCTCTTTTTATAGGTCTCTTCAACTATTTAAATATTCAACTATTATTATTTTTTATCTTTAAAAACACCTATATTTTTACATATAACTTTGGTGAACCATTAATCTCCTTCCTTA
The DNA here is from genome assembly GCA_031772625.1 of Pinus tabuliformis. Classification (NCBI taxonomy): domain Eukaryota; kingdom Viridiplantae; phylum Streptophyta; class Pinopsida; order Pinales; family Pinaceae; genus Pinus; species Pinus tabuliformis. Next base: position 624,050,732 of record CM062804.1, on the reverse strand, counting down.
AGATCCTATGGTTTCTTTCACCTAGCATATTAAACACATATATTAGTACTCCATTGAATAGATTAGTTCTAATCCTAAAAGTTTAATTAACTCATCCTAAGGCATATTTATTGGCACAACTCCACCCATAACTTTGACGTTACCCTAAAACATTAAGGTAGGTTCCATAATAACAAATAAAAGGGAGGTATCATCCATATCGAGGAACCAAGTCCATCTATTTTAAATACTTCATTGATTTAACTTTATAGTAGTATATTTTGCATTCTATTAGATACATTTCATATATATTATTGTATCAGAGATCAAGATAGGTCTTCCCTTACATGAATTTGGAGCTGATTATATAGGCCATACTATGACATGGATCATTCTTTAAGGACCATTACAAATTTCCACTTCTGCCCAAGGATATTCATCATCTATAATAGAAAGATACAGGTGGGTTCTCTTCCTTCTTCTCTTTCCAATTTCAATATTATGTTTTCTAGCTCACTAAAGGAATTTTTGTTAATTAACCATGGTTAGTTGACTTGTATTCCTATGATAATTTGTTGGTAACACCCAATATCAAACATAATCATGCAAAACCCTAAGTCACCATTAAAAAGATCATAAAGGTCATAATTATTCTATTGGCTTACCCTCTTGTTTTCATCACCTTTTGTCTCACCCAAGGGTTTCTCAAATTGGTCTTAAAATAGAGTAGCAAATTCACTCTCCTATATTCCATTCTATTTGTGTGTGTGTGTGTGTGTGTTAGGGTGGATTTACATTATTTCCTTCATATTACATGAGGTTGCATGAATCCATTTGTTAACTACATTTTTGTGACTCCACTATGGAGTTACAATGAAACATTTCATATTGTAAGTGAAGGATACTTCTTGTCTTTCATTTTCATCCCCTACTGATCTAGGTGGATATTGGTGGCCACCTGCCTATTCCACCTAGACCCCCTAGTCAATTTCATATGTTTCCTTAATTGTAGCACAATTTACTATTTTTGGCAGTTTTTTGGGTCCTGAACTTCTAGAGCCATTTTGAGGCCCGAAATGACGCTTTTTTTTGGCAAAATGTCTATTGGTTAGGTAAATCCCCTCTGTGGACAAAGGCGATCCCACTAGCTTAAAACAGAACTAGCCACAATCACTCCACGCTGCCACGCAAGTTCCTAGTTGTACATTAAAGGTGAATTAAGAAGACCAACCTAGAATCCAACGCTATAGTCGAATCAGAGTTGGTGTTCCCGCTCCCTCGCTCCGGCAGGTCAAAATCCTTGCGATCCTTGCAAACGGACACCTGCACATGCAAAGGAAGAAACAGATGCAAGCATAAAATCCACCAAGGCACAAGTATATTTCAGTCAGAAAGGAAATAAATCAACATCACTATAATAGACAATGAGATTGGAACTATAATAACAGTCATTCATTAATTAATAATAGACAGGAAAAGTTACAACCAAGGTTCTGACGTTGAACCTTTCCTCTGGCTGGGCGAGCAGCTATATGCCTTGCAGTAGACTTCCTCTCTCTCGGACTCCCGGCAGCATAACCTCTCTAGCATTACTCCAACAACTCAAGAACTCAAAACTACAGCACTTCGGAACTCATAAACTTGGAACTCATAAACTTGGAACTAGCTTGTCTAATGCATGAGGACAGGCTTTTATAGATGAAGAAGGGAGAAAGATTCAATGCACCAGGACACCCATTATGGAATGGCAACATCCATGAAAAGCTACTGCGGATAGATATGATGACTCTCGAGCTTTATCAGATGGATTTTTCCCTCAAAGGACTTCATGATCTGGGAGGAAAAAATCATACAGTCGTGCTTTTGGCAAAAAACATTACTAAACTCGACTGGCGCGGGCATTGTTCTAAGACAGAGCGCCAATGGGCGCGCCCCTTTTTGAGGATCTGAGTTATTGGCGCGGGTCAGACATTGGGTACCTGCGCCAATGGGAAAAGGGCACTTTTCAGGGATAATTTGCAGAAGGTGTCTTGAGGGAACATGAAGTACATACTCAGGGGAACATAGTGCAAGTGTTTTTAGGCTATGTCACTGCTCACAGGTCCCGAAATGCATCCTCCAATGTACTGGAATTGGGGCAATAGGGGTGGTGACCAACGGTGACAAATTACTGTGTAACAGATGCCCCCCAAAGCATGAGGCCCGAGCGAGAGAGAGGGGTGAAATGCTTTGCAAGAACACATATAGCTGCTGCCGAAAACCTGCATTGAGAGATACTATTGATAGCTCAAATACATGATGTACGTGGTATGGTCGCAGCCATCCATAAGAGAGTACATGATAATTTAGATCCATAGTATGGACGCAGCCATCTGGGTAGGATCAATGAATTGACTCAGGTATGGTCGCAGCCATCCAGTGAATGAGTCATGTATCAAGAATCACGCCTGGATTACAACAGACACAATCCATGGTCTTGCGCTCCATCTCGACCCGAACAGAAGTACAAGTTCAAGCATGCGAATATGTGAGCTGAAGTCGAACAGGCATGAACATCATCTGATTACCAGTCAATATTTGGAACTGTTAACAGACGCGAGAGGTACCACCAATAATGACAATGGCCCTCAAGGCACTATCGGTACAATCTATGGCGTGCGAATTAGTGATCTGACGTCGAACACCCGTAGAATCATTCGATTGGAGGCCAATGATGAAAACCTCGCGTCGAACACGAAGAACCTGCCATTGAGGCATGCAGGCTCCAAGGCACCGGAAGGGAGTCTCTAGATCAACTTCCTGGATAATGAGCTGAAGTCGACAGGAAGTGACCTTGATCGAAGGTGGGCCATAATGTTTCCCACATCATCGACACGAGACAGAGAGATGATGTTGTGAATCAAAATTGTATGGGCTATCAGAGGGAGGTTGTTTCTTTGCAGAGGTCAACTTCTCTTGAACATATTGGCGGCACTAGAGTGGAGTTGGAAGTATTTGACATCGATGGATCAGAGGTCATAGTGACAAGGCAATGAGCAGATGAGAGGTCAAATAGGATTACCCAATCCCACGAAGGCAAGTGAAAAATAAGATGAGATGTCCCCACCCAGACACGAAAGCAGAGGAGTGCCATGTTCAAGAGCGACATACTGCCGACACAACAATAATTATGGTTCCAATTTTTTTTTTTTTCCCACCATTTCTGGCGAGTACCCCAATTATTTTTAACAAGCTTGATGGGGATAACATATGCTTGTGGTGCGTCATTTCGACAAAATCTGATGTCATTAGGTTTTAACGAGTCTGACAAAGGAAGAACTCGACGTCTTTTCATATTTAGAGAATTTGAAAAGGCAGCGAAAAGGAAACTCCAGGGGTGTCCTTTTTCGTAAAGTTGTGTCTCTCGGGCCCGAAAAAGTATAAAATAATGCCCGAAAGAACCGCCCGATCGTTACGATCGAGGAGTACTTTTCATAAGTAGTGATTTCGACCTGAAAAAGTAAAAAAGTGATCAAAACCACGTCGTTTCGTAACCATTAACGAGTTTGAAACGACAAAAACCCGGTAATCTTTTTAAGTTTTAACGGTCGACAAAAAGAACTTAAAACGACCGCCCCTTATTTACGTTTAACGAGTCAAGGGGAGTAACTCGGCAATCTTTTCCTCTTTAAATGGTCGGAAGAGAGCTGAAAAAAGACCTTCAATTTTATTCTCTTTAACGAGTCAAAAAGGGAAAAATACTCGGCAATCTTTTCATATTTTACGAGTCAGAAAAGAGCTTAAAGGCGACTCGTCCTAGAGGAACGAGTGGTATAAAGGGTAGCAACTGGTTCCGGTAGTGGTGGAACTGCTTAAAACATGTAATGGTCAAGAGGCTGGCTAATAAAACCACTCATCGCTGCGGTTCCTCAGGAAAGGAAAACAACCAAGTGAAAGCATATGATCGGCCAAAGAGATGGTGGCGATGGAATGAAACAACCAAGGCTCATCTAGCAGAATTTAGCAAATAAATGGCAATCACGGGATGTAAATCAGGTATGGGTTCATTTTTACACAAGCTTGAACCATGGAGAACTCTGCTTGGATTCGGTTTCATGTTTACACAAGCTTGAAACGAAAAAACTATGCTTGTTATAAATTTGCATACCCCCAGCATGATAATGCAAATCGAGGTACATGCCCCCAAGCTTCATGGCATTCACGGAGTGGATGGAATGAAGGTTCACTTGGAAAGACTTGATTTTGAAAAGGAGGATGCATGCCCCCGGGCTTCAGTCACGTGCCCGGGTCAGCTGCCGTCATCAGAATGACGGACTGGATGTTGAGGCATTTCTTGTGGAAGTAAGACCATTTAGGAATGGTAGATGACTATATGTAAAGTGTGAACCGGGGAACGAAAGTTGGTCTACGATTTTGATCGTTCTTCTTTCGTGCGGAAAACACATCACTCCGAAGAGTGAGGACACAATTGCACGTATGCGATAAATATAGTCTCGCCCAAGGAGTAAATTATAATCTAACGAGCCTTGGACTACCATGACGCCCATTTGAACGGTCTTCCCTTCTAATGTGATAGGTACATGGGGAAGAATTCCTAAAGGTCGACTGGTTTCTCGATGAAAACCTGTAAGGTTTCTCATCTCAGGCAGAAGCAGTGGCGAACCAAGTGCTTCCCAAGCTGTGGAAGAAAGGATGCTCACAAGAGATCCCTCATCAATAATGGTACCGGCCATAACCATTCGGTAGACTTGGACTATAATTTGAAATGGTCTGGAAGCTGGTAACCGGGAATTGCCTAGTTGATCCCAATTGAAGGAAACAACTAGGTCGCTTGGAGGTGGGACCGGATAAACGGCTGGGTATGAATCTGATGGACTTCCTTCCTGCTGTGAAGGAATGAGGGGGATACTCACTTGATCATTAGAGTCTATGTTTATGTATAGAATTTGGACGGTGTGATCTTCATCCTTTACAGTGATAATATCATCTGAGATTGGAACTTATGAAGGCAAAACCGGGTCAATTGTTATCTGGACTTTTGGAAAGACTGGGTCACTTGTCATCTGGACCTTTGGACTTTCATCTGGTTTGGATTCAGGTGGTTCATCTTTGATGACAAACGTTTCCGGAACAAAGTGGTGCGTAGACGACGAAGGTAAATCAACAGCGTTTCCGACCAGGGACTGGTCTGGAACAGGCTGAAAATCAACACTCTTTCCGACCAGGGATTGGTCTGGAACAGGCTGTAAAGCAACACTCTTTCCGACCAGGGACTGGTCTGGAACAGGCTGTAAAGCAACACTCTTTCCAACCAGGGACTGGTCTGGAACATGCTGAGCACAGCCAGGTTCGGGAAGAGAACGCTGGACCAAAGAGGAATCATGCTTGATTGCTTGGTCAGTAGGGGAACATTCTGCAATTGCAGAGAGATGTTGATAACCAGCAGGGAGTTGAGTTGAGGGAGCTGTAAGACTTTCCAATACAATAGAGGCTCTATCCATGAATGGACAAAGGTGAAGGGGATGATTGCCTTCACAAAGTCTACAGGGGATTCGAATCTTCCCTTTTCCCTTAACATTTCCAGCTGATAGGGTAGCATCACCATGATCTCCAGAGGACGATGCAGGGCGGTCCCGATCGTGAACCCATACTTCTAAGACCCTAGGGATGCCAGGACAATCGCGAAGAAGATGGTCTTTCTTGCATAATCTACAAGGAAATTTAGCCTTCCGCGGCGGAGCAGGAGGAGAATTTATTTCAGGTATATTCGGGGTAGATGGGACCTTTCTTTTGGGAGACTTCTTCTTTTTGGTCTTCTTCTTCTTCTTCTTAGCCACCTGGTTACTTAAATCCAGAGTTTCACCAGGCGAAGTAGAAGATGAGGACCCAGCAGTAGGCGAAGAAGGGTAGGGGTCCACCTTGGAATCAAAATGATGTTGCTCGGGTGGAGGAGGTGGTGGTGGAACAGGAGTTATCACACTCGAGACCACTGAGTTTGAGAACACCCATACGGGTAAACCAATGGTGAACCCAGGTAAAGACAAAGTTGCTATATACTGAACACCAACATTTCCGACAGAAGGAATCAGACCAGCCAGGGGACCATCTTGGCCGGTGGGCTCAGGAAAGGATGCCATTTGAGTGAGAAAGAACCCTACTCAAGCTAACGCAAGCAAAATTTAACCGGGTTATATGTGATCATGGTCAAATAAATTTTAAGACACTGAACTTTGAACTTGACCTTTTCACTTTTTAAGAGTCGAGAAAAGGATGAAAAGATGACTCTAGTCTCCTTCGAATATTTAATGAGCACGAAGTGACAAGACGCTCACAGGCACCTTTTCGTTTAAGGAGTCCGAAAAGGATCAAAAGTGACTGCTCTGGAATTCTAGGTAGAGGGTGTGCCAAACATTTCGCAAAACCACAGAATACTTTTTAGGGTACGGGTGGTCGATCTTCGTGAATGCTGTGTTCACTGCATTGCGAATCATAGGGCGGCCGACACGGCTTCCTATGGATAAAAGCTTTATTCCTATAGGGGTCTCCCAATGTATACGCGACAGTACGTGGGAGCACAGTCCGTACTGGCACCTATCATTTCACCGTGGAGGAATCACCCAACCACTCGACGGTAAGCTACCAGGTTTAACGACGCCGGAACACATCTCTAACCTAGACCTCTAGAATGTTTGCGTTATGTTCCAATGCGTTGTTAGGTTCATTGAGTCTTCAATTATGTTTCAGTTTTTTGGTCCTACCGTATGTGGTCTCTCTAAACTTCCTAAATGCAATCTATATGCCAAAATTATATCGTTTCATTCGATGAGTTCTACGAAGAGCCTTATGATCATCAAGCAAGTAACAAAGATCCTAATGCAGCTAATAACAAGAAATAAAAGGCGACAAATAGCAATAAATGCTAACTAATATAATGCAAAAAGCTCTTTTGTTTTTTGAGGCATAATGCATGTAAACAAACCTCAAGAGATATCCACGAGTACAAACACAATTCACTCAATGGACATAGAACCAATTTAGAAACATGAAGATGAACTGTCAAAGCAAAGGAAAACACGAAGACGTTCAATGAACCATGTGATCTAAGTTCAAATGAAGTCAAGCAAGATCCAAGCAAGCTAGAAGTGAATCACTCGAAGCATAGAATACCAACTTTTAACAACCACTAGATGAGTGCGGAAAACAACCAACAAGCTGACTAGATAATCAAACCACAAGGTCCCACAGAAGGCTCGACATGCAAAGCCACTAGGTACTCTAGGGCTGGGATACAAAATCGATAGAAATAAGCAAACAACTGAAGGATGAAGGTAACAACCAGTCACACAGAGGTCCAACACACTCCCAGAAGTAGCAAAAGATATGGAAAAACAAAAAATCCGAGTTTAAGGAGCTTTCAAGTACCAAACTGGCAAAATTCACAAAGCTGGCGCGACTGTGAATCTGCAACTCGCGCTAACAGTCAATTGGCGCGGGTCTTTATGGAGCAACATGCGCCAACCGGCGCGACTGTCAAAAGAAAAAACATGCCAGTCGCATTTACTGACCCAAAAAATAAATATAACAACCCAGGGTCTGATTGACAGTGCCCAGCAGATAGCAATTTCAAGACTGACCCAGAAAGTTCATTAACTCAGGCAAGTGAGAGAAAACTAATCATGCAAGACAAACTCCAAATAGCTTCCCCAGCGGAGTCGCCAAATTGTTGGTTAGGTAAATCCCCTCTGCGGACAGAGGCGATCCCACTAGCTTAAAACAGAACTAGCCACAATCACTCCACGCTGCCACGCAAGTTCCTAGTTGTACATTAAAGGTGAATTAAGAAGACCAACCTGGAATCCAATGCTATAGTCGAAGCAGAGTTGGTGTTCCCGCTCCCTCGCTCCGGCAGGTCACAATCCTTGCGATCCTTGCAAACGGACACCTGCACATGCAAAGGAAGAAATAGAGGCAAGCATAAAATCCACCAAGGCACAACTATATTTCAGTCAGAAAGGAAATAAATCAACATCACTATAATAGACAATGAGATTGGAACTATAATAACAGTCGTTCATTAATTAATAATAGACAGGAAAAGTTACAACCAAGGTTCTGACGTTGAACCTTTCCTCTGGCTGGGCGAGCAGCTATATGCCTTGCAGTAGACTTCCTCTCTCTCGGACTCCCGGTAGCATAACCTCTCTAGCATTACTCCAACAACTCAAGAACTCAAAACTACAACACTTCGGAACTCATAAACTTGGAACTCATAAACTTGGAACTAGCTTGTCTAATGCATGAGGACAGGCTTTTATAGATGAAGAAGGGAGAAAGATTCAATGCACCAAGACACCCATTATGGAATGGAAACATCCATGAAAAGCTACTGCGGATAGATATGATGACTCTCGAGCTTTATCAGATGGATTTTTCCCTCAAAGGACTTCATGATCTGGGAGGAAAAAATCATACAGTCGTGCTTTTGGCAAAAAACATTACTAAACTCGACTGGCGCGGGCATTGTTCTAAGACAGAGTGCCAATGGGCGCGCCCCTTTTTGAGGATCTGAGTTATTGGCTCAGGTCAGACATTGGGTACCTGCGCCAATGGGAAAAGGGCACTTTTCAGGGATAATTTGCAGAAGGTGTCTTGAGGGAACATGAAGTACATACTCAGGGGAACATAGTGCAAGTGTTTTTAGGCTATGTCACTGCTCACAGGTCCCGAAATGCATCCTCCAATGTACTGGAATCGGGGCGATAGGGGCAGTGACCAACGGTGACAAATTACTGTGTAACAATGTCTTCAACAATTTCAAAGGAAATTGCATCGACAATTGTAGTCCTTGGATAGATCTTTCTAATGAGGTATCATACGCATCAAATAGATATAAATGACCAAGTTACGACCCCGAGAAGTTGGCTGCCCAACTAACCCCAACAGGTCCCATAAAATCTTGGTGTTACATCTCCTCGGGTTAGGGTTTTCGTTGTTTAGGGTTTTCTATTATTGTTTAATAATAAAAAGGCCCTTGAGCCTCATTTTAACTGAGTTAAGATGAATGTAGCCACCACATCCCTTCTCATAGATAAGCTGTCATCGCCCAAGCTATCTAATTTCCATTCTGTTTGTAAGCATAGTTCAATATTTTTCTATTAATGAAATGAAGTGTTTTTCTGCTACATCTATATGTTTATGATTATATCTATAAGTTGTTTCATTCTTGTGTAAGTTCATATTAGTGGTATCAGAGCGGTCTTATCTTTCTCTGTTTTTCTTTGCATGTCCCCAACGAGGTGAGGGTATAAGGAGTTAAGGCTCGATCTAGTTGAAACATTGTAGGACCAACCTCGCAAAACCTGATGACCTCCCATGGCAGAAGAAAAGAGAGACGAGGGGGCAGGAGATCATTTCAAAATGTTTCTCGAGGAAGACCTTGAGCGACAGAGGGATGTGATGATGGGTAACTTTTCCCAGATCCTTTGACGACTACCCATAGGTGATGAATCTTCATCCAACAACCACTCTGGAGGCGCCACTCCTTTTAAGGTACATTTTAACTTCGATCTTCACATATTCGAAGGCTTGATAAATGTAGACACCGTAGATAAATGGTTAAATCTATTAGAAGGATATTTTTCAGGTCACAACTTTTCCAATTGGGAAAATATTATGTTTTCACTTCTCAAAGCCACCCCACATGTCAAGGACTGGTGGGAAAACTACTGTGAACAAAAGGACGAGAGTGAGCCCTCGTTGTTTTTAGCTGCACCCACTTGGAATTCTTTCCATGATTCCATCAAGGAACAGTATTACCCTATCGGGAGCTATGAAGATAAATACATAAAATGGACCACGCTATGGTAGGGAAGGGACCAAGATGTGCAAGAGTTCACAAATAATTTCCATACCCTTTGCATGAAGCTAGGTATCAAGGATACTGAGTGGCATTTGGTTCTCAAGTACCACAACTATCTATGCAAGTACATCCAGGACAAGATGGATTTCTTGGACATTCCCTCACTCGGCACGATGTAGTGTTACGCTGTAAAGATTGAGTAGGAGTTTAAATAGAAGAAGCGGGACTTTGGATCTGTGAATCCAAAGCAAGGAAAAGGTGCCCCCAAACCACAGAACAAGGGACTAAGCCAAGGTAGGGCTACCCAGGACAATGTAGGTTTTAACCTCGTACAAAAATTACGTACATACGAATTCTAAAAATAGAAAATAAACAATGGTGAGAGCATAACACATAAGACAAATATATACAGAGATTTTCCCCTGGATCCCAAAACTGGGACCACTAGATTGTTTTTTCATTATGTTCCTTTCAATGTTACAATACATATATATACATGTCGAAGCATCCATAAACCCCAATCCATTAAGACTAGATTAGAACATAACCGTAGTTCCCTTGACCAGATCTACAAAATACCATGGACCGAAAACCATCGCACCCAAAACCATATGTGAAATCCATACACAAACCCCAATAGATAGCCCATAGAAGTTGCAAGCAGAGAAAAACACCACAAGGATGAAGAAGGACATGGGATAATGGTGTGAGTTCCATAAGATATCCACTCACAACACAAGTAAGTGTTGGGCAAAGCAGTCATTGGTGCTTGAGCTGAAGGCTTCTGAATCAGACGCAGTTTTTGACTCTGAATCAGAACCTGATAAGGGGACTGACAAAGGGAAGAAGATCATTGATGCAGAGCCCAGTTACACCATGGCCACCACAAAGATCCAGAAAATTGAGCCTGAAGATCCAGAGGAGGGGGAATGCCTCTTCCACTCAAAGATGGGTGAAGGGTTCTCTATTGAAGTTCATTTTCAACAGCGGGAGCCAAAAGAACCTCATTTCAGTAGAATTCGTGAAGCAGTTGGGCCTAAAGACTACAAAAAATTCACATCCGTACATCATCAGGTGGCTTCACCAAGGATGATATCTTTGCGTTAGCCAGTAGTGATGCCTTCCCTACAACATCAAGCCCTTCATAAATGAGGTATTGTGTGACGTTGCTCCTCTTGAAGTTTCTGATGTATTTTTAGGACAACCATACTTGTGGAAGCGACATGATGTATATAAGTCTAGACCTCACTCTGTGATTATTACTTTGGATAATAAGTTGTACAGGATACTGGAGGTAGCCTCGCCTAATGCCATCTCTTTGACCACTGTAAAGCAATGCAATAAGATAATTTCCTAGACCAGGAAATTTTTTTTCCTTATGATTCACCCCCAAGGCAAGAAGAAGGTTGTGGTCATGGATTCCAGGTAGGGATCCTGTGCATAGAAGCAACAGATGGACAAGGTTGTGGAGTACAGGGTTATTTTCGCCTCACTCACAGGGGTACCTCTGCACTGTCAGGTCAAGCACTTCATCGATCTGACCCCAGGCACGCCACTTCCCAATGGACCGATCTATCAACGCTATGTTCTATAGAACGAGGAGATCAAGAGGTAGATTCAAGAACTACTATAGAAAGGGCACATCAGGCCACGCTCATCACCCTGTAGGAGCCCGATTGTATTGTTAGAGAAGAAGGATGGGACCTAGAGGCTTTGTATTGATTATCAGGCGCTGAACAAGATCACTGTCTGGAATAGGTACCCAATCTCGCGGATTGATGACCTTCTGGACAGGCTCAAGGGAGCCAAATATTTCAAAAATATTGATTTGAAGTTAGGTTATCACCAGGTGCCTATCGAACCCTCTGATGTGTGGAAGACTGCCTTCAAATCCAAGGAGGGCCTTTTCGAATGGTTGGTCATGCCGTTCGGGTTGATGAATGCCCCTATGACCTTCATGAGACTGATGGACGACACCTTGTGTCCCTTCACCAATGCATTCTCAGTGGTGTATTTAGATGACATCTTGATATTCAGCCAGAGTTGGGAAGAGAACATCCACCATATTCGACGGGTCCTTCAAACCCTTCAAAAACACAATATATGCACTAACTTAGAGAAATGCACCTTTGACCTAACCCAGGTTCAATATCTGGGGTACATGATTGATGAGAAGTGTGTACATGTGGACCCACCTAAGATACAAGTCATTCAGGATTGGCCAGCCCCAACCACTCTAACAGAGCTCCGCAGCCTTTTAGGTCTTTCCAATTTCTACTGTCGGTTCATGTTGGGGTTCTCTCATATAACTTGGCCTTTATGTCAAGTCACCAAGGGCAGAGTGAAAGAAAATTTCTTTTGGTTGGAAACCCAACAGCGAGCGTTCTCTGAGTTGAAAAATCACCTTGGTTCTGCACTAGTTCTCACATTACCAAACCTGCAAAAACCATTTGAGATTGAGACAGATGCCTCCGACTATGCTATTGGTGTAGTTATTACTCAACATGGTTGTATAGTGTCTTACCATAGTGAGACACTTTCAAACACAGTTCGAAAGTACCCCACTTATGACAAAGAAATGTATTCCATTATGCAGGCCTATTGCCAATGGAATCATTACATTCTGGGGAAGGAAACGGTCATCCACATATACCACCAGCCTCTACAGTTCATACAGACACAAGGGAAGTTTTAGAATGATCGCCATCAGAAATGGTCCACCTATCTTCAAAAATTTCATTTGAACATTAAGTATAAGAAGGGCAACACCAAAAATGTCGCTAATTGCCTCAGTTGACCACTGGTCATGGGACTAATCACTGTGCTCGACTCCTGTGGGCATGAGACATCAGGGTGGCTTCATCTTTACAAGAGCGATCCAAAATTCGACATCATATACAAGACACTCCTGGAAGGGAAGCAAGTTCCAAATTTTCACGTTCAGGATGCATTGTTATGCCACTTGGGACACATATGTGTTCCTTCAAGTGAGTGTGCCAAGATTATTTTCGGGGCACACTACAATCGGGTCACTGGACATTTCGGAGTAGAGAAAACAATGGTGGTATTGCATAAGTATTTTTATTGGCCAAAACTTCATCATGATGTTAGGAAGTACATTAGATCCTACACCGCCTGTGCCATTGCCAAACCAACCATCAAGAAGCAAGGCCTGTATACTCCTCTACCTACTCCTAATCGGCCTTGGTAATCTATCTCCATGGATTATATGTCAGGCCTTAATTCTACTAAACATGACTATGATTGCGTTTTCATAGTCGTCGACAGATTCTCTAAGATGGCCATCATGGTGGCCTGTAAGAAGACTATCACAATAGAGGCCAATGCTAAGCTCTTCTTTGAGTGAGTGTGGGTACACATTGGGATCCCGCAGTCCATTATATCAGATTGGGACAATAGATTCCTGAGTGCATTTTGGTTAAGTCTCTGGTTAATGCTGGATACAAAACTTACTAAGTCCACGGTTTTCCATCCCCAAAATGATGACCAAATAGAGGTTGTCAACAAGATGATCATACACATTCTGTGCATGTACAACTCGAAGCCTCTACAGACATGGGATGAAATTCTCCCCTATGTCCAACACAACTACAACAGACCTCTCCACAGATCAATAGGCCAGAACCCCTTTCAGGTAGGGCTGGAATTTCAGCCATTATGCCCCATTGATGTGGCCATACCATTTGCAGTGGTAGATTCGGCTCATGTGTAGTCCGAAGCTAAAAGGGCTAACAAATTCATTGAGCATATTCAACACATCCTCCAATAGGTTCATTATATATTAGACAGAGCCAATGCTAAGTACAAGAAGCACCATGATCAGCATCGAGTGCCGCATAAGTTCTAGGTGGGTGACAAAGTTTGGCTTCATTTGCAGAAGGAGCGCCTTGCTGGACCCCACTGCAAGCTTCACCCACTCCAATATGGGCCATACACCATCACAAAGGCCATCAGTGAAAATGCCTTTGAGCTCAACATCCCATCGTTCCTTGGTTTGAACCTAGTGTTCAATGTAGATCGCCTTCAACCATACTTTCCACCATTGTTGGACACATCTGACATTGCAGAACAACTCACACCAACAGAGCTCAACCCAGATTGGGTGGAAAAAACCACAACTGACTAGATCACGGACACACAAATAAAGAAAACTCAGCAACATAGGATACAACTATATCAAGTTGTCAAAGCTGGCCAACTCCTTCACCAGGGACCAGGTTCAACATAAATTTCCTCACCTCATGGAGGCTCTGCACGCAATGGGGACCATTGCTTCCTAAGGGGGGAGGAATGATCCAGGTGGATATTGGTGGCCGCCCTCCTATTCCACCTAGACCCCCCATTCAGTTTCATATGTTTCCTTAATTGTTTCACAATTTACTATTTTTGGCAGTTTTTTGGGTCCTGAACTTCCAGAGCCGTTTTGAGGCCCTATACGACGTTTTTTTGGAAAAACTATTTTAGATATTTCTATAGAAATCACATAAGTAGTTGTATTCCTTGGAGAGATATTTTCAACGAGGTATCATACACACCAAACAGAGATAATATGACCAAGTTACGACCCCGGGAAGTTGGTTGCCCAACTAACCCCAACGGGGCCCATAAACTCTTGGTGTTACATCTCCTCGGGTTAGAGTTTTGGTTGTTTAGGGTTTTCTCTTATTGTTCAATAATAAAAAGGCCCTTGAGCCTCATTGTAACTTATTTTAGAGGCATGTATCCGCCACATCCCTTCTCAGAGATAAGCTACCATCACCCGAGCAATCTTATTTCCATTCTGTTTGTAAGCATAGTTCAATATTTTTCTATTAATGAAATGAAGTGTTTTTTTTTGCATCTTTGTGTTTATGATTATATCTATAAGTTTTTGCATTCCTGTTTAAGTTCGGATCACCTACACCCTTCATATGGAATATTGTATCCTTATTTTCCAAGAGATGAAATGTTTCTCTTCTCCCTCATTTTATTTAGGTTACTTTCGAAAATATACACTTGTCCGAGCCTTTATCATTTTATGATGTAACTCATCCAGGTTAGCTTCATTTACTTGTTAGGTTATTTGGCTTCTATTGATATTCCTTCTTAGCACAAATTCATGGTGTTAAACTTATATACCTACAGTGCCTCACCCATTCCCAATGATACCATTTGTGGCATCATAAGCCCCTCTACTAGGTTAATCCCCATACACTTATAGAAGAATATGAGTGATAATATCCTTATGCCTCAAACCAATGGGAGATCCCTTACTCTTTACATAAATAATTCTATCTCGTAGGTGAGCACATTCAACTCTTGAAAATGCAGCAAGAAAGTCTCAATTTGACTTTGCCTTTGTCAAATTGAGAAAATTCAAATTTCCACATCAACAAACAACTTCGAATATGCAGTTAACTTGTGTGACATGAATCTTGTCACTTAGTTAGCTTAGTAAATTTGAGTTAAAGGAGTTGGATTTCAGTTAAGCATGTGTGATTGCTAATTTTTAGAAATCAATATCAGTTATTTCAAGTTGTTTTTAGTTAAACTAGTTCTAGCTATTGGGGGAACTAGTGGAAGGTAAGTTGTGGAGTGAGACTTCAGTCTAACCTAGTGATAATACAATTAACTGATCAATTAGTCCAAAATATCTAGTGCATGCAGAGAATTCTAGTTCCCCAGCTGTGGTTGAGATTCCAAGGTAGTGTAACATAAGTTGTAGACTAGTCTTGAGTGTAGAAGTGTTGCATGCAGTTGAATGATCAACCTTGGGAGTTGTGCAAACATTTTGGAGGAAATTCCTAAATAATAGGGGACTAGTTTCCTCAAGAATTTCACAAGGAAATAGGGTCTCAAGATGAGGTATAAATTGACTAAGTCTGGGTCAGAGCTTCTCTTGGAAAAGAGAGATAGGTTATTCACTTGCAGGTTGAGCTCAGATTGAGGTGGCAATTGTAATACATCTCTATTCATCAGATTAATGCAAGTAGGAAAAGGGGTTTTTAGAAGATTTATTTCCCCTGGAAAAATATTGTGTGCATGTGTGTTATTTCTCATTGCATGTTTGTGATTAATGTTCTAAATTGTGAATTGAATTCTGCAGAGCAGTAGAGTATGATTTTGTCTTGTGATTTCGATTAAAATTTCATGAGTAGATGCAATCCTACACCATAATTTCTACACCAACCTCCCTCCAAGGATCCTTCTAAATATGAATGAGACTCCATTCCATAATTTTCCTATGTGGGTTCTCCATTAGTGACCTAATATCTAAAACATTCTTAGAGGCCTCCCACTCTTACCTCTATATCCTTAAGGCGCTCAAGTGTTGATACTTTTTTGGTTGTTACACATAACTTTCCACAAATTTCCATTCACACAAGCCAAGTATACATGAGACCATATTAATACTAACCTCCAAACTGTTTGAATGTTGTTCAAGTAAATTTAAATTCCCCAAATATCCTATAGTAGGAACCTACCTTAAAAAAGAGCTCATAAAAATACCTCCCAAACATGAGCCAACTATTCATGACAACCATGAAACAACCCACTAGCTGTGTATGCATCTTACATGTCCCATTAATCCCTCAATAACAAGCATAAATCCAAGCTTTCTCCCATCCACAAGTACATGTACCCTTGAACAACCTCATAGTTGTTTCAGAACTCATTTTTTCCATTCAAAACACATTCAAACCCTTTATATCCCATTCTCAATTTCATTTTCTTTCCCTAGTTTCATACATTGACCAAATTTTCCATCAATAAAGACATATAAAAGAACATGAAGTATTTCCACAATTTTGTTTTAATTTTTAGTAATTAGCAAGTTAAAATGTTAAAACTCATTTTTATCAGAGTTTTGGGAATAATTTATTCTATAATTCTTCATTCATTGAGTTGGTCACATACATTTTTAGGAAAAATGAGCATATGTGTTTTGATATTCATCTTCATTGAATGGTGTGGTTCCCATTGGATGTGTAGAAGGAAAAATGAACACCCTCAGCCAATGGTCCAGTCAACGTGGGTGCCAACAAGCCAAACAATGCAATAGTAGGGATACTATTTCGAATTTCCTATAGAATGCATGATTGAATTTGAAATCACACTCTTTAATATTGAACTGCCTAATTTTTGACGCTAGGTCATAACTTTGTTTGTTAAATTTTAGTTTATATAAGTAGTAATAAGAAGTAGAATAATGGGATCAGGACATATAATCAACTTTTAATTAAGCTCGGTATAAATTTCCTTATCCTCTCTTAATACAACATTTTGAGTTTCAAAAGATAATAGTCTTGTTATGCATGTGTTAGGTCTGGAGGGCCCCATGCTTTGGACATGTGCTCTATTTTATGTGAGTTATTGTATACAAATTTCTTTCTTTTCACTATATAAAATTTTTCTTAAGTAAATACTTTGTATTCTTATTATTTTTTAGTTATATACATCAATTGTTTATGTTTTCTTTGAGATCTCACATATTTTTATTAGGTATAATTTTTCTTTGACTCAAGCTTGAATTTACCTTCTAGTCACAATTCAAAGTGGTCATCCGAGTACTTTTATCAGTGCTATTATGTCACAGAGTTGAGATAAAGTGTTGTAACCTACCTTTGTACTAGTGGAACCATATCAAATGCTAGTTAGAATCTTGAAATTTGATTGCAAATCTTTCAGTTTACTTAATGAAATAACTTTTACTTGATAAATGTTTGTTAAATCCTCTTTCAACTATTGACTACACAATGACCATAGTATTGTTGTGTGAGGCATTCACCCATAGAGGAAATGAAATATTACAAACTGATTTTCTACTAATGAAGTTCTGTTAGACTTAAATTGAAATAATAGGCTTTATTTCATTTGAATTCCTGCATTGTCAAAATAGAGTTCATATTTGAGATTTTCATTCCAATAGTCTAGTTTTAGAGGAGTTATTTTGTATTTATTTTAACTATAGTATTTGCTTTAAATTTCATTTCCACTTCCAAATATTTGTACCAATAATTAAGTGACACCTTAGAAAATAGAATAAAATAATTCCTTAGATACAATGACTGCACCTCATCACTTACTAACCTTGGTTAGTGCCTCAAATTATGCAAACAAGTTTGCTAACATTTTGGTGTCACTGTTGGGGAAGTGCAATTGGAATTAGCTTTAGGAAGTGATAATTTATTTTCCACATATTTCTTTAAATATAAACATATAGAACGAGGAGTGGTGGTATGGCGAGAGGCTAGAACCTGCGCATTCACTTTAGTGAGTCTTCACAAATCCTCTCCATATTTTACATATGTCTAAATTAATTTGACCTAGGGATAGAAAATGCTGATTTCTTAGAATATGAATTATGTGGACTAAACAAACAACCCCAATACTAATTTTAATTCCAATATAAGGACAAATAAAAAATTTCATCTAGTGAAACATCAAAAGAAATTCTAAGAATTGGACTAAAGGATTTTGGGTTTAATGGGAAGACAAGATGGCAGAACATCGAGAAAGATAACTCAATATGGATGTTGCAATAAAAAGAGAAGTGAAAGAGTAGCAGAAAGAGAGAATAGAAAGATAAATATCAAGAAAAGGAGAAAGAGTAGTAGAAAGACAAAGAGAGATAAAAACAAAGTCATGCCATGTTGAAAGAGGATCTCATATAGTAGCAACAACAAAAAGAATAAGGATAGAAAGAGGAGGAGGAGTTTGAGAACAAAAAGTAGGAGATGGAGTCACTCTTGGATTCCCCATTCTATACACACCTACAAACTTTGAAACTAACGTAAATACGAAAAATATTCCACCATTTATCCTTCCAAATTTTCTTGGGTATGTCAACAGATGAATCTGATGCTTTTATTTTTAATTTGATATTTTATGTTGCACTTACATATATGTTGATGACAAACATAAACTTCATTTATTTCCAACCGCTTTAAAAGGGGATGTTATAAAATTGTTTATGGGGTTAGGTGAACATACTATAACATATTGGGAAAATACGCATAAAATATTTCTAAAGAAATACTAGCATTATTGTGGGACTAGAGACTCCAAAGGAGACATATTTAGAATGTCCCAACAAGAGGATGAAAACTTGAATGATTATTTAACAAGGTTTAATCATATTTTTTAAAATTCCAAACATAGTGCATTAAATACTTTTACAATTTTCTTAAAGGGAATCATATATGAATTCATAGATGTACTTAATATTATGAGAACATGAGATGTTTTTTATTTATATTTTAGTCAAATTTATATTTTGATAGGAGATTCTAGGGGAATAGCTAAAGTTGGCAAGGGAAAAAGAGACACTCATTTCAAAATCACCAAGTCAGCAATAGGAAGTATCGTAAGTACATAATTAGAAAATTTGTTGAAAAACTTCCATATCGACCTCTCAATACACTTAGCTCTTAGATAGATACATTAAAATCCAAAAAGATGCAGGAAGAAAAAAATGAAGATTTCTAAAATTTTCCTTAAATTTAGGAAAAAAACATTCATTAATAGAATTTCCATTACATATTATTCATGTTTGTGGTATATGTGCAAATAAGCATTTAAAAAAATATATATATTGAAGTTAAATCTAGTATACAAAGGAGAAAATGAATCAACATAATCTCTTTATTATGTTGCACCTAGAAGACCTTGGTGGCCTAGAACAAGTATGCTTCAATATCCTACTCAAAAATTTCTTTCATATTATAATTCTTATCTTATACAAAATACACGGAATGTTGCTATGCCTTGTGATGAGCTACAAAATGGATTCTTTTTTCTACAAAATCAATCCCCTTATTTTGACTAATTCCTCTCCTTTCCCTTATAAAATAATTTTAATCCTATGCTTAACTCGGGCTAATAAAGGTATGATGCATGGTTTATTTGTTTTCTATTTCACATCATAGAATAGAACTAGAAACTAGTTAAAAGAGTAGACTAATCTTATAGTTATACATATATTTGAATAAATCAGAAGCACTAATCCATATTGTCCAATGTTGTAGATGTATAATTGATCAAACACATACCATTAAGGGAAAAATGGCATATTCAAACCGAAAAATCACTAGAAGAAAGGAATAACAACAAGAATCTTCCCTCATAAGTTGGAATCTTAGTGTTGATGATGCTGGATGCTACCAACAGTCGGGGGTCTTCCTAGTATGAAGTCCCAATTAAACCTCACATCATTTGGGATAGGAGCCCCATCTGGAAAAAAATCTCAACTACCCTTTATTGTTAGACATTTTCCTTGACTACAATTAACACATAAGAGAGTACACACATACTTTGAGATAATAAAGTAAGTTAGCCCCGTGAGGCATACAATCATAATGTACATAAGGTACTTCCGTGAACAGGAAAAGAGAGAGTAATACTTTAGAATAAATGTAATAGTATTATCCTAATAAATACACACATGAGCATATAAAGAATCATTAATTAGTTTGTAAAATAGTTCAAAAAATAACAATGATCATGAAAGCAAGTAATGCACATTCAACAAGATGTATACCAAATCCAACGAAATAGTTAATTTTATTTAGTACATATGAACACAAACATATATCATAAACATTAAAATAATAGTATTACAACATCAAAGGTACATGCATGAAAGTGCATCGGCTCTGAGAGCTTCAAAACATTAAGTGAAATTTCCAATATACACAATTACAATGTTACATCACTAGCCCCAATAGTGGAATATTAAGTCACCACTTTCTCCTAAAACGGATGATCTTCTCTCTTATGCCTATCTTGAGAAACCAAGGCTAAAAGTCCTTTTCTTGAGTTATGAGGGTTTATTTATAACAAATGAGGTGACCATTCACCTCCCATGTGACTCTTGACCTTCGTTATGACTCTTGAGCTCCCATATGACTTTTGAGCTCCTACGTGACCCTTGGAATTCTTAGTGACTATTCACATTCCATGTGTGACCCTTGGGCTTCCACACATTTTTACATTTTATTATTTTCAAAATTACATAATTATATTCCACCAATAATGTGGCAAAATACATGGAGAAAAATAAGACTCTTGTGTTCACACTTTGAGAGGTTGCAATTTGGTGACAGTGACATGAAACTTCATTGTGATGTGCTGATGCCAAGTTTTCTTCTCTTTGATGATATGTCTTCAAATATTCATGATTGATCTGAGGTGTTCTTCATATTCTCCCTCCAAAGGGCTTGGATGAGTATCAGAACCTTCTAATTCAACATAACTACCATTTTCGTATCGTAATCTAAGGTTCCTTTACTCCTGCATGATAACACCTTTGGATCTTATTTCCTTAAGTGTCTTCTTGCAAATTCTCCTTTATGAACTCTTTGAGAATCACCTTTCCATGTTGATATGCTAGCATCTACAAATGAATTCCACTCATGGCAAGACAATATCAGTCCCAAAGTCACCTAGTTTACCTTGTTTTCTCATGCAAGATTTTGATTGTGATGAGATAGTGCACAAGGAATGAGAAAGAAGCCTTCTTGGGTGTAGAGCGCAAAGTCAGGAGGTAGGGAGAGAAGGTATGGGCACTAGGGCTGGGAAGTGCAAAATGGAAAGAGAAAGGGTAAAGTCTTGGGCACAGTGGGAAAGTCCTGGAGGTAAGGGTGACAAGCTTGATCACTTTGACTATGCAATGCACAATGACTGAGGAGGGTGACTCTAGGCATTACACAGTTTTCCACTGCAAGAGTTAAGATATGGCCCTACTATCCACTGGGAGTGCTCAATGCACAACAAGAGGAAGGGTTGATCAAGGCTTTGTGTAGTGGGAAAGTGTAAGTAGCAAGAGTTGAGTGATTGTGTTCTAGAGATGCTCAATGCACAATGTGAAGGGAGTTGTCCTCAAGATTGGAAGTAACGGAAAGTGCAAGAAAAAAGAGGCTCATAAATTAGGCTTAGAAGTGTACAATACACACATCACTTGGCTAAAATTTGAATGTGCTCATAACTTATGCATGATGTGAGGACAAGGAAGAATCCCAAAAATTGACTAAGTGTGATATAAGTAAGACGAGAGGGAGAATAAGAGCATACAAATAGGTCCCAAACATGATTGCACACACATACATGATCAAAAACATGACAAGAATACATGCACTACCCAAAACCAACATGCATACATTGAAATGACAATAAAACAACACTAATATCCAAATGTGATAGCTAGGGTGCATGTCTTTACGACATGCATGTTGATTGTAATCAAAAGGTGCACTATGCCATGAGAGAGTGTCCAACATATGTTATTGTGATAGATGGGTGATGGGTCCCATCAATAGGTGTATCATAAGGACCATTTTTCCATCCTCCATCCTATAATTTCCTCTTTCCTCTTATTTATTAACATATTTTTAACTATAATGTTCTTAATAGTGAGAGTAAATGATTTTTGTTATACTTCATGGCCTAATTTGGTTAATGTGAAAGAAAAGAGTTATTTTGAGTGAATTTATTATGTGGGGGCACATTGGGGGCAGCTCGAGGAGGTGTAGGAGGCTTTTCCCATGCATTTACTCACCTACAATTCAACTTGATCCCTAAAATCACTCACCTACAACTCAAGTATCTACTAGCAGTTGATGCACTCAAGGAATTGCGAGGATCTAAGGGATCTAGATACACTTTTTTAGAGATTTTGGAGGGAAGAAATTCTCTTTGCAAGGAGGCTTCCCCTCAATAACTTTTGTATAAATAAGAAATCCTAAGGTCTCAATAGGATTCAAACTTTTGGAGAAGATAAGGGCTACTAAGCTAGGAGCATGAGAATGTTATTTTCATTTCCTTTGCATGATGTACTTGAAATGCATCTTATGTCAATGAAAATATTACTATTATCTTTCATCTGAGTTTCTTTCAGAGGGTTGAGTCACCTTGGGTTAGGTCCCAACCCATAGGCTCTGGTCTCTCTTTCTATATTTTATCCATGCATTGCCTTTCTTCGTAGAATATATTTTCTTTCTTGACAGAAATTTTCTTATAAAAGTTGTTGGTGCAGGCCTATCTACCACCTCTCTTGTGGGAAGTGTGTTTGAGGAATATGTATTAGCAAGACAAAAAATATGTGGTTACTCTTATTTGCAATAGTTAGATCTTAGATTAATGTTATTTTACATACTCTGGTTTCTGCATACTTAGGGATTAAATCACAATATTCTTTAAGCTTTCATGGATGTAGGTGATATGCATGCTACAAGTTAGATTGTCTTTTGATGCAAATAAATTCAACTCATCCTTTCTTGTTTAGTTAATTTTGATACAATTTTGTTATTAGTTTTCCATTCTTTTCAAGTTGCAAAAAGGATTATTTGTCTAGTTTGCAGGTACTACTAGTGGATTGCAGGGTTGGCATATTCATCCTTCATTCCTCCTACCATCATCAACCTCTTTCTCCTCACCTCACAATGCCCTCAAAACTCTGCCATTGAAAGTACATTTCTGGGTCATTGAAGGACACCATGTGCCTTTGTTTTTGTGTAAGATGGGCCTCTGCGAGGTGTTGAGCTTGGAAAAAGCTTCATACAACCATGATACACCTTGATCTACCCTTTCCTACCTTTAGATCACCTTTTCCACCCTCAGAATGCTCATAGATGAAATCTAGTCGCAAAATAGGGAAATCTTGTAGAAATCATGTAACAATCCTATAACATCTTGTAGCACCATGTAAACTTGACCATATTTTCTCCAAGATATTGATATTTTCATGTTAGCCTTGAATAATGTCCCTTAGTCTTTGAAACCATGATTAATGAAGACCAAATACCACTTAAGACCTGACTTTTCTTCACTGCAACATAATTATGCAATTAGGGTTAGAGGACATATTTCTAAATTTGAAGTTACAGAGATGACTTTCTTAATTGTCCCATGAAATTCCTAATTAACTCTGTCACTAAAGCTAAATATCCTTGAACACAAAGATTAAAGGTTTAT
This sequence comes from Pinus tabuliformis, assembly GCA_031772625.1. Classification (NCBI taxonomy): domain Eukaryota; kingdom Viridiplantae; phylum Streptophyta; class Pinopsida; order Pinales; family Pinaceae; genus Pinus; species Pinus tabuliformis. The sequence goes on along the minus strand of CM062804.1, from coordinate 624,026,923 downwards.
TTATCCATGCAAAATAAATTAAGACTGTCTCTTTTTAATTTATGTTTCTTTTAGGGTTTCAATTATAGGCACTGTGATTGCATACGTTAGTTTCCTTTTCAATGCAACTTTTCACATTCTGCAATTAGACTAATGTTTATATTCCTACAAGTAGCAAGTACTTTACATTCTCCAAGTAGATTAATGTTTCCATTTCTACAAGTAATATAGCCATTACATTCCTACAACTATGGTTAGCATTTACATTTGGATAAGTAGCATATTCATTCCTTTTGCAAGTAGAATAATATTTCCATTTCTGAATTATAATGGAACTCCCTTTTTATGCAATCTCCTTCCTTGAGTTGGATTATAGAGTGGTATTTTCATGCCTTGGTCTGGTTCATTGGTTGAAGGTGGCATGAGTATAACATAACCTACTATGCATATAACATTTTCACCTCTTAATTTTGTATGAACCCCAGGTTGATAATTAAATCTAGCAACCTTGGGAGTTGTATCACTCTTTTTGCAATATTGAAGCTCACCACTTTTTGGCACCATTGCTAGGGAGGTGTCCAAGTAGGTGTTGTTTCTACTTAAAGTTTTCCTTTCTTTTTCATCTTTCTATTGTTTTGCATCAACCTTATTTGATTTGAAAAAAAAAATAAAAAAAAGGGAGAAAAAAAAAACACAATCTTTCATGCCTCATAGGATTAGGGATAATAAATGGACATTTCTACCCCAAACCAAAACCCCTTCAAGCAAACAACCATCACTCTTCTTTGGTGACTGTGAACTTCCCACTCTTACCACAGGGGAGTTAGAGAATCCTTTAGGCGAGCAAGCTGAAATATTTGAAGAACCCATAGGGGAGGAAGAACCTATATCACCTATCCAAAACATGGTTGAGAATAGGAAGACTAAGCTCTTCCCTATATGAGAAACCAATGTGGAGGCCAATATGAAGAATATAAGCCCCACTTCTCTTCCACACTTCCATGGCCTAACCTCTGAGGACCCTGACACATTCATGTTTGAGTTTGTTGTAGTTTGTAGGACCTATGATTATATTTATGATGAAAATAAGCTAAATTTCTTTCCCTCCACCCTCAATAATGCAATGTTGCATTGGTTTACGAGCCTACCTAGATTCAACATCATTGCCTAGGCACAAAATGGAAAAATACTTAATGAGAAGTACAAGGATTATTGTAGGTCTAAGGAGACAAAAGAGGAGATCTTTAGGATGACCCTAGGGCTAGATGAGTCCTTATAATATTATGAGGAAAGGTTCCAACTTAACTATAGAAGGGATAATTGTACCCTTGACCCTGAATCACTCAAGCTTGTACTCCTCCAAGGGATTAGGGAGGATGTAATGGAGACACTCAATATGTTGTCTAGTGGAGATATTTACTAGCTGATCTACTATGACATTAGGATAGTGTTCAAGAATAATTCTAGGTCTGCAAGGAATACATGTAGGTCTAGACAAGGACTAGTCAACTCTTCTCCCTCCACCTCGACCATCAAACATGAGATAGGGATAATTCTAAAAGAATTCAAGAGTGAGATGTTGCAAAATTTTTCCTTACATATGGATACTATGCAAATTAAGAGGAAGCAGAAAGGGCACGAGCTATCTTTTTCCCCAGATGCACCAAGAGGCACCCCAAAAATCAATGTCCATTGAACACCATAGAGGTATGCTCTATTTGTGAGTAAAACCATGGAATAGACAAATGTCCCTCTCTTTCAAGCCCAAAGGTTGTATACCAAGGGAAGAGAATGGATTGGAGTAATCAACCAAAGGAGGCCACAAGGGCTTCGACCATACCAAAAAGGCATGTAAGGTGCACAATATCCTTCTTACAATCCAAATCAGAATGCACTGTCACACGGAATGAGTCGATCTTGCGGACAAGATAGACCTTCCTAGAATCTAACGATATCTAGTGACAAGCAAGCCAATCAAAAACTATCTTTCTCTAAATATGCATTTATAAACAAAGGAAAACAAGTGTTTTAGGCCTACCTTAGGTCCAATGCAAGTTTGTGGAAGCCTCGCTCCTTTGATCCAAATGAGCTCCCTTGTTGCGAATCTGCAAACACAAACAAGCAAACAAATTAAATAGCACCTGAAAAGCCAATATCATAAAGCATACTTAACATGATGATCAAGGAATTCATGAAACAAATGGCATAAGACACTTTGTTGAGAAAAATGAATCTGATTGTATTAATTCAAATCAAAGAAGAACTTTACAACCTGTGCCTTGATGTTGTACAAGCTCCTCCCAGGGTCCAACAAGAAGTCTCCTCTACTTTGACAAGTTTCACTCTCTTCCCAATGAAGCCAAAAAGGTATGTGATCTCTCCTCTCAAGCTTAACTAGGAAGTCTCAATTCCACCAGCATTTACCCTCAAAAATGTTCAGCTTCTAACCCCCTTAGCAACCAGCCCAATGCCTTAATTTATAGTGCAATGGAGGGAAGTTACTAGGTCCTCCTTCAAAGGGATAAAGCCCTTCTTCAAAGGGATAACTCCTCTCATCAAGGGATTAGCTCCTTCTCTTTTGGGATGCATGAACCACCTAAGAGCGACCAATCCCCGTCAAAATTCCTTCTAGAATCATCTAGAATTAAACCAAAGTGACTTTTTTAGAATAAACTTGCGCCTTTTTGACTTTCACAGGGGTCCGCACCCACTCCTTTAGGGACAGAGCGGGCATGTCCACAATTTTTGTAAACAAGGGGTGCGGGACCGTAGGCAACAGTGAGAGAAAGTGCGGAACCAGAGCTTTGTTGATTTTCAATGTCTTTCTCTCATTTTCAAAGCTTGACTTGAAGAGCTGAGGTCTGAGACTTGCTTAGGAGGTCAGTACAAGTGATGATAGACCCATACTGACTGCAAATAATCATGGTGATGATATTTTTGTGTAATAGATTTCCCCCTAAAGTGCGAAGTCTCTAGTAGATGAGGATTTCATTTATCACTTAGGAAGAGTGAAGTACTTTATCATTTCGAGGATCATCTTGTGGAGAGCCCGGTCGGAACCTGTAAAAACATTCAATGCAAGATATATATATGAGATCATATCATCGCTGAGGTAGGAATTCCCATACTCAGATCAAAACTGACTTAGAAAACTAACTACTGCTCTGATACAGGAATGATCTTGTAATACATCACAAGTATAGACTCATGTGGACACAGTATGGACGTAGCCATCTGTTTATGAATAGTCCACTATATAATGAATATAAAATTCCTTGCAGCCTGGATTGTGGAAACTAGATCCAGGGTCTTCATTTCTACTTCCCGAAACAATATGATTCTATCCATGCGAATGAATGTGTTGAAGTCGAACATGGTAGAAACCACTTGATTACCAGTCAAGGATGTAAACTGTTAACAAGTGTGAGGTAAACCACCAGTGATGTCAATGGCTCTCAAAGTACCGAGTACAATCCATGAGATGTGAATAGATGTGTTGATGTCAAACATGTCACGAAATCCTTTGATCGAAGGTCAATGATGCAACCTGTCGTCAAAGGCGAGAAACCTGCCATTGAGGCATGCAGATCCCAAGGTACTGACGATTTCTAGATCATCTTTCTAGATAATGAGCTCAAGTCGATAGAAAGCGATTCGTCGCAAGCAAGCCCACAACACGAAATCATAGATCAAGTTGAAGAAATTTAGTTGCAAGGACTGACTCAGGGATGGTCAAGATGGATGACAGATATTTTGCAGATGAACGACTTATTGGCACTGACCTCTTGAACACATAACGACAGAACAGATGGTTTGGTGACAATTGACCCAAAGTTAATACCCAGAAACCAGCTGAAGACTTTCAAATGTGGTTTGATCAACTGTTAGGCAAAGGATTTCCCAACCCAGGTGAATAAAAGTGTCGTGTTCAAGAGTGGTTACAAAGTATGACAAACAGGCTCATTTTTCTCTCTTTCCCCCCACCATTTGGCAAGTACCTCTTTATTTTTGACAAGCTTGAGGAGGATAAAATTTGCTTGATTATAATCTCATCCTTCGGATCAGTCCAACTTAGTTTAAATTTGAACCTTAAGAAGGAGTGATTCATTCCTGTTTGTAATTGAACAGGTCCTTTACTGTGAAATTTTAACGAGTCCAGTATAGGAGAAACTTGGTGTTTTTCAATTTTAGAGAGTCTGAAAAAACTTAAGAAGACTCCAGGGTTGACCTTTTTCGTAAATTTGTGTCTCCCAAGCCCGAAAAGGTATAAAATAATACTTGAGAGAACCGCTTGATCTTTATGACCAAGGAGTACTTTTCGTAATTAGTGCCCCTGATCCGAAAAAGTAAAAAAAAGTGAGCAATGACATGTCTTTTTATAACCAATATCGAATTTGAAGTGACAAAAATCCAGCAATCTTTTCATGTTTTTACGGTTAGAAAAGAGCTGTAAGTGGACTGTCTTTTTAGTTCCGTTTTAACGAGTTTAAAAAGAAAAACTCGACGATATTTTCATGTTTTAGGAGTCAGAAAAGAGCTTAAAGGTGACTCTAAATGTTTTTTCGTTGAAAATGATAGATTTCGCCTGAATAATCCGTTATCCTGAACAAAAATACAAACATTACTCATACCTGTTTGAAATGGATAAAAATGCTGCAAAAATTACCTTTCTAAAGTGAAACATAAAAAAATTTGCAATTCATTTACTCAAAAAACTTATAAAAAGGGCTTTCGTCAATTCATTTTTACCGTTTGAGATTTGGGTGAGAAAATAGTGCTTTTGTTCAGAAATTTCCGTGAAGATTACGGAAAATCCAACAGTCAGAATCGAACGTCGTCTTCTCCAGGTAATCCACATCATCCTACTCTTCAATTTCAATCGTTCCAATTTTTGTTTTAGGGTTTTATTTCATTTTTAGAGGGTTTTTAGGCTAAAAACCCGTGCGCGGGGACCCGCAGGCATAACACTGGCAGCCCGTGGACCCCGACTTTTTTCTCAATGGGGAAAAAGTCAGGGGTCCACACCTTCCATGAAGGCAAGGCGCGGACCCATGCACTGTCTCTAATACACAGGGTGCGGTCCCCGCAGCAAGGGTTTTTAACCCAAAAATTCTCAAAATTGACCCAACCAATTTAATTTCTTGCATTCTAAATTTCCTTTTTGTTGGATGTAGAGTGTACATCATGCTAGATTGGCGAGAACGGGAGCATGAGGATGTGGATCTTTCCACATTGAATCACCAACCTTCGATTGATGCATTGAAGGCATGCGCTTGTACAAATTTTGGGCCATACCTGGCATGAGGGCCCAGGTGGATTTCTTACAGTGGCTGGTAGACAGGTGGAGCATACAGGACCAGTGCTTCTTCATTGGTGGCCACCAGCTCGAAATTGAGCCGGCAGACATATACTTTTTTACCGGTTTGCCTAAGAGAGGCGAAGACTTGACTCTATTCAGGACTAGGCCAGGTGGCCAGTCTGTTGATAGCCTCCGGCTAGAGTTCTGCAACAGCCAGGCTAGAGACACAGGGATAAACATTAAAACCATATCCCGTCCTGAACTCATGGTGATCGCGTTTACTGTCACCAGACTTTGTGGGAGTGCCGCATTACATATTGCCACTGGATCCGAGATGCGGATGGCAGTTGACGGCTTTCAAGGCACCATCTTCAACTGGTGCGATGCTGTGTTGGCCAATGTAAAAGGTCAACTGACCAAAGCCAAGAACGACCAACTGAAGACCTTTGGTTATGGGGCTTTGGTTGTGAGCTTTGGTCTGGAGAGGGTCCCAATGTTGGTCCCGCAACACCTTACTGTTGGAGTTGGGCTTCCTCGAGAGCCAAAATAGATGCGATGGGTTGCAGTTATGGCCCGTCATCCGGATGAGGGGACAGAGGTTGTTTGATTCAAACCTGAGTATTTCCGATGGTTGGAAAACCAGGTTTTTTCTATTCAGGATTTCCCTTACGCTGGGGTAGATTTTCGTGGTGACCCAGACATGGCTCTTCCACCAGGAGAGCAATGGGATGACTCAAGTAAAATCATTTTCAACATTTTCCTAATTAATTTTTGTTTTTTGTTTTTATCTCGTCCCAAAATTGAAAGTAAAAGTTTCAAATGCAGATGTGGGTCCACAGCGACCAGCTGCTCTCCGGCCTTACAAGAGGAAACAACCAGCTGCAGCCGCGCCAGCCCCACAGGATGAATCAGCAGAGACCTTGGCCGACTTGGAGAGTCATTTAGAGTGCTTGACAGGAGATATTCCGGAGACCAGCATAGATAACATTCCTCGTCGACTTCAGCGCTATGTGATTGGGGTCCCAAGACCTTTTAGGAGGTTCCTTTGCAAAGTGGCCCGTGCAGTGGTTTCTTATCGAGATCATCACCAGTGATAGGATGATCGCCTATTGTAGGCACATATGACATTTTTGCTTTTTGTGCTTATCATTTTTGCCGATCATAAGGTGTTTTTTCAACCTATGATCGAGGACGATGTATTTTTTGACACACTCCTATATATATATCACTATTACCGGCTTATCTTGTAAATCACATTATGGAATGCTTTTAAATTTACATGTATGATTATTGCAAATGTCTACTTAGCATTCGAGAAGCAATTGCATCTGCTAATGTATTTAAAGATCTTGGAATATGTTGATATTCAATATAATCAAATTCACATTCCAAGAGACACACTCTAAAAAATAATCTCAATAACACTGGATTTCTAATGGCATACACTCTATTAAGCTGTAATACAACGAGTTCAGAATCTAACCTCACTATCAAACTCTGAATCCCAAAAGAAATAGATTCAGATAATAACTCAATCACTGCACTATACTCAGCAATGTTGTTCGTTGTTTGACCGAGGCTTACCCCATGCATAGATACCAACTCGTCAGAGGGCGAATAGATAACCCAAGCTGCGGAAGAAATGTTCGGTGTATTATGACAAGCACCATCAGCGAAACCAATGTATGTTTGGAGAGGCATCGACATCTACAATATCAAGAGTAAAACCAAGATAAGCAGGAATAATGACGAAAAACACTCTCTAAGCTAAGCATACTTTTTAAACTAAAACACACCAGCTAGAAAGAAAACTATCCTAACTAAAAATCTCCATACCCATTCTTTAAGCATAATACCTCTTCAGGTAAAGACCATTTCTGGGTTTACCTAAAGAGTCCCCGTCAAAGTCTACCAATTCGCAGGCCCCTTTTGCTAGCTTTTGCTTGACAACATAGGGACCATTCCACATAGGAATGAATTTTCCAGCGCCTAATTTATCATTAGCTTGATCGTAAAATAAGACTAGATCTCCTTCTAAAAAATTTCGAGGGGTCACATTTCGATCATACTGGGCTTTCATACGTTTTGCATGAGTTTCGATCGCCAATGCAGCATCACGTCGATTCTCATCTAATTGAGCCAAGTATAACAAACGTTTTTCCTCTTTGGAAGTGGTTGGAAGTAACTCGATGGCCATTTGCAAAGACGAGATTTCGCATTCAATGGGTAACACAGCTTCCAGACCATAAACTAGTTGGAAGGGAGTGAACCCTGTTGACGTTTTTACTGAGGTTCGATACGCCCAAAGTGTTGAAAATAACATGTTATGCCAATTCGACCAATGAATCCCAATGATTCATCGGATCATGATGACTAAAACTTTGTTGATGGATTCCACCAGACCATTAGCTTGTGGATAATAAGGAGTTGAACTATCGTGACGCAAGCCAAGCTGGCCTGTAAGTTTGGTCATCATAACGTTTCGAAAATGATGCCCATGATCAGTGATGATCACTTGTGGAACACCAAACCTAGCAATTATATGATTGAACATGAAAATTGCAGCTGTTTTGCTGTCTACCCCAAATGTAGGCATTGCCTCGGCCCACTTGGTAAAATAATCTACCGCAAGGATGATATACGCATGCCCCCAGGCCGAGTGAGGGTTACATGTAATAAAATCAATACCCCATTTGGCAAAAGGACCAATGACAATTATAGGGTGGAGAAGAGTAGGTGGAGCGCGCATCTTTCGATAAAAAATTTGGCAGTTGTGGCATTTTCGGACCACGTTAATACAATCTTTAAACAAAGATGGCCAAAAGTAGCCAGCGCACAATATATTTTGGGTTGTGGCATACCTAGACATATGATCGCTGCACGCTCCAGAGTGACAGTCATTTAGAACCCTTTCAGCTTCCTCGTGAGTTAAACAACGTCGAAAAATAGAGTCCGCCCCACGGTGATAAAGAGTATCTCCAATAATTCTGAATTGTTGGGACTGGAATCGTATCTTCCGACATTCTGACTTTGAAATTTCTGGCCGAAAGGATTGGGTCTGGAGATAAACGATGATATCCCCATACCACGGATCTAAAGTGCTGATTAGAAACAAGGATTCGTCCGCAATGGGCTCCTCCGCCACAGTTTCCGTGTCAGCACGCGGGAAGTCACACATTAACTCTACAAAAACTAAAGATTTCTTAGACTTAGATTTTTCAAATTCCAAGTTGAACTCCTGCAGGATGACAATCCATTTAGAGTACTTGCCCCCTAGCAATTTCTTGGTCAAAATGTAGATCATAGGGTTGCAATTAGAAATTTATGTAGTTTTACGCAGTAAAATGTAGTGACGAAAACGTTGGACAACTTGAACAACTGCCAATGCCAATTTCTCCACATGTGAGTATTTTAGCTCAGTTGGATTTAAAGTTTGACTAAGGTAATATATCAAATGTTCAGTACCGAATTCATCTTCCTGAACTAAGACCATTCCAATGGTGGAATGAGAGGTGGAGAGGTACAAGAAGTAGTCCTGGTTGTAGTTGGGAGGATGCAATAACGGTGCATGGGTCAACGCGTGTTTTAGTGCATCAAAAGATTTCTGAGCTATCTCATCCCAATAGAATGGAGTATTATGTTTCAACAACTGGGTAAAACCCTTTGTAACCTCGGCGTAGTTAGGAATGAATCGTTGTAAAAAAATTGCTTTCCCTTGCAAACTTTGGAGTTGGCGAAGACTCGAAGGAGGAGGCAATTTGACAATAGCTTCGACCTTCGAGTGATTGACGCGAATGCCGGCTTTCGAAACAACAAACCCCAACAATCAACCCGTTTCTATACAGAAAACACACTTGTGTGGATTCAACCTAATCCAATAATGCCTACACCTCATAAAGATTACTCGTAAATGGATGAGATGATCAGCTCGATGTAATGAATGAGCAGGCAAATCATCGAGATAGGGTTGCACAATGTTCTTGATGTCATGAAATGCATAAGACATGGCCCTTTGAAAAGTTTCTCTGGCATTCTTGAGCCCAAAAGGTAATTTGCAATAAGCAAATGGTCCCCATGGACAAATGAAAGCCGTTTTTGGTTGATCGGCAGGTAGAATATTAATTTGATTGTATCCGGAAAAACCATCCATGAAGGAGAATATTTCACTGCCGGCACAATCATCAATGATTTGATCGATATAGGGAGTTGAGTAATTGTCCTTTGGATAGGCTCGATTAATGTCCCTATAATCGATACATATTCTTATTGTCCCTTGCTTTTTGTTAACCGAAACAATATCCGATACCCAATTCGTTAATAGGATCGGATAAATGAAACCTGCTTTGAGTAAATTTTCACTTCTGCTTTAATAGCAACAACTTTCTTGGGTGAATCTAACGCAAACGTTGCTGGACGGGTTTAGCATCCGGGTAAGCCTTGATTTCATGAACAATAATTGTGGGGTCAATTCCTGGCATTTTCTCATAGGACCAGGCAAACACGTCGCTAAATTCTTGAAATAGGGCCTTATATATTTGAATTTCATCTTCTGTACACGAGGCATCTATATGAATGTTTTCAACAATTCCAAGCTTAACCGAAATGTCAATAGGAATAGTTCGAGAGATGTTTCCCAAATTTAACTCCGAATTAGGATTTTTCATTGGATTATGAGGTTCTTTGACATATTCAGTCGTAAAAATTGATGAAAAATCATTTTCAAAACAATCATTCTCGGGTAAGAACGAAGATCTGTGATGGAGATCTTCCCATGGTGAATCATCTACACATAGGATTTCACGAATTTTCTCATCAGAGTGAACAAGTTCGGAAAAAGTTGTTGAATCCGAGCTTGATGTGAAAAGTGATTCCTCACGGACCACATTCATTAAGTAAATTTTGGTTAAAGATGGGTCGGTAAACGATTACACGGCCTCATACGCAATTTCATATGGACTCAAAGGCATAACATCACCAAATGAGTCTATCTCAGATTCAGAAGGTAAGATCCAAGGATCATCATAAACAATGGTGTCTGACGAAATCATATGAATGGTTGCAAAAGAAGACAATGCGTTGATCAGAGGAAAAGGAAAAGTTCTCAGTAAACCAGCATCTTTAACTAGTCCTACTCCAACATCCTTATACGGGATAGTCGTTTTACCGACATGTTGAATACTTTCAGAAGAGGCTGGGTCGGATGAAAAGTAAGCCAGCTGGTCTATTGTTATGATCTTTCCATTATGAGGAAACTTTATAACTCGAAAGACCGATGAAACGACAGCTGTCATAGCGTAAGACCAACTACGACCCAAGAGAAGGTTGTAATCTGGAGGGGCATCAACCACCTCCACGTCTAGATTAACAATTTTTTCTTCAACCCCTATAGGTAGATCTTGTAGAATGCCAAAAGGATGAAACCCACAGCCATCAAAGGCCTTAAGAATCGTCGGGGATTTATTTAGTGAAGGAGAACCAAGCGATCTCCAACACTATATCGACATAATACACGTTGAGGCTCCCTCATCAATCACAGTGTTATGAATAGGCCTGTTTTTTACTATCATTGGGATTTGGAAAGCCATTTGATGAGGTAAGCACGGTGTACTATTTTCTAGATCGAAAATTATTAGGTTCGAGTCCTGAACGTCAACAGCTCCTATAGCCGACAAAAGTAATTTACACTGTGCTGGACATGATTGCAGCACTTCCAAAGCCGACATTTTTGAGGGTGAAACAGCTAAATCCTCAACAATGTTATAGTTCTGAGCCGCTCTCGCATGTGGATTGAAAGCTGAATTTCGAAGTATACCCTTGGCGGCTGGTTTGATTACCAAGTCTGGATTAGGTTTCTCAATCTGTAGTGGATCAAAACTAGGAGCTGAGGTTCATGGGTTAGAATGAGAAGATTCTGCTTCTTTACCATCAACGGGACTTTTACTACCATAATCATGCGATCAAGTTGCAATCCTAACATGAGACATCATCAGTATGGGTTCTTCATTGGCACTCGAGGAAGAACCTATCATCTTACTGTCTTGACTTGGAAAAGGATCCTTCAAAACATCAGGCGTTTGGGAACCTTTGACAATCTTCGCAACCTCTGCACGATGAGGGTAGTCTCTTGTAAAATGCTCTTCATCACAAATGAGACAAGGATAACGAGTTTTGCGTTTTTCATCATTGGATTCCGATTTTTCAGGTTTCTCTTTTGAATTTTTATCCGTTTTATTTTTCTTCTTCCCTTTCTTCTTACCACCGGATTTTGATTTGGCTGTAGATGAATCTACAACGTGAATATCGATGGAAATCTCCGCGTAAGAATCTCCTGTCGGGGAATCTGGCAAGTTTATGATAGGAGAAGAATTCTTGGAAGACATCTTCTTACTTTTGGTGTTAACCGTACCAATCATACCATCAGTGGCATGAGACCCTGAAGGAGTTGCAGCGATTTGATTTTTCTTAGGAAGATCGGGGATTTTCTCGTGTAACGTACCTAACTGAGTATAAACCAAGTCAAGGTACTATTCTTGAGCAATTACTTGCTCCTCAGTAACGACTCCGGCCTTAGCTACATCCTCAGTGATCTTTGGCAACAAAGATTTTACAAACCATTCAGCTAAGATCTGATCCGGAATAAAAACCTTCACTAAACACCGTCAATGTCTCCATTCATGAGTTTGATCTGAAATGTAAGTGGACATCGACTGCTTTAATGAAGTTAATAATTCCGTGCCATTGTCATATCTGACTGGCAACTGAAAACGAGTTAAAAATGAGGTAGCTAACTGACTAAAGTTCCTCATGGTAACTCAATGTACCACTTGGCCGTGAGACCAATTAGAGTGCATTGGAAAAGCCTTAGATGGATTGAATCATCTGAAATGGAGTTAGATGCACACCAGAGGTGATAAGTCATCACATGGTTCGACGGGTCCTCTCCTGATTTTCCTTCAAACTTAGGAATATCACTAGGAAACTTATTCGCATTTGCGGCCAAAACGGAAGATAATTAATGGGATCGTTTGTTAGGCGCGACAGGTCAGACAAGTCCAAAGTTGCGATAAACAGTAACTGACGATTAGGGTCCCTAAAATTATGGGTCATGAGACTAGCCCCAGGAGGAGGATATCCAGGATAATTAGGAATAGGGATTGCATTTGGGATATTTTATCCTCCCGGAAAACCAGGATTAACCGGAACGTACTGGGGTTGTTGATATGTGTACCCAGGGTATGGTTGATACTGATAGACTGGCTGCTGCACAGTAGGACCAAATTGGTACTGTCCCTGGTACGATTGATAAGTAAATTGTGGTTGACTTGTGACAACCGTACTTGAACCAGGTTGTCCTACAGGCATCTAAACCGAAGTTTGAATCATAGATCCAGACGGAGGTAAAGATGTCTGAGGAGTATATACAGGAACAATAGAAACCGGAGCTGTCGATACTCCAGAAGTAGGTGGGGTAGATTGAACAGATGTTGCGGCAGTCGCAGTAGCCGTTTGAGGCAGAGTACGAGGCGTACTAGGCCCAGGCTGAGAAACTATCGAAGGTACATAGGTTTGAATGGTAGACTGGACAGGTTGTTGGGGTGAACCAGAAACTAAGGGTTGTCCAGTTTGAGATGACAACTGTACATTCGGTTGCAAGACCTGTTGAGTTTGCGATGGATCCCACACTAAATTCATTCCGGGGTACGGACCCATAATAGGTTGAGGATATTGAGGACCATAACCGGGTTGAGGGTAGGGTTGATAATTCAAAGGTACATTTCCCATTCCTTGAACATATGATTGACCGGAGGGTGGTTGGAAACCTTGGTTTGAGTACTGCCTTAGGGTTGATACCCTTGAGGCACGTACTGATACTGGGGTTGACCTTGAGGTACATATTGATACTGGGGTTGACCTTGAGGTACATATTGAGTCTAAGGTTGACCTTGAGGAACGTACTGTCCCATAGGTATGTACTGTCCTTGAGGTTGCCCCCAGGCGCAAATTGAGTACCTTGAGGTTTCCCCCCAGGCGATAATTGAGGATTTTGAGGCTGCCCCCCAGGCGGTAACTGGCCACCTTGAGGTTGAGGATTAGGAATAGTACTTGAAATCATGAGAATATCTTCTACACTCAACAGCTTAGTACCATTGTTTCCAGTTAATAACCCTTGTTCAATGGGTTGAGGAGATGCTCCCGAAAAAGTACCACAAAGTGACTGATGCCCAGAGGGAACAGAAGGACCGCCGTACAAAAAGGATTTTGGTGATTGAGTAAACATGGACGACTATCTTGACATATTTAACGGAGGATAGTAACCTCTAGGTGTTGGGTGATAAGGAACACAAGGTGGTGAAAAAATTAACCCTGGGTTTTCCAAGAAATTAGTCAAAGAAAGATACCAAGCACTGCTCCTAGGTGGACTGTAAAAAATTGATTCACGCTCCCTTAGTTCAATAGCAGGTTGATTTTCAGGGATAGGGATGCCTACTTCTTCTTCCGGAGTAGCAAGTTCTTCGATAGCTATAAGTCCAGAAGGAAGATTTTGGGTAATTATTCTTTCTACCCTAGGTGAACCAGGACCACTAGAAGCTGGAGAAGTAAACCCCGATGTTGGAGTAGCAGCAAATTCACTTTCAGGTTCAGATATTTCAGGTTCCTCACCTATATCACTAGTAGATGAAAAGCTACCAGTAACTTCGGAAACAGACACTGATTGTGGATTATAATCTGCTACTAAAGCTTGAAAATCAGGATGTACCACCAAAGAAGACTCTCCTTCTTCAGGTGACCCAACTCTACTGTCTCTAGGAGTTACAAGGGCTCTTAACCCTTCAGGCTGGCTCGGTGAAAACTCAGGAGGTTGGCCCCGAAGTCTATGAGACTTCCTCGGTAATTCAGCCACGATTAAAATTTTTTAACTAATTCACATGCAAACAAAGTAAAATCTTAATGAAAACCACCTAAAGCCTCTAAAGAACCAAACAAATTTGAATCACATGCCTAAAGAATCTAGGAGATCAAACACACACAAACAGTAACTTTCCATACTGAAAACACTAGTTGGTGATGAAGCCCAACGTCACAGAGTTCAATACAGAAATGGCGGTTGGAACAGTTACCCCGGAAACCTGCTTAGTGAATAGACTGGCACAAGTTTCTCCACTAAACCGTCTCAAGTGAAGAGAACCCCTGAGAAAATCCAAGTGAGTCTAGCCGACGTCTGCTCCAGGTACAGTGGGATCTTCCCACCACTGTCACCTTAGGAAGAATCCTATAGAATATGGTCACTAAGGTTACCAACGGAAACAAATATACCTAGGGGAACAGTCTACAATCCGATACGCACGCAAGGGCAGAGTAACAAGCTCAATCCCCTTGAAGGCTCCTTGACATAATCCAAGGTTTACCAACAAGTGACCCCAGGCTCCTCGACAATGGTTAATTCGAGGTTTACCATTTTTAATACGTGAATATCTGGCGTCGTTCCCAATGAGGAAGGATTGATTCCCACAATGGTTCGGACACGATCTCGTGCTTCTCCTTTAAGAGGAGCTTTCCCAGAGCATAAATGCAACAATTGGATTTCTCTCCTACCGCAAGATACAACTACTTGTTTGTTTTACTGTCTTGGAGAGTTAATTACTCCCTACTCCAAGACACTAGCCTAAGCTATGTTGGTGTATCAGAGCCCTAGAAATAAAAATATTACTAGATAGATTTTACTTTAAGCATTATTTTTATTGGCTTTTGTTTAAGTCAAGAGGTGCGGAGATGAAACTCGTGGTATGAAGACTCGACTCGAAATCACTAAAAAATGCACTTAAGATGATTAAGCAATCTTTTCCTTTCAATGAACTTCTAGCTAGGAAAGAGTTTGAGAATGCAAATACTTGTAAACAAAAATCTTTCTTAACAAACAAATTAAAAGAAGAGCTTTTTTTCTTTTCCAATGCACTCAAAACAAGACAACTAGTTATTTTCACAAAAATTTCCCTTTTCTTTCAAAACACTCAACCACTACAAAAACAAACTTTTTCCAAAAGAGATTTTTTTATTTTTTATAAAACACTCAAAACTATAGAAATGACTAACTTTGAGATCTATAAACTATAAAAACCTATTTGAAGTCAAAGCTTACAAGATGTCTTTTTCAAGGATGTTTTACTTAGCTAGATTTAAACTAAGGACCAATTTATGCAGAATCACAAATCAGTAAAAAAACAACCAATTCTTGTTTTCTTTTCTAAAAATGAAACCCAAACTTTCAACACAAGATTTTTCGAAGTTTTGTAAAGAGAAAACACAAGGTGGATTCCTCAACAAAGGTAGATTTTGCAAATGGCCAGACTCATAAGAAGGCTGGTAAAAACCAAGGTGATCTGAAGTTCCTACAACTTCTAAGCTCAGAGCTACTACAAGACCAAAATGAAAATCAAACCCAAAAACAAAACTTCTAGGAATTTCACCTAAAACCCTAACACCAATGAAATTAACCTAAGGAAAGCTTCTGACAGGTTATATGCAGGTCTGGGTAGGGGATAATAACATCTAAACAAAAACTAAGCTGACTAACAGAGAAAATATTAGGTTTTCCAAAATTTTGACAGGGTCCGCAGGCCCACAGTTAACACACGTGTGGTACCTCTCTGTGATAAAAGCAAAAGTGCGGATAGGTCCGCACTGTGTCAAAAGCCTAGTGTGCGTTCCTCTCCCAAAGTTATGAAAAACAAAAAATAATCCTAGATCTACTAAATCTACCCAATTCCACACACAACAAGCCAAAAACAGAAACAAAAACACCGTTTCTTAGGTCAAAGTAAAAAAAAGGAAAAAATCAAGTCCCTAGTGAAGTCGCCATTTTGTCACATGGAATGAGTCGATCTTGTGGACAGGATAGACCTTCCTAGAATCTAATGATATCTAATGACAAGAAAGCCAATCAAAAACTATATTTCTCTAAATATGCATTTATAAATAAAGGCAAACAAGTGTTTTAGGCCTACCTTAGGTCCAATGCAAGTTTGTGGAAGCCTCGCTCCTTTGATCCAAATGAGCTCCTTTGTTGCGAATCTGCAAACACAAACAAGCAAACAAATTAAATAGCACCTGAAAAGCCAATATCATAAAGCATACTTAACATGATGATCAAGGAATTCATGAAACAAATGACATAAGACACTTTGTTGAGAAAAATGAATCTGATTGTATTAATTCAAATCAAAGAAGAACTTTACAACCTGTGCCTTGATGCTGTACAAGCTCCTCCCAGGGTCCAACAAGAAGTCTCCTCTACTTTGACAAGTTTCACTCTCTTCCCAATGAAGCCAAAAAGGTATGTGATCTCTCCTCTCAAGCTTAACTAGGAAGTCTCAATTCCACCAGCATTTACCCTAAAAAATGTTCAGCTTCTAACCCCCTTAGCAACCAACCCAATGCCTTAATTTATAGTGCAATGGAGGGAAGTTACTAGGTCCTCCTTCAAAGGGATAAAGCCCTTCTTCAAAGGGATAGCTCCTCTCATCAAGGGATTAGCTCCTTCTCTTTCGGGATGCATGAACCACCTAAGAGCGACCAATCCCCGTCAAAATTCCTTCTAGAATCATCTAGAATTAACCCAAAGTGAGTTTTTTAGAATAAACTTGTGCCTTTTTGACATTCACAGAGGTCCGCACCCACTCCTTTAGGGACAGAGCGGGCAGGTCTGCAGTTTTTGTAAACAGGGGGTGCAGGACTGCAGGCAACAGTGAGAGAAAGTGCGGAACCAGAGCTTTGTTGATTTTCAATGTCTTTCTCTCATTTTCAAAGCTTGACTTGAAGAGCTGAGGTTTGAGACTTGCTTAGGAGGTCAGTACAAGTGATGATAGACCCATACTAACTGCAAATAATCATGGTGACGATATTTTTGTGTAACATGCACCCTTCTAGCCTTGGTATACTCCAGCTCACTCATCATGGTCGATACCCCCTCCTTGGTCCTATACTCCTCAGTACCCTCCTCAATCTACAAATCCACCTTTCTAGCCATATCAACCTTAGCCTCCTCAATAGGGTATCCATTCATAAGAATGGGGGCCTTAGGAAACCCAACCTCTTGCCTTAATGCCTCCTCCTCCACCTCAACCATATCTAACCCACAATAACCCACCGAAGAAACCTCATATTCATGCCCAACCTAATCCAAACCTGAACAATAAGCATACACAATAGGTCTATTATAGGAAAATATCATATCCTACTTATGTTGTGGAAATACAAGATATCAACCTTTGGTTTGGGAAGCTAATTCCATATGCTCATCCACCTTCTCCGCCTAAATATCTTGAATAAGAGAAGGAAGAAAATTAACCTAAAGCAAATATACCTCCTTATCTTGAAAGGTCGGTCCAACCTAAACATCACACCCCAAAAGAGGTTGAACTTATGGGAGAATTGAAAAATTTGTGTGTTAAGATACCCCTTCTCCATACCATCAAATATGTCCCCATTTACAACAAGCTCATCAAGGAAGAAAGTTTCAAAAGTCTTGGGAGAAGAAAAAGAGATTCCCCTATTAATTTTGTTGGGAAGTTGTCCGATCTAATGCTTAGGAGGGTGATCTCCCCAAAGTACTTGGATCCTGGTAGCCCAGTAGTGGATGTGCACATTAATAGTATTATAGTCCCCAACACCTTGATTGACTTTGGGGCTGCAATCAATGTCATGACCAAGTAAACCATGCTAAAAATCAACCTCCAAGGAGCCTTGAGGAAGACCACTACAGTGTTGCAACTTCTATGAGGCACCTGAGGCTCACTCTAGCGCTGAAAACCTCTATGAGGCAACCTAAGGCTCACTCTAGCACTGGAAACCTCTATGAGGCAACCTAAAGAAAAAAAAAAGAGAGAAAAAATAAGTGAAAAGATACCCAGGTGAAAACCTCTTTTGAGGCACATAGGAAAGGCTTGTAGATTGAAAACCTCCTTTGAGGTAGCTTGTAGGTCTATAAAAAAAAGAGAAGAGAAAAAGTGAAAAAGGGAAGGAAAAAAAATAAAGGAGAAGCAAGGGAGCCCTTACATTAGTTATACTAACATGTTTTTGTAGGGTTCCAATCATGATCAAGGACAACAGCCAAAGGATGTAGCCTCCATGTTCCACTTCTCCACATCCCAAGCTATCTACCTGCATGTCCATCCATCTCCCCACATTCCTCGATCATTTAGAAACCTATCTCGCTAAGTTCTTCCTCAAACTTGTGCTACAATATTGTCCTAAACTACTACAGGATTGACCAAAATTGCTATGGGATTGTGATCAACATAGAGAAAGGGTTCAAATTTTATGTTTTCTTTGGGGGAATGAAAAAATAAGTCTACCACACCACCATCATCCATCCTCCACACCATTTAGCCACTTCTCCATCCAAAAATCCATCTATGTCCATGAAAAAACCCATTTTTACCCACTCTTCCACAATTTTCACCACCACCAAAGTTTCTAGTCTTTGTACAAAAGCTCACCATGAATTATTAGAGCTTTGGGATGCATTACATGAAGGCTATTGTGATCTTGGCAAGGTCATTGTGACTGCTATATGAAATAATCCAATCTTGTAGCAGCTTGCACAAACCCTAGAAAACCACAATTGGAGACACTTGACAACACTAGAGTGAAGACTTAGCCATTTGCATTAAAGGATCATATTTGTGACCTTGGGCATCCAAAAAATATTGAGGAGCTGTTACAGGGTCATTGTTCATCTCCAATAGCAACAAATTGATCCACCATTTGAAGAACCTGCATCAACATACTTTCATCAATTAGGCACGTATCATAAAATATCTACAAAAATATTTTTTTCAAAAGAAGGACCAGAGCATGAAGCAACTAGCATGGAAAATAACACCTCTAGAGACCAACAGATCAATCACTATCTTAAAGTTGCATGCAAACATCAAAGTAGCTTGATACCATTAGGTAGGAACATGTATGACACTCCTCACCTCTTCCTTTAAGTGCATGGTAGCTCAAATTTTTTTTTAATGCATGAGGAATGAGCTTTTTATAGGTTGGAGGTGGCCAATAGACTTGGCCACCCTCGAACAGTTAAAGTGTAGTTAAATCACTCATCCATGCAACGTGGAAAAAGACAAAAAAGAGAGGGTGATAATTACGAGGAGTGGGGCCAACATTCTATAAGAGGAAATATGTAGGTGGTAGGTGAGGGTCAACTCACGCAGTGCACTAAGCCCACTACCATAAAAGCAAATAAAAGGACAAACTTGAATCTCATTTTTATTTAAAAGATCGTTCCTAAAATGGTAAGAGAGGCCCACTAAGTCATCAAGAGTTGAGATAGCTATGATAAAGGGTCCCCTATGGTACTATATAGAAGCTACAGGGTCGAATAGTAGGAGCTACAAGATCAGAAGCAATTGCTACAAGATTACAGTTTGCTGTTATAGAATTGTAGACAATACTACAGGATCAGGATGAGAGGTGAAAGAAGGTTTGAATTGATGAGAATTTTCCTCCAAACCCCCACAACCATGAAGGAATATCCTAGGTAATGGTAAGTAGTGCATTTTTCTCACATCCCATGCAAAAAAAGTAAGATAATTTGGTTAAATTTTGCATGTATAAAAATCCTGTAGTGAACCCTTATAGATCGAATTTTTTTTCAAAAATATTTTTTTCATATGAGGGAAGCAAGGTAGCAACAAATTTAATTTCCTTTGAATTTGGCATGTAATTCTCCTCCCTTTGGATACAAGAAGATAACCACCCCTTTCACCCCTGTCTTGAAACAATAAGAAACTCAGTAGTAGAAAATAGCGGAGGGGGTTTCAATAGAAGGGAGCCCAAAGACTCTAAAATAATTCACCAACATCCTCCTGTCATGAATATATTCATATTCCACCAATGGATGTGGTTCTTTGATAAGCTCAAGGGGTATGATTATGAAATAAGTCAAGAATTTTCCATGGCACTTCACTCTTAAGGGGAAGATAATGCCACCATAGTTTTAGGACGACTTGCAATCCATTTGAATGTATAACTCATTAGCAGAGTGACCACAATGTCTCTAGGATTTAGGTGGGAAAGGAGGATAGGAAAAAAGCCATTATAGCTATGAATAATTTCTTCCTCCTTGAAGAAAGGCTAGTTGAAGATAATAATGAAGTTAGAAGGGATATCCTTCCTTACCCATGGTATGAAGTGGCTTATCGCATCCTAAAATACATATCCTATGAGGGAAGGTTAAGTTTTGTGTATGCCTATCAATTTAGGATACTTTGTGAGCTAAGGTTCTAGATAGAACTGGACATTCCAAGAAAGCGTAGTATCCCCCACTTTATCCTTCAATCTATGATTGAAATGAGTCATAGGGTGAGAGAAGGACAACACCAATACATTTTTCATCATGGACTCCTAAGGTTCACTGTTATGAATGCCTCGATTCACCTCAAAAAACATGTGTTATGGATATATTTTGTGGACATGGATAGGGAGGCCTTCATTGAGACTAAAGCCCAACCTATCCTAGAACATTAAGGGACTACCAAATATAGTGTTTCTAAGGAAGAAGTTCAAAGGAAAAATAAGTTGAAAAAGAGGAGGAAGAGGTTGAAGAGAAGAAAGAAGAAATTCAAGAAGAATCTGGAGAAGAGGAGGAAGAGGAAAGGAAATAAGAGGCAACAAAAGGGACCCTTGGGGAGCCCTCTAGACCTTAAAAGAAGAGAAAACAAGAGCATAAATTAAGCCTCTCAAAAGGGAATGTAGAACAAGAGGTGTCTGCCACCTTAACAACCCTTAGCACACTAATCAAAATCAAAAGGAGGCAGTCCAAGAAATGCCCTTTATATTTCAAAAGATGGAGGAGCACTAGGATCAGATAAAGGAAGACTCAACCTCCTTTAGTAGTCCCAATCATAATTGAAGAATTTGTCAACCATCGAGGAGGAGAGGTGGGATGAGGAAAAGGGAAAATTGACGAAGTCACCTCCCTCAAAGCCAAGGGAAAACAACCTAAGACATTCCAAAGAAGGCCAACCACTAGGGAAACTAGAGCCTAACAATTACAAGCAAAAATTGCTCAATTATATGAAGAAAAAGGACTGCTACAGAAAAAGGAAAAATTTCTATAGGATAGGGAGACACTGCTATAAGAAAGAAAAACAACACCTACAAAGGGGGAATAAAGACCACAATAACTCCAAGAGCCTAATCCACAACCTGATATTGGGTCCTACTACAAGTTTTATGAACAAGGATGAATCATACTTGAAAAATTTACAGTCCCTATCCTACTTCAGCTAGAAAAGGAGAGAAGTTGGACCCTTTGGTGGATGAAGATTATCAAGTAAAAGAAATTTGAGGATTTGAGCCTCATGGAATAAAAGTGAAGAAGATGGGTGAAGAAATGGTTGAATTAAGATTCAAAGAGTCAATCATGAGGGAGAAGTTGCAATTAGAAACTCAGAGGTTGAGAGAGCATCTATAGGAGAAGGAAGCACAACTTTCCACCTTGGAAAGCTTGGCCATGGAGGCATCCAGTGTAGAAAACCATCCAAATCATACGAAATCTTCCTCAAATAACAATGGATACAATTTTAAATTAAAAGCTTGGCACAATATGGCTCTCTCCCATTTCAGAACTATAAGAATTTTATTGATTTTTGACAACAGGTCAACATTGAAGATAGGGAGAAATTAGCTGAGTCATATATGAACAATATGATCCTCACAAACATGACCTTTTGGGACCCATTTCAAGGTTGGGAGATGCATAGGTAGTGGCCCTAGCCTCTTGGATTTTCCATGAGGAAGCAAGGGCTGAGTAAGTGAAGAAGGTTATGGCCAAGGAATGAAGTGAGCCCCTGTATATCATAGAATAACTAAGAATTTCCAAAGCTGTCATAAGGAATCATAAACTCATCCCTACAAACCCTCAATTAGACCCTTGCTACCTAGAGAAACAAGAGCAATCCATCCTCTATTTTGAAGACATTTTTAGGCTTTTGGGGACTGAGGGTTTGCAATCTTTCAAAAGGAGATGGCATGCTCCGCCGCACAATTTACAAACCAGGGAATACCACTCCCTAAGAGGTTGAGGAATGCCCTAGAAAGGACCCCACACTATAAGAGAATTTTTCAGAGGTTGAAGATCAACCGGATAGGGTTAAATCTCAATCCTCCCATGTAATTGGGCTCATAGGAAATAAGAGAATAAGAAGAGGAACAAAGGGAGTGGGTAGTAATAGAGGAAAATACAAGTTTTTATCCATGAGAATGCGCATCATCTGGGGTGCTTTGGGGTGTCAAAAATTCCACCAGGTATATGCATGAGCTACAAATCAATTAGTAAGTTGCTCAAAGGGTGAGAAACACCTTTAGCAGGGGCGTGATGATGGGTCCCATCAATAGGTATAGCATAAGGCCCACTTTTCCATCATCCTACCTATAATTTCCTCTTTCCTTGCATTTATTAACACCTTTTTGACTATAATGTGCTTAATAGGGGGACTAAAGGATGTTTGTTATACTTCATGGCCTAATGTGGTTAATATGTAGGAAAATAGTGCTTTTGAGTGCATTTACTAGGCAAAGGCACATTGAAGGCATCTGGAGGAGATATAAGAGGATTGTCCCCTACATTTACTCACCTACACCTCAACTTGATCCCTAAAATCACTCACATGCATATCTAGGATCTACTAGCAATCAATGCACTCAAGGAATTGCAAGGATCTAAGGGAGATAGATCCATGTTTTTAGAGATTTTGGAGGGAAGCAATCCTCCTTACAAGGAGGTTTCCCTCTGTCATTTTTGTATAAATAAGCAAGCCCAAGAGCTCAATATGATTCAAACTTTTGGAGTATATAGGAGCAAATAAGAGCTAGCAGCTTGAGACTGTCATTTTCATTTCCTTTGCATGATGTAGTTGAAATATATTTTATGTCAATGAAAAAATTATTGCTATCTTTCATCTGAGTTTGTTTCAGAGGGCTGAGTCCCCTTGGGTTAGGACCCAACCCATAGTCTCTAATCTATCTTTCTCTATTTTATCCATGGATTGCCTTTGTTAGCAACATCTCTTTTCTTTCTTGATATAATTTTTCTTATAAAAGTGCAGGCCTATCTATCACCTTTCGTGTGGGAATTATGTATTAGCAAGCTAAAAACATTTGGTTACTCTCTTTTGAAATGGTTATATCTTAGATTAATGTTCTTTTACATACTCTATTTTATTCATACTTAGGGATTAAATAACAATGTTCTTTAAGCTTTCATGGATGTGGGTCATATGCATGCTACAAGTTAAAGTTTATTTTGATGCAAATAAAATTAAACTCATCCTTTCTTGTTTACGTCATTTTGTTGCAATTTGGTTATTAGTTTGGCATTATTTTCAAGTTGCAAAAAGTATAAGTTGAGAAATTAGTGCTAGTAGTATTAGGGTTAGATTTCTCTTTCTTGATAATTACTTCTGAATTATGTTGGCTTCTTTTACTTATTTATTATATTATATTTCATCAATCAATTACCAAATTATGTGTGTATGAAGATCACAAGAACAATAGAAACAAGATGTAGGAACTCATCCAGGGACAAACCTCTATTCAGGGGAAAACCCAATCAAAATTCTTCCTTTAATAGTTAAGATGAGATAATCCAAGATTCTTCAACCTAGACAAAGATCTCCTCTAACCACCAAGTCATCTATTCCTTCCAGCAACTTAGATCTAGACCTTCGACCTTGCAGCAACAGAATTTTGACCCATCAAATCTAGAATTTCGACCTTCCCAGCAGTAGAAAATTGACCCAACAAATTCAGAACTTTGACCTTCCCAGCAATAGAACTTCGATCCAACAAATACAAAATTTTACCTTCCAAGCAGCATAACTTCAACCCAACAAATAACCTAGTAACTTTGCATAAAATAGAGAGACAGATAGCCCGATAACTTCGACTTGTTCTTCGTCTGCAATCCTTCCTTCTTCTCCTTGAACTTTGCACTTTTTTGCACGCACTTCTTTTTTTTCTAGGGGAAAAGTATCGAAATTTTCATTATAAAAGAAAATTACATGTTGTAAATGCCATAGGCATTGTTGGGCATGGAATCCCCCCAAGGCATGTTTTGGGGCTCAAAGCCCAAGTTTTGACCCAATATTGTTGTAAAGACTCCGCGAATTGTGGGCGCGGTGCGTGAAATGTATGATAGAGTCACAGTGATGTCCACCCTAGTCTTGTAATGTAATGTCGGCCTACCCATGGTCCACAGACCATGGGATTGTATAAATAGAGTGAGGCTCTAAGTGTAAAAGAGAACGAAGGAAGTAATAGATAGTGAAGTAGAAGCGCAGAGCACGAGTCTAAGTGTGTCTTGGGTCCTAGAGTAGGAGAAGGCTATGCATCTGAGTACACAGAGGCCTAGTAGTTCGCAGCTGAGTGAGCAGACCCCAGCAGCTGAGTGCGCAACGTGGAGTTGAGTCTGCAACCGAGGAAGAAATAATAAAGAGAAGTTTTATCTCAATTATGTGTATCTGTTCTTGGGTTATTACATGTTTGATATAAATTGCAAATATATTGTTTATTTACTGCTCGCACCTGTATGAATGATTTATATTGCTACATATAACTCAAAGAATGCAAGTAAGCTAAGTTAATCAACTAACAGCGAAATACTAGTAAAGACTTGGGTAATAATAGTGTTTTTCTCCCGAGTAGGGCTGCGTGAAGGCAACATCTCAGGCTGCAAGGTAGGGTAAGTGCGTGTAGCGACGTGCGCGCAGGGTTGAACCATAGATCACTTGAACTCATCAGACATCTCCAGGGTGCGGAAACCTGGTTCTAGCACCCTCACATACTACTTTGGGTGAGACCTCAATCCATGCTCCGCGGACTGTTGCCGAAAGGGCCAGTAGTACCGGGATTTGTTTGGCTAAATCACCTCTGGACCTGGGTCAGGCCCCAACAAGCCAACAAATGGTTCCATTGCCGAGACCAGGATCTACATAAGAGATGTTTGATGTTGTGTCATTGGAATCCAACAAAGAAAGAAATTGAAGAGTGGCTGGACAGAAAGTTTCATGAGCTCGCAGCACAGGAAAACAAGAATCTGCGAGTATCAAAGGAATAGTGGTTAGAGCGCTACTTATATACAGAAATCCATGAAATTTTCTTTGCATCCTTCCCCTCTGAGTTGTAAGAGTGGATCATGAAGCTAGCAGAGAGTTAAGGAAGGTGTAGGCTCGACAAACTTGTTGTGTGGACTCCAGAGTTGGTGCACAGACTAGAAGCATCGGAAGATAAGATCGCGCGTGCTGTGGACCATTGGCTCGATCGAATTATAGGAGGGTTTATCACCGAGTTTGCGGTAGATACTTCAGTTAGCTACAACGAGGCGGAACAATGCTTCCTCAAAGGACTGTGAGCTAAGTATGTTAAATCATTGAACACTTGGATTAAAATGCTATTGTGTGAAAAATAGGTTATGTGAATAAATTGATGTTTGGGGCTACACGAAGTGGGAGGATCTATAGAAACAAAGGTAGCATGGAGATAGAAACTAGCCCCTTGATTTAACCTCAGCGAGAAAGCGAGGAAGAGCTCACGAAATTCTCACCAAGAAGTGCGATCAGTTTGATAAGGTAGTGATTCTGCGCATACCACCCCCACCTACACCACCACTAGTTTCACCATCTTCACCCCCATCTCTGCCCACACCACCTCTGCCACCACCATAGTTCAATATGGTGAGCACAATAAAGTTTCTGGTGTTCAAAGGGGTAGGGAACGAAGATCCAGACCAATTTTGGTTCGTGGTAAAGGTTGTATGGGAAGCACAAGGAGTCATGGATGACAATATAAAGAAGGCAACACAGGTAAGCGCATTGCAGGATCACACATTGGTGTGGTAAATTAAGCATTCCAATGACAATCCAAACACAGGGATCACGGATATCCAAGCTCCGCTAAATAGGGAATTTAGCAGGCCAAAATCAGAGACATAGTCGATTATTGGGTTTAATGAAATCACAATGCTTCCAGGCAAGACCCCTTGGGTGCTGGATCAGAGATTGAAGGGTATGATTTGCAAAGCCAACATGACTTTGACGGATGGGAAGCACCGCACATGGTTTGTAGCGTCACTAACGCCGCATCTAAGGACCACATTGTCACAACAAAAGCTATCCACCTAGGCCGAAGCCTTGGAGATTGCAATGAGACTGCATGAGATCCCAATATAAGATCCTAGTCTAGGATTCCAACAGATCCATGTGCAGTTGTAAAACTTGTGTCTGGAGATGCAGAGTTTGAAACAGGACAGGACAACTTGCCCAGAAGCGTGCGAGGAGGTATGGTGCACAAAGTGCAAAGGCCAGGGACATGACAAGGACCATTGTCCAGTTTTCATGAACTACCTGGCAGGAGGAGGGCCAATGCCATTGAGGCTAGAGGCACAAGTAGGACCGAGCGCGACGCCTACATTATGGTGCGTGATTTGTCAGATAGGAGGAAAGCATGCTACAAATAACTGCCATCTATTACAGAAGTATACATAGAAATCCCAACAATTGTTCTATAATTTTTGTAGATCAGTAGGCATGATGAGTGCACCTGTAGAAGTTATGAATTGATGATGGATCAGACCCCTACCTATAGATTTCAGGCCAAAATGCGAGCCCTCGACCAAAATGCAGGGATGGCATGCACTGAATTTTAGGGGTGCGGACGAGGTCGAGGTGGAATGGGACCAGGAAGGGGTCGCGGACAGCTGATTTGTTACAATTACGGAGGGACAGGGCATTATTCTTACAATTATACAAATCCGACGAGAGCATCATGTTTATATTGTACCTAGTTTGATCATGAGATGGAGGACTGCACCACACTGATAGCGAGGTTGCGTGATAAAGGAACACTCTAGCCTCCCCTGACTCAGAACCTACAAATGATGAGGTCTGAGCCACGCAAAGAGGACCTGAATGTAAACATCGTTCTCTGAAGTGGTATCATGAAAGGAGATGACAAGGGCAAGCAGCTCGAAGAAAGTGCCTGGGTTCTCAAGGCTCCAACCAAGGAACCAGAGTTTGATTTGGAGCATGTGAAGGAGACATTCATGGAAGCTAAGAAGAGCTTCATGGAGGCCTCCACTTTAGGTAGTAAAGACAAACTAGAACTAGAGATGGACCCATCAATGCTCTCTACCTTTCTGGATACAAGCATGAAGCTGCTGCGCAACAGCAAGGCTGTGAAGGGATTGCAAGAACTCATCACTAGGTGTGCTGGGTCAGGAGAACCACGCGTAGTCCAAAAGCTCAGGAAGCACACAACACGAACAGGAATGGAGATGAGATTAACTTCGCAAATTGGGGAATATGAAATGGATCAAGTGATTTTGGATCTAGGGTCAGATGCGAACATCCTGCCAAAGAAGACATGGGAGCGCATGGGGAGGCTCGCGTTCCAATGGTATACTTTTCAATTGTGAATGGCGAACCAGCAAAAGATCCTACTGATGGGAAGATTGCAGGGAATAACGGTAGATATCGAAGGTATAAGCGCGCTTGCAAATTTCGAAGTGATAGAGATTGTCGATGACAACAATCCCTATCCCATGCTACTAGGAATAGATTGGGCCACTGACATGAATGGAGTGATAAATCTAAAGAAGTGCAAGATGATTTTTGAGAAAAAGTAACTACGCATAGTGGTACCTTTAGACCCTGCATATCAGGGTGCGCAAGGATCTGACAAAGTAGTGGATGAAGCTACCTTTTGTAGCCACTGACGATGCCATTTTCACTGTCTTGGAGGCATGGCCTCCGGAATGGTGCGCCCTAGATCTTGCAGAACTCGAGAGGGTGGCAGTACAGAAGAAGAAGGACGATGTCAAGCTGCATGTCACACAGTTGGCTAAGAAAAGGCAGAAGAAAACAACAACAACTGAGGCACGGGCAGTGCGCGAAGCAGCGTAGAAAGCCACCGAGCAGAAAAAGGCCATAGAAGCAGCTGCATCACAGGAAGAAACCATGAAGGCGGGCGAGGGCCAAGCAACGCCCTCGCAGGAGGCAAAGGAAGTAGAAACAATAGAAGGGAGCGCAAACCCAGGGACCGCATCCACACAGTTGAAGCGCCCACACACGATAGAGAGAGTAGGACCGAGGAAGAAGGTCAAGGCCTCAAAGTTGGCCATTGACCCGATCACCCTAACTGAGGGTGATCTCCATGACATTGGCGAGACAGTGCGCGATGTCACCAATGAGGCTCTTCAGGATTTTATGCAGGAGCACCAGACTGTGTTGGGGGCCCTTAGGGCACAGTTACAAGAGTTATAGGTATGTCCCCCTCAGGCAGGTACCCTTTCAACCCACCTCGCAACAGGATCCTCGGCAGCAGAGCAGATGTTGCGCGCACAGATGACAAACACAATAGTGTTGCCGGAAGGGGCCCTAGTAGTAGCGAATGAGGCTGATAGATTTTCAGTGAGCATGATGAAAGGCCTTGGCCTTAATCTAGCTACCCTTCCATGTGAGACACTTTATCTACTACAGGATGGGATAACGACAGAGATGCATGCTAGGGAGAGCCTTGCGATCCAAGTCCACAGTGAGCAAAAGATAAACACGGAATAACTCAGCTTGCAGCGTGACGAATTGGTGTCACAAAATCAACAGTTGGTGTAGGTGGTAGACGATGCTTGCCGACGCGTCCCGGAGTTGGCCATCCTAGTAGACCTACCAGTAGAGGTTCGGATCCATAGGTTAGCTATAGGAATCCGTGAGGCCAGGGAAGAAATGACCAAGGTTTAGCTGGAGCTGAATCTTCAGATCGCCGAGCTGCGGCTAAAGGTGCAACCATCCACTCTTCCGAAAGTCAAAGAAAAACGCGTTAGCGCTATCACAACGAGACTGGAGGAAATTGGAGGTGTAGTACGGGACTGTACTAGCATGTTGGAACAAGAACTTGAGGTCCTCACCACTGTGTAGGAGGACCCCAACATCTAGTGCTTGGAGACAGAAGTGCGAGAACTCCAATAGCAATACGACAATGTTCGAGGAACTACACAAATAATAGTCCTCACCCAGAGGCTTGCAAGGATGCAGCAAGCCAAAGCACTGAAAGAGCAGGTGGATGCGGCGCGGCACAAGGAAAGCTCATGCACATACAAGGGATGCACACATTAATGCAGAGAAGCACCCCAGAATCAGAGGTCTCAAAACAACAGATGCATCAGATTCAGCAAGCAACAGCTCAGTGCATTGATGACCTCAGCACGGTTCGAGAACAGTTGGAGGGACTCCACACCAAGATCGTCGCGCCGACAGAGTGACTCGAGGGCAAGTCATGATGTTTGTGTTGGGGGCCTGTTGGGCATGGAATCTCCACAAGGCATATTTTGGGGCTCAAAGCCAAAGTTTTGACCCAATATTGTTGTAAAGACTCCGTGAATTATGGGTGCGGAGTGCAAAATGTATGATAGAGTCACAGGATTGTCTGCCCTAGTCTTGTAATGTAATGTTGGCCTACCCATGGTCCACAGACCATGGGATTGTATAAATAGAGTGAGGCTCTAAGTGTAAAAGAGAACGAAGGAAGTAATAGATAGTGAAGTAGAAGTGCAAAGCATGAGTCTAAGTGTGTCTTGGGTCGTAGAGTAGGAGAAGGCTCTACAACTGAGTGCATAGAGGCCTAGTAGTCCGCAGTTGAGTGCAATGACCCCTGCAGCTGAGTGCGCAGGGTGGAGTTGAGTCTATAACTGAGGAAGAAATAATAAAGAGAAGTTTTATCTCAATTCTGTGTATTTGTTCTTAGGTTATTACATGTTTGATATAAATTGAAAATATACTTTTTATTTACTAGGCACACTTGTATGAATCATTTATATTGCTACATATAACTTAAAGCATGCAAGTAAGCTATGTTAATCAACTAACAATGGAATAATAGTAAAGGCTTGGGTAATAACAGCGTTCGGTCTCCAAGTAGGGCTGCGCGAAGGCATCATCTCAGGCTATGAGGTATGGGTAAGTGCGCATAGCGACATGCGTATAGGGTCGAGCCGCAGACCACTTGAGCTCATTAGACATCTCTAGGGTGCAGAAATCTGGTTCTAGAACCCTCCCATACTACTTCAAGTGAGACCTTAGTCCGCGCTCTACGGACTGTTGTTGCAAGGGCCAGTAGTACTAGGATTTGTTTGGCTAAATCACCTTTGAACCTGGGTCAAGCCCCAGCAAGCCAACAGGCATATCCATAAAAATGACCATGGTCATCTGTGAACTGTTTTGTAACTATAAGGGACCTATACAAAAAACCCTGAGAAGGGTATACTAATAGTATCTGATCATAAACAATATTATTTCCATATTCAAAATTTCACCCACGGTGATTACTGTTCTGTAGGAAAAAATATTAACAAAAAAGTATAGATAAGTTAGGGCCTATTAGCCCTCTATAGATCCTGGTTCATGTATGGTCTGTGGCAACACTGATAGATTTTCTCAAGTGTATGCTCCCTAATCAACCATTCCCCTCTAGGATGATTCGTCGCTGCTTTTGAAAGCCAGTCCGCGGATTCATTTCGCTCCCTGTATATATGAGCACATGAAACATGATCAAAATGTGTTTTTAAAAATAAAACATCATCCAATATGGTTCTGAGTGTATATGCATGGCATGTGGAAATGCAATTGAACCAATTAATAATAATCTTGGAATCCCCATAAACTTGTAATTGTCTGCAATTTTTGTTAACAACAAAATATAAGAGATGACAAAGTGTAAGGAGCTCTACAAAGTTATTTGTGCCATCTACCAACCCAAAACATATATGAAAATAATGTGTTTCATATATATGGAGAATAATGCCGCCACCACATCCCTGTTCTTGTGTTGATCCGTTGAAGTAGGTCGAAGGGTGCTCTTTGTCATTGAATTCTGGAATAATATTCCGAGTCTGAACAACTTGTTCATCTACTAGGTGTTCCAAATAACTATTATAGATCTTGGGAACAATCAGTGGCCAAACAATATTCTTCCCCCAAAATATGTATCTATTCCGGCACATCCAAATGTACCAGCATACCATTAGAGGAAGATTTCAGGATCTCGGGTTTGTTGCTTCAGCCGACCACCTATTCTAGGCATTAAGTATACCATCGCCAGTCCATATGAGTGATAAATTTAGAATATGAAATACCTGCACCCAGACCTATTGTGTAGTAGGGCATGAGAGGAAGAGATGTTGATTTGATTCCTCCTTTGCTCGACATAGTACACACCATGTACGTCCCTGAAAATATTATTTTGCGAGATTTGTTCCAGTCAGGGTTTTATCCATAATGATGTTCCAAATCAGTAAACGAGTGCGCAGCGGGCCTTTTAGCTTCCAGATACTACTTCACCAGCTTTCCAGGTATTCAGGCTTATGGCTAGCATGGATGATAGGATATCCTTTCTTTGGGGTATAGTTCCAATTCTGTGCAAATCCCCATATCAGTTCATCATCCTCATCCCTCAATCTGACATGGGATTCAATTAATGCCGCAAAGTAAGTACTCCACTCCATGTGCCATTGATATGGTATATCCAAAGCCTCCCAAATAGCCACACTTGCTGATATATAGTTGTATTGTGTGGGTCCCCGAGCTGAGCTATTTTTTCCAATTCGTTATGATTTAGGAAGGCAATCAAGTCAGGAGGGAGATGATAGGAGTTGCCACAACCAATCCATAGATCGATCCTGATGCGGATAGACACACCATTAACGATCTTCCAACTAAGACCCCTTATTATGGTGGGAAGGGTATTTATAACAACCCTCCAAATCATTGATATGCCCTTCCTGTTCCAAGCAAGTATCCTTAACCAATCCAAAACTGTGCGTGGATAGATGTATTTGTAGGTAACAACCTCCAACCAAAGGCTTTTGTGCTTCAAGATCAGCCAACCTAATTTTGCCGCAAGTGATTGAGAAAAAGTAGAGAGGTTTTTTAGGTCCCAACCTCCCCATTTTTTGGGAGTAGCAATTCTACTCCATTTGACCCATGAATAGGGTTTTCCTTCCTTTTGAAACTTCCATAGGAAATGACAGTAAACTAGCTGAATCCTTTGTAGTAAGCCTTGGTGGATCTAGGCCAGGAACATCCAAAAGACCGGTGTAGCTTCCAAAACTAATTTTAATGGGCACCATTCTACCAGATCTAGAGAGTAGACGGTGGCTCCAAGTGTTTAATCTTCTGTCCACCTTGGAAATCAACCATGTCCAATCTGCAATTTTGTATCCATCTGCTTTTATCCTAAAGCCCAAGTACTTCAAACCATCCTCCAATGTCAGGTTTTGGGAGGGGAAACTTTGGAGTGCAAGATAGGTCTCATGTTGAGTACAGACTGAGAAGGATATAGTGGATTTGGCCCCATTTATTTCAATCCCAGTTGTGGTGCTAAATAGTTTCAGTACTTCAGCCAGTGTGATGATGTCCTGAATTCCCCCATCTAAAAAAATGAGAATGTCATCAATAAAGAGCAGATGTGATAGTGTGCATTGATCCGTGATCTTGAGGCCCTTGATCCGAACTGCATGCTTCTGCGACACAATCAATATGCTTAGGCCTTCCATTACCAAAAGAAATAGTAGTGGGGAGAGAGGGCACCCCTGCCTGATTCCTCGCTTTTCCTAGAAAGAGTGGGAGGTTGATCCATTGATTAAGATTCCGAACGATACAGATGTGATGTGGCACATAATCCATTTGATAAAAACTAGAGGGAACCCCAGATGAGTAAGTATCATCCTAAGGAATAACCAGCTGACCCTGTCAAAGGCCTTTGAGAGGTCAATCTTAAGCATCACCCCTTTAAGATTCTTCAGTTTGATGGAGTGAAGGGCCTCTTGTGCTGTGCTGATGGCCTCATTGATTTGTTTGTTTTGTAGGAAGGCAAATTGTTCCGGGGAGATGTGGTCGACAGGATCGGCTTGATGCAGTTTTCAATAATCTTCGCAATAATTTTGTATAGGCAGTTACATAGGGATATAGGCTTGAAGTCATTAAAAGATAGCGGGGAGTCCGTCTTGGGAATGAGGGCTATCTAGGTAGAATTGATAGTTTCATACATTCTACTCGATAAACGACATTCTTCGATCACATAAAGTAGGTCTGGTCCACTAATGTCAAAAACTGTAGGACCAACCATCTGGCCCCACACTTTTTTCTTTCTTGAATCACTTCAGGGTGCCCTCCAGTTCCCCCATAGTAACAGCTTTTATGAGATCCACCATCAGGTCGGGTTCCACAAATCTAGGGAAATGTCCAACAATGCGAATGATAGTAACAAGAGGTGTGCCTGGTGGGGCTTTGAACAACTGCTTGAAGTGAGTGTCACCTAGCTGAGCCCACTGGGAATGTGTATTTGCAATCAGACCCTGTTCCGTGGGCATATACCAGATGGTGTCATTAGCTTTCCTTCCATTTGAAAATTTATGAAAGAATTTAGTGTTTCCATCCCTCGCTTGTAACCAAATAGCCCTTCTTCTGAGTCTCCATGTTTCTTCTTGATCCAACAAAATATTTGTTCTCTAGGCTTCCAATTACACAAGATGTAGTTTTGCTTCTATAGAGATGAAAGCTCTTCCCTGTTCATCCATTAAAGCGGCCAACTGATTTTCAATGTTAGCTAGGGTATGTCCTCCCTAACTTTTTTCCTTTTGCCCCACTCTATGGATAATTGCTTAAGATTATACAGGTTACTACAAAATTCTATGCCCTTCCTCTGGAGATTTGGTAGGGGATGAGGCTTCCAAAATTCCGAGACCATCCTAAGATATTCAGGATCCTTTAACCAGGTCAAGTTAAACTTAAAAGGAGCCCTAGGTTTCTTGAATGAGCTAGCCACTTCCAGATATATAGGGGAGTGATCCGATATTCCCCTAGTGCCCACCCACTGTCTGTAATTTGTGAGAGAGGTAAGAAGGTCTTCATGGATGAGATACCTGTCTAGTCTCCTCCCTAGAGCTGCATCTCCGGTCCATTTGTTGTGCCAAGTTGGCATATTCTTGTTCATAGGAACATAAATAAGGAAATTTTTCGCCAAGAGGATGCCCAACTAATCCAAGAGTGGATCCAACTGTGAGTGGTTTCCCCAGGACTCTTCATTTCCAATGGAAAAACTAAGATCTCCTCCTAAGATAGAGGATTGGTTGATCAGGGGGTTTTCAAGGAACTGATGCCAGAAGGCCAATCTATTTTGATTGGGAGCATAAATGTTCATAATACAGAGATGTTTGCCTAATTCAGGAGAGAATATATCCATGCCAAGGAAACCCTAACCTCCCTAAGTTGATGAAACCTTTATGGTTCGAGGGTTGATCCCAAGAGCCAGACCCCTAGATCGCCCAACATCATCTAGGGATTTAAAGTGCCACCTTGTAACCTAGGGTTTCCTAAAGAAATATAATGTCACAGGGCTCATAGCTCAAGTGTCTCTTAAGGGCTAATTTTTTTGAGGGACTAATTAAACCGCTACAGTTGAAGGAGAGCCACTTCATCGTGGAAAAACTCCAACGGTGTCCAGTGCTCTAAGTACCCTTTCAATGGTTTTCTGACGGCCCTGGGCAACATTATCCCCAACAATTTTAATGGATTTGGACATCTTGGAAGGCCTCCCCCAGGAGGGTTTATGCTCAGTAGTAGAGGGTGTGATACCCAGACCAAGCACATTAGGATTTGTCTCGTGGTGGAACGGAGGTTGTAGCAGCGAGAGCATGACACAGTAGGTGAAATAGGATGGAGTAGATGTCCCTGGCCAAGGAAAACTGACAGGGTGGTGGAAAAGATAAGAGACTGGGGGTTCAAGTGCACAAGTAATGGGAGATGTAACCAAAAAAGAATAAGATGTAGATGATGCCAGAGAGACGATAAAATGATTAAAATTTAGAGTAGAGGATAAGGAAGAAGAAACACTACCCGATGTAGGAGTAGCCTCCGTAGTAGACCGAGATATAGTCTTAGGAGGGGATAAAGGCAACATCTGGGAGGCACTGGGTGGATGTACAGTGACCCCAGCCACATCCTTTGGACGATCTGGACATGTGGGCTACTTGTCCACAATCGGGTCTTCCATATGTCAGTGTTTCGTTCCCTTAGTAGCACCCGGAGTAGTAGGCAAGAGTAGTGGGAAATATTTGAAGAGATGTCCGACCTTATGGCATTGTCGACACCTGAATGGAATGCCTTCGTAATAAAGGTTTTTTCAACGGAAGAAATGCCACCAATGTAGGGTTATCTTTTCCTCCAGGCCTTCTCTGGTATCCAAATGTAATAGGATGTGAGCCATAGTCATGATACCCATCGATTCATAGGATTGATCATGTTCCAAATAAGTACCCAGCATGTCTCCAATGCGCTTGAAAACAACAATAATCTAGAATTGCATCGGAAGGCCTAGTAAATGGACCTAAATCGGCCTGGTTCCCAACTGTTCCCTCTTAAGATCAAACAAGGGATCCCATCTTTTCATCAAAAAAAGTGCTAATTCAAGTTTATAGAAATATTTTCGGAAACAATCACATCATAAAATCTTTGTCAACGCATTTCGAACCAACGAGTGTGGTTCATCATCAGGACAAGTTGAAAAAATCAGATCATGGCTCCATGTTAAATAGGGATGGTAGATCTTCCAACGGTTAGGTTTGACTGGAAAAATAGCTATATAGGACTCAATTGGACCAAGGTCATAATTGATAAAGAAACGGTTAGATTGGTCAAAATTATTAGTTATAATATTATTATCAAAAAACATTAATATTTTATAATGCCATTTAATAATTTTTCGGTTTAAAAACTTTTTTGAGTTAAAAGTTATAAATTAAAAGTGTGGATATAATACTATCATTAAAATTAATAATACTAAATATTATTAAATTATTATCATTATATAATAGTGGTAATATTTTTATCATTATAAATTTAAATAATAATCTTATAATGGGTAATATTAACCCATTTAGTTAGTTATAACAAAGGCAATTTGAATTATAATAATATTATTAAGGTATATCAATAATGTTTTATAGTATTCTTTAATACGAAATAATATTAATATTATAATAATCTTAAATATTATTAAAATAACATGATATTATAGTAGTAATAAACTTACTATTTAAATAATAATATTATAATATGTAATATTAATTCATTTTAGTTAGTTAAGCCAATGGTAATCTTAATAGTATTATTAATATAATTGTTAATCTAAGTCAATATTAATAGTATTACAATAATATTATCCTTAAATCATAACTAAACATTGTTAAATTATTATTATAATATTATAATAGTAATATTTTATCAATAATGGTTTTGGGAAACATTTTAATGTAACTTATTCAATAAGTTATCTAAAGAGAACCAAAACTTATTATTTAAAAGGGGAGGGGGGAGGGGAAATATTCACCAGTAGAGTTAGTTAAGACAAGGGTAATCTTAAAGAAAAGGAAAGGGGGAAAGGATTTTAGTTCAAGTCATTAATAGAGGGGGGAGGCGTTGAAGAGGGGAGATATGACTGGGAAGAAAGGGTAGGGATCCAACAACTATTGATCTTCCAGCCATCGTCCCTATTGAGATTACTAGGCCTTTTTTCAATCTCAATAGCTTCCCTAAATTTTCGATGATGAAATTGTGCAACCTTAGCAATCACTCGGGCTTCCTCAATGCAGACATGATGTTTAGTCTTCTCCGCATGTTCTACCAGTGCAGAGGACTTGGTTCTCCCATGTTTTAGGTTAGCTGCATGCTCATTAATCCTTTGATTAATACAACGTCCAGTCTCACCAATGTATGGGGTTCCGAAGGAACAAGGAATCATATAGACACCGTTCATGTCCTTGGGGTGGATGGGATATTTTACTGATCGGAGGAAATTTTGAATGGTTTTAAGGGGTCTAAAGGTCGAGGGGATATTATGCTTCTTAAGAATCCTAGCAATCTTATAAGTGGTCCCTTGGATAAAAGGCATATGGGCCCCTGAGACTCGACTTTTAGGTTCTTTTTTGACCACCGAGTTCTTGAAGGCTTTAAGGAAGGCTTTCTGACTGAGGTGTCTGCTATAACTATTTTCAACAAAGACATTAAGGAGATGGGATTTCTCTCCATCGAAGCTCTTTTCATCAGAGATTCTTAGGGCACGAGTAGTGAGGGTGTTGAGAACACCCAACTTCTAAGCTGGGAAAGGGAACCATTGGAATTCTTCGAAATAAGAATATCAAGGAAAGGGAGGCAACCATTAACCTCTTGTTCCATGGTGAACGTAATGGTAGATGATTGAAGAAGAGATTCAACTCCTCTTGGACATGAGACCAGATGACATTAGTGTCATCTACAAATCTTTCCAAAGCTTGGGAAGGAGATGGGCAGAGGCTAAAGCTTTGGATTCAAAATATTCCATAAAAATATTAGCAATGACAGGGGACAAGGGGGAGCCCATGGTCACACCACAAGTCTTCTCGAAGAATTCGCCTTCAAAGCTGAAAAAAACTGGAAGTGAGATAGATCTCAACTAATTGAGAGGTGTCAGGATCCGTGAGACGATTGATGACCTCCATGGCCTCCTTTATAGGGATGCAAGTGTAAAGGGAGACTACATCAAAACTCACAAGAATATCCTCAGGTTCAAGTTTTATGCCTTTGAGCTCCTCAACAAAGGACACGCAGTCCTTGACGAAGGACTCCGTAAGGCCAACCAAGGATTTAAGCTTTGAGGCAAGGTATTTAGCTAGAAGGTAGGTCGAACCACCAATGATGTTTACAATGGGTTTAAGGGGAGCTCCTTCCTTATGAATATTTTGAAGTCCATAGATCCTTGGAGTAATGGGACTGCTCTCAATAAGCTTATGGCAAAGGGAACCCACGGAGCTACTGGATTTGATGGCAAGAGCCACGGTCTTGGATATCTTCTTAAGAGGGTTTTTTGGAAGCTTTTTCGCTATAATGAAGATGATCTAACATCTTCTTGCAGTAATCCTCTTTGTCAAGGATGATAGCGGCCCCTCCCTCGTCAGCTTTTAGGACTACAATATTATTGTTCTGATTTAAGGATTTGAGAGCAACAACTTCTTCTTTGCTGAGGTTGCTCCCAGGATATGCCAGAAGCGAGATAGTATCCAAAAGCGAGTTAGTATCTAGTCTGTGTACTCCTAATTCGATATGCCAGAAGCGAGATAGTATCCAGTTTTTGTACTCCTCCCTGTGGAAGTGAAGGGCAAACCATCCTCACACAAGCACCCATATGATGGGCAATTTTTTAAATAAAGAGCCCCAAATCTCCGAGGTCCAAAGATGAAGTCTCTCCATAGTATAGTTCTGCCCATGAACTCAGGCCACCAGGACCTTCTTAGCTGTATCAACAACTTCCCCCATTAATAGGTCTTCTCCCAAGGCTAGGTTGATGTCCTTGTCGACAGCTTTGAGGTACCTGCCTTTATTAAGCTTGTCAAATCGGTGAGCCATCATATAGTCTCAAAGTAGAGCACGAATGCCTTGATTTACCATCTGGGGGTGGATGGGGTTGATTTAGGGTTAGGTATCGAGGCGTTGAAGCATCCAGAGCGGATAGGAGTGCTGGGGTTTGGGCCGCCAGGATTTAGGGTACAACTGGAATGTGTAGGGTTTGGGAAGGTAGTAGACTCGGGAGGGGGGATGCCAGAGGAGGATGGGTTATAGGGTAGGGCGGAGATGTGGTGAAGATGGGGCAACGACGCACCAAAAAGTGGGAGAAGGTTGGAGACAAGTACCAAGCAGATTCAAGGTCGTTGGGGAAAGTGGTGGGAAGTCTAAGCCAGAGGCGTCTTCGATGATAACCGAGGGCAGAGGATGGGGCACAAATGGCCCAGGTCGGTCCAGTGTAGAGTTAGGAGCTAACAGAGGTCACAGAGATGTGGCAAAAGGACAAGAACCTGACATGGCGTGATGGTGAGACCAGATGACCACATGGGGATTAGGGTCCTCCGAATAGTCCACTTCGTCCAGGTCCATTGCAACCAACCTCTGCACTTCCTTCTTATGTATCAAACTTGTTGATTTTGTTTCCAAATAGATTTAATTGTACTTGTATATATAGCCTCTTATGCGGGTAAAATTTTCCTCTTGTAGGCCGACTTTATCAGGAAAGAGCCGACTTGGTGTGGAGATGATAAATTACATATTTGACTCAATAATAATTATTTTTACATGATTCAAAAGCCCAAGAAGGGTCTCATTGAATGGAAAATGAATCTAATGACTCAATATAAAACCTAGAAATAATCAGTGGGTAATTTTACCTATAAAATGATGACCCAAGCATGAAACCCATGCTTTAATAAGTCAGTGTAATAATAATAAAAAAAATATTTTTCATTCTTTGACTCAAATATAAATATGAAGACCAAATCTAGTTACATTTTTCAACACTCCCTCTTAACTAGGGAGGTATTCATAATTTACACATGTATATAAGTACAAGGAAGATCTCAAAACACAA
Source organism: Pinus tabuliformis (assembly GCA_031772625.1). Taxonomy (NCBI): domain Eukaryota; kingdom Viridiplantae; phylum Streptophyta; class Pinopsida; order Pinales; family Pinaceae; genus Pinus; species Pinus tabuliformis. The sequence continues at coordinate 623,987,142 of CM062804.1, read as the reverse complement.
GAACTACGAAGAGTTTAGGCACACACGATGTCACGAACTAGATTCTTGACTAGGGAATCTATCCAGTTGGGACTAAGATGGACTAAAGATTTCATCCTCTCTAGGTACCATCATGATTACTTGCTAACCATCAACCCAGGGAACTGGGTGTGTAATGCAAGGTCATAGCTCTATGACCAATACCACCTCCCCTACTTTGGGAACTAGACATCAACACATAGGCCGACCCGATGTCCTCCGAGGAATTTTACACAAGATTCCCCCTTAAATATATTACAAACACTTATCATCAATGAGATTACTGATATCAACCAAACCAATCATGCTTCTAATATATTCAAACATTTTATTAGGAAGAGACTTTGTTAACACATCAACTACCTGTTCGTCGGTCGAGACATACTATAGCTTCACGATCCCATCATGTACCAAAATTCTAATGTAGTGGTACTTATTGTTGGTATGCTTCATCCTTACATGGAACACAAGATATTCAGACATATTAATGTTGATTTGATTATCATAATTTATCACAGTAGGAATTAGAAGCTTCCAAAATAAATTTGGCAGAAGCTTCCTCAACCATACAAATTCCTTTCCTGCTTCACATGCAACCACATACTCATCTTCACCACTACTCAAAGCAACAAGATCTTGATTTATACTCATCAATGAGATCATCGCAGATCCCAAACCAAAACATCCACTAGTAGTGCTTCTTCCATCAGTCTCACAACCACCCTAATCAAAATCTGTAAAACCTGTCAACTTGACTTCCTTGCTATCATACTTTAGGAGGTGATATATAGTGCCACGTAGATATCTTAATATATGCTTGGAAGCTATCCAATGATCATGATGATGCTCCAACTAATTAACTAAGAATATTCATAGAAAAACATATATCTAGTCTAGTATTTACCAGATACATCAAAGAACCCACCAACTTATGATAGGTGGTAGGATCTACGAGACTCAAGTTAGAGCTTCTAAACTTCTTGAGATTGGTGATCATGGGAATAGTCATGGGCTTGGAATCCATCATACTAAATTTCTACAACAACTTGATTATATACTTTCCTTGCCCCAGATATATCTCCCCTAGTTTCTGCCATACTTCCAGACCTAGGTAATAATGTATCAGTCCCAAATCCTTCATCTCAAACTTGGATGCCAACATATTCTTTCATTCTTGTATCCTTCACTCTACACCTACAATAAATATATCATCCACATATAGTAGAATAATGTCTGGCTCGTTATCCACATCTTTTGTATAGAGATTTGGATCAACAATACTTTTGATGAACCCAATTCTTAGAAGGTACACATCCATTCTTGCATACCATGACCTAGGAGCATGATTCAAACCATATAGGACCTTCTTGAGTCTACAAATAGGAGTGTTCTTGCCATTTATTTCAAATCCTTCAGGTTGTTTAATGTATACTTCCTCATAAATGTTTCCATTCAAAAATATTGTTTTTACATCCATTTGATGGATATTCCATCCCATTGTGGCAGAAACCACTTTCAACGAATCTAGCTTTGTACTTGTCTATGCTTCCATCAACAATATGCTTGTTCTTGTAGATCCATTTATAAGTGATAATTGATTTGTCACTTGGTCTAGGAATGACTTCCCAAACCCCATTATTCATGATGGATTGATATTATTACTGCGTAACCTTCTTCCATACTTCTTGATGAGAAACTTCCTCAAATGTAGTTGGTTCAAATTCTATTAGTTTTTTCATGTATGCAGCATATCCAAAATATATTTTTGGTCTTTTTCTTTCTCTAAAAGTTCCTTTCACAGCCCCATGTCCTTTGACATCTTCAAGAGTATCTTTTAACCAATTTTTCCTCTTCCTTGTGTCGGGTATGATCACAGGTTGAATAGGCTCACTTCGTCTTTATTATTCTTCTTGATTTGAGGTAGGATTGTCGTGGTGCTCTTCTTCTTTGAATAGTCGTATGTCTTCATCATCAAAATCAATAGGAATATACTTGGATCTTTTGTAGGCATTATTTTCATCAAATATAACGTCCATGCTTACTTCAATATGTATTCCTTCCTTGATGTAGATTCTATATGCCTTTAAAGAAAGATTGTAGCCAACGAAAATCTCGTTAATGCTTTTTGAATATAGCTTCTTTCGTTTTTTCCTTTGGAATGTGGATATAGGTGGGACATCCAAAATTTCAGAGATGGTCCACACATGGCTTCCTTGCAGTGTATGCTTCTTCGGGTGTCATATTATCGAGGATTCTATGAGGACTTCTATTTTGTATATATACAGTGGTCATTGCTACTTATCCCCATAGAAATTTTGGTATGTCTTGATAAAAAATCATTGTTCGTATACATTCTTCAAGTGTTATATTTTTCCTTTTGACAAATCCATTTTGTTCAAGATTGTAGGGAACAATAAGCTCCCTCTTAATTCTTGCTTCTTTGCAATATGCAATTATTTATTTTGAAGTGTATTCTCCACCATTATCGGATCTCAAAGTCTTTATTCTTCTTTTAGTTAAGGTCTCTACTTCAAACCTAAATTCCTTGAACTTGTCAAGTACTTCATCCTTTGATTTGAGTAGATAGAGCCATGTATTTCTAGAGTGATCATCAATGTAGGTTATATAATAAAGATGACCTCCAAGTGATTTTTTAGACATAGGCCCACTCACATCTGAATGAATGAGGTCCAATATTTCTTTAAACCTTGTTTCACTGCTTGTAAATGGCTTCATTGTATTCTTTCCCAAGGCACATGTAAGATCCTCCTCCCACATCTATCCAAGTAACCGACCAACCAAGGTAAACTTGTGACGATAAGTTACTATGATATGATTTGACCTCCTAAGTCACCCTAAGGAAGTGGAACTGATGGAAGCACACCATATAGACCTTCCACATCAGCAACAAAAATCCCAAGAACCATCTCAACCTCTTAGGTAACCAACACCTCGGTCCCACTGAGTTTTTAGACCATTTAACCCCGGATGCTCCCATGATATGGGCATACATGCATCCAGGAGGCTCTGGATGCTACCTCAACATGGGTATGCCATCGTCCAAGGACTTTTCTGCCTAGTGTTGTGAATGTGTCGTTAGGATTTGAGCCACTTTTTTAGGCCCAGAACCTATTAGGTCACTGCGCAAAACTAAATGACACCTTTAGGACATAGAGATAACAATGGAATAATGATACAAATTCAATTACATGAACAAGGGCTTGACTAGGCCCCTACTAGCCATGGTAGACATTTCGTCAAACATATCACAAATATGTAATCTACAGGTTTAAACAACATATCTAAGCATAGGGGTCTCATACTCATCTAAGAATCACTAAGAAGCATTGATGCCTCAACATGTTAGCTGCAGTTCCATTAGGCCATAGATACATTGTTCATTCATTTACAATTAAAAAAATGATGAGAGGCATACATAGATATTGTCATAATACATGTTCATAACCAACATAATAGAAACATAAATACCAAGGAACAACAACCATATAATCCAAATATAAACTAGTACAATACTCATGAAATAACAAGGATAAATAAATTCATATTAATGATGCAAATTCCAACTAGTTGTGGGACTTCCACAAACCACTCGACTGTAGACATGGCTGAGCCAAAACTCTCTTTAGCCAGTCACCCCCATGCCATATTCCAAGCATGAACGTGGTATCTCATAAAACACATCAATGAAAACCATCCAGGCCTTCCAGAAGCCAAACCACCTCAACCCATAAAAAATTATTCCACCTCATGGTTGAACATCACAAAACCATCATTAGATTGGTCTCTACCCAAGCCTTCCATGGCTTCAGAGCATTTGTTCCAACCAAGGCTCCAGGACTAGTAACCCAACCCACAATTGTTTTTGGGCTCTAGAGCATTTGTCCAACCAAGACTCCAGGAATAGTAAACCAACCCACCAAGGGCACTAGAGCATTTGTCCATCCAAGGATCTGGGACTAGTAACTCAACCCAAGCTGTTACAGGGTTGCAGAGCATTTGTTCAACCAAGGCTCCAGGAATTAGTAACACAACCCAAGCTAAAGGAAACATGAGAACCAACTAGAAAACAAAGAAATAAACCCATAACACCATCGTTATCTAGGAAATGGAAAGGCTAGGAAAATCCACTGTCAATCCAGGAAATCCTCCATGCCAGTAACAAAACATGACCAATAAACCATAGGCATTTTCCATACATGCCAAAACTAGTGAGGAAATCATACATGCAACTCAGTACTTGCAAGCAAAACCCATTGTAGTTGTTGATCCTGATGTCCTCTTTCACTTTCCTTCTCTTATTTTGCCTTCTTGCTAAAAAAATCCAAGTATGCCACACTTCTCCAAGAGTCCTCCAAGAAACTCTAAGTGTCCAAGAGTATGAGAGAGAGAATAGAGAGAGAGCTCCAAAAATGAATTGACAAAATTCTGCGAAGTGATCCTCATACGCCTTTCTATTAATGAGGCCTCTACTTTCTTCATTTTCCATTATTTTTCTTCATTTTCCTCCTCACATGTAACCTATGACCTTTCATGTCCCTTTTCTCCTAATTTCCATTTTTTCATAAATAAATGTGCCAAAATGCCATTTTTCCTTTCCAAAGCCTTTGCTAATTTCCTTAGCCATTAATCAAACACCAGTGATCCCTATCACTATGCTTTTTCCCAACATTAAACTTGGAATATGTGTCCCATCAACCGTGGTTATTATTTTTCCTTTATTAACTTTTATTACATGGAATTTTCACCGGGGCTATTATAGAACCCTCCCCCTTGGGGGAACACCATTCTCAATGTTTAACCACACCTATAACGAACAAGGGTATTGTAAGCAAAACATATTGCCCATGGAGATTTATAACTTAGCTCGTTTCAATATTTACAATGATCATACCGCTGAGAAGAAAACCAACATGACAACATAACAAGTATAACAACATAATGACATGACACCCATACCTCTTATTGTAGCTTTGTAAAATATCTCATGGCGGTATTTACATCCATATACATATGTAACTATACCAAACATCACCAAAAAATGTACCAAAAACATAGACCAAATACATATACCAAAACATCTTCTCAACCAACGAATAAAGAAGGATACATAGCGCACATTTGATCTGCCATCTCCCATGTAGCTTCATCGGGCCCAAAGTTCTTCCATTTCACTTTAACCTGCTCGATTTCTTGGTTCCAGACCATGAGCATATTTCTATACAAAATTCAGTGTGGTTGCACATGGAATTCTCCTTTTTTCTCCACCTACAATACATACTAGTAAATCACATGATCAACATATTTAACATGCTTCTTAAGCAATGAAACATGGAAAAAATCATGGACTTCCACTATCGGAGGAAGTGCAAGTCGATAGGATATTGGCCCAATCCTCTCAATAATCCTAAAAGGTCCACAAAACCATGGTTCCAGCTTGGCACATGATCCAATATGTAAGGAGATCTTCTTCAGTTTGGCGTGCAAGTACACCTATTCCTCGAATTGGAACTCCTTGAACATATTTTTCCGATCTGCATAGCTCTTCTGCCTATCCTGTGCTTTAAAATTCTTCTTAATTACCTGCATTTCCTATTCCATTTTTGCAAGCATGTTTAATCCAATCAACACCTTGTTAACTAGATCACTCCAACTGATGGGAGTATTACAAATCCACCCATACAATGCCTCAAACAGACTCATCTTCAAATATTTCTGGTACCCATTGTTGTAAGTGAACTCTACCAGTGGAAGGTACTCCTGCCACTTCCACTGATGATGCATCACATACATCCTCAACATGTCCTCCAATATCCTATTGACCCTCTCTGTCTGTCCATCTGTTTGTGAATGACAAGCTGTACTAAAGTCCAACCCTATGCCCAAAGCAGCAAATAACTCCTTCCAAAACTTGAAGTGAAATTTGCAACCTTGTCTGACATAATCTTCTTTGGAAATCCATGCAATCTTTCCACGTCTCTAATGAATACTTGTGCCACATCACTCGCTAAGAATGTAGATTTCACACGAATGAAGTGAACTACGTTTTTCAACCTATCCACCACTACCATGATGGAATCATGTCATCTCACTATCCTTGTCAAACCTATGATGAAATCCATGTAAATTACCTCCCATTTCAACTTTGGAATCATAATCAGCTATAACAGTCCACTTGGATGCTTACACTTTGCCTTCACCTACTGAAAATCCAAGCACCTAGCTACAAAATCTGCTACGTCTCTCTTTAAATTTGGCCAATAATAAATTTTCTTCGCTGTTGTCAGTGTCTTCTGATAGCATGGGTGACTTGTATATGGTTTCGCATGAAACTCCCTCAAGATCATGTTCTTGAGCTCACTGCTATCTGTCACATATATCCTGTCACTAAACCTAACCAATCCATCTGCTATGAGACGATAGTCCACATCCTGTACACCTATATCTATACCTATACCTGTACTTCTACCACTACCTATACTTGTACTCTGTTGCAACCTATGAACAATATCCATATACTTAACATCTTGCTGACCTACCTACAAGATCCTATCTTGTAAGTCTATCCTATAAGAGCTCATAGCTGCTATGTAATTTACATGTATCTACCTACTAAGAGCATCTGCCACCCTGTTCTCTTTACCTTTGATATACCCGATCTGAAGGTCGAACTCACTCATCGTGGACAACCACCGAGCCTTCCTACCATTCAAATTCGGTTGGTCAAATAGATACCGCAAACCACTGTGATCACTCATCAATACAAAACTCCTTCCAAGAAGATAGTGCCTCCACATGTTCAATGCATGTATGCTTGTTGCCAACTCGAGATCATGTGTCAGATATTTCTGCTCATGCTCATTTAGTTTTCATGGCTCATAGCATACCACCTACCCATCCTACATAAGGACTCCACCAAGTCCTCTCTCGCAAGCATTTGTACATACTACAAACTCTTTGTCTGGATCTACAATCTTTAACACTAGTGCATGTGTCAACAACTCAAGCTTCTCAAAACTAGCCACACACTCCTCTGTCCATTCAAATTTTTTACCTTTCCTATGCAATGATGAGATAGGATAAGAAATTTGTGAGAAGTTCCTGATGAACCTCCTGTAATAACTTGCTAACCCCATGAAAGATCTCACCTCATCCACATTCCTGGGAGCTTCCCACTCAACGATAGCTCTTACCTTTTCTGGATCCACTGCTATGCCATCCTTGGAGACAACATTTCCCAAGTAATGTACCTTAGTATGGAAGAAACTGCACTTGCTGAGCTTAGCATACAATTGATTCTCTCTCAACAATCTCAACACTGTTGTTAAATGCTCAACATGATCTTCTTCATTTTTAGAATATACCAATATATCATCAATGAACATAATAAAAAAATCATCCAAATATTGACACAACACACTATTCATCAAGCACATAAAGATAGCTGGAGCAATAGTTAAACCAAATGGAACTACACCAAACTCATAATGACCATACCTAGTCTGAAAATTTGTCTTGTTAATGTCCTCTTCCTTGATGCATACCCGACGGTATCTTGATCTCAATTCGATCTTTGAGAACACTGCTTCTCCCTTTTGCTAATCAAAGAAGTCATCAATCCTCACGAACGGATACCTATTCTTGATGGTCACTTTGTTCAACTACCTGTAGTCAATGAATAGCCCGAGAGTACCATTCTTCTTCTTCACAAACAATACTGGTGTGCCCCATGGTGATACACTTAGGCCTAATGTATCCCTTGTCCATAATCTCCTTCAACTATAGCTTCAACTCAAGTGTGCTCATCTTGTAAGGTGTCTTTGATGCCGGAGCTACCCCTGGCACAACCTCAATAGAAAAATCTACTTCCCTGTGAGGTGGAAAATCTGAAATATATACATGAAATGCATCCTGAAACTTCTGTAGAACTGGGTACCTGCTCAAAACATATGCATCCTCAGCTTCCTTACCTTTGTCACTAGAAATGTGCACTGTAAATAACACACACCCTTTCCCATGATTACGCTTTTCTTGCATAGATGTCACCATTCTAACTGATTTTTCTTTTTTCTTACCTTGCAAGACTCTTTGTTCTCCATTATCATCGAAACACTCAATGGCTTCAATCCACCCTGGTCCTTTGAAGGTACAACCAATCCATTCCCAACAACATATTGTATGATCCCAATGGTAATACATTCAAATGTGTAGTGGTAGGCATACCATTCAAATCAAATGTACAAGCTCTTATGCAATGGTGAACTTGCTTGTTTGTACCTGTAGCCAACTGCACTAACCAAGACTCAGCATGCACTTCCTTATTCAAACCACACTTATCCACCAGGTCAGGATTAACATATTATAATTAGATCCAGGGTCAATAAAAATAGAAACAACTTGATCACAAAGCTTACCGTCCATCTCAATGATATATGCCTGATGATCTGCCTATCTATTATCCAATGTTGCATAGGTATTAGGAATACTTTTTGCAACATCTCCCACTATCAGTGCCTATTGAGCATTGTAGATTTGCAATCTACCACATTGATGCTATGGACAATATTTCCTGTGATGATCTCCTCCACAAGTCCAATGCCGCATAAGCTCCTTATTCTAATCCTTAGATTAAAGTCCATGTTCTCTCTCAGATGCATTGAACTTCTTATATGGTTAAGCATTCTCTTTATTACATGTACCCTGAGGCCTTGCTCACTTCTTGTCCCATTTTCCTTTATTCTTATCGTTGCCTTTCCAGTCTTTCTTAGTCTCCAATGATATAGGCTCATCAAAATGAATTCTATCTTTGAATGCAATCGGTAATCCACTAATGAAACTTTGAATCTTGGCCTTCTCCTCCTTGAGGTAAGGCACATACCTCAGTAGCTCTAAGAATCTACTAGTGTACTCCTCATATGTCATTAATCCCATCTTGAGCTCATAGAATTATTTTTCCTTGTCATCAAAGTATCTCTATGATAGGTACTTCTTCATGAATATTCTCTCGAACTCTTTTTAAATCAAGTCCTCCTCATAAATACCTCTAACATTCTTCCCATGTTCCCACCAAATATCTGCTTTACCTTTGAGAATGAATGTAGCTATTTTGGATTTCATGTTCTTTGAGTAATCATGGAACCTAAAGAACGTCCTCATATCAATAAACCATGCCTCTAGATCCTATGATTTCTCCATCTCTCCATCAAATGTACGTGTTTTTTATTTCTTAAACTCATCTGGTAAACATCCCCTATCACTCCTTGTTGGCTTGTGTGGGCCTAACCCAGGTTCAAAGATGATTTAGCCAAACAAATCCCAGTACTATTGGCCCTTTTGGCAATAGTCCGCGGAGCGCAGACTAGGGTCTCACCTGAAGTAGTATGGGAGGGTGCTAGAACCAAGTTTCTGCACCCTAGAGATGTCTGATGGTTTTCTTGGTGGTCCGCAGTTTGACCCTATGCGCACATCGCTACGCGCATCTATCAGTCCCTCGCAGCCTATGATGCTGTCTTCGCGCAATCCTGCTCGAGGTACGATCTGTATTATTATCCAAGTTCCTTACTAGTAACCTGATATTATACGATTACTTAACTTATCTATATGGGCCCAATTATACTTAACAGTGTTCAATATTCATATAAGTGCACGCAATAAAAAATACAATATAAATGCATAGAAAGTAATACAAAAGCAGATACACAGTATTTGGAGTCAAACTTCTCTTTATTATTCTTCTTCTTGGGTTACAGACTCAACTCTGCCCTACGCACTCAGCTATAGGGGTCTACACACTTAGCTGCAGACTCTACTAGGCCTCTGTGCACTCAGCTGCAGAGCCTCTTCCTACTACTATGGCCCAAGACACTTAGACCTCTTCTCTATGCTCTCTATCTTCTAGACTCCATTCCTTTTCATCTATCCCCTCTTTCTCTTTACAACTTAGAGCCTTGCTCTATTTATACAATCCCATGGTCCGCGGACCATGGGTAGGTTGACATGAAATTACATTACATTACAAAATTTAGGGCAGACAACCCTATGACTCAACATACATTTCGCGCTCTGTGCCCGCAATTCGCGAAGTCTTACAACATTATTTGACCAAAACTTTGGCTTTGAGCCCCAAAAAATGCTGTGGGGGGATTCCATGCCCAATAGGCCCCCAACACAAACATTGTGACTCGCCCTCCAGTCACTCTGTCAGCACGGAGATCTTGGCGCGGAGTCTCTCCAACTAGTCCCGAACGGCCTGAATGTCTGCAGTGAATTGTGTTGCTGCTTGCTGAACCTACTGCATTCTTGATTTTGAACCCTCTATGTCTAACGTGCTGTGCTGCATCTGTACATGGATTCCTTGAATCTGCGCAAGCTTTCCTTCAATATCCATCATGATTATGAAGGCTTCATCAATCCACGTCTGGATGTGCGCTTTTAGAGCTATTTGTCTGTCGTGTGCAGTTTCCACATGCTCTTTTAAGGCCTTGGCCTGCTGCACCCTTGCAAGCCGCTGAGTAAGGAATACTGCCTGTGCAGTCCCTCTAATTCTGTCATATTGTTGCTGGAGTTCATGTGCCTCAGTCTCCAGCCGCTGAATGTTGGGGTCCTCCTGTAACGTATTGAGGACCTCCAATGCTTGCTCCAACATGGTGGTACAGTCGTGGACTACACCTCCAATCTCTTCCATCCCTTCTGCAATAACACTAGTGTGCTATTCTTTGACCTCTGGGGGATGGAAGGCTGCGCCTTCAGCCACAACTCGGTAATCTGGAGATTCAGCTCCAATTGTACTCTTGTTATTTCCTCGTATGCGTCACAAAATCCACTTGCCAAATAGTGGATCTGCACTTCTGTTGGTAGGTCCACTACAATAGACAACTCTGGGACATTCCAGAAAGCATCGTCGACTGTTTGTACCAATTGTTTGTTTTGCGTTACCAACTCATCGCGTTGCAAGCTAAGTTGTTCTATATTAATCTTCTGCTTGCTCAAAACCTGGATTGCGCGGATCTATCTGGCATGGAGTTCTATTGTTACCCCATCCTACAGCTGATAAAGTGTGTTGCGGGGAAGGGCAACCAAGTTAAGGCCAATGCCTTTGATTTTATTAAGCGTCACCCACTCCATTGTGTTTTTCGAGACCAATGCTCCATCTGGCAATGTTATTGTATTGGCCATTTTTGTGCGTAGCATCTGTTCTGCTGCTGACATGCCTACTGTGATGTGGGTAGACAAAGTACCCTCCTACGGGGGTCACACTTGTAGTTCCTCCAACTGTGTCCTTAGGGCCCCCAACACAGTCTGCTGCTCCATCATAACTTCTTGGAGCGCTTCCTTGGTGACATCGCGAACTATTTCACTGATGTTGTAGAGGTCTCCTTCAGTTAATGTGATTGGGTTGATGGCCGGCTTCGAGGCCTTGACCTTTTTCCGTGGACCTGATCTCTCTGTGACGAGCGACCGTTTGCGTTGGGTGGGTCAAAGTGGTTCCTGGGTCTACGCCCTCTTCTGCGAGGTTTGTGTCAACTGCCTCCTGTCCTACAGACACTTCCTGGCCTTCCTTTGCCTGTGCTATTGCGGCCTTGGCTGTTTGCATTGTTGCTGCTACTTCGGTGGCCTTCTTTTGCTCCACGGATGCCTGTGCCACTTCACGGACTACCCTTACCTCGGATTTCACTTTTTCATTGCACCTTTTCTCCGCCAGCTATGTGACACCCAGCTTGGCCTCATCCTTTCTTTTCTGTGCTGTCATCTTTTCCAACTATGCCAAATCTAGGGCATGCCACTTGGGAGGCCATGTCTCTAACACTATAAAGATTGTGTCGTCAGTGGCTATGAATGGGAGCTTTTTCCACTGCTGCACCAGATCCTTTCGCGCTCTGATGTAAATATTGTGCATGTCCGCCTTGAAGTCTGCAAAACTCTGTAGATTATTGTGTACTATGGGGGACAAGTGTGACCTCCTATTAATCCACATTCAGATGCTCACTTCCATGAGCACCCAAAAAATCTTGTTGTCACGAATCTGTTTCGCATCCTTGGTGGCCCAGAATGAAGCATACTTTGCGGCCTCTGGTAAGTCTTGGTTGATGCTCGGGAACTGGCTTTCCTCTGGTAGTTCCCTTGCTACCAGCAAGATGGATAAGAGAAACCACGTGTAGTGGAATGTCTTACCCTGTTCCTGGGTCTCCTGGCAATTGAGCAAAAATTATTCACAGAGGAACTCGGCCTAGTTGAACTAGGCCCCTTCCACACACTATTTGGCCAATGCAACTACCAGTGCTGGTACTTCATCGCTGTGGCACTTTATCATTACTTTACTGGCCAGGAATTGGGTGACTACGCACACCCTTTATCCTTGATACTGGTGATAGCGTAACCCCTCTTTTTCTTCTCGAGCTTATATTTTTTATTCATGGCTTCTGTGAGAGCCAAATCGCCGCTTTTTCCTGCTATCGTCATGGGGTCCTTTCCCTTACAAGGAAGCCGAGAAATTCTATGGATGAGATCCGTCGTGATGGGAATAGGCTCCTCCAGCCATAAGTACCCATCATGCACCAGGCAAAGCAACTTCCTGATGATGAAAATGGTGATGGGCGCACGGTGAAAGTGTGGTATCCATAGGAGATGAAGCAACCTGGCATTCTCCACATCGCGTAGCCATTTTCACAGTTCTAATGTGATCATTGGCCCCTCCGTATTCTTTTTCATTAGGCTCGCTGTCTCTAAGTGCGGGAACTTCTCGCTGTCCACGAGGTCCCAATCTTCAAATTTTAGGGTAGGCACATGTCCTAGGAGCGGACCCTCAAAGGTAATTCCATCAGGGAGGAGTGTGGTCTGGAGTTCACTCTTCGTTGCATCTAGATCCTTTGATACCTTAGCTTTCTCTTTTCGCGGAGGGACATACTCAGGCAATTTTGCTGCAGAGTGCATCAGTTGGATGTCCGCCTCCACGTCTTCTTCTTCCTCTACCTTGGCAGTCAGAGCCTGTAAGTCCTCCTCCTCTTCATCTGTCTCAATGGTGACATCCTTACCCTTTTCCTCCATTGATAGCTTACCGAACCCTGGATTCCTCGGGGACATGTGGACTGGTCCCATTACCTGCTTATCTTTTTTTAGTCTTGGTGTTCGAGGTGATTTTGGGATTTCTGGTGCGACCCCAGTACCTTCAAGAACATCATGTACTGTATGGGTCGGCATGGCCTCATTGGCGGTTCGTTCTTCAAAGCCCAAACCTCTCCTGGTAGTCATCATCTTGTCTGTACTGTATGCGGTCTTTTGCGAACTTAGGGGCTCGAATATCACTTAGCATTCAACACTCTGTGCTCTATTCAACTGCTCAAGTCTCAAGTGAACAAGTGTTGTCTTGTGGCTAGCCCTTGGAGTTTTATAATGCCTTTTGAAATCAAATTCGATCATTCCCCCCAATTCCAGGCCATCAAAGCCCAAACCTCTCCTGGTAGTCATCATCTTGTCTGTACTGTATGCGGTCTTTTGCGAACTTAGGGGCTCGAATATCACTCGGCATTCAACACTCTGTGCTCTATTCAACTGCTCAAGTCTCAAGTGAACAAGTGTTGTCATGTGGCTAGCCCTTGGAGTTTTATAATGCCTTTTGAATTCAAATTCGATCATTCCCCCCAATTCCAGGCCATCAATGCTTTCTTGGCGGCAGATTTTTTGCAATATTTCCCATAACTCTTGTCTTAAATGCACGTCGCCCGCTCCATTTGGCCTTAAATCAGAATCTCGTCATGAATAGTGATGCCAAAGGTCACTTCCCAGCCTACCCACGTGGCAGCGCACCCCCCCCCGCATGGGCGTGAACCTTGTGACTGGCTGTTCCTGCGCGCATTTTCCATGTAGAATAATTTATAGTCCCGCACTCTCTTCCAGCTGCCTGAAGTGCTAAGACTGTTCTTCCTATGGCTAGTTAGGTGGTCACACTGCCTGTGTGAGGCTCCATCTCGCCTTCCAGTGTAGTCCACGAGAAATCATCAATTTCCCTCGCGACAGTCGGAGCCACGCTCTCTGTTGCATGCAGTGCGTTCCCCTGGTTACTGTGTTTGGTGATATGCGGTCCTAGCCATGACAACAGACTAATAAATTCTTGGTGATAGTCTTCTAATTCATTGGTATGATCATCTGCACCTTGCCTTGCCATCCTTGGTTTATCGAGTAGACATGCTTGATTGATATCGTTTTCCAGCCTCTTGACCTCTGCGTCCATCAAAATTATTTTATTCCTTAGTCGTACCTGGTCCTTTTTGAGTTCACGAAGTCTAAGGTTCCCTTGCTGAATGGCTTCCTGAAGCCTTATGTGCTCTACCTCACGTAGCTATGTGATTTCTTCGTCCTGGGATTTGCACACTATCATACCTGTGGGTGCTATTATGTGTGGATTCATCATTGCATGCCCCTCAGAAATTATGGTCCCTACCCTGTTCCTCACCCTTAGAATTTTTTTCACTGTCAAGGTTTTGCACATGGTCCTATAGGCCCATTGAACCACTGGTACGCGCAGGTCCCAGTCAGTGCCTTTCACCTGGTGGACCCTGTTCAACACCTCACATATCTTGTCAAATGCTTCTCTATGGATAATCCTTGGCACGCTTCGCCTTCCTGGTGCTGCATTTTGTTCCGATTCTCTATTCTGGGGGTGGTGTGTGCTTGTGCGAGCTACCTGTCATATGTCTATACCCATCGAGAAAGGTGGGCACGCAAGTTATTTTTCCCCTGATAACTGGCTCTCATCCCTAGCGGGGGTTTTCCAAATCATAGGTGCATCATTCTTTTGCATCCGCGCCAGTCCTCAAAACTTCCCTGATGCGTACTCCACCACCTTGGGGCATTCCGCATAGTGCCCATTTTAGAGAATCGAACCGCTGCTGTTCTGGTACTGCTCTTTCAAATTTGGTCAAGAATTCATCCACTGTTGTCAACCCATCATACATAGGCATATCCCTTACCTCTATTGTCACACAGCATGGTGATCTAACCATCATGTTTCAATTAAGCATTGTTACTTCGTGCAGCCAATTCTGCCAGTGCTCTATCTCTTCGTCTGAATCCAAAGTGCAGGAGATTTCACGCTCCCATGAAATCATACCATTTGTAGTTGGGTTTACCCAATCCTGTTCTCCCATGGTTATCTTGTAGATGCAATCGAGATCGTCATCACTATCATCGTCGCACACTGGTTCATTGTATCACGCTCCTTCGGTTGGATCTAGCGGTACTACTATGCGTAGTGAATTTTTCTCAAAGATCATTTTGCGCTTCTTTAGATTTATGACTCCATTCATATCGGTGGGACAATATATTCCTAGTAGTGTGGGATAGGGATTTTTTTCATCGACAATCTCTATCACTTCAAAATCCGCCCGCACATTCGCACCTTCAATATCCACCGTTACCCCTTGCAATCTTCCCGTGGGCAAGATCTTCTGTTGGTTCACTATTCGCAACTGAATAGGAGACCATTGTAGCACAGGTCTGCCCATGTGTTCCCATGTTTATTTCTGCAGTACATTCATGTCCAATCCAAGATCCAGGATTACTTGATCCATTTCATACTCACTGATTTGCGCAGTCAACCTCATTTCCCTTCCTATGCGCAATGTATGCTTTCCAAGTTTCCAGACCACGCGCGGTTCTCCTGACCCCGCGCACCTAGTGATAAGTTCCTGTAGTACTTTTACTGCCTTGTTGTCATGTAGCAGTTTCATGTATGTCTCCAGAAAGGTAGTGAGCATTGAAGGATCCATCCCTGGTTCGAGTTGATCCTTACTACCTGAAGTGGAGGTCTCTGTGAAGCTCTTCTTAGCTTCCATGAATGTCTCCTTCATGTGTTCTAAATCAAACTGGTGTTCCTTTGTAGGAGCCTTGTGAACCCACACACTTTCTTCTGACTACTTACCTTTATCATTGCCAGTGGTCATACCACTCCTGAGCACTATGTTTACATTCAGGTCTTCTTCACGCGGCTCAAATCTCATCATTTGAAAATTCTAAGTCAAACGAGGCTAGAGTACCCCTTTTTCATGTAGCCTTGCTATCAATGTAGGGCAGTCTTCTGCCTCATGATCAAACTTAGTACAATACAAACATGATGTCCTTATTGGGTTTGTACAATTGTGGGCATAGTGTCCTAGCCCTCCGCAATTGTAACGAATTAGTTGTCTGCGACCCCTTCTTGGTCCGATTCCACCTCGACCTCGTCCGAGGCCCTGAAATCCAGCGCATGCCATTCTTGTATTTGGGTCGAGGGCTCATGTTTCGGTTTGCACCCTATAGGCAGGAGTCCGATCCATCATTAGTTTGTAGCTTCTGCAGGTGCATTCATCATGGCCTATCGGCCTCTAGAAATTACAAAACAATTGTTGGGACGCCTGCTTATACTTTTGCAATAGATGACAATTATTCATAGTGTGTTTTCCTCCTATTTGACAGATTACACACCATAGTGTAGGTGTCGTGCTTGGTCCTGATTGTGCCTCAGGTCTTAACAGCATCGGTCCTCCTCCTGCCAAGTAATTCATGAACACTGGACAATGGTCCTTGTCATGCCCCTGGCCTTTGCATTTTATGCACCATACCTCCTCGCGCGCCTCTGTCCAAGGTGTTCTGTCCTGTTTCAAACTCTGCATCTCCAAACACAGATTTTGCAGTTGCGTGTGGATTTGTTGGACTCCCAGACCAGGGTCTTGTATAGAGGTCTCATGCAATCTCATTGCCATATCCAAAGCTTCGGCCTAAATGGAAAGATTTTGTTGTGACAACGTGTCCTTAAATGCAGTGTTAGTGATGCTACAAACCATCTGTGGTGCTATCCATCTGTCAAAGTCATGTTGGCTTCGTGAATCATACTCTTCAGTCTTTGGTCCAGATCCCAGGGGGTCTCACCCGGGAGGATCACGATCTCCTCAAACCTGATAATTGATTCTGTCTCCGACTTTGGCCTGCTAAATTCCCTGTTCAGCACGTTCTAGATTTCTGTGATTCCTATGTTTGGATGGTCATTAGAATGCTTGATGTACCATGTTAATGTACGATCTTGTAACGCGCTTACTAGCATAGCCTTCTTGATATTGTCATCCACGACGCCTTGTGCTTCCCATACTGCTCTTACCACGAACAAGAATTGGTCTAGATCTTAATTCCCTACTCCTCTGGATACCAGTAGTTTGATCAAACTCGCCATACTGAACTATGGTGGTGGCGGAGGTGGGGTGGGTGGAGATGGAGGTGAGGAGGGTGAGATGGGTGGTGGTGTAGGTGGAGGTGGTAAGTGTGGAATTCGCTATATCAGACTGACTATGCTTCTCAGAGAAACTCTTGCGAGCTCTTCCTCGCTTTCCCGCAAGGGTGAAATTAAGGGACTAGTTTCTAATTCTTCACTACCTCTGCTTCTGTAGATCTTCCCACTTCGCGTAGTCCCAAACATTAATTTATTCGCATAACCCACTTTTCACACAATAACATCTTAATCCAAGTGTTCAAAGATTTAATATACTTACCTCGTGGTCCTTTGAGGAAGCGTCGTTCTACCTTGCTGTAGTTGACAGTCATATCTACCATGAAATCAGTGATAAATCCTCTTGTATTCGATCGAGCCAATAGTCCACAGCTCGCGTGATCTTATCTCCTAATTCTTCTAGTCTGTGCACTAATTCTGGAGTCCACATGATTGGTTTGTCAAGCCTACACCTTCCCTGATTGTTTGCTAGCTTCGCGATCCACTCATACAACTCAGAAGGAAAGGATGCAAAGAAAATTTCATGGATTACCGTATATAAGTAGCACTCCAACCACTGTTCCTTAGATACTAGTGGATTCCTATTTTCTTGTGCCGCGAACTCGTGAATCTTCTCGTCCAACCACCCTTCAATTTCTTTCTTTGTTGGATTCCAGTGACACGACATTAGACATCCCTTATGTGGATCTCGGTCCTGACAACAGAACCATTTGTTGGCTTGTATGGGCCTGACCCAGGTTCGGAGATGATTTATCCAAACAAATCTCGGTACTACTGGCCCTTTTGGCAATAGTCCGCAGAGCGCAGACTGAGGTCTCACCCAAAAGTAGTATGGGAGGGTGCTAGAACCAGGTTTTTGCACCCTAGAGATGTTTGATGGTTTTCTTAGTGGTCTGTGGTTTGACCCTGTGTGCACGTCACTACATGCATCTATCGATCCCTAGCAGCCTGCGATGTTGTCTTCGCACAACCTTGCTTGAGGCACGATACGTATTATTACCCAAGTTCCTTACTATTAACCTGATATTATCCAATTACTTAACTTATCTATATGAGCCCAATTATACTTAACAATGTTCAGTATTCATATAAGTGCATGTGATAAACAAAACAATATAAATGCATAGAAAGCAATACAAAAGCAGATACACAACATTTGGAATCAAACTTCTCTTTATTATTCTTCTTCTTGGGTTGCAGACTCGACTTCGCCCTGTGCACTCAGCTGCAGGGGTCTGTGCACTCAACTGCGGACTCTACTAGGCCTTTTCCCACTCAGCTACAGAGCCTCTTCCTACTACTATGACCCAAGACACTTAGACCTCTTCTCTATGCTCTCTATCTTCTAGACTCCATTCCTTTTCATCTATCCCCTCTTTCTCTTTACAAGTTAGAGCCTCGCTCTATTTATACAGTCCCATGGTCCGCGGACCATGGGTAGGCCGACATGACATTACATTACATTACAGAACTTAGGGCGGACAACTCTATGACTCAACATACATTTCGCGCTCCGCGCCCACAATTTGCAGAGTCTTACAACATTATTTGACCAAAACTTGGGCTTTGAGCCCCAAAACATGCTGTGGGGGGATTCCATGCCCAACACTCCTCCTGTAAGGATGATAACGATGGTGATCATAGTGCCTATTTGAACCAGAATTAGAATAGTACCTGTGTCCGTCACCTCTCCTATCTGGAGTATCCAATAACCTATTATATCAAACTATGTCATCTCTATCTGACCTGTGACTACCATGAGACCGACTACCATATTCTTCATTAGTTCTATCCTCCTACTCATGGCCAATTTGAAGTGGTCCCTGTCATCGTAATTCTAACAAACTTAGAAGTATCATTGCATTTACCTCTGCTTGTTTCTCCTGTGCTTGTAAGATTGTCATTGTCGGCCTTAGAACTCCTTATTTATGCCTTTAAGCTTCTTAGTGTGTGCCAAATCATAAGAGTTCCCAACACCACATTGGTCATCTAATCCATAAGGAGAGTCTCGGGAACTGTAGTCTACCATCTTGCTAGTCATCTTTGATATTCTTCCTGCAAGGTATATCATGTCATCTAAACCAAATCATAATAAACAAATGTACCTTAGCATAGTTTGGGAAGGATACCTTGTATGCAAGATCAAAAATTGATCCATGATCTTTTACTTACAGATGCATTAAAACTACATATAACAGAGAACTTAAATCCCATGGAACATAAGCATATAAAACAAAGATAAAAGAGACATAATCACACATGAGATCAAGACATAGAGATTTGATTACGAAGTTCATCCAATTTGGACTACATCTTTGGGCCCTACTCAATAGTGGGGAGGCCTTCATTCATTAAATGGAATGGAAAGAGAGAAGTACAAGAAGAATTTTACATAAACATCCTTATACCTCCAATCTGGAAGATAACTAGCACGTGGAGAGCCCAACCCCAGAAACAAACGACACCACTGACTTCCTTGCGAAAACTCATGCAAGAACTCATATCCGAACACCCAATTCAGATAATCGGGCCTTCTTCACCTTCTCAGAACCTCCTTATTACTAAGGAACCATTCCGACCACCTGCCAAGAGTAGGTGCCACTGCTTTGCTCTGAAAATCTGTGGTACTCTCTACTCTCCCCCTTCCTCCGACACAAATGGCCCTTTATATAGGCTGGAGGAAAATCCCTCAAACTCCAGGCAGTTCCAAAAAAACTTTGAAGTTTAGCAGGTAGTTTTTTTTCCAATAGAGATTCTCAACCCCGAATAAGACATGGAAACAACCCTTTCAAATATGGAGAAACTCCCTTAACTGTGCATTGAAACTAGCGGTCTATTCTATCGGTGTTTGTCTCATCGGTGTTCCCAATCAGCGGACAGACCAACATCAAGCGCCCTACAATAACCACAGACCTGATGACTATATTAATAATAGTACATATTTTATCGGGTTCAAAAACCCCATTGTAAATCACAATCGGCGGACAAACCCATGGATTGTGATGATCGTAGACTCGTTGGGATAATTAAATACAGTTCATAAAATATCGCATTTGTGAGCCCATTGCAAATCGAAATCAGTGGAGCCCATCGACATACATACCCAAACAGGTGTTCTGTGATAATATAGATCCACCAATATTATTAATCACAATTTATAAGACATTGGGTCTGGATCCCTTTCGTAAATCACAATCGGCAGAGGCTAGGGTGATACTCCATACAACTACTCCCGCTGCGATCTACGGTTGCGATTTTATCGCATTGCAACCTGGCTCTGTCGGGGGCCGATTCTTAAACACTTGTTCCACCTCTAATCTACGATATGCGATATTACAATCATGACCAAGATCTTGACCGAGGCCGATTCTTATCCATTGTCTCTTCCAATTTTCGATATGTGTTATCGCAATCACAACTGGGATCCTGTCGGGGAAGATTCTCCTTAAGCCGTGACCTCTTCTTTTGTGATATGCGATATGTAGGACCAATGGAAGCCTACCACTTGGTGCTTCCCCATTCATTTATGCTTTTAACACATCATCTCCTCTTGCCACCTAGACAAGTCAAACTTGATCTTTGACTTGCTCTAACTTCTTCATATGAGCTCGGATTTGAGTTTTTTTCACATCGTTGGAATTAGGATAATGAGCATTTCGATCCAATGCTAAGTTTATATAGACTCTACCACTTTGAGTTTTGAGCCTTTCTACCATGCCACTGATACTTTCTGAAGATCCACTTTGATCAATCCTCTTGGATCCTCCTAGATCAATCCTCCCCACTAAGATAATATTTGGGTCCTCCAAAAGCATTAAATAATATACAACTACCATTAAATAATGTACAACTACTCTATAATTTATTTGTACTGCAAGTGTCCTAACAGATCATCCTTCTTTCTCCTTCACCTTTGTCCTCCGGAGCCATAAGCGATGAGCTGATACCTGAATCCCATGCAAAACTGTAGTACAATATCTTGAAAATTACATGTTTTGCTATGTGACCAAAAAATGAGCCAAGCATCCCATACTTTCCACAAGTTTATAACACATACTCAGAGGTAAAGTTTACATAAAAATGGAAACAATACTCCAACTATCAATACAAGGCCAAACATCATTGTTGCTTCAACAAGTGATGGAAAACACATCATCACTACAACACATGATTTACAAAAATAAGGCTAAACACTATTGTTGCTTCAAAAGGTGATGGAAACACATCATCACTTTCACAGTTTAAAATGAAACTCAAAATAAGGCCAAACATCATTGTTGCTACAACAAGTGATGGAAAACACATCATCACTTTTACAATTAAATTGCAACACATTCATTGCAAAAATAAGGCCATGACATTCTACCACACCTAGAAGAACCATCTCTCACTTATCAAAGTGAATGGGTCACCTCCTTGTGGCACATTCGCTGATCAAACAACTGTTTCACCTGGTTCATGCATGGATGTTTTGTCCTTGCGACGCTGCTTTGGTTGGAGCCTCCAACATGTGGCTCTTTGATGACCACCTCTATCGCAATGAATATAATAAGCCTTCTTCCTCCAGATTTTCGTTAACTTCTTCTTTGCCTGCTATTGATAGGGTATTTCACGCCTCACCCTTTTTCGTGCTGCTATTCTTTTCCAGCATTCAACAAACATATGGTTATGAAATCCACAAAAACCGAAAATTATTTTATGCCATGATTTTCATTCATTATTAACAATACGACTGTAATCAAAATGAAAATTAGAATACCGAGATTGGTTATACCTTTCTTGTTGGTTTCTGGAATGATCATGGGAACAAGAGCTTGCCTTAACTCTTTCTCTACAATGCATACTACCATAGGTTGATGGTGATGTGTTCCCATCATCTTCTTTCCTCGATGGTTTCAACAAAGTCGTGGAAGCTTCTGACATCTTTGCGCACTGTCCTTCAGTGCACCCCAACCTTGCGAATTGCGATCTTTTCTCAACCTCCAATGGTTGAGTTATGCCTTGGATTTTAACACCAAGTTCTTCTTCTTCCTTGTTCCTTGTCTTGGTAAGGATTCTCATGTTTGTCCTTGTATTTGGTATCTCCACATTTCCAATAGAATTTATACTATGTGAAGATGAAACTAAAGGGAAATCAACATCTTTTACATCCACTGTCGAGTTGGAAAGGACTGATGAGGGCTTCTCATCATCTGTCGTTGGTGGTTCGCTGGATGTTTTGGCACATTCCCCAACTTCCTTCCTAACATACCCAAGTATTTCCTGGCGGGGCAATTCCTCTACTTTTATGGGGTTTATGATACCTCGGCCATTAATGTCAAGGCCCTTCCCATCATGCCCCATTCTCCTTAACAGTTTGGAGCTGATTCCTGTGGTATGATTTTCAAAAATGGATAAGTCGTCATCGCGAAACATACATGAAGTCTAAGAATTACTTTTTACCTTGCAAGGGTCATGTTGTAGCTCTTCCAAGGCTTCATTCTTAGCTTGCAGCTGGCATAGCAGCCTCTGTTCCTCCTCTTCCTCTTCCTGTAGAAGCCTCCTTAATCCAACAAACTCTTCTTGAAGACTCTAGTTGCTATGCTTCAACTCTTAAAGGGCCTCATCTATGGTTCACAATTGAATCTGGAATCACTACCTCTCCTCTTTCTCTTCTCACAGTAGCCTTCTTAATACAACGTTCTCTTCTTGAAGCCTCTAGTTAATCTCCTCATTTGAGGAAGGTGAGGAATAAAATGCATAAGCACTGGAAGATGTGGATGGTGCATCGGTCTCTAATATCTCTCTCTCCTCCTCTCTTCACTTCTCATATGCTTCGTACATGATGTCCACCGTTTTGGACATTCAGAGGAAGGTCTCGTGCATTTCTTTATCATTCTCCATGGCTGCACACTTGGTCATTCATGCTCACAATTCTTAACAACCAAAAGACCGCTTCTCTTCCCAACGAGCTTCAACATCCGCCATGTATCCTCTTCATGATGCATGTCCTTGGAGGCTGATCTCTGGTTAGCATGATCATGCAATTTGCATCAACTAAGCCCTACTCTGATACCCCTTGATCCAAGATATTTTACTTACAGATGCATAAAAATTACATATAACAGAGCACTTAAATCCCATGGAACATAAGTATATAAAATTAAGATAAAAGAGTCATAATTACACATGAGATCAATACACAAAGATTTGATTATGGAGTTCGTCCAATTTGGAATACATGTCCAGACCCTGCTCAATAGTGGGGAGGCCTTCATTCATTAAATGGCATGGAAAGAGAGAAGTACAAGAAGATTTTTACATAAACATCATGATACCTCCGATCTAGAAGATAACTAGCACATGGAGAGTCCATCTCTAGAAACAGATATCACCACTCACTTCTTGGCAAAAAATCACGCAAGAACGCCTATCTGAACAACCAATTTCGGATAATCGGGCCTTCTGCACCTTATTAGAACCTCATGATTGATGAGGAATGGTTCCGGCCACCTACCAGTAGCAGGTGCCACTGCTATGCTCTGCAAATATACACTACTCTTTGCTCTCCCCCTTCCTCTAACACAAATGGCCCTTTATATAGGCTGGTGGCAAATACCTCAAATTCTAGGGAGTTCCAAAAAAATGTTGACGTTTAGTAGGTGGGTGTTTTTCGAATAGATATTCTCGGCCCTGAATAAGACATGGAAACAACCCTTTCAATCATTGTGAAACTCCATTAACTGCGTGTTGAAAGCGATGATCTTTGCTATCAATGTTTGTCTCATCGGTGTTCCCAATCGGTGGAAAAACCAACATCAAGAACCCTACGATAACCACAGATTTGACGGCTCTATTAATCATAATACATATTTTATCGAGTCCAAAAAACCCATTGCAAATCACAATCAGCGGACAGACCCACGCTCTGTGATGATTGCAGACCCACCAGGATAATTAAATACAGTTCATAAAATATCACACTAGGATCCCATATTAAATCACAATCGGTGGAGCCCATCAGCGTACAGACCCAAACATGCATTCTATGATAACACAGACCCGCCAAGATTATTAATCATAATGTATAAGATATCGGGTTTGGAGCCCTTTCACAAATCACAATCGGCAAAGCCTGTGGTGATACTCCATACAACTACTGCCGCTACGATCTGCGATTGTGATTTTATCACATTGCAACCTGGATTTGCTGGGGGGCGATTCTTAAACACTTGTTCCACCTCTGATATGTGATATGTGATATCTCAATCACAATCAGGATCTTGACCGAGGTTGATTCTTATCCATTGTCTCTTCCAATCTTTGATATGCGATATCGTAATCACAACCGGGATCCTGTCGGGGTCGATTCTACCTAAGCCACTGCCTCTTCTTCTGCGATATGCAATATGTGGGACCAATGGCATCCTACCACTTGACACTTCCCCATTCACTGAGACTTTTGCCATGTCATCTCCTCCTGCCACTTGGACAAGTCAAACTTGATCTTTGACTTTCTTTAACTTCTTCATATGAACTCAGATTTGAGTGTCGTTCGCATCGTTGGAATCAGGATGAAGAGTACTTATATCCGATGCTAATTTTATCTAGATTCTGCCACTTTGAGTTTTGAGCCTTTCTACCATGCCACTGGTACTTTTTGAAGATCCACCTGGATCAATCTTCCTAGATCCTCTTGGATCAACAAATAAAGGTAATACATGTATAACATAATCATGACATCATATAGAAATATAACACATAATCATATAACCATATAACCATCATTTATCTAGAGTCCAGTCATCAATGCATAACCATATCAACTACACATATGGAGACCTCATGCATGAAAACAAAAACCACATCATTGTACACTTGACCACATGTGAATACTAACATGCATAAACAATGCATAATCAATTACACATTCAAGACGAAACACTCCACAACAACACCATCAACTTCCCATGGTGACATCACTACAACCATGACCTATACCATACAAATGAAAGAAGCACATGGTCTTACAACACAAGAAATAGATATGAAACCGACCTGAATGCATGACCAACACATAGCCCATCCAGTCCGAGGGGTGAACCACGCTTTGATACCACTATCTAACAACATCCTCCCACATCTACCCAAGTAATCGAGCAACTGGGGTAAACATGTGATGAGAAGTTACTATGATATGATTCAACCTCCTAATTCACCTTAAGGAAGTGGAACTGATAGAAACACACCATACAAACCTTCCACATCAACAAAAAAACCCCAGGAGCCAACCCAACCTCTCAAGTAACTAACCCTTAGGCCCATTGAGTTTTTAGACCATTTAACCCTCAGATGATCCCATGATATGGGAATGCATGCATCCAGGAGGCTCTAGACACTCCCTCAACATGGGTATGCTAGCGTCCAAGGACTTTTCTGCCCAGTGTTGTGCCTACGTCCCTAGGATTTGAGCCACTTTTTCAAGCCCAGAACCTAGGTCACTGCCTAGAACTAAATGACACCTTTAAAACAAAGATATAACAATGGAATAATGATGCAAATGCAATTAATTGAACAAGGGCTTGACTGGGCCCCTACTAGCCATGACAGAAATTTCGTCAAGCATATCATAAATATGTAATCTATAGGTTTAAACAATAGATTTGAGCACAGGGGTCTCATACTCATCTGAGAATCACTAAGAAGCATTGATGCCTCAACATGTTAACTATAGTTTCATCTATTAGGCCATAGATACATTGTTCATTTGTTTACGATTAAAAATATGATGAGAGCAATACATAGCTAATGTCATAATATATGTTCATAACCATCATAATAGCAACACAAATAACAAGGAAACAAAATCCATATAATCCACATATAAACTAGTATAATACTCATAAAATAACAAGGCAATCCTCCATGACAGTGATATATCATGACCAATAAACCACATGCATATGCCATGCATGCCAAAACTAGTGAAGAAAACATACATGAAACTCGATACTTGCAATCAAAACCCGTTGTAGCTGCTGATCTCGATGTCCTCTTGCACTTTATTGCTCTTCCTTTTCCTTCTTGCTCCAAAACTCCAAGTATTCCACACTTCTCCAAGAGTGCTCCAAGAAAATCTAAGTGTCCAAGCGTATGAGAGAGAGATAATAGAGAGAGAGATCCAAAACTGAATTAACAATAGTCTGTGAACTGATCCTCAGAAGCCTTTTTATTAATGAGGCTTCTATTTTCTTCTTTTTCCATTATTTTCCTTCATTTTCCTTCTCATATCCAACTTGTGACCTTTCACCTCCCTTTTCTCCTAATTTCCATTATTTTCATTAATAAATGTGCCCAAATACCATTTATCCTTTCCAAAGCCTTTTCCACTACCTTTGTCAATTTCCTTAGCCATTAATAAAACACCAGTGATCCCCGTAACTATGATTTTTCCCAACATTCAACATGGAATAAGTGTCCCATCAACTATGGTTACTATTTTTCCTTTATTAACTTTTATTACATGGAAATTTCAACAGGGCTATTACAACACATCCGTTGCATATTCCTTCACGCTCTTCTTTGATATTGGGAATGCCATTTACCAATTGATTAAGAGAGGGAATAACCTTATAATGTAGATGTCCATATATTATATGCCATACCTCAATGGGATTGATTTCCATTTGAATTAAGGCTTGAGGAGATGGTTCTATGACTCTATGTAGACTTCCTTCACGTATTCCAATAACCCTAGATTTATCAATGCTTGAATCTTTTCCCCTAGCCAAAAAATTTCCATCTACAAAATAAATTCTATCACCCTTATCTTCTAAGCAAGAAATTGAAAGTAAATTATTTTTCAAACCTGGAACATAGAGTATATTGTTGAGATGTAGCATTTCTCCATTGTCTAGCTTTAAAGAAGTTGATCCTAGGCCTTTAACACCATAGCTTTTGTTTTCTCCCAATTCCACTACATGAGAAGATTATTCCTTTTCTAGAGTGTGAAGTTGTTTTTTATCTCTTGTCATGTGTCTTGATGCTCGACTATCAATAATCCATGCATTTTCATCATTGAGTAAACCTGTGAGTGCAACTAAAAATCCTTTTCTCTTTGCCTTATTTAATAAGTTGTAGATGATTCTTTTGATCCAATTTCCTACAATATTGAATCCCAATTTCAAGTATCTTATCGTATAGGGAGTAGCCCTTTCTTCCAAGCCAATAGAGAGATCTCCAATCTACCTTGACCTTATCTTTGATACAGTGTTGAGAAATGAATGTTAGTAGTACTAGGGTTAGATTTCTCTTTCTTGATAATTACTTGTGAATTATGTTGCCTTCTTTTACTTCTTTATTATATTATCTTTCATTAATAAAATACCAAATTATGTGTGTATGAAGATCAAAAGAACAAGAGACACACCATGTAGGCACTCAACAAGGGAAAAACCCCTATTTAGGGGAAAACCCAGTCAAACTTCTTCCTTCAGTAGTTAAGACGAGATAATCCAAGACTCTTCGACCTAGATACATATTTCCTCCAACCACCAAGTCAGCCCTTCCTTCCAGCAACTTTGATCTAGACCTTCAACCTTGCAGCATTAGAACTTCGACCCAACAAATCTAGAATTTTGACCTTCCCAGCAGCAGAAGTTCGACCCATCAAATTCAGAACTTCGACCTTCCCAGCAAAAAAACTTTGACCAAAAAAAGACAAAACTTTGTCCTTCCTAGCAAGAAAACTTTGACCCAACAAATAAACCCAATAACTTTTCATAAAAGAGAGGGAGAGGTAGCCCAATAACTTTGACTTTTTGTTCTTTTGTAATCCTTCCTTCTTCTCCTTGAACTTTGCACTTTTCTGTACTTGCTTCTTGTGTATAAAACCTGTTGATTTGATGTCCAAATAAATCAAATTGAACTTGTATATATAGCCTCTTTTGTGGGTCGAATTTTCGTCTTGTAGGCCGACTTCATCAACCAAGGGTCAAATTGGTGTGGAGGTGACAAATTACATATTTGACTCAATAATAATTCCTTTTACAAGATTCAAAAGCCCAAGAAGGGTCTCATTGAATGGAAAATGACTCTAATGACTCAATATAAAACCTATAAGTCATCAATGGGGAATTTTACCTATAAAATGATGACCCAAGCATGAAACCCATGCTTTGATAAGTCATTGTAATAATAATAAAATTTTATTTTTCATTCTTTGACTCAAATATAATTATGAAGACCGAACCTAGTTACGTTCTTCAACTGCGTGCAAGTACTACTAGTGGCTTGCATGGTTGGCGTATTCATCCTTCAATCCTCCTGCCATCATCAACCTCTTTCGCCTTACCTCACAACACCCTAAAAAATCTCCCAATGAAAGTAAATTTCTTGGTTAATGAAGGACATCATGTGACTTTGTTTTTGTGCAATATGGGCCTATAAGAGGTGATAATCTTGCAAAAATATTCATACAACCTTCATATATATTCATCTAGCGTTTCCTGCCTTTATATCACCTTTTCCACCCTCAGAATGCTTACAGATCCAATCATGTAGCAAAACAGGGCAACACTCTAACATCTTGTAGCATCGTGTAAACTTGATCAAATTTGCTCCAAAAGCTTGATTTTTTCCTCTTGACTTTGAATAATGTCTCCTAGTATTTGAAACCATGATTGAGGAAGACCAAATACCACTTAAGACCTACCTTTTATTCACTGCAACACAATTTTTCAATTAGGGTTAGAGGACAGATTTCTGAACTTGAAGTTACATAGATGAATTTCTTGATTGTCCCATGAAATTCCTAATGAACTTTGTCACTAAAGCTAAATCTCCTTGTACACAATGATTAAAGGTTGATTTATCCATGCAAAGTATATTAGGACCATCTCTTTTGATTTTATGCTTCTTTTAGGGTTTCAATTATAGGCACTATGATTGCATAGGTTAATTTTGTTTTCAATGCAACTTTTCACATTATGCAATTAGAATAATATTAATATTCTTGCAAGTATCTTATAATTTACATTTTTCAAGTATATTAATGTTTCCATTTCTGCAAGTAATATAGCCTGTACATTCCTACAACTAGGGTTTGCATTTACATTTGGATAAGTAACAGCTCCATTCCTTTTGCAAGTAGAATGATATTTCGATTTCTACAATTGGAATAAAACTCTCTTTTTATGCAATCTCCTTCCTTGAGTCAACTGATAGAGTGGTCTCTATATGCCTTGTTATGGCCCATTGCTTAAAGGTGGCATGAGTAGAAATTAACCTACTGTGTGTATATCACTGTCATCTCTTAATTTTGTATGAACCCCTGGTTGATAATTAAAGTTAGTAGCCTTGGGAGTTACAACACTCTTCTTACAATACTGAGGTTCGTAAATGGGATCAACTAATGCAAAAGAGTGTGTTGGAGTTTCTTATAGAAGGTGTGCCAAGGTGCTCTCGACAAGATATGAGAAATCAAGTTATAGTGACATATGTAAGAGTACAAGTGACACATGCAAAAACAAAAGAAAGTAGAAATGACACATGCAATAATTAAAGAAAGAAAATGTGACACCTTCAAAATAAAAAGAAATCAAAATGACACATGTGAAGAAAAAGCGCCACAAAAGTGACAGCTGAGAAACTTACCTAGATGATGGCACACTTGCAACTGTGAGTGAGAGAATTCTCCTTGTGCTCCAAAAGTGCACAAAGCTCAAAAGAAAAAGATGAATGTGAGATGAGATTTGAGTCGGTCTCTTTATATAGGGAGAGTAGGCATGCAATTAGGGTTAGGATTTATGAGTGAACTTAGTGCATGTCAGGAAACTAGGAGTCAAGAGTGAATTGACTACTACTAAGAGGTGTGGTAGTACTGGCTTGAAGAAGTGTGCTCCCACTGTCAACTAGGAGTTCACATTCATTATCTGCAAAGGATGCACTTACACTATCTCTATGAAGTGCGCTTAGCCTATCTTGGAAAGTTTTCTTGCAAAGACATCAAGAGTTGGGCATGTGGAAACAAGTAGTTCAACACTTACGATTCCTAAAGGAAGAGTTGAACACTTAGACACCATTACCAAGCATGAAATTAATGGCTTGAAATGAAAGATGACATGATCATAAGGAGGTTCGAAATTTTTTGGAGGGGGTTGTAGAAACTATAGCACTTAGTTACAAGTCGATACGAGGACATTGACATCTTTCCTTATGTTATTGTTTGTGAGCCAATCAATTGGTTCATATGGATTTCATATTTCTTTCTAGGCCAAAAGGAGTGCTTCATGTGCTATGGATTAATGATGTAACAATAAATATGCCTCAGTGCATAATAGTTGTTCCATCACTGAGGCTATAATTATTATTTAATATGTAATTTTTAATAAACCTATGAAGGTTATGTCGTTTTTGAGACTCTATTATAATTTTGTTTGATACTACAATTGCTCGTGGATGCACATTTTGATTTATTGAGCTTGTCTTTGTAATTTGAGCATTGGGTGAAGGCAAACCCTAGGTTGGGCCCGCTTGAGGTAAGGTCGTGCACACATTTATTTCCAGTCATTTATTTATATATGTGTGTGTTTCTTTCTTGCAATGTTTAATTTAATTAGTGTTCATTAGATTATGATTGACTGAAGTGATTTGTATGGTGTGTTTTAGTTTGATTGATGTTAAATATATTTCTCTACTTTTATGGGCCAATTTCTTTGCATCAATGTGTTTGTAGATGTGGTCGCAAAATTGCTGCAAATTTGGAAGTTTCAGCTGTGAAATCAGCAAACTGCTGCAAAATTGCAGAAAGTGCTACAAAATTAGACCTTGATAGGAAATATTGTCTCAATTAGGTATCACTCTTAAGTTTGGAACTCCAATACTTGGGTAAGCTTATAGACACAACAATTTGAGTAATCTAACCTCTCTAGATCTATACTTCCACCACCAGTAGAGTTCATGCATATGCATAAGAATTGGTAGAAACTTTGGTACTTGTGCATACAACACAGGGTCCTCATTAACAAACCTTGGTTGAAAATAAAATGACAATGTGAATCATTAATAAATAAATGATATACATTCACACCTTCATTGTTGGCACCATTTCTGGGGAGGCACTCAAAAGTATTAGAAGTTATCATCAATTAGGAAATGACACAGGGAGTACAAGAGACCAAAGAGGGATAGTTAGCCGACCCTTTCAGTACTCTACATCCTAAATGTTCTTCATTTAAAGACATGTTAGTATAAGTAGAAAAACATCTGTAGGAAAAGTAAAAAGTTTGTAAAAACCCCAAAACATGGTGCAGTAGGGGCCACGCCTACTAACATTCTAGCAGATAAGGAAGGGAAATTGGTGAGGGGTCCTTTTTTTTATAATAGTGTGGTATGGAAACCACCTAAAGGTGGGGAACCAATAGGGGAAGGAATTACATTTAACGATGATACATAGAGCTCTTTTGCATCTAACAAAGTCCAAACCCCCAAAACACTATTAGAGGATAAGATGTGGGGTGAATAGGTAAATGGAACAAGGTCACAAGGCCTTATTAACTTTGAGTTTCCTATCCAAGACCCAGATGAAATGGTTAAAATGTTGAATATTCCTCTCTCTACCCTCCCAGATTTTCATGGCCTTTCTAGGGAGGACCCATCCATATATGCATAAAAAATGAAATTGCTTCCTGCAAACTTAAAATATGAAAATCTTTGTTGGTTCATGGTAATTAGAGGAAATACCATTCGAAATTGAAAAATTATCAGGACTATTGTAAAGTTTGGGATATTAAGGAAGAAATTTTCAACATGTCCAAAGCCGATGATGAGATATTAGAAGATTATGTGGAGTTATTTCAATACACCCTACAAAGGACAAAATATGATTCTTTAGATCCTGAAACTTTGTGTATCCTTTTTCTTAAAGGAATACGGGAAGTCCACCTTGAAACCTTGAATCACATGCGTGGAGGTGATGTCTCTCAGTTGTCCTATATCAAGGTCTATGAGTTGTGTACATGATATGCTAGAGGAAGTTTAAATTATAATCATAATTATCTGGATGTAACTTCTAGAATTAATAGGCATAGTGAGAAAGGGGTAACTAAAGCTAAGCTAGGGAATATATTAAATAATTTTAAAATTAATGTCCTTAGCACCCTAAGCTCTCAATTAGATGCCTTTAAAGCCAAGAAAAAGAAAGAGGAAGATGAATTAGCCTTATCTATATTTTTCTCTAAATGTCACAAAAAGAATCCTCTACAAGAGTTCCCATTAAATAATATTGAAATGTGCAACATTTGTGAGCAAAAGAATTCAACCCAAGAATTTTCCTCTCTCCCCAAGCTTAAAGCTATGTTTCAAGAGGTCGGTGAACGAACAAAGCAAATTTGATTTGTGGCCCAATAGAAATACTGCCCCCCTCGATCATCTAGAAATACACTCCAAGATTCATATTTATATCCTACTCCAACCTTTGGTTTCTACCCTCTTATGCCTTCGCCTCATTGGACACCTCAAATGAAACATCAAGGGTGGGTCCTAGGTTGGAGAGGACATTCTTCCTATAAAAATACAACACCATAAGCAACATCTCAAAATTATCCAGAACAAATTCAACTACCATCAAATCAACCCACTCAAACCCAAAATCAACAAAGACCCCAAATTCTAGCTCAACCAATGCCTATTCCAAATAATAAAGTAGCTCATCCCACCCACTATGTTGAGCTACCCTTCTTTCCCACTTATAATTTGGACTGTGGGGATATTCATTTACATTATAGGAAGGTGCTTAAAAATCAAACTTCTCCCATCATTCAAGAACAAGATGATGAGGACAACTCCCTAGAAATAGGACCACCTTCCCCTATTGTTCAAGATACAACAATTGATCATCCTCTCGAAAAGGAATCTGTTCCTTACCCTAAGAGAATGAGTTTGGAAAAACCCCTTGTACAACCTAGAT
Organism: Pinus tabuliformis; assembly: GCA_031772625.1. Taxonomy (NCBI): domain Eukaryota; kingdom Viridiplantae; phylum Streptophyta; class Pinopsida; order Pinales; family Pinaceae; genus Pinus; species Pinus tabuliformis. The sequence goes on along the minus strand of CM062804.1, from coordinate 623,953,906 downwards.
TTGATTTTCTAGGAGAGTTAAGGAATTTATGTGTGTAAATTCCACATCTATAAGACATTATGGATGTTCCTGTATATGTGAAATAAGTTTAAGAACTATTATGAAGAAACTAGGAAGGAAAAAGAAGGACCCTAAAACAATCTAGGTTGTAGGGAAAATATCTGATCTAATGTCTGGGAAAATGTTTACAACAAAATATTGAGACCCTAGGAGCCTCGTTGTGACAATTAATATTAATAATTTCCATATATCAAATACTTTAATTGACCTAGGGGAAAGCATTAATGTTACGACCAAATAAACTATGGAAAACCTTGGCTTATTAAGCCTAAGATCAACCCCCACTATTCTCCAGCTAGATGATTGATCTACTATTAAACCAGTAGGAGTGGTGGAATACATAATTGTTTCCATAGATTCTTGGGAATATCCCGTTGATTTTATAATTCTCCAACCTAAAAATAACCTTGGAGGCTATCCATTATTCTTATGGAGACCTTGGTTGCCTACATTAGGTGACTATATTAGTGTATGTAAGGGAACATGACTATGTCACATGGGAAATACACTAAAAATCTTACATTTTAACCTCCTGCCTTTGAAGATACTAATGAAGAACTAACTCGACCTCTCTTGACCCTTGAATAGGATGCTACTTTTAAATAGGATACCAAGGATGATTTGATTTGTGCTATTTTAACCAACCTTTGTGATGAACACCTTTTACCATATAGCCAAATATTAGGAAGACATTATCAGGAGTCATGCTCATCTGGTAAGTTAGTACAACAATTTGATTCATTATCCCTGCCAGAAATTGATAATCAAACTCAGTCTGTTGAAATTTATTCTTGAAAGACTCTTAACATCAATGGCCACCTGGAACCTTCCCAACAAAATAAACTAATAGAAGTGCTTCAGAGGAATAATAACAAATTTTCTTCGGATTACACAGATATGAAGGGTATTTCTCCTAATCTTTGAACTCATCATATTTATCTAAAGGAGGATGCTCGACCAATCAACAAAACTCAGAGGAGGATGAACCCCAGTCTGAAAGACATTATGAAAGAAGAGTTGAAAAAATTGCTAAATACTAACTTAATTTATCTTATTTCCGATAGTAAGTGGGTTTATCCTTTTGTTATTATCTGTAAGAAGAGTAGGAAATGGAAAACATGTGTTAATTATAGCGAATTAAATACACAAAATTTGAAATATTATTTCCGTTAGATTTTATTGGCCAAGTATTGGTTACCTTGGCTAGGAAGAATTTTTTCTCTTTTCTTGATGGGTTCATTGGCTATAACCAAATTCAAGTAGCCCCTAAAGTATAAGAAAATACTAGCTTTAATTTCCCACGGGGAACATATGCATATCAGGTACTTTCATTTGGATTGTGTAATGCTCCAACTACATTCGAACGAGCTGTTCTTGGTATATTTTCTGATCTAATCCATGATTGTGTCAAAATCTATATGGATGACTTTACTATATATGGATACATATTTGAAGAATCCTTAAAGAACCTATAAAAATGTTAATATGTTATTAAGAAACAAATCTTTCTCACATTAATGCAAAGTTTCAAATTCTCCTTAATCAAGGGATCGCTTAGGGAATCATTTTTCATGTGAAGGAATTAGAGTGGACCCTGCCAAGATAGAAGTCATTCTAAAGCTAGCTACTCCTACTACATAAAAGGATGTCCACAACTTTTTGGGTTATGTAGGATATTATCATAGATTCATAGAAAATTTTACCAAGATTGAATCTCCCCTATTTTGTATTTTGACAAAGGTGCATAATTTTCCTGTAATGAGAAATGTCAACAAGCTTTTGATACACTTAAACAAAAGTTGTCCATCTCTCCTATTCTTCGAGGTGCTAATTGGTCTTTGTATTTTCACATCCACACTGATGCTTTTGACATGAACATTGGGGTTGTATTGGGACAAAAAGAAGATCAATAATGATATACCATTGACTATATCAAGTAGAATCTAACCCTAGTTGAGTTGAACTATATAGTTACCAAAAAATAATTCCTTGTTTTAATCCATGCCATCAACAAATTTTACCATTTTATCACCGGATACCCTATTTGTTTTCACCCTAATCATTCAACTATTCAATATTTCATGGAAAAACCTATCACTCATGGTAATGTGACTAGATGGTTATTTATTCTGTAAGAATTTGACATTACTATTATTGATAAACCTAGAAAATAAAATGTTGTCATTGAATTTTTATCAAGGCTTAATAATGAAGTCCACGGGGTCTTGGATAGATGGTGATTGGGTGCTATGTTAAGAAACTCCTTTATGTGAAATCACCAGTTCAATTCTCTGCCCTAATCGGGGTGATATATTGGACATGCTGAAGATGTAGTCATGCCAAGCTTACAAAAAAAGGCTTCATAATGAAGAAAATTATGATTCTATAGAAGATAATTTTTAAATAAAAATTTATTTTCTTTGTTTACTAAAGTAACTTGGTTCATAGATAGTTCTAACTGTTTGGCTACAGGGAAACTTCCACAACATTCTTTTCCTAGAGAGTGACAAAAAGTCATAAGAGATAATGCTATATACTCTTGGATTCAAGGGTATTTGTTTCAAACTAGGCTTGATCATGTGATTAGGCGATGTGTCTGATAGGATAAATTTATGACATTTTGAAGGCTTGTCATGATGATCTTTGTGGGGGGGAATTTGTAGATAAAATGATCGCAAATAAAATTATGTGACATAGGTATTATTGGCCTACCATTTTCAAGGACGCCAAGAAATATGTTAAAAGTTGAAAAAAGTGTGAAAGGATGGGTAAACCAACACAATTTGGTGAGATTCATATGCAACCATAGATATTGATATAACATTTTGAAAAGTGGGCCCTCATTTTGTGGCACCAATTAATTCACCATTGAAGTAGAAGTCATATATCCTTGTATGCATTGATTATGTGACTAAGTGGGTGGAGGTGAAGGCCTTGCCAAGGGAAACTAAAAAAGTAGTGGATGGCATTTTATATAAGGATATATTTGTTTTATTTGGCATACCATGAGAAATATTCAGAGATCAAGGAACTCAATTCACCTCAAAACTTATTCAAAATCCCACCTAGAAATTTAGGATTAAGCATCATATGTCTAATCCCTACCATCCACAGGCCAATGGATAGGTTGAAGTTACTAACAAGGTACTGGAAAATATCTTGACTAAGATAGTGCATCAACACCATAAGGATTGGGCTAAGAAGCTTTCAGAAGCCTTGTGGGCTTATAAAATCATTTGGATGGATACTACAGGTTTCAGTCCATATGATCTTGTGTATGGGGAATGGGTTGTTCCCCCTCTTGAATTTGAGATCATAACATTGAGGACTAAATTGCAAGTGGAAATGAATATTTTTGAATCACAAAATTACTGAATAGTTAAACTTAATTAGCTTGATGAGATTCGACAAAATTTCATTCATCAAACGAATGTTGTACAACAACAATGTGCAAAGTGGCATGATAAGTTTGTAAAGAAAAATAATTTTAAAGAAGGGGATTGGGATTTTTTTCAATTATAAGTACGAGGATTTCAAGGGTAAATTTTACACTCATTGTTTGGGACCTTGTGAGACCAACACCGTGTTTGATAACAGGTTTGTGAAACTTCGTACTATCAATGAGGCACATTCACCATTAATGGAAAATTGAAATTAGATGAGGTTGTACTAGAAACCCCAATCAAAAGAATAATTTATTCATGGGTTGGAAAAGCATTCTGACATGAAGGTCATAGAGAGAGTGGGCACCACACTCTCCTCTACAATTATTTGATCTTCCAGTCCATATAGAAAAAATGAAAAAGAAAAAAGAATAAAAAGGAAACAAGGCCTACTAGCAAAAACTTGGCTTTCGGGTGCTATCAACACTATATTTGTCAAAAAACTAAAATATGGCTAACATCACTAGGGAAAAATAAATTCCAAATGTGAAACCATTTTGGGCACAATTGGATGGGATTGTGCTGGAAAATCGGGATTTCAGTTGGCAAAGGTCGAAAAAAGAAAAAGAAAAAATTTAATATATAATAAAGATTGTTGGCATGATTCTCTTTAGCACCACTTGATATCAAATAATTAACTTTGTAGGAAAAGTATGATGATTGCTTATTCAAGACTATCTTTCAAGATTTAATCATATAATGAAGAAAGGAAGCGACAAAATTATTTGTGGAATGCCTACCTCCATGGGCCAAGAACTATTTGACTATTTCATAATTTATTTTCTTAACATATATAGGAACTATTAACATGTAGAGTTACCATAAGAATGGCTAATCTTGTTTTAAGGATTAATTTTCTTCCTCATTTGTATACATTTTCCACTTAAAAATAACATGATCATTATTTCATTACCTATTTTCATGTTCTAATTACCTTTCTCACCTATTGTTTAATCTACCATGTCCCTGACCTACTTATGCATAACATAAAATTTTATACCCTCATGATTAATCCCTATGCCTAATATAAATTTCTATAGCACCTTACCTAAACCTACTTTAACTTGACCTTATGTCCTATGGAAATAAATCTGCCATTCCAACACTACTTTTCCATCATTTCAAAGTTGCTACAATCATTCAACGGCTAACCTACATGGCATACCATATCTACATTAAGATTTTCTAGTAGTCAATTAATTTGTAGTCATGCCATTTCACAACACATGGCATCATTTCACAACATGCCTCTCCATGTGATCGATGTTAGTATAATTAAATTGTAACAACATGATCAAAATGATCAGGAATTCAGAAAAATATATGGTAATGAACATTAGTGTGGGGAATCATGAAATTTTTTTATTCAAACCGTTGATAAGGCATGCTACAGTTGGCATTTGAGGCATAACATTTGACGGGTGAAATGTAGAAGAGTAATAGAGGTGGGACTATAGTGCGAACAGAACCTGACAGTGTGGAAGCCATTAAAGCTAATCAGGCTACATGGGACCTTTTCATTTGGGCCAAGTGGATTTTATTTTTAGAGAAGTTCTAGGGATTTTATACTCAAATTTCACTTGAGTTATCGAAGACTTTTGATGGTGAAAAATCCCTAGTTCACACATTTACTATTCTCGTGAGCAAAGAGACACTAGTCGCATGTACTAGGCTTCTCTTGACTAGTGAAAAATGATATAAGAATCTTAAAATCTTGAATGAAAGTTGGAATCTTTTTGTGGGAGATCCTACATAGCTACTTGAATTGAAGAAGCAAGTCAAAAGGGAACTATTGCAAATGGTATGGTATGATGTCATTTATTTTGTACAAAAATTCATTACATGCGAAGGATGCTATAACAAGGTTTACCATTATCATATTCATATCCTTCTGCATTTGAATGGGACAAAATCCATGAACATGCACTATTTATTGCACAAGAGTCTTACTATAATGATCGTGACTATCCGAAAAAGGAAAAACCCTGAATTGGCAGTCTTCCATCAAGGTATTATAAAAATAATCATTAAGGATGAGCTGATCATGATCAGAATTTTATGGGGACCATTTTGGAAAGGAGGAAATCTTAAGCCGAGGGAATCTATCTTACCTCTCACAAATAAATTAATAGGAAGAAGAAAGAAAGAGTCTTCTCCATAGACAAAACCTAAGTGACATTACCCTACCTGGTCATTTTAGCAGGAAAAGGGTAAACAAGCTGATGATAGCCCTATTGATATTATAGACAATGATGAACCAGGGCCATAGCCAAAATTTGAGTAAATGGATATGGATATGGGTGAAACCGGTGTTGAAAGTTTTCCATTTCAAAGTGAAAGTGACTGCTCACTACAGGAGGAGACCAAGTAATTTCAAATGGGGACTGCTAGCAACAAAGTGAAGAAGTCAAGATCGAAAGGCAAGGTTGTGATGCCTAAGCACTTTAGATTTTGTATCCCTTAGTATCAAACCTTGTAAAAACAAAATAAGATACTCATGCAGCAAAATTAGAAATTAAAAGCCCGACTGCAAAAACTTAGGCCGAAACTTCAATTCATCCATCATATTTATACATAAGACAATAATATAATTATTAGACAACCTCAAAGAAGAATGAATTCAATGTTAAAAAAGATAGTAAAATAAGAGTTTCAAAAATTATTAAAATTAGACTTTGTTTATCCTATCTTAGATAGCTAATGGCTTTCTCTCTTGGTAATGGTGCCTAAAAAGAATGGAAAATGGAAAAAAAAATTTCTATTGAGAAGTAAACAAAGCAACTCCAAAATATCATTTCCTTTCCCCTTCATTGATCGAGTTCTAGAATCATTAGTAGGAAATAAATTATTTTCTTCCTCAATGGATTCAATGGCTATAATCATATTAAAATAGTTTTAGAGGATTAAGATAAGACAATCTTTACATTTTTTGGGGGGATATGTGCCTATGAGTATTACCCTTTGTATTATGTAATGTGATTACCACATTTCAAAGGGAAGTGTTAGCAAGTTTTAGTAATTTAATACATGAATGTGTAGAGGTTTACATGGATGATATCTCAATATATTGATTTTTTAAAAATAAACTTTAAACAATTTGGAAGAAGTTCTAATAAGATTTCTAGAGACAAATGTAACACTTAGTAATGAAAAATGTTTAATGTTACTAAGTGAAGGAATTGAATTTAATTATGTATTTTACAGTAATAAAAATAGATCCAACCAAGATAGAAGTGATAATTAGATTACTAATTCCATCAACGCAACAACATGTTAGAAATGTCTTGGGTTATGCAAGCTATTATTGATGATTTATAAAAAGTTAAAAAAAATTCTTTACTGTTGTTTAGATTACTTGTAAAAGATGCTAAAATTTATTGGAATACTAATTGCTAAATTGTTTTTGAAACACTTCAAGGAAATTTTTCAATAGTAGTGATATTCAGAGGTCCAAATTAAAATTTTCCATTTCACATCTCTATAAATGCATATGATACAACAATAGGACTAGTTTTAAGCCATAATGAAAATATTCAAAGCTATGTTATTTATTTCATTAATAAAAAATTAACTCATTCTCATCTCATTTATATCATGATTGAAAACGAAACATTGGCAATTATTCATGTTATTAATAAATTTTGACATTATATCACTAAAAAGTCTTTGTCCATACAAGCCATTTTTCCATTAGGTACATAATGATTAAAACTATAACTAATGGTAGGGTAACAATATGGTTGTTATTTTTGTAGGAATTTATTACTATCCTAGATTGACTTGGAAAGGAAAATATAATGGTATATTTTCTCTCTCGCATCAAAAATCTTGGTGAGATTGATTTACTAAAGGATACTTTTTTAGATGAAAAATTATTTTCTATATCTATTAACTCTCTATGGTTTGTTGATATCACTAGTTATATATCCATAGGGAAAATACCATCACACTTTTCACCACAATAAAAGATTCATTAGACAAAGTGCCAAATATTCACGGGTCAAAGGAAATTTTTTATATATAGAACCAGATTTGATAATTCGTAGTTGTGTTAGAGAAAATGAAATCTTTGATATTTTAAAAGATAGTCATGATGAACCTTATGATGGGAATTTTGTAGGTAAAAGGACAACTTACAAAATACTTCGTATGGGATACTATTAGCCATCTCCTATTAAAGATTCCAATATTTATGTCAGAAATTGTGTTAGTTTTTAAGAGATGGATTGACCAATAACTACAGATGAGATCCCTCTTCATCCATAATTTCTTGTGGAGTCTTTCAAAAAATGGACCCTAAATTTTGTAAGGCCTATTGATATTATGTCAAACAAGAAAAGACACATATTAGTCCACATTGATTATGTTACTAAGTGGGTGGAAGAAAAAGCCTTGGCATGAACAACTAAATAATCAGTAGTAAATTTCTTGTTCGAAGATATTTTCGTTAGATTTAAGGTCTTAAGGGAAACTGTTATTGACCAAAGCGCATAATTTACTTCTAAGTTTGTGCAGTGAATTGTTGAAAAATACAAGATAAGACATCAAAAGTATTCTCCTTATCATCCATGGGCCAATGGCTAGGTCGAATCTAAAAATAAGGTTTTGAAAGCAATCATGACTAAGAAATCCTCACTTTGTCGAAAAGATTGGGTAGATAAACTTCTAGAAGCTTTACGGGCCAATACGAAAACATGGAAGAATACTACTAGTTTCACCCCTTATGAATTGGTGTATGGGAACTCGTCCTTCCTATTGAATTTCAAATTCAAACTTTTAGAATTGTAGTTGAATTAGGAATGGACTGACTAAAGTACATAAGAAAAAAATTGTGCAATTAAATGATATATATGAAATTTGAAAATATGCTGTACAAAAACCTACTTTGATTCAACAACAACGAAAAAAGTGGCTAATGGGTTCATCTAAAAGAATCAATTCAAAGCTGCTCACTAGTCCTTACTCTTTTATTCAAAATTTAAATATTTTAAAGGAAAATTTACCACCCATTGCCTTGTCCCTTATGAAGTTGAAGAATTATTTGAAAACGGTTCCATAAAGATAAATCAAATTGGTGAAGAAAGAGTTTTATTTGGGGTAACTGGTTACATATTAAAACTCTACAACAAACCATTTTCTTAAGAAGAATTTATTTCCCTATTATTTCAACAAGATGAGATGTAATTTATGGGTAAAGGAAGCAATGATCCCACCCACTTCCATATATATATATATATATATATATATATAAGCTTTTAGCACAAACTAGACTTCAATTTTTGTTTTAATAATTGTTTTAATAAAAATAATTGTGTAGTGACTACCATATTGATTGGAATCTTGTAATACATTTAAAACAAATATAAAAGGACAACCTAATATGATAAAAATACGGACCTTTAAAGGAAATTTACAAGTTTGAATAATATCAACATATTTTTTTTAATTATTTCAAAGAGACATTCAATGATCGCTTTTAGAATTTACCAAAAAAAAAAAAAACTTATATCTAACAAATTAGAACTCAATTTGAAGTCTCCAAGAAAAGGTTTTGAAATGTTTTCCAATCCAAATTAGAGTATGTAAGAGAATAACCTAATCACAAAATCCAGAAGAAAAAGAGCCACCTACAAAAGATTGATCACTTAAACATTAGAAGGAAAGCGTAACCTATAATATCCCGATCACACACATTTTAGAAGGAGAAAGGGTTAACTTAACAAACAATTTAAGAATATTAAAATACAATAAGTATCAATACAATTATTAATAGGAATGAAAAGGAATTCTATGAAGACAATAGAATCCACTTGAACTCAAGCAATGAGGATTATCAAGGTTTGGTAGAAATAGTTTTTAATTTTTTAATTTTATGAATGAAAGATTAATTTAAAATAGTTTACCTCTATCATATTTTATGATTAATATCATTTGAATAACAGTAATCATAACTCTAAATTTCCAAAAAAAAAAAAAAAAAATTGTTCTTTCATTCATACTTTTCATTAAATCCTTTTGCACACATTATTATTATCTCATTCACAAAACACCCTATTATATGATTAAATGGTTACGTTAGTCACCATACTATTTGTAACTATTATCATACTCATGATTGCTATGCTACTCACAACCACTATCCTACTATAACTACCATACCATCATTATTGTGACCCTCTATGTTTCCTCTTAATACTCTTAACACAATAACACTCAGAAAACCTTTTTAACATCACAAGTTATCATATTAATATCTCTCTCTATTATGTCAAATGAAATAAAAAATAATATTATGTTTATTTCAACCATTTTACTCTGCCACCTTCATCATGTTAACTTAACTTTGCATTGGAATTAAGTACATGTCATGGGTGAGTAATCTCGATTTCCATAAAGAGTGTTTACATATTGAGTTTGTCACATAGTGTGTACCTTATATAGAGTTATATTTTCAAGAAAAATTTCTATGTGGTAAGTTCTTTCTATACGAGGTTAGTAATATAAAGTGTTCCTCATACAAAGTATTTTTGCAAGATATTTGGTCACCCCAAGTTGTTTATACATAGGTTTCACATAGGGTTCTTTTATTTAGAATTAGAGAGTAAAAATGGAAGTATGATTCAAACCCTTTGGGGTCAAATTAGCTAGTGTACACTTATATTTCCTCAAAATCTTACTAAGAGCGGGATGGGTTAATTCTTTGCAAAATTTCAAGGACAAAACTTAGAGGTGACAAAGGATTTTTCTCAAAAATTTGATGGTGAATGTGCCTAAGTAGGTGATTTAACATTGCATATATATGATAATTCACTGTCACAAATCATTGGTTTGCCTCAAAAAAGTGAAAAGTGGCATAAGAACAAAGATATTGATCAGAAAGGGAACATTTCTTCAGTCAATCAAGACAAAAAGCAAATTGGGATGGAAGAGTTCCAAGGGTATGCTTAAAAGATACCTGGAAGGAATTAATTTTTCTTATTCATAAATATATCACATGCGAAGAACATTTCAGTTTGAATTTCATTTATCATATATGTCTTCTACTTCATCTAAAGAATGATAATCCCATCAATATGATATAATATGTACCATGAAATTTGAGGAAGATGGAAAAATTATTTCAAAAACAAATTAAAAATGTGGATAGGAGCTTATATCTCCATGGAATGATAAATATGATAACTATGCATGAACTTTAGAAACATGATGTATCTTGGCTATATATTCTATCTCAAAATGGTTTTTTAGAGGATACACCGGAAGTTCCCGAGGAGGGGATAAATGAACTCTCTGTATAATTACATGAACCAAGAAGAATAGTTAACAAAAGAAAGTAAAAAAAAAAAAGGACATTTGAAGAAGAGGTGGCCACACGTTGTAGGAGAATAAATTGAGATATGGACAAAAATATCAACCAAGATAATAAAGAGGACAAACAAAAGGAATGTTAGAGTTTATAAAGATAGCAAAGAAACCAAGAACCAAGTATTAAAATCCTAAAACTTAACATCAACACCTAAGGTTAATGATCACCATCAAGTTTAATATTACATAGATACCATGGAAGTTGATATAGATGAACCACCTTCATTTAAAATTACTAATGAAAGAGAATCATCACTAGAATACAAAATTTCTCTACTTTTATCACTACTATTCAAAATGAGTCCTCCATGCTTTCTCAAGAGACTAAATAGGTGAGATATCCTACTATGTTTTCTACTTTATATATGGACAGGAAAAAGAGAAAAAATGGGAAATTGAGGAGGGATATTGAATAATTTCAAGTATTAGAGAGAAAAAATGAGATGCTCACAAGACAGAGTATGGAGGTGATCATATGAAATGAAAGGTAAAAGAGGAAAATGAAAAACTAAAGAAAGAAAATGCTTTGCTAAATAATGAAGCATATAAATGATACAAGCAAAAATAGGCCGTCAAACGACAAAACCAAAACCTAAAGTTAAGAATATTAATACAAAGACTTATGAAGCCAATTCATAGAGGATCCACATTTAATGTGTATGTATTTTTATAGGTAGTAGGATTTGTTTGAACAGGTAACAATGTAAACACAATTATTTCAAATTTTGAACATGGATTGCATGAGGATATCTAACAAATTTTTTCTTGGGAAGAATTTTGGCACTAAGATTTTCCATTCAGAACACACTCAAACCCTCTCTACATTGGTCTCATTTTCCTTATTTTTGGCCCATTTTCATATAGTATGACCAAATTTTCTCTTATTAAAAATGATGTATTTCTGTTATTTCATTTTAATTTTTAGTAATTGGTAAGTTAAATGTTAAAATTTGTTTTTGATTAGATTCTTCATTAATAAATTCATTCTAGTAATTATGAATTCATTGAGCTGGTCATAGACATTTCCATGGAAAATGGGCATATGATTTTCTATCCTCATCTTCATGCCATGGTGCAGTTCCCCTTGGATGCATATAAGGAAAAATGAACATCTTAGGTAAACACTCTAGTCAACTTAGTTTTGAACAAGCAAAATATCATAGTAGCAGGGATAGAATTTTGAGTTTCCTCCAGAACATGTGAGTGAGGCTGAAATCACAATATTCAAGGATTTATTTTCCTAACTTTAGAGGCCAGATCAATCTTTCATTACTTCAGGAAAGGGATTGTAACTTTGTTTGTTAAATTTTAGTTTATATAAGTAGCAATAAGAAGTAGAAGAAGAGGATCATGATATACATTTTTTTTTAATTAAGTTCTATACAAATTTCATTTTCCTCCATTAACATATCATTCTGAATTTCATAAGATAGTAGTTTTGTTGTGCATATGCCAATTTTGGAGGGATCTCATTCTTTGGACATGTGTGTGTGTGTGTGTGTGTGTGTGTATATATATATATATATATATATATATATATATATATGTATATATATATATTCATTGTATAAATTTTTGCTTAAGTAATTACCATGTATTCTTATTAGTTTTCATTTATGTATCAATTTTTTATGTTTTCTTTGAGATATCATATATTTTGATTAGCTATAGCTCTGATTTTACTCAAGCTTGAATTTACGTTCTAGTCACAACACAGGGTGGTCATTAGAGTACTTTAACTAATGTTATCCAATCATAGAGCTGAGATAAAATGCTGTAGCATACCTTACTACTAGTGGAACCTATTTGTAGTTAGAAAATTTCCTTTACCTATGAAAGGAGAATCACCTGATGGAAAGCACCAATTAGACTTGCTATCTTTTGGTGTAATCAGTTTTACGGATATGTGAACCTAATTGCCACCAAATAGATTTCTCCTCGAAATGAGAATTTCATGTTGAAGTCCTTATAAATACTAAATGCAATCCTATATGATTATGCAAATGAAATACTATATCTAATACTAAATAACAATGATAAAATGATTTATTACATGCATGCAATTCATTAATGGAAAATAAGAATAAATTTGTTATTCTCCACCATAAACCATGCTAATGTATTAAAATAACATGAATGAGAATAATTTCCACATAAATGCTATTATACCATATTCTCATGACCAAATTCACAATAATATTATCGTGTTTCATCAAACAATCTCAATGACGAATAGAACTTAATAAAATCATTGACAAAAATGCACAATTTGACAAATTGATTATGAACTAGATTTTTTTTTTATTAAATGTTGAGAAAAACTTCTTCAATATCAAATTCAAGAAAAAAACATCAAACTTGAATCTAAAATTCACTTGATAAAAATATACAAGAAAGATTTACATATTTTCCAACCATCAGGTCCTCAATCCTTCTTAAAACTTTAATAAAAATGTATAGTTTTCAAGTCTAAATTTCCAAACCATAGGTCTTTAAAATTACAATCAGACGAATACAAATATATAGTCTTGATTACAAGGTTTCCAACCCCCAAAACCATAGAAAGAGTAGCTTTTTATAATTAATATTCCTTCTCTTCTTTAGCTACAACTACTTTCCTCTTTCTACTCATTTTTTGATATTCTTTCCTTAAAAATGTTATTAAATAAAAAATAATATTTTTGAATAAATTGCGTGGTTAGAGGCTTCCTCCTTTCCCAAGTTTTTTTTATTTTTTATTTATTTTCCACCTCTCTTCCACACAAAACAAACAAATTATAATTATTAATATTTAAATCTTTAGAAATATATTCATTAACATTATCATTAAAATATTAGTTTATCAAAACAATAAAATAGAAATAAATAAATTAAAAAATTATTAATTAAAGTTCTTACTAACTCATTATTTATTTAGGATTATAGTTATTTTTATTCAACCTAAAATAATTGAAACTATTAATATAGAAATTAATCATTAACAAAGTCTTTCAAAATATTAACAAAATCCTAATATCTAGAATGAATTCTTAGTATTTTATTTTGTCTATAACCTTTGTATTTTATTTTGTCTATAACCTTTAACTTATAAACTTATTCTAATACTCACATAATTTACAAAATTTATTTAAATGAAATTTTTAATAAATCCAATCAAATAAAATTTTAATATTGAATCAATTTGCAAATAAAATCACATAATATAAATTTAAATAATACAATTAGGCTTCTAAGTTTTAACCTTTCCCACTCCCATCTCTCTCTAAAATATCTTGATCTTTTCAATATTTTGTCCCTTTTTTTAAAACAAATTTGTGGGTCTTTTAAAAAAAAAAGTTCTTTAGGATTTTTGTTATCGATTTAGCAAAAATAAAATTTCCAAAGTGTTCCTCATATTCTAATCTTTCTCAGGAGGCTAATGCTTTCATGTTGGATGAGTAAACAATTTCCTATATGTGTTCCTCATCTATTTTTACGTGACATTGATTCGTTTTCCATGAGCATCCATAACCCCAACGAAGGTTCCTTAGTACCATACAAGCATGACCTCATTTCCAGTGAGCATCCATAACCCTAACATGTTTTATTGTACTTCCCATGCTACATGTGATGCTTTCAACTTCATTTTTATTCAAATCAATTACTTTTGCAATTGGATGCATAGGAAGTAGAGAGATACAAGAGTCTTTTTTACTTGCTTGGAAAACCACTGTCTCAAAGTTTTAGCTTAAGGTTATTCCGATAATCAAAACCTCTATGTATCAATTATTTAATGTGATGTGGACTGAGCTCAAAAGAAAAGATCTGTAAGAAACCTAAGGTCTAATGTACTAGAGTTATAGATATAAACACTTGGAAGAACATTTGTTCCACCATAAATATAAAGGTTTTTACCATAGTTCAACAACTCTATAAAGATAATAAAATGTGATTATCTTGTTTTAGAATATTAAACATCATTAAAGAACAACCAAAATGTTACCAATGTTTTTTTGACTAGGATGAATGACTCCCTACAAAACGTGTCATGGCTAAAGAAAAAAATAAAATTAAACAAAAACAAGCAAGATGAAAATTCAGAAATCATATCCATACAATCATAGAAATATCAACTAACAAGCATGATTTTCAAATAAATAAATAAAAATAAAAATAAAGCTATGCAATGCATAAGAAATTAAATCCAAAATCAATGAGAAAATACCAATGATGTACAAGATTAAATATGAGAATGGAGAATAAAACAAATCATCTTAGAATAAAATTCAAAATAAGAAAATAAAATTATTCATTATAACAACCATTGAGATCCAAGGAAGTTGTCGAAGACAAAACTTTGATAAGCCACATCTTGGAAGGAAACAACAAATGCATTCAAATGTTGTGAGGTGTCTTAAAATTAGTCAAATAAAATTTTGACCTCATATGCTTCAATGCTTAACTAACCTTCTCACTCCCTTCTTATCCTTTTTCTTTATCCACAAGATAATTAAATTTGTAAAATCACCTTTATTTCTTTAAGTTTATTTCCTCGTGAATTCAAGATTAGGATGAATATGTCACATACATTTTTCTTGCCACAATGTACTATATCTATTATCATTATAAAAATAGTGGGGGAAGGGTGGGGGTGAAGGAATTGATTTTATGAATCATGAAAATATATTATAGTGATTACAACCCATTATTATTATTTAAGTATAAAAAATTTCAAATATCAAGAAAGCATAGAATACAAAATGATAGGAATTAATCAAAGGAAGGTGATATTTACTTCCCTATAACAATGAATTCAGTATGTTTGTATAACAATGCATCATTATTTCATAAGTACCCGTGGAAAAGAGTAGTTGACTCTAAAACAAATAATCATCACTAAGAATATATGCAACTCTCTCAAGCAATTAATCTTTAGTTAAAACAATAATGGGTGATGACTTTTTAAAACTCTTCTCAAGACTAAAATGAGAATGCGACAATACAAGATCTAATATTGAAAAAGTGACTAATTAAACTCTCTTAATAATTCATCTTAGAAAGATTCTTATCTGGAATATACTTAATACATTCATACCTGATTACTTAATTGGTGAAGGAAGGTAATCAATTTAAATATTTCTTTTCTCATTCATACATTATTTTTCCTTTCATATTTCTTTTAAATAGTTTAATTAGGATTTTTTAAGGAAAAATTCCTTTCCAACATGACTGAGTTGTTGATTTATAAAATCTATTAAAGAAATAAGAAAAATTTCAAAACCAAGAAATGCAACTAGAAAGAAAAGACAAATCAAAGAAGAGTAACTAAATAAGACTAGAAAGAAGAATATAGTAAACATCACTAAACTAAGGTTATACTAAAAAGTGTTGGCTTAACACAAGTTGAGAAAAAGGTCAAAGGAATAACATCCATTTGCATGATTCCAAACTTGAGAAAGGAAAGATATTAAAAGGTATTGAGTAGTCTTAATGAAATATGGAAAGAATTATAACGCTCAAACTTTTACTAACTATGGATATGGTAGTAGAATTAAAACTCAAAGGAAAGCCAACTAAGGAAAAAATTTCCAATCAAAATGTAATTAGAAAGAATATATCAAATTGGAAATCTCCAAGTGTTTGCTATCATAATTTTCCATGAACTCTTAATTTTGTAATATGATAATATGTCCATCAAAAGTATGAATTGTGAAAAAAATGCTAGTCCAAATACATAGAGACAGAGCCTTAGAGAGTGTGTCAACTAATTGTTTCGCTTTTTTTAAATGATTTTCCACGAAAAATTCTTCCACGGAAAACATTTAACATGATAAAATTTATTTTCTTCCTATTTCTCCTGAAATTCCTTTTCTGCTCAACCAACAAGTTATTTTAATAAAAATAAGAAAAAGCAAAGAAAAAATAGATTGGAAACCAATGCACTTGGACTACATTGAGTAATCTAATGAAAGAAAATCAAAATCACAAGAGGAAAATAATGTCCTACATTAACAATGAAGAAATTAACTAATCTAATTAATTCTACTCATATATAAGTATTTAAGATCAATTTTCAAATCATGATAGGCCCAAAATATACCAAGGAAAATAAAGGCCTACATCAACAATGAAGAAATTAACTAATCTAATTAATTATACTCATATCTAAGTATTTAATATAAATTTTCAAATCATGATAGGCCCAAAATATACCAATGCCCCAATGATAATATTGAAATCAAGCAAACATGTACAAATCAAAATATCAATATATTGTAAACCAAAACATAAAGGAGAAACTAGATACTGAGGAATATGTAGAATTGTAAATTTTAACTCTTATGCCTATGGATATTCGATCTTTCAATTGTTTTACATATAAATACATTCTTCTTTTTATAAATTTAAATTAATACTGTGATAGATTAAATTCCTTTCACCATGATATGAGATGTTCACCTAATCAATTTTTTTTCCTTTTGAAAACAAACAAAAGAAATATAAATATAAATAGAGGCTAAATGAAACAAAAAATAAAATTCTAAACCAATTACATAGATATGACATCAATTTAAAAATCATGATAACATCATTACTTGATTGCATGTCAAAAGAGATTTCTTAGAATAAAATAGTGAAGTATAAACAAATTTTTTATTTCATTTTACTCTCTTTGACTATTCTTTCTTCCTCATTTTTTAAAATATAACCATTTTAGAATGATATCTTATGTGAGCTTAAAATAAACTAAGAAGGTTATGGTAGGATTAGAAAATAAAATGTTTTTAACCAATGATGTTGTAAGCAAGGAAATTTATATCCAATAGAGAGTTAATGAAAGAGTATGCTTCGTTGAATAAATTTTGATGATGACTCTTCATCACTGATAAATTGATGTAGCATTTCATAATGGAATTATTTTTAAAATAATGAAAGATCGATAATAAAAATTTCAAATAAACCCTTGATCAGGGTGTTTTTTGATGGGATATTGGAGGTTGGGGGGGAGCCTACCATCCTGTTGTCTCCCACAACATTTAAGAGTGGAGTGGCATGGCCAACCCTCCCCATTCAACACACATGCAAACTGAATAGACTAATCTTCATTCCCATGCTAATCTTTACTTTGTTCAACCATTCCTAGAGGGGAGACCTTGATCTCCAACTTTTCTGGTATATCTAGGCTTCTCGCCCACCAGAAGTGGGACTGTAACATGCCCCCTTACTAGCCATAAACCTCACTAAGGGTGAAAGGAGGCATGTCACTATTCTAATCCAACCTCCAAGGTATAGTTATTAAGATGGGGTCTAAAATTTCACTCCATTTCCACCTTTTCAAAACTCAAAACCAATAGTTCCATTTTGTTCATATCTTCAATACCTTTCCAGTGATATAAAATTTTCCCCAATTTGCTTCCTAGATTGAAAGTTATGACCTTTTAAAATCTGGCCTCTCAGACTTTGTCATGTCATCCTAACCTATGACGTAGCACCCACAAGGTTCCCATATGGCTATCTACATGAGTTCCCTATCATCCTTCATGGTTGCCACAATGGCTTTTCCATGTAACCCTAAACTTAAACCCCAAAAATCCACTTAACAACTTCATGTGAATGCTTCGATGGTTTGAGAGGTGGGATACAACTCCATTTTTGTTTACAAACATGAATATTTTTCATATATCGTGGTCCATCAGCACCAAACCCCCATCCATATGTACTTTAACACAATTTCGAGTCTTCTTGGTGGTTAGCAGTCTCGCAAATTCTCAACGAATTCTATCAATTTCCTTGTTTTCCAGCTCCCTCATGTCGCCCTGCTCACGATTTGGCATGTCACGCCCGCACCCAATGGCCCAATGGTCTAGTTACCTAGAGAAATAGAGGTTAACATCAAAATCTAAAGTAAATATTTGTCCCATCCTCTATGTGCCATCGATTTCCCAACTGCCTCCAATGCCTCACACTCAGTAGCTTGGGATGATGTCAAGTCAGGGTGATGTCACACTTATGTCACCCACACCACTTGACCTCCTTCAGGAGTGATACATGTCACCTATTTTAGGCCCCTTTGGACCTACCAAACGGTCAAATTAAGGTGCCAAGTGTCATCCTAGGAGGGCACCACATCACCCTACCCCCACATCACAATCTCTAATGGCCATGGGGTCCAAACAAAGCCCTCAACCATTAGCAAAAGTTGAATTTATGAATTATAATTGAATTTTTGTGTTTAATGTGGTTTTCCAATTGAGGGTCTGGGACAATAATTTCTCCCATCACTTTACAACACTGGGTTTTGTCCCAACCCACACACACACATATAATTGTGTAAATGTGAACAAAACTAGGCATTAGCCCTTTGTGCTTATTTACAATGTTGGATATTATGGTGCCATGGGGCTTATACCTAGCCCTTTGAACTTCAAATGTTTCCAACCTCGTGCCATGTTTACATATATGAGTGCAACAAGGCTTGTGCCTAACCTCTGATACTTCCTCCTGTATTGGCATATATATAAATTAATTTAAGGAGTCTATAGATCGACCTTTAGCTATTCTTCCTGAGCTTAAAACAATAATACCAAGGCATGGTATACAATTGGTTTCACATCAAATTTAGGTGACATTGAGTTTAAACAAGGATTCAACCACTCCCTTTAATTTAGACCATTCAAGCCATTTACCAACTCATAACAAGCTAAAAATTCATATCCCATGTTGCATTGGAAATTAACATAAAACAACTCAATAAATCATAACATAATTCACCCATTATTTCACGAAAACGCACAAGAACCAATGTTCTTTGAAGTTGAACTAAATATCTCATCAATGCTAAAGCCAGTTCATGATACTCACATTAAAATAATAGAAAAAATCATTAACATTTCCATTATTCAAGAGTTAATCCTTGCTCAACAGTTGTTTAGAACTTAGCATAAACAAGGCCTTGCATTTTTAATTTTTCTAAGGGATATATTGTGATTTTCTTTGATAATTTCATTTCTTCATTAACACATTAATTTCACCCCATATCATGATTACATTATTCAGATTTACATCATTATTCATCAACATATGCAACTATGTACAAAGAATAACATCATTATCATCAATGCAACGAAACATAAAGGAATAGTTGAAGAAAAGCATGCACACATAGAGACACCAGGATTGGTCCGAGACTAGGGCAAAACCCATATGGGGAAAACCATTGCAAATTATTCTCCTTCGTAGATCGTCATCAAATGATACAACAAAAGAGAGTACAATGATCCATATATTCGTCTTGGCAACTAACCAGTAAAACAACTATGACATATATGAAATGAACCTAATCATGCTTATACTAAAACCATGATTCTAAGGACTGTAATGTATAGCGACTATCTGTAGTCAACTGATGAATACTATTTTCACTGAGAAGAGTCTTCGGAATACTAAAATTTTATCTTTTAGTCCCAATCGCATGGAGGAGGAGTTGTGCAAGCGACTATGGCAGTCTTGCATGCTCCCTGGTGAAGTGTATACGTGCGTCTCGGATAAATACACTCATATCTACCTAAAACCCTGAAGCACACCCTTCAGGTTACTATGAAAGAAACTAAGGCTATCCATTCGTACCCTTGACCACCTTGTGCGTGCAACTGGGGACCAAACTACTCGATCTGCTTTAGAAACCCCAGACGCTCCCTTAAGGCTTATGTACGAGCATCTGAGAGTTCCTACACACACCATTGACCACTCTGTGTATGCGTTTGGGGTCGAAAATACTCAGTTACGTGCACACGATTGAGAAATAAAAACCCTAGATCCATGTGAGCTTCAACCTTGTAGCTTCGAACCCTTGTGCGAACTTTCTCCATCAGACCTATGTGAACCAAGACAATAGAAGATAAGATAAGATGGTTTGATCAATGTTTCCAAATGAGCTTGAGGTATCTTCTGTTTTTAGGCTTCCATGAGGGTCCACTTGATGTTGAGGCCAACTTGTCTAATTGTACATATGCATAGGGCCGACTCGATCCAATATACATGAGTGGGAACATAAATTCAAAAACCAACTTATACTTGTCCAAATGAGGTTCTATTTAAGTATATTTTGGTCCTCTCAAAAACAGGAATCTGTTGAAATTATTATCTTCATCATATGAGTTGTCAAAAGTGGAATTTGATTGAGGTTGCATAATTTGAACACTCCCTCTCAACTAGGGAGAATTCCACCTTCCGATATATGTTCAATGATCAATATTCCATTCAAGTTTCATCATGTATCATCATTGATCATCTCCGTCACGTAGTCATCATGCCATGACCATCTAAAGTGTCTTATCATGACAAATCATCAATGTACATTTCGATTTATCCCTTGCTTATTCCTGCATATCTCTTGATTTTTCCTACTCATATAATGAACATTCTCGAATCTAAAAGGAGAATTTTTCATTGGAGGGGAGATCAATATACCACCCTCTATCCATCATGATATTTCCTAGAAACTTTACCAGCAGAATAATACTCGGGGATATTAACGGCAGTTGAATCTGTGACCAGTATCATAATTGGAGAGCATACCATCAAGGGTGCATATCTCAACTTGGAACCACATCGGGGATCTCAATCTCAACCCAGAATCTCATGGGGGAGCTATACATCTACAATCCCGTATTGAGCAGTAGGATATCCAAACATGTGGGGGAGTACATCTCAACCCTGAGATCACATCGGGGAGCTCAATCTCAACTTGAAACCACATAGGGTTATCTCAACCCATCCTATTGCCTATTGATCTTTTCATCGATGACCATAAATAGTCATGTGGTAGAACACCTACATCATAATTAACTTGGGTTGTGTTGAGGGCCCTGAAATCGGGTCAACAACAAGGGGGATACCCACCCGGTCGGGAACCTGGTTGGCGGCTCCGTGCCCATTTGGTGTAGCGGGTCCGACTGGGGATAACGGGACCAGCTTCCCGTTCTAAGGGGGTGTGTGTGTGTAGAGTTTAGTGATGTGTGTGTGTGTAGAATATGATAATGAAAATATAGAATTATTTCTAAGCTAATCTAATTCTGAACTCTGAGAGTGAATTTTATACTACTTTATTCTATAAAGAATAACACATCTAATCTACGCTAACCCGGGATAGAACTTTTTCCATTATGTGATCTAGAAAGGTTTCACACAATAATTGGTAATGAATATTATTCAGCTATTATGAGAATATAAATCAATTAAGATGAACCATCTTGCATAAAAAGTTAAGCAAAACGATTGTGAATAGCATATCGCATAATCAGTTATTCATGTATTAAGCACAAATCAATGACTCCACCGTACAAAAGTGCCAAATGGTAGTCCACTCATTCATACGTTAACATATAAACAACATCAGCTGTATATTACTCTAAGAATGCAAGCAGAAACTCGTCAAGAGATAAAAGTACCATTTATGACTGACTTTATACTCACAGACCTGAAGCAATAATGATCTATTTCTACTTACTTCTAATGCCTACTAAGAGTAGAGAAGTGCAACATCAGTAGCAGGTATTAAAATGAAAACATAAATAAATCTTGATCCGTCCATTCATCAAAAACCCCCTCCGAGGGTGCAAAAGTGCATGTTCTGAGGACAAGTTTTTTGACAAATTTCCGGACCCTTCTCCAATGCAACGAGAAGGGTTAAATACTACTAACCGGCTAATTTTAATTACACAAATTGAGGGAACAGCTTCAAATGACCGCCCTTTTACTAAAAGCAATTTTATTTCTAAAAATCAAATCTAATTTCTAACCGTTTCTGTATCTGTTCTTTAGTGCTGTAAGCAATGCGCTGTTCGCCCTGAAAGAGTCGGCTGGTTGTTCTTTCCTTTTGTTCGAGCTTGAAAATTAGAAATAACAAGAGCTGGCACCTCTTTCTGACAGGCTAGAAGATATTTTCGAAAACCTTTCTCTGGCTGGGTGTATTCGCTGTGCGCACACTTAGCACAACCTAGTTTCTTCTCGAACTGATTTTGCTGTTGCTATTTCGGTTTCCGGTCGTGCGAATGACTCAATGAGTTAGAAGTCGCGCTGTATGGACAATCCCCTGTTTCGAGAATTGTTTCCGTTCTTTGTTCCAGGCTTTTCTGGAGCGTCTTCCTTCTCTTGCGCTTCTTTCTCTGCTTTACCAAGTCTGAGCTTCAGGATCTTTTGTAAACACACTGCTTTTGTGCGCCTTTGACTCTGAGTCTTGGACAATCTATTTTCATCAGTGCCTGTTGGGCGATATTCTGGAATCCGCGGTTCTGCTACATGCGGCATCCAATTGCGGAGGCATTTTCTCTCTGTTGTCTTATTGGCGCTCTTCCCTTAGATGTTTCCTGCATATAGATTTATATCAGTAGCATGTCTTGCAGTTTACGCAAAGAAGAAGGGAAATGACGAAAGATTGACATGAAAGCATTAAATTCTAATGAATGCGTAATTCTGACATTCATCATGACTTGACTCTTCGATAAATGTGATGCAATCATTTCTGGATACTCAAGCATGTGGTCATTAATTTCCCGTAAGGTGCGCACCTAATTTTGGGCTCACAGATTATGCTGAGGAATGCCTGTGATGAATTATTTCTGCGATTTGCATCGCAGTCTTGAAAATTGTGATGTAAATAGGTGGCGTTGCAGCCATTGACAGTCTCATTCGTCGCAAACCATAGGTCACAGATCGTAGCTTTGCATGGTCGCAGATCGCATATCGCAATATCGCACGATCGCAAGGTTTTCGCTTTGTCACTTCGTGCTGCTCATGCGACATTGCGACGTGCGACGTCGCATATCGGTAGTCGGTGTTTCTTCAGGTTTTCCCATCAAGCGCTTTTGATGTTCGCGATGCGATGGGTTCTCGCGTCGCTCGTTTTTAGTGTGTTTGTGCGCTTTGGGCAAGCGCTCTTTTTTCCATTGCGACGCGATATAGCTCTTAGGGGGTTGATACAAAAGTTTTTTTTTTCAAACAAAAATATTTTTTGGATTTTTGGCTAAGGGTCCCCCTTTGCTTGATGTTATTACTAATATCAAACAAAGAGGGGGGTTGTTGGTGACCACAACAATGGCGATTCACTGTGAAGAACCAGTTGTCTCTGCATTTCTATTGACCGTTCACTTCCGAAATAGAAATTTTTTTTATATGTCTAAATTTTGTTATGGACAGATAGAGTAGATTACCCCTCACCTTGTCGATGATATTTTGTCTCAACCTATTTTATATCTCAATTTCTTGCTTCCTCATGTTTCTTCTTGCATTTGCATCAGACATTACTTGGTCTTGATAAAAGATAAAATAAGGTCTTCTCTGCGTACCGGCTTAAAAGTATGCTCATTTGTCGTAGGTAGAGCCTCTGCTGCCCGCAAGCGTCCATAGCCTCGACAAGGTTACCATATTATCCAGCAATGATCCTTTTTCCTGCTTTGAGGTTACTCGCAACATTCCAGAGAAAAATCCTTTTTAACACACTTTTCCTTTTTTAATTCTCTAAAGAACAATGTCTTGGTTTGGTGGCCAAATTATGACACAGTCATTCACCTGATTTACACTTTTGCTAAACAAGCCGGCTCGTGATGAGACCTCTTGTCTTTTGATTGCAACAATCTTAAGTCGTTGCCCTGTTTTGATAGACAGTATTGGCAAAGTCAGCAAGTTATAATATCTGTGATCATGATAAGCCGACTCGTGATGATACCTCTTATTCTTTGAGATATAGCGTTTTGCTTGGATTGTTTCTCTGGATGCTGTAGTTTCCTTTTTGCAGGGAGGAAGTCATTGTTTTTCCTTAAGAAAGCTCTGGATGACAATAATAGAGTTTTCAAAAACAACAGCTTTGCAGAGAATGCTTATTTTATTATTGATGATACCCTTCATGGTGCTGATACAAAACAATTCTTTTACCAGAGGTTGCTTTTGTAAAAGTTTTTTAGAGGTTGAAATGAGTATCGTAATCAAAGTGAAGTTAACTCTATTTGTCAATAATAAAATTCAGACTTTTCAAAAATTTTGCTATTTGTACAAGAGAAATCAAAATCTGATAGAGAATTGGCGTGCTCTTTCATGAATCCTTTTTAAATGATCATCTACAACGGGTTTTATTTCAAAAGAGAAAAGCAAAACAAAAATAAAAACTAAAAACTAAATCTATCCTACAAAAATTAGAAGATTTCTCTTCTATGGAAAATATAATTTAAGAATCAGTCCATTGATAGGTAAAGAATCTCTCCTTCCTACCAGATCCTGCAATACGAATGTAGATGGGCCTACGACTTCCACAATCTGAAAAGGGCCAAGCCACAGCTTCTGAAATTTCGTATGTTTGCCCTTTTCTTCATGATCCTTATCCCATTTCAAAACTAAATCACCCATCTGAAAGTTTTTTCTGGTCATGATGCTTGAGTCAAAAGAAGATTTTGTTAGCGCTTGGTGATGTGCATGGGTTTCCCTAGCTTGTTCTCGTTGTTCTTCTAGTTTGATTGTTTCCATGTGTCTTAATTGTAATGAGGAAGTAGGTACTTCATCGATGTATTGCACTAAAGACAAAGAGGGAATGACTAAGTGAGTCGGAAGAACCACTTCCCTCCCATAAACTAAATTAAAGGGAGAAGTGCCGATTGAAGCTTTCTTTGTGATTCTATCAGCCCATAAAGCATTTACCAGCGCTTTGTGCCAATTCCTTTGGTTTTGGTCAACTGTTCTTTTGATAATTCTGATTAGGTTCTTGTTTGTTGATTCAGCCAATCCATTACCTTGCGGATAGTAGTTGGCAGAATATTTCAGTTTGAACCCTCTTTTAAGCGCAAACTCAGTCATAGAATTTCCAGAAAAATATGAAGCGTTATCAAACATTAAGGCCGTTGGCAATCCAAACCTAGTTATGATAAATTGGTCTATGAACTCAATAATGTTTTCAGAATGAACTGTCTTGAGAGGAACTGCTTCTACCCATTTGGTAAAATAATCAGTTGCCGTAAGGATATACTTATGCTGCTTAGAAGAGTGAGGAACGATCTCACCTATTATGTCCAAGCCCCATTGACTGAATGGTTGGTCGATGTTGACCGGTTGTAGCGGCATGGATGGTTTCCTTTTTTTTCCTACAGCAGTATGGCAGACTTGGCATTTCCTTACGTGATTGTATGAGTCTTTGAACAACGTGGGCCAATAATATCCTGCACGCAAGATTTTGTGTGCAGTCGCATCTCCGGCATAGTGTCCACCTGCTGGTCCATCGTGAAGTTCCTGCAAAACATTTTCGGCTTCAGTTTTCTCAAGACACCTAAGGAGTACAGAATCGTAATTCTTCTTAAACAGGACATCATTTATGAGCTAGTATTGTTTAGCTTTTAATCTCAGAGCTATTTTCTTGGTATGATCCAGATGTGATGGAGCATACCCGTTCTTAAGAAAATAAATGGTGTCAGCATATAATGATTCTGCATCGTTTAGGCTTACCTCATATGCTTGTACCTCTTCAGATGAGTTCTCTAGGATTTGCGATGCTCTAGCTAACATCTTGCAGAAGCCTTGACCTCTTACGATGTTTGTTGGTTTGATCTCAAGATCATATTCTTGTAAAGCGGTAATCCAATTAGCTCTCTTCTCGCCCACGTCTTTCTGCACCAAAAGGTTCCTTACCGCTGGAAACGGCACTACGACTTTGGTGTGGGCTTTAAGCAAGAAAGGTCTGAAATATTTGATTGCTTTGAAAACAACATATGCTTTTTTCTCTACGTCTGAGTAATTAATTTCAGCACCTTGTAAGTTCGAGCTAAAGAATGCAATTGGAGCTTCCGCTTTCTCTTGATTTGCTTGGGTCAAAATCACGGCATAGGATTTCTCTGAGGCAAAAGTGTATAAGATGAAAGATTCTGAAAAATTTGGGGTGGCCAAAGATGGAGCATTGATGATAGCTTGTTTGATTAAGTTAAATGCTTCGTGCTCATCTAGACCCCATTTGAAAGTTGAATTCTTTTTTATCATATTTTGTAAGGGAGAAATAATACGTGAAAAATCTGGGACAAATCTTTTGACAAAATTGATCTGTCCAAGGAAGTATTGCATGGCTTTCTTGTTATGAGGTATGGATATTTCAGAAATTTCCTTGATTCTGTCGGGTTCTATGTGAATACCGGATTTCGACACTATGAATCCGAGCAATTTCCCTTTGCTTAACGCAAAGAAAGATTTCTTTGGGTTGAGCGAAATCCCATACCTCAAGCATCTTTGAAAGATTTGCTTCAAATATTTGAGGTGGTTGTTTCGATTTTTGGAGTACACTGTTATATCATCCAGGTAAATCACTACTGATTTATTGACTAACCCTTTAAACGCGATGTCCATGGCTCTCTAAAAGGTAGCTCCGGCATTGATTAGACCAAATGGCATCTTCCGATATGCATAAGTGCCCCATTTGGTTCGGAACGTAGTCTTTAACTG
Source organism: Pinus tabuliformis (assembly GCA_031772625.1). Taxonomy (NCBI): domain Eukaryota; kingdom Viridiplantae; phylum Streptophyta; class Pinopsida; order Pinales; family Pinaceae; genus Pinus; species Pinus tabuliformis. The sequence goes on along the minus strand of CM062804.1, from coordinate 623,926,589 downwards.
ATCATCGGGATGCACCAGTACTTGATTGTATCCTGAGAATCCATCCAGGAATGACATTAATTCTGAGCCTGCTACTGCCTGTAGAATTTGCTCCATAGGTGGGAGGGGAAAGTTATCTTTCTGACAGGCTTTGTTGAGATTTCGGAAATCAATACAGATTCTAATGTCTCCGTTTTTCTTCCTGACGGGCACCATATTGGATACCCATTTAGAATGCCTGACGGGGAAGATTATTCTGGCTCTCAACAACTTATTAAGCTCAATTTTTATCTGATTTTCTAGGTTAGGGTGTATTTTTATGAGCTTCTGCTGGACAGGTTTTTCATTGTCAATCATAGGGATAACATGTTGAATGATAGAAGTGTTGTAAGTCTTCAGCTCATCGTAATTCCAGGCAAAAACGTTTTTGTATTGTCTCAGAAGACGGATATATGCTGATTTTTCTTCAGGGGCTAGGCCCTGGCCTAGCTGTGGCTTCTGATCGGTCCCTAGGTTTACTAATTCATAGTTCAGGGTAGAACTGCAAAGTTTAGCATTGGCGGACCTTTTAAACCGACTTTTCAAATCATATAGATATTCTAGCTTGACCACCGATTTCGGTATAGCATTGTCAGAGCTATTTTGTTGTATTTGATGATCATGATGGTCTTCGTCGATTATCTGATTTGAGTAGGATCCTTCAGAAGTAAGGAAATTTACGATGTCAGGATCGTCGTTGAACACTCTCCAATTGGTGATATTGTCAAGGATGGATGGTTTAAAGATCAATTCTATTGAAAACCTATCAGGACTAAAATCTTCAGAAGGGATAAGTCTAGAGGCTACGTTAGCTAACAGGTCTGCGCTCGCGTTTTGAATTCTTGGAATTGACGAGATGTTGAATGCTACGAAATGTGCAGTGAGATCTTGAACTAATGTTTGATAATGCTTTAAATGACTTGACAGACAATGTATGGTGTTACGTACCTGTTTTACAACGATCTCCGAATCTCCAAAGACTTGAAGATACTTAATGTTCAATCCGATTGCTTTGTATAGGCCTTGAACCAAGGCTTCGTACTCCGCTGTGTTGTTCATGAAATCGAACTCAAGTCTGCATGTGAGCATAATCTTTTTCCCGTCTGGGTTAATCAGAACGCATCCTGCTCCTGCTCCCTCATTTGATTTAGATCCGTCAAAATATAATTTCCAAAATAAAGATGTATTTACAGAATTATCTAAAAAATTAAAACATTTTGAGTCATCAGTTTGTGAGAAATTTTCAACTTGGGATAAAATTGAATTCTCTAAGTATGGTGAAATATGAGCATTGAAATTACCTAGGAAAGATTCTATTGCGTAATTGCCTACAATGCTGCTATTGTACGTTATGGCCTCATTTTCTCCTTCCAGTTCTGTCACTATGTATTTTTGGTGCAACTCTCGTTCAACCTTTATCTGATTTGGTTTACCATTGTATGGTAACCACATGTGCGACCAATCGGTTGAAAAATATCCGTGGAGTTTTTCCGACCAATCCCTGCTAAGAATCAAACCATAGAACTCAGGGATATCAGCTACTAGAATGTCGATAATCTGACACACTTTCGGGTTAGACGACAATCTTATGGTCACCTGATTGAGTTCACCAATCACTTCGACTTGGGATCGATCAAGTTGAACTATGCGTACTGCAGATTTTTGAGGTTGCACATTCAATTTAGCACATATTGACCTGGGTAAAATATTCGTTGAAGCACCAGAATCGACCAAGCAATTGTGCACGTTTTTGTTGAAGATTTCATATGTGAGAAGAAAAGGAGTATGAGATCTTGATCTTCCTCCAATCAAGGCGATGTCATTTGGATCAATTTTATTGATCGTGTTTGTTGGAGGCCTTCCCAGATTGTGGGAAGATACCGCTGTAGGTAAAGATGTAGTAGGCACAGCATGTAATTCTTTCATCATTATTTTCTGTTGGTGTTTCAATTTACTCAATTCATACAGATTGATATTAGCCCTAGTCTTCTTCATGTCATCAATGATGTTATACTCCATTTCATCCGACACTATTAGTGTTCTTGATGGAGGCATTTGATCAGATTGGACTGGGCTAATCTGGGTCGCTTTAGCAGTTGTCTTTTTTGTTGCGACCTTTTCTTTTGTTGCAGGGCTTGCGCCCTTTTGTTTTGGGGTAGTTATGGGAGGATCAAGTTGATTTTTGCTTCTCGTGCTAACAGGAAATGCTTCTTGATCCTATTCTTGTGGGAGGATGAAGTCCCACATTCCTTGTAGTTCTACGACCTCTTCCTCGTCGGTCTGCCCTTCAGTGGTATTCTCTTCTTCTTCGTCTTCTTCAGATTCAACGTTTGAGACAACACTAGGTGGTCTTACCTCCATGGGAGGATTTCTTTTAAAAGTCCTAAAGGGCTTTTTCGAAGAAGTCTCCGATACTTGTTTCTTAATATCAATCATCTCATTTTACATGGTTTTCAACACTTTTTGTAATCCTTCCAAATCGAAAGGATCTTTCGTTTGCTTCTTCTTGGTGTCTTCTTTGAAAGAGATCTTCTTAGATTTGCGTTCTTCTATAGCAGATCTCTTTTCTAGGCTACCACGCATTTTTCCACTGCTAACGCTTCTGTCAAGTTGTCGACTAAGGTGGTATTGTTTTCCCTATCTACGAAGATAGCCAAGTTTGGAGGTAAAGCCGTGATGTACCATTCACATCTTACTTCCTCGCTGGGTTGTGAGGTAGCGGGGATTTTGTTGAGGATCTTATTGAACCGTAAGTTAAAATCTTTAATGGGTTCTCTAGCCTCAGCCTTAAGATTAGATAGGTCACTGATCAATGTCGTCGTGGATCTGTCATCACCAAACTTGGTGAGGAACTGACTTTGAAAAATGTCCCAGCTAGTGAAGGATCCGGAAGGTAACGAAAAGTACCATGACCCGGCTGTTCCTTGCATTGTATAAGGGAACAGCCGGACAACAGCGTCTTCGTTAGTGACTCCGTTGAGATTAACAGACAACATGAAATTATTGATATGTTCCTCGGCTAGCATGCCTGCTTCCGGATTGAATTTAGGCAGCCATTTCTCAGGATGGGCCGGTATAGGGCTCAGGGGAGGAGGCATTAAAACCGCCCCAGGATTGTTCCATGGAGACTGGGCCATCGTTGAGCTGCTAGTTAATGGAAGTGTAGAAGATGAATTCTGATGCTGAGAAGATGAAGATATTAAGATCTTTGATGTTTGAAGAGGAAGGTTTGTAGAAGATGGGTGAGTGAGTTGGAATGAAAGAGTGGGTGGTTGACTTCGCGGTGAGGGAGTTGATATGGACGAAGTGGATGAAGGAGTCTGACTGTCAGACTCTGGTGGTGTTTTCCTTGCTCTTTTCTTGGTGGGGAGAGGGAGTTCACTTGGTTGTATGCCAAATTTTTCACTCTTTGATCTGGTAAGGGGATGAGCAGGGTTATACTGCGAAGTCACACTGCTTTTAGATTTATCAGACTTCTGGTTAAAAATAGAAAATCCCTGGAGTTTACGAATCAAAGTCCGAATTTCAGGGGATTCAATGATAGATCGGTCTGATATATTCGAATATGTAGCAGTGGTAGATACTCGAGCGACTTCAAATTCCAGGTTTAACTGTGTTGGAGAAGTCGAGGGAGTTGATGAGGGTGTATTACTCTCATAATGGTATTTAGATATTTCTTTAGGTGCCATTCATAGTTCGTGCCCTCCTTCTAGCACCAAATATGTTGAGGGCCCTGAAATCGGGTCAACAACAAGGGGGATACCCACCCGGTCGGGAACCTGGTTGGCGGCTCCGTGCCCGTTTGGTGTAGCGGGTCCGACTGGGGATAACGGGACCAACTTCCCGTTCTAAGGGGGTGTGTGTGTGTAGAGTTTAGTGATGTGTGTGTGTGTAGAATATGATAATGAAAATATAGAATTATTTCTAAGCTAATCTAGTTCTGAACTCTGAGAGTGAATTTTATACTACATTAATCTATAAAGAATAACACATCTAATCTACGCTAACCCGGGATAGAACTTTTTCCATTATGCGATCTAGAAAGGTTTCACACAATAACTGGTAATGAAGATTATTCAGCTATTATGAGAATATAAATCAATTAAGATGAACCATCCTGCATAAAAAGTTAAGCAAAACGATTGTGAATAGCATATCGCATAATCAGTTATTCATGTATTAAGCACAAATCAATGACTCCACCGTACAAAAGTGCCAAATGGTAGTCCACTCATTCATAAGTTAACATATAAACAACATCAGCTGTATATTACTCTAAGAATGCAAGCAGAAACTCGTCAAGAGATAAAAGTACCATTTATGACTGACTTTATACTCACAGACCTGAAGCAATAATGATCTATTTCTACTTACTTCTAATGCCTACTAAGAGTACAGAAGTGCAACATCAGTAGCAGGTATTAAAATGCAAACATAAATAAATCTTGATCCGTCCATTCATCAAAAACCCCCTCCGAGGGTGCAAAAGTGCATGTTCTGAGGACAAGTTTTTTGACAAATTTCCAGACCCTTCTCCAATGCAATGAGAAGGGTTAAATACTACTAACCGGCTAATTTTAATTACACAAATTGAGGGAACAGCTTCAAATGACCGCCCTTTTACTAAAAGCAAATTTATTTCTAAAAATCAAATCTAATTTCTAACCGTTTCTGTATCTGTTCTTTAGTGCTGTAAGCAATGCGCTGTTCGCCCTGAAAGAGTCGGCTGGTTGTTCTTTCATTTTGTTCGAGCTTGAAAATTAGAAATAACAAGAGCTGGCACCTCTTTCTGACAGGCTAGAAGATATTTTCGAAAACCTTTCTCTGGCTGGGTGTATTCGCTGTGCGCACACTTAGCACAACCTAGTTTCTTCTCGAACTGATTTTGCTGTTGCTATTTCGGTTTCTGGTCGTGCGAATGACTCAATGAGTTAGAAGTCGCGCTGTATGGACAATCCCCTATTTCGAGAATTGTTTCCATTCTTTGTTCCAGGCTTTTCTGGAGCGTCTTCCTTCTCTTGCGCTTCTTTCTCTGCTTTACCAAGTCTGAGCTTCAGGATCTTTTGTAAACACGCTGCTTTTGTGCGCCTTTGACTCGAAGTCTTGGACAATCTATTTTCATCAGTGCCTGTTGGGCGATATTCTGGAATCCGCGGTTCTGCTGCATGCGGCATCCAATTGCGGAGGCATTTTCTCTCTGTTGTCTTATTGGCACTCTTCCCTTAGATGTTTCCTGCATATAGATTTATATCAGTAGCATGTCTTGCAGTTTACGCAAAGAAGAAGGGAAATGACGAAAAGATTGACATGAAAGCATTAAATTCTAATGAATGCGTAATTCTGACATTCATCATGACTTGACTCTTCGATAAATGCGATGCAATCATTTCTGGATACTCAAGCATGTGGTAATTAATTTCCCGTAAGGTGCGCGCCTAATTTTGGGCTCACAGATCATGCTGAGGAATGCCTGTGATGAATTATTTCTACGATTTTCATCGCAGTCTTGAAAATTGTGATGTAAATAGGTGGCATTGCAGCCATTGACAGTCTCATTCATCGCAAACCATAGGTCGCAGATCGCAGCTTTGCATGGTCGCAGATCGCATATCGCAATATCGCACGATCGCAAGGTTTTCGCTTTGTCACTTCGTGCTGCTCATGCGACATTGCGACGTGGGACGTCGCATATTGGCCGTCGGTGTTTCTTCAGGTTTTCCCTTTTCAAGCGCTTTTGATGTTCGCGATGCGATGGGTTCTCGCGTTGCTCGTTTTTAGTGTGTTTGTGCGCTTTGGGCAAGCGCTCTTTTTTCCATTGCGACGCGATATAGCTCTTAGGGGGTTGATACAAAAGATTTTTTTTTCAAACAAAAATATTTTTTGGATTTTTGGCTAAGGGTCCCCCTTTGCTTGATGTTATTACTAATATCAAACAAAGAGGGGGGTTGTTGGTGACCACAACAGGTTGTACACCGCAATTACACTCTAAATCCGTTGGCCAAATGGGGAGCAATATTCCCGACAAGCCTTGCTTGTGGTTATGATGCCAACTGGGGTATACTCTGCAAAGACCAGATAGGGGAGTAACATTATCCAACCCTATGAATATAGGGAAGAAACATCTCCAACCCTATGGGTAATAAATAGGGGTCATACCCTATTTTCCATAGTTCCCTCAACTAGAGGAGTCCTCTATCTCAATTTCTCACCCTAGGAGCTTAGAAAGAGAGGAAGAGTTGGCTCAGTGTCCTCGATCAATTATTCTCTCATCATACCCAAATCTAATATATGCTTATCTCAATAGTAGTTGTTTCCTGTTCATACATGACATCAAATCAAATATCATGTTAGATCATAAATAGTCATATAAATTACAAAGGATACCATGTTGATACTCCCTCTAAAGGAGGTTCCAACCACAAGCCTAATCTTGTCTCATACAACTGCACTGTCTCAATATATGAGAGTATCTCGGTCCCAACTATATATATCAGATTTTCTACCAATCATATTGCACTCTTATTGTTTTAATGTATCATTGTAGTATCTAGGACCATTCTCAAACAAATCTCTAAGGAGCTTCTTCATCCTTCCTCATAGCTGGTCATGCTAGCAACATTGTACTCATCCTTGGTCGTGCTATGGATCCCTCATCCAAGGTATCATGGTAGATCTCATACTAAAGAAACATCCAAATGTGCTCATCAACAATAATATCAAATATCAACAATACATCCATGCAGTCACATATCATATAAAGAATATATTAGATCAAGAATTGATCATCTTATGAAAATATCTCAAAGGATGCTTAGTGGAAACTCAATGTGAATGAAGAAACTCAATTATGAACTCCTTGAGGTTCTATTCACATCATCTATATATATATATATATATATATATATATATATATATATATATATATATATATGGATGTTCAAAGAGGAACATCAATGCTTCATTCAATTTTCGGATGCCATGTCAAGTTCACCAACATCTTGAAATTCAAATCGGAGTGTCCAAGGATTTGCATTTCCACTTTCCAATACTTCTTCAATAACTCTGCAATATGGATTTTTTTTCCCAATTTCAAAAATCATTTTGTCATGCCTTGATACATTATTTCAAGCTTCATAAGTCATCTCCCTCTTACTTTGATCATCATAGGCTCATTTCATGTAAAGAGTAGATCATTAGTATATAGAACCAAGACCAAAATCAAAATCATATCTTGGAACACTTATGAACTAGAGGTTTGGATCAACACATCATCCTGGCTTCACCAGATAACTACCAATGCGCACATATCTGGATCGAGGATCTTGCTTCATTAAATTCTCACTACAACCGTAACACTTTATCAAAACAACATGCCCAACATTTCATAAGTCACTATTGTACCAAAAACTAAGTCAGCTCATCAAATTTTAAAATCCAGATCAAAACTAATATCAAAGTCATCAATATTACGGTATCAATTATTTCAACCAGGTGACAGGTAGAGCTCATATCAAGTTTTGACTTCATTTATTATCATGCCAACAAGTTGTCATCAACCATGCAATATCAATCCAAAACTTCATCCAGTCATTCTTATGATCATAATACAAGTAATTTCTGTCACTAGATGCAAATGCATACACCAAGGATAAAGCATGCAGGTTCCATCTTCATATTGAATCACAACTATCAATACTTCGACCATTGTGCTAGGAATAAGGAGGCCAATAAAAAACCATTTTTCTAAATACCCACATAATTCATTGAAGGCCATTATGCCCACATAGCATTGACAATTTCCCAAGGATACCAACTTTAATCATCAACCCGAGGTTCATACAAAATTAAGAGGTATCAGCACTATATTTGCAACATAAAATGTGTGCTTCCTTTGCTTTCATGATGTAATGGAGTGCATGTAATGAAATCAAATCCTAACTAGTTGCAGAAATAGAAATGCTCGAAATGGAAACCTTAACCTATTGCAAGAAAGGAAATACAAATAAGGAAAAACTATTCTTATTTCTTAAATTAAATATCATTAACTAAATATCAATCATTACATTTCAAATATTTTATATCCATTGACAGAGTTCATTGGATGTGGCAATCGTGAAAATCATTATTGTATTATCCAATTCATAAATTTGTCCATTAACCCAATTAGCCGACATATTTTTTGTGGGTAAAAAGGCAAGTAATAAGTGGTGTTTATTCCTTCTCAACCATTTATTTAGATCCTAGGGTCATGATTCAATCCTAAGGGACAAAAACTAACATTTTTTAGAAAATCTGGGCAAGTATATACATGCTGGAAGAGTGCTACTGAAAACAAGTTTGCTACAAGAAGATATAATTCACCAAATGACCAAGAAAATAAAATCCAATTGGGATGGGATTTTTTATTCATTGAATAGGATGTCTTATGTCTCCATTCCAAGTGGAATCACTAAAAAATACCCCTATTGACACATGCTAAAAAATAGCATAAAATTACTAGTCTAAAATCTAGAAATTCAAGAACTAGCGAGGTAGTTAATCTATCAAATGCCTAACCTAATTAAGTGCGAATGAAATGGGGTGAATTTTTTTATTAACTTGAATGTCGTTGTGATATAATTAAAGTATAATCAACTCAATTGAATCTCATTATAATGTTCTAAAAAATATCATAAATTTACTACTATTTTCCACAAGGGACTTCCAGAAATTTAGATTTGGGAATAAGAAAACTAATCCAAGTAGCTCAATGATTACTATGACCTTCAAAAGTTGTTAAAAGGATGAAATAATGTTTTTTATCTATAAAAATAACTTACTTCAACCATTTAACCCAATCCTACAACAAGAAATCATCAATACTAAATGCGGAAATAGAAAAAGACAAGAACAAGAGATGCATGTGAATAAGAAGTGAAAGGAAGAAAACTAAATGATACAAAAGGGCTCTAATGTTCCTGGTATGGCCAAGCCCAAGGAAAATCAGAGTCCTATGAAGGATACCAATATTTAGAAGCTAAAAATGACACCAATCTTCATTATTTCCATCAATACAATTACATCCCTGTAAGAAATGAAAGTGGAGCTGCAAAAGTATGATTTCTCTCCACAACAAGACTAATAAAAATCAACTCCTAAAGGAAAATTCGACTTGGTACCTATAAAAAATTATTAGGTATAATTCCCCATGAAAGGATGAAGTTTTCCCCTCCAAAATCCCTCAAATAATGGATCTGGTTCCCAACACTAGGAATTTGCATTAAATGACAGGGAACACATTCGTAGATTTTCTCAATCATTGGAGCTCCAGAATCTATGCAATAATTTCAGAATATATTGTTGATTTATTATCCGATATTGATCCTCCCTTAGTAGGGAGCAATTCCCTAAATTATCCCCTCCTCCAAATCTCCATAATCTGCCTAATATTCTCACAATATTCTACAAAAATAAATAATATTAGGCACAAATATGCAATTATACATAAACCTTTCTAATGAATATATTGAAGCTAAAAAACAATATTAAGTGTAGAAGGAGAGGTTTAATATAGCCTTCATGTGCCTAATAAAGGTTAGATGGGCCTTAATTTATGTCTAATTTGGAGGCCCATCATATCCCCCTGCTGAAACTATTGCTCATCCTCTAAGCAACCTATTCATCATGCTCACCTTGTTGTTCTTCATGTATGATGACATGTTTCATGATTTGTTTTCTGTTCTATTTGATGCTCTTTCTTTTTCTCTTCTTGCTACCGCATTTTTCTATCTCAGTTTCCCTATGAAGCCCTACTTTAGGTTAAGGTTGCTTCTTCCATTGGGTGGTTCTTCAACTGCAATGAGTTGCACACAACCTAAATCCTAAAGAAACTAAATTTTGCATGGCAAGAGGTGGTGTGTCCACCTTTTATTTCTTTTATTTTTTTAAAAAAATTCTTTCTTTCTTCTTTTTTTCATTTTTTCCATTATTTTTTCTCTTTATTTCAACTTTTCTCTATTTTTTTATTGCATGCAAAATAAACTCAAAGTGCTTTGAGTTAACTAGCTTGGCCCTCACTTACCCCTTCACACTCCTTGTCTTCCATCACGACTAAATGATTACACCCCAGTTTCTCAAGTCCTTTTCACTTTTGTCTTGTCCTCTCCCCCATGTGCGAGTGTCTTGGTGGAAAAGTGAAGTTATTTGCTAGATAAGGTTGAGGTTGCTCTGCTGCTAATCTTGGCTATAAAAACCTTTTCCTTCATACACTTGCAATGTTTTTCAAGCTATAATAAGTTTGTAAGAAAGGTTTAAAGGATTGCATACTTGAGTCTTACCCTTGAAGTGTTTTTGCAGGTGATATTGAAGTTGCTGATATGAATGTTGAACTTTAGTGGTCCTGAAGTTGTTGTTAATGCTCTTGAAGCTGCATGTGATAATCTGTTGAAGGTCCTATTGATGATAGCCTTAAATGTGGAGGTCTCGTAGGTTTTTTTTGTTTTTGTTTCTACTGCTTCACATCCTTGGCTAAAATGTTGTTGTTGAGCTCCATAACATGATATTTGTTGATGCATAAGTCTTCATAGCATGATGTTTTTTTTACTGATGCAATATTTTTTGTGTGAAGGCCTCTTTCTAGCGTTCAATATGTTGTTTTTGGAGTTTATGGATGCCAACCCACATTCTAAACCTTTGTCTTCAAGTTACCATGACCAAGTTGTCTTAGTCAAATCCGACCTTCTTGGAGGGCTGGGATTGGCCATGGGTGATGTTCACCTTCCCCGAACTTTTCACAACTGTCATACACCCTCCCAACACTTCATCTTACCATTCTTTTCCTCCAAAAACCCTCATCCAACTTCCTATAGCAGTTCAGGACATCCTGTAGCAGTTTAGGAAATCCTATAGCAATTCAGGACATCTTGTAGTAATACCCTGTAGCAAACCTGTAGCAAACTTGTTTGCCCATATCTCCCAAATGGATTGCCAGATTGACCTAAAAGTTTTTTAGCATGTTTCCATCATCCTTATGCACCTCCCCATAAACAAATCTTGGCCAATGGATGCACAAATAGCGAGAAAAATTAAAAATGGTTGTAGGTGATGGGGGTTGATTTCTAAAAAACTATACACTAGAATTTTCTGAAATTTCTTGGACATGTTACCATCATCCATATGCATCTTCTCAGAAAACAAATTAGCAAATGGATGCACAAATATTGAGAAAATTTAACAATGGATATAGGTGATAGAGGTCAATTCCTCGAAACGTGTGCACCAAAATTTATTGAAATTGCTTGGGGATGTTAGTATCCTCCATATTCATCTCCGCCTAAAATATATTGGAAAATGGATGCACGATTTTCAAGATATGCCAAAAATATTTTTCTGCTTTGTGTGTTTTTACTTCGTGTAGCAAAATAGAGCCTTCCTATAACATTTTAGGACAAGAAGGAAAATGAGTGGCAAAAACCTGGGAATGATGAGTGGATGGTGGAAATAGATGTGGGTGATGGATTGGCATGGCCTTGGTCTATACTAGCATCTGAGAAAAGGAGGATAAAATCCAAGTTTGACTTCCTTTGACTAGGCTTTTGATCAACTTTTCTTTTGGTGGCTAACTTGTTTTTGTTGCTTACAGAGGTTGGAGAGCGTCTCCATTCATGAGAGAGAGATACATGGCGCAAATATTTTTTTATTATTTTTTTTTCCTTTTTTTCTTCTAGGCCTACTAGCTGCCTCAATGAGTTTTTCAACTAGTAGGTCTGCTTAGGCGTCTCAAAGGAAGTTTTCACGTAGGATATATTTTTTTTTTTCTCTCTTTTTTCCCAACCCATTGACCGCCTCATGGAGGTTTTCAATCTATGAGCCAATCTCAGGCGCCTAAAAGGATGTTTTCACCTGTGATTTTATTTTATTTTTCTCTTATTTTCCATTTTTTAATTTTTTCTATCCTACTCTACTTGAAAAACAAAATCTCTTTCAAGTATAAGAATACTTCCAATGGAGCCATGTGCACATCAAGATGACAGATAAACTGATTTGTAGGCTTGAAATATATGGTTTGACATGTACCTGAATTTCAGAGACCCAATGCTTTGATTGAGATGAGATCAAGAATTGTTGAATAAGAGTGTGGCTGCAAATTACTGATTATCTGGAACCGTATTTCAATATAGTTTTGATGCCCCTGGTCTACTTGCTGATTTGGATCATATTGGATGTATTCTTCTTCCATGAAGTTCAGATCTTCTTCTTTTTTCTAATTAGTCTCTTGAATGCATGGAGGATCTGATGGTAAACATCAGGGAACTTTCTCAATCTTTGATTTTGATGTTTTTTCTTCATCAAGTGCAGCCCATGATTCTTTTGTGTTCTCATTTGAATATTCTTTTTTTGAATGTTGTCCTTCAATGACATCAAGAGAATCTCTTTTTTTCAATGCTCTTCTTGAGCTAAGATGAATACCATTGAGATCAAGAGGAGATGTTTGGAAGTGTTGTGCCTCAACATTGTAAGTGGGTTGAGCTACTTCCTTGTGTGGGTTTGGAAATGGTGGTACAAGTAGTTGAGTGGGAATGGATCTTTGAGATGGATGTGGTTGGGGTTGTGGTTGTGGTGGAGGTGAATGGTAGGGATATAATGGATTTGGGTATGGAGGATATTAAGGAAAATATTCAGGATATTGTGGATGACTCCCATAAGTTCCTTGCAAACCTTGTTGCCAAGATTGGTTTTCGGATTGATATGACTAAGTTTTCCAAGAAAAGGGTGTGTTCCAATTACTTTGATATGGTTCTGCATAAGCTTGATTGTGAATTAGGCTCTTGCATCATATTAGGTTGAATAGGCTGCCATGGTCCTCTTGGAACTACATAACATAACTACATTGGTAGTTAACTTGCTCCATTATCCTCTTGGTAAACTTTCTTCAACCTTGGTAATGAGGGGAAATATTTAACATTGTGTGATTTTTCATGGACAAAACAAATATCAACATCTTATTTTTGATCATTTTGCATTCTTAACATTTCTACTTGTTCACTAAGATTGCTAAGAATTTTTATTTTAGAGTTATTAATCAAATTTCCAAGTTTAGCTTGATTCCCGATCTTGATGTTGATTGACTTACTCTTGCCCTTCCTCTTGATATATGTTTGCATGATTCACAAATTTCTTCAAATGATAATTTGTATACATCACCTCTACTCACGAGATCAAGGAAATAAATCCATTCATCCCTAATTGTTCTAAGTAAGAGGGTTTTTAGTGTGTCAGATCCTAAATGATGTAGTTTTTCCCTCTTAACATTATACATTAATCTCTCTATTAGATCCTCAAGACTCTCATATTATTTTTGATTCATTCTAAACATTTATTCTTTAATAACATGATCTTTATATTTTTCTACAAATATCTTTTGCATATCATTCCATGATCTTATTTAACTAGCCCCTAAACTCATGAAACATTTAAGAGATTTATCTTTCAATGTTGCCAAAAACAATCTCAATTTTTGAGTGTTTAATAAGTAACCATAGGATCTACAAACAATTTAAAATTCAAAGACAAAGGTTTTTAGATCCTCTAACCTTAGACCATGAAAGTTTGGAAGAAAAGATGGAGGGATGTTCTTCATGTGCTTCTCTCTAACCTCTTCTTCTTCTACCTGCAAAAATGAATGGTGATGTGGATCTTACTGCACCTCGTGATCAAATGGGGGGGTTGGTGTTGGAGATGTATTATTAATTATTATTTTTTTATGAGAATGCTAATGCAATACGATTTTTTTTCTTGAAATGAAAGATGCCTAATGCAGTTTTTTGTTTTTACATAAAGTAAAAAATAAATGAATAAACTAGGGAATAAAACAATGCATACTATGACACCTCCCCGGAAGATGCACCAAAATGTGATGACTCTCAATATTGCAACAAGAATGCTGCAAATCCCAAGGCTACCAACTTTAATCATCAACTCGAGTTTCATACAAACTTAAGAGGTATCAGCACTATATGTGCAACATAAAATGTGTCCTTCCTTTGCTGTCATGATGTAATGGAGTGCATGTAATGAAATCAAATCCTAACTAGTTGCAGAAATAGAAATGCTCGAAATGGAAACCTTAAACTGTTGCAAGAAATAAAATACAAGGAAGGAAAAACTATTCTAATTGCATAAAGAAAATATCATAAACTAAATATCAATCATTACATTTCAAAGAGTTTAGATCCATTGACAGAGTTCCTTGGATGTGGCAATCGAGAAAATCATTATTGTATTATCCAATTCATAAATTTGTCCATTAACCCAATTAGCTAAGATGTTTTGCATGGGTAAAAAGGCAATTCATAAGTGGTGTTTATTCCTCCTAAACTATTTATTTAGAGTATAGGGTCATGATTCAACCCTAAGGGACAAAAAAACCTTTTTGAGCAAATCTCGGCAAGTATATACATGTTGGAAGAGTGCTACAGGAAATAGGTTTGCCATAGGAAGATATAATTCACCAAATGACCAAGAAAATAAAATGAAAACTGTATGGGAATTTTTTTTTATTGACTAGGATGTCTTAGGTCTTTATTACAAGTGGAATCACTAAAAAATACCCCTGTTGACACATGCTGAAAAATAGCATAAAGTTACTAGTCTAAAATCTAGAAATTCGAGAACTAGTGAGCTAGTTAATATATCAAATGAATAAGTTAATAAAGTGTGAATGCAATGGGGTAATTTTTTTTTATTAACTGAAATTATTTTTTTATCTAATTCAAGTAGAATCAACTCAATTGAAGCTCGTTAGCATGTTCTAATAAATAGCAAAAATTTACTATTATTTGCCACAAGGGACTTCCAAAAATTTAGATTTGGGAATAAGAAAAATAATCCAAGTAGCTCAATTATTACTATGACCTTCCAAAGTTGTTCAGAGGATGAAATACTGATTTTGATATTGTAAAACAACTTACTTCAACCATATAACCCAATCCTACAACAATAATTAATCAATACTAAATGCAAAAATAGAAAAAGACAAGAACAAGAGATGCATGTGAATAAGAAGTGAAAGGAAGAAAAGTAAATGATACAAAATGGATCTAAGGCTCTTGGGATGTCCAAGCCTAAGGAAAATCATAGTTATATGAAGGATACCAAGATTTAGAATTTGAACATGGCACCAATCTTCATTATTTCCATCAATACAATTACATCCCTGCAAGAAATCAAAGTGGAGCTGCAAAAATACGAGTTATCTCCACAAGCAAACTAATAAAAATCAACCCCTAGAGACAAATTTGACTTGGTACTTATACATAATTATTAGGAATCATTCCCCATTAAATGAGGAAGCTTTCCCCTCCAAAATCCCTCAAATAGTGGATCTGGTTCCCAACACTAGGAATCTGCATTAAATGACAGGGAACACATTCCTAGATTTTCTCAATCATTGGAGCTCCAGAATCTATGCAATAATTTTAGATTATATTGTTGATTTATTAGCCAATATTGATCCTCTTGTAGTAGGGAGCAAGTCCCTAAATTATCTCCTCCTCAAAATCTCCATAATCTGCCCAATATTCTCACAATATTCTACAATAATAAATAATATTAGGCACAAATACGAAATTATCCATAGACCTTCCTAATGACAATATTAAATCTAAAAAAAAATTATTAACTATAGAATGAGAGGTTTAATATAGCCTTCATGTACCTAAGAAAGGTTAGATGTGCCTTAATTTATGTCTAATTTGGATGCCCATCAATGTTCAGCACCAGATGCACCATTTCATCATAGGAAACGTAAATCCAAGTCACATTCATATGCATGGACCCTTTGAGAATGAGACATTCTCATCATACCTTAGGGGTTTAATAGTTGAAACATAACATTGAAACAATAACTTATAATGTTCAAATACTAGTGCACCTTCTCATTAGACATCATAGGCATCTTGTGTCACCTAGTCATATAGTGCCTCTTTACCTTTTCCAGTTCTAGCCATCCCTCCTGCATTTCAAAAGATCCTCAAGAAGGATCAAACCATCGCATCTCATCAAAGAGGCTAAAAAATATGCAATGAGTATAAAAAATAAACATAATAAACAAATCGATAATTCTAAACAAAATTAAGAGGCATCATAAGTCAAGAAATACTTATCTTCAATGAGAGGTGATCCTCTCCCTCTTGAACCAGTCGTCACCATCCATAATCCACATAACAATGTTACCTTTAATCAACCAACAAAGCCTACTAGGGCTTCATAAAATATTTCACAAGTGCTTTAGCATATTCACATTGACCATACTAGGTTTGATATCTCATATTTTTCCATAATCCAGGGTTTATCTCAAACCCTATCCTCATAATATCCATTAAACTCTAATACAAAAATTATGTAAGGTTTTATTCAAACCCTAGAATTATTTTAGGTCTCCACCATCCTCTTCTTTCTTCCATCAATGGTGTCATCATCGAGGTGATCTCCATGGATTTTCTTCAATCGAGCTCAGATACCATGTTAAATTTTCTAGTGGCTATATTGTTCTTTACTTTGATAATTTCATTTCTTCATTAACACATTAATTTCACCCCATATCATGATTACATTATTAAAATTTACATCATTATTCATCAGCATATGCATCTATGTAGAAAGAACAACATCATTATCATCAATGCAATGGAACATAAAGGAACAATAGAAGAAAAACATGCACACATAGAGACACCAGGATTGGCCTAAGACCAGGGAAAAATCCACTATAGAGAAAACCCTTGCAAATTCTTCTTCTTCTTAGATCTTCATCAAATGATTCAGAAAAAGAGAGTACAATGATTCATATCTTCGTCTATGAAACTAACCAGTAAATAAACTATGACATCCATGAAATGAACCTAATCATTCTTATACTCAAAACCATGATTTTGAGGACTTTAATGTACTTTCATTGTCTATAGTCAACTATTGAATACTATTGTCACTGAGCAGAGTCTTCAAAATACTGAAATTTCATCTTTTAGTCTTGGTTGCATGGAGGAGGAGTTGTGTGAGTGACTATGGCAGCCTTGGACGCTCCCTGGTCAATTGTATGCGTGTGTCTAGGGAAAAATACACTCATAACTACTGAAACCCATAGACGCACACTTTACGCTACTGTGTGAGCAACTAAGGCTGCCCAGTCACATCCTTGACCACTCTGTGAGTGCGACTAGGGACCAAATTGCCTGCTCTCCTTAAGAAACCCCAAACGCTCCTTTCAATATTATATGTGAGCATCTGAGACTTCCCAAACACACCCTTGACCACTCTGTGCATGCTCCTGGGGTAAAAAATACTCAGTTACATGCGTGCGATGGAGAAAAAAAAACCCTAGATCTGTGCGAGCTTCAACCCTGTAGATTTGGACCCTTGTGTAAACTTTCTCCATCAGACCTATGCGAACCAAGACAATAAAAGAGAAGATAATATTACTTTATCAATGTGTCCAAATGAGCTTGAGGTCTCTTCTATTTATAGGCTTCCATGAGGGTACACTTCGTGTTGAGGCCAACCTGTCCAATTGTACACATGCATGGGCATGACCTGATCCAATATACATGAGTGAGAACATAAATTAAAAAAACAACATTTCCTTGTCCAAATGAGGTGATCTTTAGGTTGATTTTGGTCATCTCAAAATGTGGAATCTATTTCAATTATTATATTCATCATATGAGTTTTCCAAAGTGGAGTTTGACTACAGTTGCACAATTTTAAGATATACTAGCACTTTCGACACATCCATAATATTCAAATGTACTAGAGTTGTAGAAAACACTTATCTTGTAAAATAAATCTAGAAACCAATTTTAGAACTTCAACTCTCCACCCAACCTTAGATTGTATTGCATTGTGGCATTTCTTGTAGTCAATCAACCCCAAGATAGATTCCAAAGCTTAAGGAGGATTTCTCAAAGGATGAAAACCAAAGATGTTAGCTGAAACATGGACTCCAAAGGCTACGCCACCTCCACCCACTAGCTAGGCACTTTGATAAGCTGAGATGGATAATCTAGAGGTTTCTCCACCTCCACCCACCAACAATTTAGTTAGCAAGTTGTATAAGGGAATATAGATGTCAACCACGTGACCTATAGTTATTTAAACCAACAGGTTGAAATGGGGATTTTATAGGCCCAAACATCCAAACATGGGAATCCAAAGGTATATCACCTCCACCCACAACATAATAAGGGAATCAAGAGGTTAACCACCTCCACCCATAGCCATTTGAATGAGATGGCTGAAACAAGGAGTCGAGAGGCCCAAAAACCTCCACTCACTAGTTAAAAAAGGGAATCTATAGGTCTCTCACCTCCACCATCAACACAACAAGGGAATCCATAGGTCAAAAACTATACCCTCAACAAAAAAATGGAATCCAGAGGTTCAAAACCTCCACCCTCAATCAATAATCATGCACAGTGGTTCCACCCAAGGTTGTGAATCCTAAACACACAACAAATAAACCATGAAATAAGAAAGGAAGATAAAGAAATCTCCTCACTGTGAATCCAAGAGAGAAGTCTCCACCTTGTTTGTCAAGGGAATATAGATATTAAACCATCTCCACCCTTCATCCAATCAGGGACTCTAGAGACTACTACTCTCACCTTAGAGATGCTATTCCAGTCTTCCAATGCTCAACCGAATGACTTATTTTCTATTCAATTCCTAAATCAATGCCACTTTTTCATTCTTTAATTCTCCCTGTGCTTTTCTCTCTTTCTTCATTATGTCTGATCTAGATCCATCATCCCACTTTATCTGTTGCATTCAAATTATCCTTATTTTATCTATTTGTGCAACTTCTCCCTTTACAAAGCTCTTTCCTTCAACACCCTCCTTTTTTCTTGTGTTCATCAATGCATCTCCCTAATTCTCTAAGCTGTCATCTTTTTCATCGTCTACTGGTCATGGGAATGTTGTTATGCCAAATTCCCCTTCCACTTTTGCTTGGTTGACTTGTCTATCAAATATGCCAATGTGGCCCATCTCATTCATTAATTCTTTTGTCCTCTTTTTCTTAAGCATGTTTCCAAACAATGCATGATATTATCCTCCCTTTGTTTAACATAATTAATTAGAAAAATCAGCTCATTAATTCCTACCTACCAACCCCCCATGACTATCATAAAACGATTCAACTTCCTTCTAATCCCAAGAAACCTCCTTCCTCAAACCTTGGAATATGTGTCCCAATACTTAGGCCTATTTTTGAATAATTTTCATGATTACAAGATTTACAATGGTGGGGGTATTAACCATGGGTTGTCATAAATCCTCCCCCTTGAAGGAACATCATCCTTAGTGTTATATAACCAAACAAAAAAAAACATTCTTTAAAACTAAGAACAACTGATTTGGAGCTTTATATACACAACTTTGTACAAAATTTATTTACATTTGCTTCAACCAACAAAAAAAAGAGGACATGTTTTTTTCATATGAAAAACCATTTCCCATGTGGATTCGTCAGGCCCAAAGTGCTTCCATTGCACTTTGACTTTCTCTATTGCTTGATTCCAAGGAATTAACTTCCTCATGTTTAGGATGTGTAGAGGTTCTTAGTAGAATTGCCCTGCTAGTTCTACCTTTAGCACAGACCAATCAATTACATGATTAGCATCTTGAATATGTCTTTTAAGAAATGAAACATGGAAAACATCATAAAAAATTTTTGATGGTGGCAAGGCCATTGTCCCTATCCTTTCAAGCACTTCAAATGCCCCACAAAACTGTGGTGGCAACTTGGAACATGACCCAATTTTTAAGGAGCCTTTCTTAGGCCTAATGCATAAATACACATGCTCCCAAGCCTTGAACTCTTTATGCACTCTATGTTGGTCTGCATAAATTTTCTTCCTATTCTTTGCCACCTTCAAATTTTGCTTAATAGTCATCATTTCTTGTTCCATTTATTTTAACATATAAGGCACAATGATGACTCTATTTACCAGATCACTCCAGTTAATAGGAGTATTACAACTCCTCCCGTAAAGTGCTTCAATTGGTGTCATTTTAAAGGTCTCTTAGTATCCATGATTGCATGCAAATTTCTACAAGTCAAATATATTCTTCCCACTTCCTTGGCTGGTGCATTACATACATTCTTAACATATCCTCAAGCATTCTATTTTTCCTCTCTATTTTTCCATCAGTCTGTGGATGGTAATTTGCAATAAAAACCAACTTTGTCCCTAAGCCTACAAATTTTTCCTTCTAAAAATTTTAAGTAAATTTGGAATCTCTATCCAAGATGATTTTCTTTGGAATTCCATGCAACCTTATGATCTCCCTCAAGAAAAATCGAGCCACATCACTTGCTAAATTAGTTGTTTTCACAGCCACAAAATGAGAAACTTTACTTAATTTGTCAATAATTACCAGGATTGAGTCATGTTGTTTGGAATTATCTGGCAAACTGATAATAAATTCCATGGAAATCACTTCCCACTTCCATTCTATAATGGGAATAGGTTGCAATAAACTGGTTGGGTGCTTGCACTCAACTTTCTCTTGTTGGACTCTTTGCACTTGGAAATTAAATATGCTACCTCACTTTTCAAATTTGGCCAATAGTAAATCTTTTTAATGGAACTTATAGTCTTTTGGTATCATGAGTGTCTAGAATATGGCATTTATGAAAATATATTAATATCAACTTCTTTAAATTGTTATCATTTGACACATATATTATGTTCTTGAATCAAATCAACCCATCTTCTAAGAGGCAATGTTCTTTGTAATTTTCACCCTTGGACCCTTGTTGTAGAATTTCCTTTATTTGTTGATACTTTTCATCATGTTTCCCTACATTTTAATTTTCTATTCAAGGTAAATTCCATAAGAACTCATGCTTGCTATATGACATATTTACACTCTCCTAGTGAGTGCATCAACAACTCAATTTTCCTTTCCTTTTATATATTTAATTTCAAAATTGAACTCGTTAAGTGTGGCCAACCATTGATCTTTCCTGGAATTTAATTTAGGCTGGAAAAATAAATACTTCATCCCACCATGACTAGTCATTAAGATAAATCTCCTTCTAAGAAGATATTGCCTCCACACTTTTAATGTATGGATGGTGACAACCAATTCCAGGTCATGTGTTAAATAGTTTTTCTCATGCTCATTTAACTTTTGAATTTATAACAAACCATCTGGCCTTCCTGCATTAAGACTCCACCAATTCCCTCTTTGAAGGCATTTGTGCACACCAAAAACCCTTATCTAGATATATTATTCTTGGTATTGGTGCACTGGTGAGAAATTGCTTCAAGTGATCAAACCTTGTTGCACACTCAACTATCCATTCTAACTTCTTTCCATTCTTTTGCAACGTTGTGATTGGATAGCCAATCTTGGAGAAATTTTTAATAAATATCGTATATTATCCTATTGGCCCTATAAAGGGCCTAATTTCAGTCACATTGTTTGGTGTTGGCCACTCCATGATGGTCTACGATCTTCTCTATATCAATAACTACTCCTCCTTTTGAAACAATTTGTCCCAAGTAATGAATTTGTGACTGGAAGAAGTCACACCTACTAATATTTACATGAATCTTGTGTTCTCTTAACAACTATAGTACTATAACTAAATGCTCTTCATGATCCTCCTTAGTCTTTGAATAGACCGATATGTCATTAACAAAAACCACTATAAATTTATCTAGGTAAGGGTGCAACACATTGTTCATAAGACACACAAAAGTTGCAGGTGATTTAGTAAGCCCAAAGGGCACTACCATGAACTTATAATCCCCATATATTATCTAGAAAGCAATTTTATAAATTTCCTCATTCTCAATGCGCACCTATGTTGGCATTATGATACAAGTGTTATTCTTGATGGAAACTCACTCACAGGTCAATTCAGTTTTGGTAAAAGGAAACTCACAGTACAACGAGTATATTTAGAGGTAACAGGGTAGTGGTACAGAAGAACAGGAAGATGGAATTAAGGTCTACTGATCAGAATAAAGAAGGTAAAGGAAAAGGCTGATAAAAAGTAGTTTAAGAAGTATACACACGTCCACTTAGTCATAACAATGTATACACACTGGTCCACAGAACAAAAAGATCGTATACGTATACACACACTCCCATAGGAAGAAAAGAGCATACATGTTGGAAAACCAAGGTTTTGGTATGAGGTATTTGGTTCAAGGTATTTGGTCTGAGGTATTAACCCTAGGTATTTGGTCCAAGGTATTGGTCCTAAGTGGTTTTGGTCCAAGGTATTGACAAAGGAACTAAAGCTATATAAGGGGGAGAAGGTCATAAGGCCAAGCATGCAAGTGTATGGGTTTCTAAGGAATACTGCTATCTAAAGTATCTTTTATGTTGTAGGGGCTATGTTTTTGATTTGATCTGAAATACTTTGTGCAACTTGAATTCAATGTTGGATCAGGATCATGAGACCTGAAATGACTTATTATTGAATGATCTAATATTGGTTGGGATAGATCTGATTATGTACACCTGTTTTATTCTTTAAATGTTGTGATCTAGGTTTGTCTGAAGTCGGAAGTGCAACGAAGTTATGAGTTAATATTTGTAGATCTGTACTCTGATGCGTCTCTACAAAATCACGCGTACATGCAAGTTCTACTCTTCAAAATAGTGTATATAAAATAAAAGCCTCTTCTTTAGATATGACTGATCTATCTGATCAATTCTATTGTTTTATTGTTGTCTGTCAATGAAGTCTTCTTAGATTTGAATGTAAAACTGAATGCATAAGGAGTTTGGTATCTAATTGATTGATTGAATAAGTGAGAAGGGTGATCTCTGCTACTGCCTGTGTAAATCTCCGTAAATAGATAATAGATGGTCAACATACTGCTAGTTGGTATAGACTTGATTCAAAAATTTCATGTTTCAGTAGTCTTGAAGGTATACGCAGGTTTGATTACAAGAAGTAGCGTATACACGCAGGTTGAGTTCAGTAAAGTAGCGTATACATTATGATGCATGATTTTTGAGGTAGAAGCTGGTTCTTAATGGTGATGCAGGTTTCTAGGTTCAACACAGTGTTCTGGTGACAGTGATCTGATTGTTCAGATTAAATGATTGTTGGTTGATGTAGTTTGAGTTTCAAAGTTTCTGATGGGTTTAGTATGAAAATTTGATGAAACGAGGTCTTCATCTGTATTGTATTGTACCAGGAGCAACCAGTCTGAAAATTTATGAAACGTGGTTCCCGGAGGAAGAGAGAAGGTCGTAGTATTCTGTAGGTCGGCGCCTACGTACTAGTAATCACATTGGCTAGGACAAGAGCTAGGGGGTTTCAGCTCCCTTCCAGTAGAAGCTAGAAAATGAGAGAAGGTTATAGCCTTCTACAGGTGGGTGCCTATGTAGTGGTATGAGTCTACACCAGTACAATATTGTAAATAGAGTTTCTTATTATTAAAAGAAGACAAAGACGACAACAACAGGTGGTTTTCACCCACATTGGGTTTCCACCTTAAATCTTGGTGTTCATGTGTGTTGCTTATGTGTGATGTTTGTACTTATCTATTTAATAAGTTACTTATGCACTGGTTAAAGATCAACACATGATAAATTGTCTAAATCATGAGTTTTCTGGGTGTACACTAGTTTCTCTAATCATAGTTGTGTGTACACGCTAGTTGACTTCACAGAAATAGTGTATGTAAATCTATTTGAGAAAAGAAAAATTATCGATCAAATAATACTGATTCACCCCCCTCTCAGTATTATTTCCAACAATTGGAATCAGAGCAGGTCCTTCTGAAGAAGCTTGATCACTTGAAGGAAGATCTTTCAAGATGAATAATCACGAAGGCATGGGATCCATCAGACCACCAATATTCAATGGGAGAAGCTTAGTATATTGGAAAATAAGAACCAGAGATTATCTACAATTGCTTGGCGCAGATGTTTGGGAAATTGTAGAAGGAGGATATCAATTTCCAGCAATGCTTCCTACAGACTTTGCAGGTAAGAAGTTATACGAAAAAAATTCCAAAGCTATCAATAATTTATTGGGATTGTCAGAATTAGAATTTTTCAAAGTCATGCAACTCAAGGCAACCAAAGAAATATGGGACAAAATCATTCAAAGCTACGAAGGAGACTCTCAGATAAAACATGCTAAGCTTCAAACTCTCAGAATTTAGTATGAAACTCTTAAGATGCATAGTGATGAGAGTGTTGCTAGTTCTTATGTATAGATGAGATTGTTAATTGTATGAAGAATTTGGGTGAAGAAATAAAGGAAGTTACATTTTGAGTCAAAAGTGCCCGCCATAGAAGAAAAATAGGAACTTCAAACTATTATAGTGACTCAACTCCATGGAATCCTAACTACCTCTGGAATGAGAAAAGGAGGTCCATCAGATATGAGAGAAGCCACATTTAGAGCATCAGTAAAGGGAAAAGAAAAGGAAGAGTGCCATGAATCAGGACACATTCTAGAAGAATAAGATGAGGTAAATTTTGTCAAGAAGCTTCAACGGGGTTCCAGAAGATTCAGAGGTAAGCTACCTTTCAAATGCTTCGCATGTGGTAGAGTTGGTCACTATGCTGCCAAATGTCCTCATAGAGATAAATATGAAAAAGGGAAGGAATATGCAAAAGGAAATAGAAAGCCAGTTGTGAATAGAAGGAGTTACTATATGCATGAAGATAGTGATGGTTTATCTAATAGTGATGAAGATGAAACTAAACAAGATTATATACTTCTCATGGCCTATGAAAATGATGATTTTTTTGATGCATTAGAAGAGGAATATTTTCTTGAAGAAATCACTAAACTCAAAATCTGTTTAGAAGAAAAGTATATGATCATAGATACTTTGACACACCAACTTGTTGAAAGAGAAAAACACAATGAAAATCTAGAATGTGAAATTGTTGGTCTAAGAAAAGATCTTGAGAAGACAAGATATCTCAATCTTAGATTTGCTAAAGGATTAGAAACTTTAAATGAAATTATCAAAGTTCAACATTCTCCTCTGATAAAGACAGGTCTTGGATATACTGAAGAATCATCTCAATCAAAAAAGTTGTCAACCTCCACCAGAAGCTATCTTGATGCAGAAAAGATGAATGAAAAGTATGTCAATTGTCAGCAAAGGCCTAAAGCTACTCATTAGGTATATCATACTTAATTTACTCCAAGGATGAATATCAGTAGAAGCCACAACCAACACGTAAACAATGTAAAAAGATTCTATGATCACACAAACTTCTTTAATGGGCAATGTTTTTCATGTCATAACTTTCGACACAAGGCTACTCAATGTGTTGCTTACAAAACCATCATGACTAGAGAAGCATGAAATCAAAGAAGTGCAACAGGAATAAAGAAAATTTCCTATACTAACTTTTCTCCTCTTGAAAATGAAATAGAATGCTTGATTTGTAACAACTTTGGTCATGAAGAATCTGAATGCAGGAGCAAATTTCGGCCAACATTTCAAAAGGAGCAAATGCCATTAAATCACAAGATATGGAGAATGAAGGAATCTCAATCAAAAAGATATGGTATAACTTTGTATGCATAAGTATAAGAAAATCAATGGTACATCGATAGTGGATGCTCCAAACACATGACAGGTGATAAAGAGAAACTGCATTCATATAATTCTTTAGAAAAGGAAAAGAATGTCTCATTTGGAAATGACACTCCAGCTGTCATTAAAGGTAAAGGTTTTGTTTTCTTGAAAGAAAAGGTTAAAGATGGAAATGTCATGTATGTATATGGTTTAAAGCATAACCTATTGAGTTCCAGTCAAATGTGTGATCAAGGAAATGAAGTGTTGTTTTGATCAAACAGATGTGTCGTTTGTGAACTTGATACATGAAGGATCGTGATCAGAGGTACAAGAACTCCAACCAACTTATACATACTCAAAGGAGGACAACAACAATGTTATCTAAGAAAAACAGATGAAAACTAGCTGTGGCATAAAAGATTGGGACATATAAGCTTTTCTCAAATAAGTAAAGCATGCAAGCTCAAGGCAGTTCGTGATCTTCTAGATATCAACATCCTATAAAATACCATATGCAAACTATGTCAAATCGGTAAGCAAACCAGAGTTCACTTCATTGAAAAGGAAGGGTCGGTAAGTAAGCCTCTTGAACTCATCCATACTGATTTATGTGGACCAACAAGGAAAAAGTCACCTCGTGGAGAAGAATACTTTATTTTGTTTATTGATGATTTTTCCAGGATGTGTTGGATAGGTCTTCTAAAACATAAAGATGAAGCATTTGAAAAGTTTAAAGCCTTCAAAGCTTTAGTTGAAAATGAATCAAATCAAAAAATCAAATGTCTCGGATCTGATCGAGGGAAAGAATTCATATCAGATGAATTCTTAGACTTTTGTGAACAACATGGAATAAAAAGGCAATTCTCCACCGCAAGAAGTCCTCAACAAAATGGTGTGGTAGAAAGGATGAATAGAATTGTTCAACAAATGGCTCGAACTATGCTAGATGAATCTGGAACTCTTGCAACCTTCTGGGGTGAAGATGCATTTGTTGCCATGACTATTCTCAACAAATCAAATATTCGGGTAAATAGCAATAAAACTCCACATGAACTTTGGTATGGTAAGTCTCCTATTGTAAAACACTTTAGAGTTTTTGGAAGCAAATGTTTTATCAAAAGGATTGATGAAAAACTTGGTAAGTTTGAACCTAGAGCAGACGAAGGTATTCTTCTTGGTTATTCTTCCAGAAGTAAAGGATACAAATGTTATAATAAAAGACTTCGAAAAATTGTTGAAAGCATTGATGTTGTAGTTGATGAAGCATGCAGAAATCCGGAAAAGATGAAATCAATAGAGAAATATGATAGTGAGGAAGTTGGGGAATTCTTTCCTACATCAAATCAAAATGATATAGAAGAAGAAACCAATGAAGCACAAGAAGAAGAAGATACAATAGACAGGGAAAATATTCCATCCAGGTATGTTCAAAATAATAATCCATAATCTCAAATTCTAGGAGAAAATGGGGCTGATGTACAGACAAGAAGAACTCTTACAGGGACCTCAAGCTATCTAGCATTATTGTCCTCCACCGAACCTCAAAATGTAAATGAAGCCTGCAAAGATGAATGTTGGGTCAAGGCCATGGATGAAGAACTTGACCAAAGTGAAAAGAATGATACTTGGTAATTAGTTCCTAGACCTCATGATAAAAATATTATAGGAACAAAATGGATATTTAAGAACAAGCTAAATGAAAATGGAGAAGTTATTAGAAACAAGGCTAGAATTGTTTGTAAAGGGTATGCTCAACAAGAAGGTATAAATTTTGAAGAAACTTTTGCACCTGTTTCCAGACTTGAAACCATAAGAATGCTTCTTTCTCTTTCTAGTTTTCGAAAATTCAAAGTATATCAAATGGATATAAAATCAACCTTCCTTAATGGAGATTTAGAAGAAGAAGTTTATATTGAACAACGAGAAGGATTCATTCTTGGAAATGATGCAAAACTCATATGCAAGCTCAAATAGGCTCTCTACAGTCTGAAACAGGCTCCAAGGGCTTGGTATTGCCGCCTTGACAAATATCTACAACAATAAGGTTTTATGAAAGGTTCTGCAAATAGCAATTTATACACAAATATTGAAAATGATAAATTTCTAATTATTGTTGTTTATGTTGATGATATCATTTTTGGTAGCAATGAAGAATCCATGAGTCATAATTTTTCTTCAATAATGTAGCAAGAATTTGAAATGTCCTTACTTGGTGAACTTACTTATTCTCTTGGTCTACAAGTTTAGCAAACAAAATATGGTATCTTTCTTTCACAAACCAAATATCTCAAGCAGATCTTGAAGAAGTACGAAATGGAAGATTGTAAACCAGTATGTACTCCAATGGTAACATGATGCGGTCTCAACTCTAACGATGAATCACCAATAGTAAACCACCCAACTTACAGGTCTATGATTGGAAGTGTACTTTATCTAACAGGTACTAGACCTGACATCATGCATGCAGTAGGAATTGTTGGAAGGTTCCAAGAAAATCCAAAGGAATGACATCTCCAGGCAGTCAAAATAATCTTCAAATATCTTCAAGGAACTCAGAACTTTGGACTATGGTATCCTAAAGATACAGACCTTACTCTTCATGCATATACAGATGTAGATTGGGCAAGAAGTGTTGATGATCGAAAGAGCACTAGTGGAGGTGAATTATATATGGGTTCTCAGTTAGTGTCATGTTTCAACAAGAAACAAAGTTCGATTGCCTTATCTGCAGTTGAAGCAGAATATGTGGCTGCTGCATCTTACTGCACATAACTACTTTTGATGATGAAAACAATGAAAGACATTCATATCACATGTACTCCACCCATCTCCATTCTATGTGATAATACAAGTGCCATCAGTATTTGAAAAAATATAGTCATGCACTCCAAGACCAAGCACATAACCCTCAAGTACCATTTTCTACGAGAACAAGTGCTTGAACAAAAGGTTAAATTGGAGTATGTTCCCTCCAAAGAATAGGTTGTTGATATATTCACTAAACCACTACCCAGAGAAACATTTGAATATCTCAGACAAAAGCTGGGAGTAGTTTTTGCATCATCCTGCTATTAAATATAGTTTTTCAAAGGAAGGTTATTATACGCGGGTTTCATGAAATTTAGTTGTGTATACACACGGATTTTTGTGGCTAAAGGAACGTATATGTTTTTTTGATAGAAAATAGTGGGTCAAACTCTGATATGGGTTCTCTATCCGATGTTGATGATTACAGTATGATGATATGCTTTGTTCATTGATTTTTATCTAACTGACAAAGATGCCTTGATGAATGACTTGTTGACAATGCCCAGGTAGCACAGGTTCAGGGGGAGCATTAGCCTTCACATGCATTCTGCATTGTTGGCATTATGGTTGCTGAGTCTAGCTATGGCTTTAGATATTTATATCATTTTTTGTTTAAATCATGTAAAGGTCTAGGGTGTGATATGACTTCTTATATATTTGAATGAGTCCTATTGGACAAATGATGTAATTTGTACCCCCACTTTGCATGGGATGGATGATGTAATATTTGTTGTATTTCTATCATGTATAAACATTTGGTATATCCCCACTTGGTTGGGTGATTGATGTATGTATGAGTCATTGGTCATAAGGAGGTCATACTCACTTAGTTGAGTTATAGAGTCATGTTATTCTTTTGAATCATATCTCTGCAGACTCGGCATGTACTCAGGGGGAGCATGGACAACATAATGTATATCAAAGGAGGAAAGTTGCTTGGTCTGCCCTTTGCCCTTGATGTCAAAGGGGGAGAGTATTTTGGTGTTGCATGTTATCTCTAACAATTTCTACAGCTTGCAATAATCAACACCTTCATGGTTTCCATCAAGTCCAAAGGGGGAGATTGTTGGCATTATGATACAAGTGTTGTTCTTGATGGAAACTCACTCACAGGTCAATTCAGTTTTGGTAAAAGGAAACTCACAGTACAACAGGTATATTCAAAGGTAACAGGGTAGTGGTATAGAAGAAAAGGAATATCGAACTAAGGTTTACTGGTCAGAATAAAGAAGGTAAAGGAAAAGGCTGATCAAAAGCAGTTTAAGAAGTATACGTAGGTCCACTTAGTCAAAACAACGTATACACACTGGTCCGTAGAAGAAAAAGAGCACGTATACACGCACTCCCACATGAGGAAAGTAGCATACATGTTGCAAACCCAAGGTTTTGTTCCAAGGTATTTTGGGTCCAAGGTATTGATCCAAGGTATTTGGTCCGAGGTATTGACCCTAGGTATTTGGTCCTAAGCAGTTTTGGTCCAAGGTATTGACAAAGAACCTAAAGCTATATAAGGAGGAGAAGATCATAAGGCTAAGCATGCAAGTGTATGGGTTTCTAAGGAATACTTCTATCTGAAGTATATTTTATGTTGCAGGGGCTATGTTTATGATTTGATCTGAAATACTTTGTGCACCTTGAATTCAATGTTGGATTAGGATCATGAGACCTAAAATGACTTATTATTGAATGATCTAATATTTGTTGGGCTAGATCTGATTATGTACACCTATTTTATTCTTTAAATGCCATGATCTAGGTTTTTCTGAAGTCTAGAAGTGAAAAGAAGTTATGAGTTAACATTTTCATATCTGTACACTGGTTCATCTCTACAAAAGCGCATGTACACGTAGGTTCTACTCTTCAAAATAGTGTATACAAAAGAAAAGTCTCTTCTTCAGATCTGACTGATCTACCTAATCAATTTTGTTGTTTTACTGCTGTCTGCCAATGAAGTCTTCTTAGATATGAATGTAAAACTGAATGCATAAGGAGTATGGTATCTGATTTATTGATTGAATAAGTGAGAAGGGTGATCTCTACTACTAGCTGTGTAAAGCTCTATAAATAGACAATAGATGGTTATCATACTACTAGTTGGTACATACTTGATTCAGAAATTTTATGTTTCAGTAGTCTTGAAGGTATATGTAGGTTTGATTACAAGAAGTAATGTATACACGCAGGTTGGGTTCAGTAAAGTAGCGTATACATTTTGATGCATGATTTTTGAGGTAGCAACTAGTTCTGAATGATGATGTAGGTTTCTGGGTTCAGAATAGTGTTCTAGTGATAGTGATCTGATTGTTCATATTAACTGATTGTTGATTGATGCAGATTGAGTTTCAAAGTTTCTAATGGGTCTAGTATGAAAATTTGATGAAACAAGGCCTTCATGTGTATTGTATTGTACCAGGAGCAACCAGTCTGAAAATTTATGAAACGTGGTCCCTGGATGAAGAGAGAAGTTCATAGCCTTCTGTAGGCCAGTGCCTACATACTAGTAATCACATTGGCTAGTACAAGAGCTAGGGGGTTTCAGCTTCCTTCCAGTAGAAGCTGGAAAATGAGAGTAGGTTGTAGCCTTCTACAGGTGGGTGCCTATGTACTGGTATGAGTCTACACTAGTACAAGATTGTAAACAGAGTTTCTTATTATTAAAAGAAGACAGAGACAACAACAGCAGGTGGTTTTCACCCACATTGGGTTTCCACCTTAAATCTTGGTGTTCACGTGTGTTGCTTATGTGTGATGTTTTTACTGCTCTGTTTAATAAGTTACTGATGCACTGGTTAAAGACCAACACATGATAAATTGTCTAAATCACAAGTTTTCTGGGTGTACGATGGTTTCTCTAACCATAGTTGCATGTACATGCTAGTTGACTTCACGGAAATAGCGTATATAAATCTGTTTGAGAAAATAAAAATTATTGATTAGATAATACTGATTCACCCCCCTATCATTATTATTTCCAACAACCTAATGGTATGCATATCTTAAATCGATCTTGGAAAAGACTGCTACTTCTCTTATTTGATAAAATAAATTATCAATAAATGGAAAGGGATACCTATTCTTAATGTCTACTTTTTTTAATTTCCTGTAATCGATGCACACCCTGAGTGTGTCTTATTTATTATTCACAAATAATAGCGATTCTCCCCATGGAGACACACTCATCCTTATGCATCCTTTTTCCAACATCTCCTTGAGATGTAGCTTCAACTCAATTAATTCTACAATGCTCATTATGTATGGAGCCTTGGATGTTGCAGTTGTCCCTAGTAACAATTCAATAGATAAATCAACCTCTTTGTGAGGACGAAAACCCAATATCTCTTTAGGAAAGACATTGAAATTGATTAAGAACAGTATGTTTCACAAGGATGTTCTAGCCATCACCTTTAACGTTTTTGTTAGCTTCAATGTTGTCATTAATTTGAATGAAAAATAAAATGAATCCTTTCATGCGACTTATTTTGGCTTGCATGGATGTAATTAAACTCACTGATGTCGGTTTTAATTTTCTCTGAAATATCATTCTTTCTCCAGAATCATCTAACAACTTGATTTCCCTCTCAAGAAAATAAACCTTAGTGTGATGCCCATACAACCAGTCCATTCCAAGTAGTGTGTTTTACAACCGCAGTGACAATACATTAAAATTTTTTGTTGACATCCCACTCAACTCAAATGGGTTATGTTTTTACCCAATGATCCACTATTTTCTTTTCTCCTATGGATAATTGAACTAACAATGATTCTTCATGTGGTTTCTTGGCCAATTAGCACTTCTCCACAATTTATGTGCTAACATCTCTATAGTAAGATCCTAGGTCAATTAAAATAGAGTTGATTATGCCATAAATCTCACCTTCCATCTCAATTATGGAAGCCTGGTGGTCATCTTTCATGTTATCTAATGTTGCATAGATCCTGGGCATGCTTTGAGCCATTTCCTCATGGTATAGGCTTCTTGTGCTTTGTAAAGTCATATCCCAACATCCCTTTGTTGTAGATAATATATCTTATGGTGGTTTTTCCCAGACATCCAACATTTCAATGGTTCCCTGGCATCACCTCTACTTTATCCTCCCACAATCTAGTGTGCATGCCCCCTTTCTAACAAAAGTAAATTTTTATTATGGTTTACATTGATTGCTTGAAGTCGCACCTTCCTTCTTTCTTGTAGCTTGCAACATCCCTTCTTTATTATGTTATTTTCCCTTATTTTTCATGCTTCCCTCTACCTCCCAATTTCTCTTGAAATGATGCATGCATTTTGACTACTCATACTAAGTTTTTTAACTTTTTAATTGTGTCCTCTAATGTTTATGGTTCATAGAATTCAATTTTATATTTAAATGAAAAAGGCAACCCACTAATAAACCTTTGAATCTTTTCCTTCCTATCCTTGAGATAAGGCATGCATCTTATCAATTCTAGAAACTAGGTGGTGTACTCCTCATGTGACATGTGGCCCGTTTTGAGCTCATAAAACTCTTGACTTGTTTTCAAAATATATATCTGACAGGTATTTTCTCTTGAAATACTTCTTGAATTATTTCCATGATGTCTCCTCTTCACTTATATTTTTAACATTTTTCAAGTCCTACCACAAAATGTTTTCCTTGTATTCCAATTTCAAGGTAGCTACCTTTGCCTTCATATTCTTCAAATAGTTATGCATTATGAAAAAAAATTACCCCAAGGATCTATGCTTCAACATCCTCTAATTTCTTCACCTCACCATAAAATGTGGGAGATTTAGATTTCTTGAATTCCTCTTGTACATACTCCTCTTTTTCTTTATCATGGTGAGGATGATGGTCATGATTATGTCTATGAACATTACCAGATTACTTCCAATGGTGGCTTGTTCTCTTCTCTAGGTATCTAATTAAGTACCTCCTCTTACATTGTCCTCACTTGGCAATCTATTCCTTTTCTTCGATCTGATCTCATATGCTCCATTAATATTTTCTTCTTGTCCTATGGAACTCTTCCTACCTCTATGGCTAGCTCTCAACTCATGTTTATTTTTCCTCTGTAAGCCTAAGAGGCTTTGCAGTATAACTACATTCACTTCTACTTGCCTCTTTTGTGCCTTCACAATTCTGTCATTGTTAGCCTTGTAGCTCCTTATTTCAACCCTTGATATTCTAAATTTTTCCATCCAATCAAGTGAACTTGTCTCTCCTCTATTTCCCATTGATTCTTCCTCTTCATATCCATTTTGTGACCTATCAGTGTTGTATATAACCATTTTGGTCCTCATCTCTTCTAGAATTTAGTGTCTCCCTATGTGTTTTCATACACACACATAACTGTTAGAATAAACAAAATTCAAATGCATAACTTAGTCATTACCTTGGCTTGTTATTGATAGTTTGTTGGTATGAGGCTAGATGAAACAATACACTTCAAGTTAGCACATCAATATCAATAAAATCATATCTAATCATCAATAGCATTCTACATGCATAAATCAAAATAGAACCATATCAAGAAACACCTATAGTCAATCCACACAATAATAAGTTTTTTAACACTTATGACAATGTTCTAAGGCCTCATTAGGTCTCTAAAGGTCTAGTGTTTAATCTTTGATCTGATACCACTATGTCATACACCCCCTTACGACCCATAGACCTCACTAAGGGTGAAAGGAGGCATGTTACTATGTTGATCCAACCTCCAACGCACAATTATGGAGCTGGGGTCTAATATTTCACTATTTTTCAATATTTTCAAAGCTAAAAACAATTAGGTATAGAACCATATCAAGAAACACCTATAGTCAATCCACACAATAATAAGTTTTTTAACACCTATGACAATATTCTAAGGCCTCATTAGGTCTCTAAAGGTCTAGTGTTTAATCTTTGATCTGATACCACTATGTCATACACCCCCTTACGACCCATAGACCTCACTAAGGGTGAAAGGAGGCATGTTACTATGTTGATCCAACCTCCAACGCACAATTATGGAGCTGGGGTCTAATATTTCACTATTTTTCAATATTTTCAAAGCTAAAAACAATTAGGTATAGAACCATATCAAGAAACACCTATAGTCAATCCACACAATAATAAGTTTTTTAACACCTATGACAATATTCTAAGGCCTCATTAGGTCTCTAAAGGTCTAGTGTTTAATCTTTGATCTGATACCACTATGTCATACACCCCCTTACGACCCATAGACCTCACTAAGGGTGAAAGGAGGCATGTTACTATGTTGATCCAACCTCCAAGGCACAATTATGGAGCTGGGGTCTAATATTTCACTATTTTTCAATATTTTCAAAGCTAAAAACCAATAGGTATAGAACCATATCAAGAAACACCTATAGTCAATCCACACAATAATAAGTTTTTTAACACCTATGACAATATTCTAAGGCCTCATTAGGTCTCTAAAGGTCTAGTGTTTAATCTTTGATCTGATACCACTATGTCATACACCCCCTTACGACCCATAGACCTCACTAAGGGTGAAAGGAGGCATGTTACTATGTTGATCCAACCTCCAAGGCACAATTATGGAGCTGGGGTCTAATATTTCACTATTTTTCAATATTTCCAAAGCTAAAAACCAATAGGTACATTTTTTCATCTCCTCAAGATGTTTCCAATGATATAAAATTTTCCTCAATCCACTTCCCATATTGAAATTTGTGACCTTTTAAAATCTAACCTCTCAGACTCTATCGTGTCATCCTAGCCTGCCACGTGGCACCCACATGGGTGCCCACTTGGCTATATACATGAGTTCCCTATCATCCTTTAAGGTTGTAGTTATGGACTTTCCATGCAATCTTGAGCTTAAACCCCAACAATACCCTTAATTCCTTCACATGAATTCTCTAATGGTACAAAAGGTAGGAAGGAACTATTTTTTAATTTACATACATGAAAATTTTTCGTTTATTGGGGTCCATCACCACCAGACCCCCATCCCTCTTACTTTGACATAATTCTGAGTACACCCAGTGGCTGATGGCCTGACAAATTCCCATCAAATGCTATCAATGTCCTCATCTATCATGCCCCACTTGTCATCCCCCTCACCGTTTGGCCTGTCACACCTACGCCTAATGTCTCGATGATCCAGTGCCCTAGGGAAGCAGAGGTTAACATCAAAAACTAAAGAAAATATCTGTCATGGCCTCCTCTATCACTAATTTACCAACTTCCTTAAATTCCCCACACACGATAGTTCAGTGTCTCGACAACCTGAGATGATGTCATGATGGGTTGACATCATGCTTATGTCACCCACTCTACATGGCCTCGTTTAGGAGTGCCATGTGTCACTTATTTTTGGCCCCTTTGGACCTACCAAATGGTTGAATTAGGGTGCCACATGTCATTCCATGAGGGCACCACGTCACCCTCCCACCCGTGTCATAGCCTTCAATGGCCATGGGGTCCCACCAAAGCCCTAATCACTTATCAAAAGTTGAATTTCTATGTTATAACTTAATTTTTGCATTTAACGGGTTTTTCCTATTCAAGGTTTGGGATAAAAATTTCTCCTATCGCTTAACAACATTGGGTTTGTCCTGTCTAGTACATATATATATATATATATGTGTGTGTGTGTGTGTGCGTGTGAACAAAATTGGGCCTCTGCCCTTAGTAATTGGTTATAACATTGGATCATATGGGGCCATGGGGCTTATACCCAACCCTATAAACTTCAAAGTTTTCCAAGCCCATGCCATGTTTCCATATATCAACACAACAAGGCTTGTACCAATCCTCCAATACTTACTTCTACATTGCCATATCTATAAATTAATTTAACAAGCAAGGAGCTCGACCTTTGACTATTCTTCCTGAGCTTAAAACAATAATACCAAGGCCTAATATACAATTAGTTTCACACCATATTTAGGTAACATTGAGTTTAAATAGGGATTCAACCACTCCCTTCAAACACAAACCATTTAGGCCATTTACCAGCTCATAACAAACTAGAAATTCATATGCCATGTTGCACTAGAAATTAGAATAAAACAACTCAATAAATCATAACATAATTCACCAATTATTTCACAAAAACACACAGGAAACACCGTTCTTTTAATTTTAACTAAATATCTCATCAACACTATAACGGTTCATGAAACTGACATTAAAATAATAGAAAAAATCATTAACATCTCCATTATTCAAGAGTTAAGCCTTGCTCAAAAATTGCTCAAAAATTAGAATCAACAAGTCTTTGGGTTAGCACTTTAGCTACATGCATAATATTCACATGTACAAGAGTTGTAGGAAACACTTCTTATAAAATAAATCTAGAAACTGAGTTTAGAACTTCAACTCTCCACCCAACCTTATATTGGACTGTGATTGTGTCCTTTCTCACAGTCAATCACCCCCAAGCCAGATTCTGGTGCTTGAGGAGTATTTCTCAAAGGATTAAAACCAAAGATGTTAGCTAAAATAGGGACTCTAGAGGCTACACCATCTCCACCCATCAACTAGGCACTTTGACAAGATGAGACAGGGAATTCATAGGTTTCTCCGCCTCCAACCACCAACAATTTAGTTAGAAATTTGTATTAGGGAGTCTAGAAGTCAACCACCTACATCCACATCCATTTAAACCAACAGGATGAAATAGGGAGTCCAGATACCAAAACACCTCCACCCACCAACCAAACAATGGAATCCAAAGGTCTCTCACTTCCACCCTCAACACAATAAGGGAATCCAGAGGTCAACCACAACCACCCACAACAATTTGAACCAAAAGGATGAAACATAGAGTCCAGAGGCCCAAGCACCTCCATTCACTAGAAAAACAAGGGAATCTATATGCCTCTCACCTCCACCCTTGACACACACAACAAAGAAAATACCTTCTAGCGGAGGTTATAATGGAGATTTTTAGTGTTATAAAATTGGAGAAAATTGTCAAAAGAACCTTTGCTACAACACCAGTTTGTGGTAGCAGATGTTTTAGTTGAGATGATAATGAAATTTCATCACAACTAAAAAAATATGGGTGGGTGGAGTTTTTAGCGAATGTTTTCTTAGTGGCGTGATTACTGGAAAAATAACACTTGAGTTGTAAGTTTAAATAAAAGCACCAGGACTAGAAACAAATGTATGGAGCACTAGTGTGTTAAATTTATGAAAGTATCAATGCTTTAATAATAAAAATGCATTGTCTTGTACAATATATGATGCTATGCACTAGGGTATTGAATGCAAACAACATTGGTGCTTGAAAAGTACACCACCTTAATGCTTACGTCTTCCAAAAAATTCCTCGGGCAGTAATTTTTAGGAAGGGCAATGGGGCAGGAAAAACAATCTTGTAACCCCAATGATTTTATCTTCTCTAATGCACTCGATAGCTATGTGTAACAATGCACTAGTGTTAATGAGTTGTATAAACAACACCGGTGTTGATGAGTTATATAAACAACATCGGTGCTGATGAGTTGTATAAACAACACTGGTGCTTGAGAAGTATAATGCCTTGGTGCTTATGTGTTTGAAAACGTCTTAGTGTTATAATTTTCACAAAAGGCACCAGGGCAAGCAAAAAAATATTTTAGTACCAGTACTTTTACGTGGTGCGTTAAAGGTAACAATGCACTAGCGTGTTAAAGGCGAATCACATCAGTGCATGAAATGTATATCTTCCCGGTGCATATTTATTTTACAAATGCATTGGGAAAATATTTTTTATTATTATAAATATCGTTGTTGAAAAACGTGTATTTGAAGCAGTGCACATTAATATATGATGTCACAGTATCCATTTTCTCTTTTTTAGAAACATCAACTTGTGACAGTGCAATTATTTTGATTTTTTAAATCTGCTATTTATCGCAAAATCAACATATATCTTATAGAAATATTCATATAAATTAAATTTTGATTAGTGCATTTGTGTTTGATGTTTGGATTAATTTTTTATATCATTAGATTTCACATCTCTTCATTATAATATTTAATCATCCATATATTTAATCAGTAGTGTAATTTTCACAATGACATTGGACAATGCAATATAATAAATTAAAATGTATTTTATTATATATGAATAAGAGGATCTTTTTCATACAAAATTGAATAGTTACTTGTAACCCCTTATATTTCAATTGGGACACTATGTCCATTACATTAAACAAAATGTCTTATTTTCACAGACAATTATTTCAAAAAATACAATAGCTTTCATTGATATTCAAATAGACCATCATTCTTTGCTAGAAATGTTGTTAGTGCTTAAGCTACTTCCACGCTTTGGGTTATTTGGACAAATGTTTTGTTGATTGCATCAATTGTTTTCATCTTCTTGATCAAGTTCCATATGCAAACATAAAAACAAAGTGTAACGAGTGTATCTACATTAATGATAATAATGAAAATTGAAATAAATAATATGCATCAATGTAAATTGAAAAGCAATGTACCATAGCAAGAAGTGAATCCTGAATTGTACACATTCTTTCAAAACCAAATCTCATGCCTTCTTTCAACAACTCTTCTGTTGGCATAGTTCCATACTTTGTTTCCTTCAAGTTTTATACCCCATAATAAATCATATATTTAATATAACTGATTTTTTTGTTTTATTTATAATAAACTCCGAGAAGTAAAACAACATAGATACTTGCAAATTCCACAATGAATTTTTGATATGCCAACATATACTCACAACCCATATTTAACCCAATGCCAATCAATTATTATGATGGCTCTTCTTTGTATGTTAGCACCTATTTGAAGGCATTCAAGGATGGCTGTTGTAAAAAAACTTAAAATCTACAAAAATGAAATCTTAAGTTATTATAAGGAAATATTAACAATTACTCACAAATATTAATATCAACCCTTTTCTTCCTTGTCGTCTTGTTTTATGTGATGAATGAGTTCCGTTTTGTTTTATTTTGTGGAAGAAAATACTTGAAAATTAATATTTAATGCTAAATTATTTGTTTATATGTACCTAATAGAAAAAATCATCGATTACATACATTTGAAGCACATTGTTGTTGAGATGGATCCTCTTGTGATGAAATTACGTCCATTTCTTTGACCATCTCTTTATACACTTTTTTGGACATTCCTACTAGCATGTTTCAGATATCAACTCATTGATCCTTTGGGATTTTTAAAATCTTCCTGAAAAAAGTAATAAACTATTTTTATATTGATATATGAAAACTAAATATAGCAAAATTGATATTAATAAATGAATTCTTTGTATTAATACATATGTATAATTTTATAAAAGCATTTTAATTAGTAATATTATTTTTTGAGTGATTATTTTTTGTTGTTGTATGTTTTTTCTATTGCAAGTCTGACAGGTCTCATTGACCATTGCTTTGGAAATGCTTCCTGTAGTATACATATAACTTGGTTCTTTGAATAATTGGATTGATTTTTAAGTTGTAAGTGGAAAGTATGTCTATACGTTCGTTTCACTATATCCCTCATAGTTTTGTAAAAGTTTTTCCCTCTTTCATTATCCTCCAACACCACTCTAGATGAGCTGAGGACCAATTCATCATCATTGATATGTTCTATAATTTTTGTTTTCATAAAACAACATTATTTTCCTTCATTATTATTCCTTATAGAACATTAAACATATGTAAATTAATAGACTGTTTGAAATATGTTATCTAATATTTTTAAGTATATTATTATTGAAAATTAAAAAAAATAAAATTATATTGAATAGTATTTTTTCATTCACCTAATTCAACCTTCTGCAATTTTTTTATCAAGGTTTTACTTTGTTTTGCACTTTGATAAAAAAACATCTTATCGATCTTCCTCATTTTTTGGCTCTGCATGACACACACTGACCAATACATATTAGTTAAGCTTACATATAGTTCAAACATATTAATTTTCTAAAAATTTACAAAGAATTTTCCTTTTCTTCTTTTTTGGATGTGCTATCATTGTGTTGATTGGTATTTTTGTTACTTGACAACTTCTCAACCAAAAAGAGGTCTGGTAGCCGGTGCGGTTATGTGCATATACATCTCGGTGCCTTTAATTGTTTAGCATCAACATTTTTTTTTATAGAACTTTAAATTATGATGGCATGATATGTAATGATAAAAGAACCACCATCACAGCAAAACATGAAAACATAAAAGATTAAACACAAGTTTTTTGGACTTAAAAATGTTATTTGTTAGAGGTGCCCCGATATGTTATACTACACAGGGTGCACTAATAAACAAAAACCATTTTAAAGAAACAAATAGGACCAACAGGGTTTGTATCCGATTCAATAAGTGGTCCCCCTACTTTACATCTCAAAAGCCTTATATATACTAACACAAACCCATTAAACCTAAAATGTGTAAAATGAAAAGCCCTAATTGTGAAGTGGTAGAGGGAGTTAAACCTTATGGTGAAATTTTGCGGTTAGATAAGCAGGAAGAAACAAGGGTATAAGGTAAGTATTGATTTTTTTGTTTTTTGTTTTTTTGTTTTGTTTTTTATTGTTTTTTCATTGTTGTTTTTTTTCTCTGAATTTTAATTAAAACTAACAGAAATTGTAAAAACATTTATTAGTAAAATTAATAGAAAATTTTCAATTTTTCACTATGTAGGGTTTTGAGTGAAACACCATACTTGTCAAATTCTGATCTTTTGAATAGTTTTGTTGTTCCAAAGTATTTTGTTTCTCCACAATGCTCCCAGCATGTCTTTCTTGCAAATATCTCCCTTAGAGTTTTGGGAAAATTAATGAAATAGTGAATAACTTCTTACTATTTATAAGACTTTGAAATTATATTTCAAAAAGAAAATTACCGCTAAATTTTCAATTTGAAAAAAAAAATCACGCTCTTTTTTTCTAGATTTTCGCAAAATCAGTGTGTTTCATATTAAAATGCAACAGGGTGTTTAATTGTAACGTGCATTGATGAAGATGACTTATCGGTGTGCTAATTTTTTTTAATGCATTGATATGATAGAATTCCTTTTTTATTTTCGAAATCTCAGAAACCGGTGTGGTTACTAATTTTACCACATCGATGATGTTATTATTTCAACGCATTGGTGTGTTAGTTTTATAAGTGCATCAATATGCTTTAAATGTTATCTAAATTTTTATTTCCACATAAAATTGCATATTCATCTAGAATTTTCCTTTAGGATGCATCCACATGAGTTACAGTAATTCATAATATACATTTAATGCTTAAAGTCACCTTATTTTTTAAAAATGGTTTGAAAACTATATTGAAATTCAGATTGTGGTTATATGGTTCTTGAAATTAATTTTAGGTATGTACACAAAAAATTATTGCTAATTTTTCTCAAATGCAGGGAGAAAATATCGTAATATCAAATGACCAATTCTTCAAACTCTAGCTTGTTTCATTTGCTCAAAGTCCTTTGTGGAGTACTCCCTTTCCATCTCGAGTAAGTTCAAATTTTATTTATATTTCGATTATCTATTTGATTTATAATAATGAAAATTGAAATAAATAATATACATCAATGTAAATTAAAAAGAAATGTACCATAGCAAGAAGTGAATCCTGAATTGTACACATTCTTTCAAAACCAAATCTCATGCCTTGTTTCAACAACTCTTCTATTGGCATAGTTCCATACTTTGTTTCCTTCAAGTTTTATACCCCATAATAAATCATAGATTTAATATAACTGATTTTTTTGTTCTATTAATAATAAACTTTGAGAAGTAAAACAACATAGAGACTTACATATTCCAGAATGAATTTTTGATATGCCAACATATACTCACAACCCCTATTTAACCCAATGCCAATCAATTATTCTGATGGCTCTTCTTTCTATGTTAGCACCTATTTGAGGGCATTCAAGGATGGTTGTTGTAAAAAACCTTAAAATATACAAAACTGAAATCTTAAGTTATTATAAGGAAATATTAACAAACTCACAAACATTAATATCAACCCTTTTCTTCCTTGTTGTCTTGTTTTATGTGATGAACGATTTCCATTTTGTTTTATTTTGTGCAAGAAAATACTTGAAAATTAATATTTAATGCTAAATTATTTGTTTATATGTACCTAATAGAAAAAATCATCAATTACATACATTTGAAGCACATTGTTGTTTAGATGGCTCCTCTTGTGATGAAATTATGTCCATTTCTTTGACCATCTCTTTATAAACTTTTTTGGACATTCCTACTAGCATGTTTCAGATATCAGCTCATTGATCCTTTGGGATTTTCAAAATCTTCCTAAAAAAAGTAATAAACTATTTC
Organism: Pinus tabuliformis; assembly: GCA_031772625.1. Classification (NCBI taxonomy): domain Eukaryota; kingdom Viridiplantae; phylum Streptophyta; class Pinopsida; order Pinales; family Pinaceae; genus Pinus; species Pinus tabuliformis. Next base: position 623,883,942 of record CM062804.1, on the reverse strand, counting down.
TATATTGATATATGAAAACTAAATATGACAAAATTGATATTAATAAATGAATGCTTTGTAGTAATACATACATATAATTTTAGAAAAGCATTTTAATTAGTAATATTATTTTTTGTTGTTGTATGTTTTTTCTATTGCAAGTCTGACAGGTCTCATTGACCATTGGTTTGGAAACGCTTCATGTAGTATACATATAACTTGGTTCTTGGAATAATTGGATTGATTTTCGCGTTGTAAGTGGAAAGTACGTCTATACGTTCGTTGCACTATATCCCTCATAGTTTTGTAAAAAAATTTCCCCCTTTCATTAATCTCCAACGCCACTCTAGATGAGCTGAGGACCAATTCATCGTCATTTATATGTTCTATAATTTTTGTTTTCATAAAACAACATTATTTTCCTTCATTGTGAGTCCTTATAGAACATTAAACATATGTAAATTAATAGATTGTTTGAAATATGTTATCTAATATTCTTAATTATATTATTATTGAAAATTAAAAAAAATAAAATTATATTGAATAGTATTTTTTCATTCACCTGATTCAACCTTCTGCAATTTTTCTTTCAAGGTATTACGTTATTTTGCACTTTGATAAAAAAAATATCTTATCGATCTTCCTCATTTTGTGGCTTTGCATGACACACACTAACCAGTACATATTAGTTAAGCCTACATATAATTCAAACATATTAATTTTCTAAAAATTTACAGAGAATTTTCCTTTTCTTCTTTTTTGGACGTGTTATCATTGTGTTGATCAGTATTTTTGTTACTTGACAACTTCTCAAACATTTTTTTATCAATATAGAATATGTTCCATTTAATACTGAAGCCATTAAATATATTTAATAAATAAATCAAATTATTTTTAGCCAAAAAGAGGTCTGGTAGCCGGTGCAGTTATGTGCATATACGTCTCGGTGCCTTCAATTGTTTAGCATCAAAACAAAAATATATAGAACTTTAAATTATGATGCCATGATATGTAATGATAAAAGAACCACCATCACAATAAAACATGAAAACATAAAAAATTAAACACAAGTTTTTTGGACTTAACAATGTTATTTGTTAGAGGCACCTCGATACGTTATACTACACAGGGCACACTAATAAACAAAAACCATTATAAAAAAACAAACAGGACCAGCACGGTTTGTATCCGATTTAATAAGTGGTCCCCCTACTTTACATCTCAAAAGCCTTATATATACTGACACAACCCCATTAAATATAAAATGTGTGAAATGAAAATCCCTAATTGTGAAGTGGTAGAGGGAGTTAAACCCTAAGGTGAAATTTTGTGGTCATATAAGCAAGAAGAAACAAGGGTTTAAGGTAAGTATTGATTTTTTTGTTTTTTGTTTTTGTTTTTGTTTTAGTATTTTGTGTTTTGTTGTTTTTTCTCTGAATTTTAATTAAATGTAACATAAATTGTAAAAACATTTATTAGTAAAATTAACAGAAAATTTTCAAATTTTCACTATGTAGAGTTTTGAGTGAAAGACCATACTTGTCAAATTCTGATCTTTTGAATAGTTTTGTTGTTCCAAAGTATTTTGTTTCTCCACAATGCTCCCAACATGTCTTTCTTGCAAATATCTCTCTTAAAGTTTTGGGAAAAATAATGAAATAGTGAATAACTTCTTACTATTTATAAGACTTTGAAATTATATTTCGAAAAACAAATTACCGCTTAATTTTCAATTTGAAAAAAAAAAAATCGCACCCTTTTCTTTTTTATCTAGATTTTTGCAAAATCAGTGTGTTTCATATTAAAATGCACTAGTTCGTTTAATTATAACGCGCATTGATTAAGATGACTTATCGGTGTGCTAATTTTTTTTAATGCACCAATATTAAAGAATTTCGTTTTTATTTTTGAAATCTCGGAAACCGGTGTGGTTACTATTTTAACGCATCGATGATGTTATTATTTCAACACATTGGTGTGTTAGTTTTACAAGTGCACCAATATGCTTTAAAATTTATCTAAATTTTTATTACTACACAAAATTGCATATTCATCTCAAATTATCCTTTAGGATGCATCCACATGAGTTACAGTAGTTCATAATATACATTTTATGCTTAAAGTCACCTTATTTTTTAAAAATGGTTTGAAAACTATATTGAATTTCAGATTGTGGTTATATGGTTCTGGAAATTAATTTTAGGTATGTACACAAAAAATTATTGCTATTTTTTTCTCAAATGCAGGGAGAAAATATCATAATATCAAATGACCAATTCTTCAAAGTCTAGCTTGTTTCATTTGCTCAAAGTCTTTTGTGGAGTTCTCCCTTTCCATCTCCAGTAAGTTCAGATTTTATTTATATTTCGATTATCTATTTGATTTTTTTTTATCCATGTCAATTTTAATAAAAATGTATCCAAATTTGCAAGATCCTAATTTAAAATCACATTTAGATGCAGAAAATATTCCACTAGTTCAAAAACATTGGAAGCTCTTATGAAGAGTAACATACCACAAGTATTTGGTAGATGAAAATGGGCAGTCGCTTTACCGTGCCAATTGTAACATGCCATCTTCTAGCTAAAATTCCAGGTCAGTGATGGTAATAGTTATTTGGTATAATGTAATTTCAAGAAACCTCTTGCATTGTTCTTACTAATATCACTAATGTATTAATATTCAATATTTTTTGAAATTAGGATTTTAGTGATGATGAGCAACCCACCTAACATCTTTTGGTGCACCCCACTACAATTTCAAATCTAGATAAGGATGAATTAAGAGCAAGACTTCATGAGGAAGCATACAAATAATGGTTGAATCAACCATCTATTCAATTCCCACTACATCTAGATTGATGAATTAAGAATGACTACAACAATAGTAGTTCTTCATCACAAGTTGGAAATGAAGGATTTCAAATAGAGGTTAGTATGGATGATTACTTATGAGATACAACTTCCATGGAGAAAATGTTGTTAGATGTAATCTAGAATGACGAGCTAGGGGATGTTGATCATATCATTGATAACTTTTTCAAAAGCCAAAATTCTACTTCCACCACCCCTCTCTTTGGACTTGGCAGCTAGAAAAAGTCTACCAAGTTGGGGACAATGATGTTACTGCATAACTTGAAAGAAAAGTTTGCCATGCTGAATGCATGCTTCTCGAAAATATTGAGATAATTGACCATGATCAAGTCCCTTATATTTTTAGAAATCTTGTCACACAATCAACATTAAAAATGGTCGATTTTATGAATGTTAAATATTGACATTGTACATTTATATTTCCCACTAATTGCAGGTTATTCAAAGATAAGGTTCTTCTGAGTGATAATGTCTTGCTCGGTAACTGTGAAGAGACAAAGTAGTTGCTGCAAATGTTGGGTGTTGACTACAAATCATATCATGCATGTCTGAATGATAGCATTCTATATAGAGGAGAATATTGAGACAAAGAGCTATGTCTGAAATGTGGGAACAATAGGTACAATAAATAAATAAATAAATAGTGTAAATCACATGGTTCTCCTCATAAGATATTGAGTCACATGCTTATAATCCCAAGGATTCAAAGGATTTTTTGTTGAAAAGAATTAGCTATTTTGAAGAGATGGCATGCCTCACATAGAAGTGAGTTGGGAGTTATGAAAATCCCAACAGATTCAATAGCCATGAAACATATAGAGGATACATGGCCCAAAAATTTAAATGATGAAGTACGAAGTCTACAACTCAACATAGCCATGGATGGCGTCAACCCTTATTCCCTCCAAAACACCAACTATTTTTTTTGGACTATAGCAGTGATCAATAACAATATCCTCCCATGGTTGTCCATGAATAATGAACATCTTATATTGGCTCTCATAGTCCCTAGTATAAGACAAGTGAATAATATGGATGTCTACTTACAACCATTGGTAGATGAATTGAAGGAATTATGGGAAGGGATACATGTATACGACATATCAAGACCCATCACAACAGAGATGAGTTTCCATTGTATGGCATATGTGCTTAAACCACACATGGTTATCTAGGATTAGGAGCTTTCTTTGGTAAATTGCATGTTTATCGATTTGTTTGTATATCTAACAATGTTGTTTCGCATATTAATTTAATTTAGTAAAATTGTTCTGATATTCATGATCACTAACGTGATCTGTATACAATAATTTCAAAGATCTTGTAACAAAATGGTATCATGGATGTAAATGTTGTGGACCTTCTCTGAAGGCTAAGTGGTCCAGGCACATACACAAGACACTGTATTAATACTATAGGGTATTCCTCCTAGAAGAACACACTTACAGAATAAAAACATCCTCTTTTGACACCTATGTTGAGAAATTTCCCATTGGGATGAAAAGGAAATATGTGTTTTAAGAGCTTCCATATTGGAAGCATCTTAAGATTGCCCACTTACTAGATCCCATGCATATATCCAAAAATGTTTCATCTTCTTTATGGAGGCACATATCATCGAAATAAAATGACACATTGGCTATTAGAGAGATATTATGTCTTCAAAAACTAAAAATAAGTATTGCCTAAGACAAGAAAGTAGAGGAGAGGCTAGTTCCTCTTGGTCTTTCAAAGAAGGTGATGTCCCATGGATTTTAAAGAAAGATAATCTTTATTTGGAAAATGAATTTATGAGGATGCCTTATTTATAGGGGTCTTCACTATGGTCTCCCTTCACTGTGGAAGACCATTTGTCGAGGTTGAAATCACATGACCATTTGAAACTTCTAAGAGTAAGTATGTCAAAAAAATGATTTTATTATTTGTTATTATTTTTATGTCATGGGATAAAATATAATTAATTTGTGTATGTGTTTACTTTGCAGTGTCATTATCCTTTTCACATGTGTGGGTGTGTGAAACATGACTTTCCCCAAGACCTATGACGTTCCATATGTAAATCATCTACATTTGTATATTGGATAACATTAAAGGAGATTCATATGGCTATCATTCCATGGTGGCATCAAGAGATAGATGAGATTGTTTATATGTTTGAGAATGAGCTACAAATGAGTTTCATGGACTTGTAGGTTTATCCTCTAATTCACCTAGTAGATGAGGTTGAATTATTTAGGGTTGTCTTTATTCATTTGACGTTCTTCTTAGACGGGCACATGAAGAAATTGAAAGGTTTTGTTTGAAAAAGGGAAAAAAAATGTCGGATTTATGGTAGAGGGGTACATATCATATGAGTATTTCTATTATGACAATGAGGACATGAAGCAGATCGAAAACACACCAGGTGCGGTGATTTGGTATGATGAAAGGGATGAAGACAAAATAGAAGGGGAGCTTCTCGAAACGAATGGAAAAAGGCGTGTGAGAAAGAGTGACTTATAATTTGTCAAATTTCTACACAACAACTATTCACACTGAAGTTCATAATGTGTATTTTGATCTCATATGTACTATATATATCGTTTTGATTTCATCAACGAATTAAGAAATTGAAGCCATCAACAATTCATACTTTACAATTGGGAAGAAACATAGTTGTGGGCCACATTGTACGAACAAAAGAGGAGGAAATGGGAGCATGACAAGAAATAATTCACATGGTTGAATGGTAGAATCGTGCCTTATCCTGATCATTTAAAAAGAAATATGCCAATGATATGCCCCAATAATTGGGTTGCTGACCAAGTGAGAGAGAAATATGGTGCATCTAGTTGTTACCCACTTGCTAAAGAGGATGCGCTAAACATAGGAGTTGGGTGCAACAATTCAGTAATAATATCTTTTTGTACATTTTTAACTTCATAATGCGCCTTTGAATTGTAACATCTATTTTTATATTTTAATTATGTTCGCGTTATTAGGCACATGGCATTGTGATTTTTTCACTTTTTTATAGGTGCATTTGTTTCCATCTATGTGGGCATATGGACATCATTTTCACACAGAGGATGTCAGTCATGGACACATGACACAAGATTTTGGAGTGGAATTCAAGTTCGAACAATCTAGTCAAGCTAGCCACCACGATCAAAACCTAATATATGGGACGTTAGGTTATGTTAGAAAGATACAAGAGATCATTGAAGTGGACTTCTCTTCGTTCCAATGTGTTATTTTTAGGTGCAAGTAGTGGGACACCTTTGATAGAAATAATGTAAAGGAAGATCACGATGGTGGGTTGATATCTATCAACTGTAGAAAGATGTGGCATGAAGCTAGGGAGCCTTATGTTTTCCCCAAACATTGCAACCAAGTGTTTTTTACTCAGATTTATTGTATAGGGATTGGTGGTTTGCATTAAGACATGACCCTAGATTAAAATGTATTTTTGAGAACAACAATGTTATCATGCCAAGCGAGGAAGATAATTAGGGTGATGACAATGAAGAATGATATGTACTTGTATTATTTCATCATTTATACTATTGTTGTATGTTTTTGATTTTTTTATTTCACTAATTATATTTTTTTTTATTCATCTAATTCTTGGAATTTTATATAATTGGTAAGATTCACAAATGTTTTTACATGTTTACACTTAAAACTAAGTATTTGAAATTGTGTGGTTTATAATTTAAAAATTAAAATTTTAACATATATGTTTAATTCTAAGTTTTGTGATAAGTTTATTTTGGATTTTGTGATAATTTGGTTTTCGAATTAGTTCTTTGTTATACTTTTATCATTGTTTTTGAAAATAATGAAATTATGCCCCCAATGTTGACTAAAACCATAATTAATGAAGTAATTTAAAATTTTGATAGCAACCAACTTACTAAATAATGACAAAAACAACAAATATAGGAAGATCATAACTTTTTTATAATAACAACTTTTAGGGTAGAAGACTCTATTCAAAAAGAGTAAATAGTACAAGTCAAACTGTTTAGATAATAGAAGATAACATGACATTACAACATTTACTCCATACTAAGGTTGAGAGTGTATCTCCCAAAATGCAATAAAATTAAATTAAAAAACTATTTATAAAATATTTTGATTGTGAAATGAGAGATAGTTTTTGGGTATGAGGTATTGATGAGCCATGGTATTGTAACAAAGCCTATTTACGAGTTAATAATATCCATAATAAATTGGGGGTGAAAATCTAGTTAAAATTTTTGTTGTATTGTAAGTACTAAGTTTTTATGTGCTTATTAATAAAATTTAAGTAGGGTTACAAAATTATTATTTTAATTTATACGGTAAAACACATCTTAATTTATAGCTACTATTTATATCTTATATATTTTAATGTGATAGAGGGTTTAGATATGTTTCAACAGTATAAACCTTTCTGCTTTTAAATTTAATCAAAAAAATAAATTCAAATAAAATATTTATAATATATTTTGATTGTGAAATGAAATAAGGTTTTTGGGCATGTGGTATTCATGAGCCATGGTATTAGCCCATGGTATTGCAACAAAGTTAAAAATATGGTTATATTTTAAGTATTAAAGTTTTCATGTGGTTATTAATTTAATTAAAATATGGTTATAGAATCATTATTTTAATTTATAAGGTAAAATAGATCTTAAATTATATCTACTACTTATATGTTATATATTTTAATGTGATATGTATATTATGATTTTCTTTTATCTAAAAAGTTATTTGTAATTTTATTAATAAAAACAAAATTGCAATATAAAAAATTGAATTTTATTATTTTTATTACTTTTAACTTTTACAGACACTATATTACTTTTAACCTTTTATTATTATTTAATTGAATCAACATAAAATTGTTTACAAATCATTCACATCTTATAAATTGAACATATTAATATAAATTCAACATATTGAGCCAACATGTAAAAATATTTACATACTTACATTACACCTACACATCTACACATCTCCCCTATATTGGGTCGATGCAACAATAAATATACAATATAAGAAGATTCTTAACCATGGATATTCACCCTCATTTTACCATGGATATTATTAACTTGTAAATAAAATTTGTTACAATACAATGCGCAATACCATGTCTTATTTTAATTCAATTTTATAACAATTTTTACATTAAAACTTAATACTTATTCTTAACCATGGATGTTCACCCCCATTTTACCATGGATATTATTAACTTGTAGATATAATTTGTTACAATAGAGTGGGCCAATACATGTCTTATTTTAATTTAATTTTATGATTTTTTTTACATTAAAACTTAATACTTACTATAAACATACAATATAACATGATCCTTAACCATGATATTCAACCCATTTTACCATGTATATTATTAACTTGTAAATGCTTCATTCATAACTATTATTAATAAATAAACTTTATTTTATTACATTTATAAAATCGGATTATTTGTAATGTTATTTTTATAATCCAATATTTTATGAACAATTTTTTTAATAATAGTTGATTTTATAACCAATCAGTCATATATTTTAATTATATTATAAATATTTTGAAAATTTTATTTAATGATTGATGTTGAAATATAAGTTTTGAAAATTAATTGCAAAGATTAATTAGATATTGTCTAACTCTTGTGTTATAAGTATAGGTCACAACTATTTCTACGATGGACTATGACTAGAAAGGTAGTTTTTTTTAAAGGTTTGTACAATTTAATTGTGTAAAATTGATTTTGTTTTGTAATGACTATTTTTTAGACATGTTTTATAAACACTTTTTTTTTTTAATTTATATGTTTTCTAACTATAGTGCAACCCTTGTTTGAATAAGAATTTAGTTAGAATGAATATGTATGAACTATCTATGCAATAGAAAAATATTTATGGTAATTTTACAATTATAATTTCAACTATATTAAAATTTGTAATTTATAAAAGTAACTTTGCATTTTTTTATTTAAAGTAAGTCATTTTGCATGTAATTTCATATATAAAATTTTGATATAAATTCACCAAGACATAATATTTAATAAATATCATTTCATAAAAATAATCATCATGATGATAACCAGCGAAAAAATATAAACATCATCTAATATACAAATTCAAATTCACTAACATTGTCTAATTATATACACCTCTAGCACATATAAATCTCATTAGCTAGCACACAAATCTAATAATATAATAGGGCATCATCATCGTGATCACATCTAACAAAACACAAGCATTATCTAACATCATCACCGCACACATCCTCAAATATACATTTCATATTGTTAAATAATTGCTATAACATACACATCTACCTGCAAGTACATTAAATGAATATATCTAACATGACCTAAGAATATAGAGATCAATGCCAACATATAAATTAAGTACTTAAACATGAACATAAAACACACACACACACACACACACACACAAGTCAAATAAGTGTTATAAAATATCTAATACAATAGTAGTAGTGGCAGCTTGGTCTGTAGTAGAAGACGATGGAGGGTCAACTACCTAATCAAGAGTCGAACTATGAGGCAGAGGAGGAGGTGTTTGTTATTCTCTCTCAAGAGAAATATGAGGTAGTGAGTGATCATGAGATGAATGAAAAGGACTAGGTGGTCAAATACTACTAGAAGGATCACCAACACCCTGACCATCATCTAATGCATGACCGTTCCGAGGAGGTGGAGTAATACTAGAAGGATCAACCCCCTAATCATCATGATCTCACGGGGTAGTACTGAGTGAAGACTCTGCATCTTTTGCATGGTGGTTACCCCTCCTTAATTCCTATATAAACCTGCTATCTCTGAAGATATGACACATAAGACTCATCATATCGCACAACAAGTCCATCCAAATCTCCACGGATGTAGGATTTTCCTTGATGTCTCGATTCGTCACAGGGAAAACTACTGCATCAACCAAAAATCTAGAGAGTCGGCTTCCAAACTTCCTCCTAAATCCAATATCAGGCCTACGACGTGACCGCAAGCCTGTGTGTATCTGATCTGGACATCTAGCCTCACCCTCCGTGGCCTGGGGCATCTTTGCATCTCCATCCGGTGGTGAAGGAGGCATGTCCCCAATGAATGTGACAATGTCTAAAAAATATATAATACACAAAAATAATTAGACAATTTCATTAAAAAAAATTATAAAACAAGTTAAAGAATGTTCTATAATAATTTTTATTAATTATAATTAAGATAATAAAATGAAACTAGATTAATTTAAAGAAAATGATAATATTACCTCTAATTATTGTTGGCTCATCCGTGTGAAGATTATGTCGGGACACTATCGCCATTACATCCCCATGTAAGGAAACGACACTAAGATGAACATGTGGTCGGCCTCACTAACCAGTAGATCTAGTGCCTTGGTGGAAATCCTAGCCTGATACTCTAGTTGCCCCCCCCTTGGTCATCATCTCGACCCACATGTGCATCCACACCTCAGTCATCGACCTAAGAGGGTGATGGTCAAAAGTAGACATATTCTCTAGAAACCTCTAAAAAAATAAGAAAAATAGCTCTAAAGAAAAATGGAAGTTCACCCTCCCATGTATCATAGCATGACAGCTATCTAAAGCTATACAAAACTGCCACAAAAAAATGGTATACCATTTGATACATTGTGGCCTTTGCACCATAGAATCAACATAAAAAAAAAGAGGGAAACTAATGTGTTTCCCATCACTCGTATAGTGTGAAATAGTAATCACTAATAATGATGGGAACCTAACCTCCTTTGCACCGAAAGAAGTGATCCATAGTTTTCCACCAAACACTTGAAAATATGTTGGAGAAACTACGTGATCCCGAACATATATCTGAGAGTAGACAAGTTGATTCTTTATTGAAACACCATGGCTGACATCAAGGTACTGGGGAAAAGCCTCTCCTCTCATAGATAGGAGAGTGATAAAATAAATGTCCTCTTCAATGGGTTAAAACCACTACTCAGGACTGACACATAAATTTTGTCGATGGAAATCCCACCAATGGATCAATTGTGCCAACAACAAAGAGTGCTCCTTCAGGGATTCAACCTCCTCATAGTACTTAAGGAAGCATACATTCCTAAATAGGCCCTCGGTCTCTGCAATAATAGGGATTGTTGGCATTATGGTATAGGTGTTGTCCTTGATGGCAACCCACTCACAGGTCAGTTTAGATGTGATAAAGGGCAACTCAAATTGTAACAGGCCAATTCAGAGGTAACAGGGAAATGGTACAAAAGAACAAGATGTTGGAACAAAGGACTAAAGATCAGAATCAAGAAATTGAAGAAAAAAAATGTTTCCAGTTGTATTAATTTGTATACGCTAGTTTACCTAGTCCAAGTAACGTATACAAGTGGGTTCACTGAACAATAAGTGCGTATACATATGCACACACTTTCATAAGAAGAAAAGAACCTATGGGATGGAAAATTAAGGAAAATTAAAGTTAAAGAATACCAAGGGTCCATACATTAAGGGATTTTTGAGGTCTAAAATGGGCCTCCTAAGGAAATTATAAAATAATAGTGGAAATAATAAAATAAGATTAGATTACATCATCAAATTTTAGAGGGAAAAAAGACAAAATTATTTTTTCAACTCGTATTTTCAACTTATCTCCATATGGGTTTACTCAAATTTCGAGCAGAAACACTCATTAGATGTAGAATTTGATTCCTCATCCAAGGAGTACCCATGTTGCATACTTTTGATGGACTCTTCTACACAAAAAATGAGAAATACATGAAAAACGTGATTGCAATCACACTTTTTCATGTATTTCTCATTTTTCGTGTAGTAAGGTCCATCGAAAGTATGCAACATGGGTACTCCTTGGATGAGGAATTAAATTTTTCATCCAACGAGTACTCCTGCTTGAAATTTGAGTAAAAACTTAGGGAGATAAGTTTAAAATATGAGTTGAAAAAGTAGTTTTATTATTTTATTATTTTTTAATCTTTGTACTTTTTTAACTCCAAAAATGGTGAATCATCCCCCATGGTTGAAATCATCATCTTGAATCCTATTCGTTGTTATAAATTTTATTTTGGTTGTACATTTTTCTTAGGAGGCCCATTTTAGACCTCAAAAATCCCCTAATGCCATGGTATTAGCCCATAATATTGAGCAGAATAATGGTTACTTGATCTCGTCTAAGAATACCATAGGTTTTATGTGTTGTTTTGGTCCGAGGTATTGAGAAAGGATAAAACTATATAAGGAGGAGAAGATCAAAGGGCTAAGTGTGCAAGTGGAAATGTTTTTCATGAATACTTTTATCTGGAGTATATTTTATGTTGTAAGGGCTATGGTTATGATATGATTTGAAATATCTTGTGCACCTTTGGATACAATGTTGGATTAGGATTACGAGACCTTAAATGAATTATCATTGTATGATCTGATAATTGTTGGGCTAGATTTGAATGCTAATGCATGTTTTATCCTGTAAATTTTATGATCTGGGTATGACTAAAGTCTGGAGTAGTCGTGAAGTTATAATTTATTATTTGCATATCTATACGTTGGTTCGTCTTGGTGAAGGTGCATATATACATTGGTTCGGAACCTCCACGTAGCATATTCAGAAGAAAATCTTGTTGTTCAAAGATGACTGATATATCCGATTAGTGTTGCAAAATTTATTGTTATCTTTCAATGATGTATTCATTAGATATGAAAGTAGAACCGACTGTATAAGGAGATTGAGTCTAATTGATTGATTGGTTGAGTGAGAATGGCGATCTTTGCTACTATTTGTTTCAAACTCTGTAATTTGATAGTAGATCTTTAGAATATTCTGGTTGGTACAATTTTAATTCATATGTTTTTTATGATTCAATATTTTTGGAGGTATACATAGGTTTGGTTAAAGGAAGTAATGTATACATGCAGGTTGGCTTCATTGAAGTAGCGTATACATTTTTATAAATGATTTTTGAGGTTGTAGTTGGTTCTGGTTGATGACGCAGGTTTCTGGGTTCAGCTCTATGTTCTGGTGACAGTGATCTGACTGTTCAGATTTGGTTGATTGTTGGTAGATGCAGTTATTGTAGTGGTGATTGATTTTGAGCTTCAATGTTACTGATGGGTCCAGTATGAAAATTTGATAAAATGTGGCCTTCATATTGTGTTGTTGTGTACCAGGAGTATCCAGTCTAAAAATTTATGAAACCTGGTCCCTGGAGGAAGAGTGAAGGTAGTAGACTTCTATAGGTTGGCGCCTACATATTAGTAAACATATTAGCTAGTACAAGAGCTAGGGGACTGGAGCTCCCTTCTAGTAGAAGCTAGAAAATGAGAGAAGGTTGTAGCCTTCAGCAGGTTAACGCCTGCGTACTGGAAAAGTCTGCATCAGCACAAAATTTGTAAACACTTTTTATTATAAGAAGATTGAAGACTGAGATGACAGAAGTAGTGGTTTTTTTCCCACATTGGGTTTCCACCTGAAAATTCTTGGATTTCATGTGTGTTGCTTATGTGTGTTGATTTATTCTGTTATTACTGTATCTGCTTACTTCTTAATGCATCACATTTTGATTTAAGACAATGAATTAGTTGTTTATTACATACATGATGATTTCATTATTTATAGTTGCATACATACACTGGTTGGTTTCAGTAAAGTAGCGTATACTATTTGAAAAGGAAAATCATAATAGTGAAAGTTAAAATACTAATTCACCTGCCCCCCCCCCCCCCCCCCCCTCAACATTTTTCCCAACAATTGGTATCAGAGGAGGTCCTTCAGAAGAAGCTTGATCGCTTGAAGGGATATCTCTCAAGATGAACAATCACGAAGGCATGGGATCTATCAGACCACCAATCTTCAACGGAAATAACTTAGAATATTGGAAGATAAGAACCAGAGCCTATCTTCAGTCACTTGGAGCTGATGTTTGGGAAATTGTGGAAGGAGGATACCAATATCCAATAGCAGTCCCCACAGATCCAACATAAAAGAAAGAATGTGAAAACAATGCCAAAGTTGTCAATGTGTTATTGGGAAGTCTATCAAAATTAGAATTCGTTAAAGTCATGCAACTTAACACAAATAAAGCAATATGAGACAAAATCATTCAGAGCTACGAAGGAGACTCCCAAGTAAAACGTTCTAAGCTCCAAAATCTTAGAATTTAGTATGAAACTCTCAAGATGCATAGTGATGAAAGTATTGCTAGTTACATTTTACGAGTAGATGAGATTGTAAATTATATGAAGAATCTAGGTGAAGAAATAAAGGAGGCTACTTTAGTAGAGAAGATTTTGAGATCTCTGTCTTCTAAATTTGAGTCAAGAGTATCTTCCATAGAAGAGAAGCAAGGTCTTCAATCTATTACTGTTTTTCAACTTCATGGAATTTTAACTGCCTTTGAAATGAGGAAAGGGGGTCCATCAGATATTAGAGAAGCCACTTTCAAAGATTTAGCAAAGGGAAAAGAAAAGGAAGATCTCAAGGAATCAAGATATATTTCAGAAGAAGATGAGGTAAAATTTGTAAAGAAGATTCAACGGGGTTTCGAAAGATTCATAGGTAAGATTCCATTCAAATGTTTTGCTTGTTGTAGAGTTGGCCATTATGCTACTAAATGTCCTCATAAAGATAATCATGAAAAAGGAAAGGACTCTGCAAAAGGTAATAGAAAATAGTTTGTTAATAGAAGAAGTTATTATACTCATGAAGATAGTGATGGCTTGTCTAATAGTGATGAAGATGAATCTGAATGCGATTTTAAGCTACTCATGGCTTATGAGAATGATGATTTTATGGATGCCTTAGAAGAGGAATATTTTCTTGAAGAAATCACTCAACTTAAAATCTGTTTGGAAGAAAAGAATATGGTCATAGACACTTTGACACATCAACTCACTGAAAGAGAAAAGCACAATGAAAAATTAGTATGTGATGTAGTGGGTCTAAGAAAAGAACATGAGAAGTCAAAATCTCTTAATATTAGATTTGCTAAAGGATCGGAAACTTTAGATGAAATAATCAAGGTTCAGTGTTCTCCACTTATAAAGACTGGTCTTGGATACACTGGAGAAACATCCCAACCAGAAAAGGCTTCAGTCAGCACCATAAGCTATCTTGATTAAAAAAATAGTGAACAATGTGTCATTCCTTAGCAAAATCCTAAAGGTACTCCCCAGGTAAATCATGCTCATTTTACTCCAAGGGTGAATGTCAATAGAAGCACCAATCGAAAGGTGAACAACACAAAAATATTTTATGACCACAGAAACATCTTCTTTAATGGAAAATGTTTTTCATGCCATAACTTTGGTCATAAAGTTGCTCAATATGTTTCTTACAAGACTATCATGACTAGAGAAGCAAGAAAACAAAGGAGTGTTACAAGAATCAAGAAAATATCTTATAATAACTTTTCTCCTCTTGAAAATGAAATGGAATGTTCATTTTTCAATAACTTTGGTCATGAATAATTTGAATGCAAGAGAAAATTTCGGCCAACAATTTAAAAGGAACAAACATCATCAAAGTCCAAGGTATGGAAAAGGAAGGCATTTCAATCAGAAAGATGTGGCATAGATTTATTTGTAGAAGGACAAGAAAATCAGTGGTACATTGATAATGGATGCTCTAAACACATGGTAGGTGATAAAGATAAACTTGTTTATTACAAAGCCTTAGAAAAGGAAAAGAATGTCTCTTTTGGAAATGACACACCCGCTGTCATTAAGGGTAAGCGTTTTGTTTATTTAAAAGAAAAGGTTAAAGCTGGAAGTGTTATGTATGTTTATGGTTTAAAGCATAACTTGTTGAGTGTTAGTCAAATGTGTGATCAAGGAAATGAAGTTGTGTTTCGATCAAAAGAATGTGTGGTTCGTGAGATTGACACATGAAAGACCATAATCAAAGGTACAAGAATTCCAAGCAATCTATATATACTAAAAGGAGGTCAAGAACAATGTTATCTAAGAAAAATAGAAGAGAATTGGTTATGGCACAAAATATTGGGGCATCTAAGCTTTTCTCAAATAATAAAAGCATGCAGACTCAAGGTAGTTCGTGATCTTCCAGATATCATCATCCCAGAAAATACCATATGAAAACCATGTCAATTTGGTAAGCAAACTAGAGTTCAATTCAATGCCAAAGAAGGATCAACAAGTAAGCCTCTTGAACTCATTCATACTGATTTGTGTGGGCCAACAAGGAAAAAGTCACCTTGTGGAGAAGAATACTACATTTTATTCATTGATGATTTTTCTAGAATGTGCTGGATTGGTTTACTAAAGAATAAAGATGAAGAATTTGAAAAGTTTAAAGTCTTCAAATATTTAGTTGAAAATGAATTAGATCTAAAAATCAAATGTCTCAGATCTGATCGGGGAGGAGAATTCATATCATATGAATTTTTTGAATTTTGTGAATAACATGGAATAAAAATATAGTTCTCTATTGCCATAACTCCTCAAAAAAATGGCATGGTGGAAAGAATGAATAGAATAGTTCAACAAATGGCTCGATCTATGCTTAATGAATTTGGAACTCCTAACACCTTTTGGGGTGAAGCTGCACATGCCGCAGTAAATATTCTCAACAAATCTCATGTTTGTTTAAATAGTGATCAAACTCCATATGAACTTTGGTATGGTAAGCCTCCTACTATAAAACACTTTCAAAGTTTTTGGAAGAAAATGTTTCATCAAAAATACTGATGAAAAACTTGGTAAGTTTGAATCTAGAGAAAACGAAGGAATATTTCTTGGTTATTCATCTAGAAGTAAAGGATACAAATGTTATAATAAGAGACTTCGAAAAATTGTTGAATGCATTGATGTTGTAATCGATGAAGCATGCAGAAATCTGGAACAATTGAAATCAGCAAAGGAAGATGATAATGATGAAGACGATGAATTCTTTCCCCTATCAAATCAAAATGATATAGAGAAAGAAACCAATGAAGCATCAAAAGAAGATACAATTGCAGGGAAAAGGCTCCATCTAGGTATGTTCAAAAGAATCATCCAGAATCTCAAATTCTAAAAGAAAAGGTTTTGGAGTACAAACAAGAATAACTCTTGTAGGATCTTTTAGTTATCTAGCATTACTATCCTCCATAGAACCATAGAATGTTAATGAAGCTAGCAAAGATGAATGTTGGGTTAAGGCCATTGATGAAGAACTTGACCAAATTGAAAAGAATGATACTTGGGAATTAGTTCCTAGACCTCATGATAAAAATTTTATTGGAACAAAATGGATATTCAAGAATAATTTGAATGAAAATGGAGAGGTTATTAGAAACAAAGCAAAACTTGTTTGTAAAGGGTATGCTAAACAAGAAGGTATAAACTTTGAACAAACTTTTGCACCTATTGCTAGACTTGAAGCCATAAGAATGTTTATTGCTCTTTCAAGTTTTTGAAAATTCAAAGTGTATCAAATGGATGCAAAATATGCATTTCTTAATGTATATTTAGAAGAAGACGTATATGTTGAACAACCAGAAGGATTCATTCTAGGAAATGATGCAAAGCTGGTTTGCAAACTCAAAAAGGATTTATATGGACTAAAACAAGCTCCAAGGGCATGGTATTATTGTTTTGACAAATATCTTCAACAATAAGGCTTCACAAAGGATCTGCAGAAATCAACTTATGTACAAAAATTGATAATGATAAACTACTAATTATTGTTGTTTATGTTGATAATATTGTTGGCTTGTTGGGGCCTCACCCAGGTTCAGAGTTAATTAGCCAAACAAATCTCGGTACTACTGGCCCTTTCGGCAATAGTCCGTAGAGCGCGGACTGAGGTCTCACCCAAAGTAGTATGGGAGGGTTCTAAAACTAGGTTTCTGCACCCTTGAGATGTTTGATGAGTTCGACTGGTCCTTCGTTTGTCCCTGCGTGCAGGTGGATTCACACACTTTCCTATTCCTCATGGACTGGTACACTACCTTCGCATAGACCTAACGAGGGGTTGTGTTGCGCTCTGCTCTATTACCCAAGATCTTATTTATCTTCAAGTATTGTTTAAGCACCTTCACCTAATTAAGTGTCTTAAGTTATACTTAACAATATAAAACATGCATATAGGTTCACGCAGTAAATAAACAATATATTTGCAAACTATATCGATCATGCATTAAACCAGAAAAAGATACACAGAATTAGAGAAAAACTTCTCTTTATTGATTCATCCAACGGTTAGAGATTTGACCTGCCCTGTGCACTCAGCTGCAGGGGTCTGTGCACTCAACTACAGACTACTAGGCCTTTGCACACTCAGTTGTAGAGCCTTCTCCTACTCTACGACCCACATACACACTTTACACTTCTACTCTACGACCCACAGGCACACTTTACACTTCTACTCAATCACTTAGACTTCCTTATTCCTTAGTTATCTTTTACACTTAGATACTCACTCTATTTTTACAATCCCATGGTCTGCGAACCATGGGTAGGTCTATCCAGCTGACATTACCTTACAAAACTAGGGCGGACAACCCTGTGACTCTATCATACTTTTGCGCCCCGTGCCCGCTATTCGCAAAGATTTTATAACAAGATTTGGTCAAAAATTGGGTTTTAATCCCCAACACATGCCTTTGGGGGATTCCATGCCCAACAGGCCCCCAACACAAATACCGTGACTCGCCCTCAAGTCACTCTGTCGACACGGAGATCTTTGTGCGGAGTCCCTCCAACACTTCTCGAACTGTAGCAAGGTTAGCAACACATTGCGCTGCTACTTGTTGGATCTGTTTCATACGTTGTTCAAAGAGCTGTGTGTCAGGAGTGCTTCTCTACATCAAGGCATGCATTCCTTGCATTTGTGTAAGCTTGCCTTCAATTTCTGCTGTGATGGTGAAGGCCTTGTCGATCCAAGGTTGAACACGTGCCTTCAGGACTGCTTCCTTGTGTCATGCCGCGTCCACTTGCTCCTTCAGCTCTTTAGCCTATTGAATCTGCATGAGCCTCTGAGTGAGGACCACCATCTGTGCAGTTCCTCGGATGCTGTCATACTACTGTTGGAGTTCTTACACCTCTATTTCTAGATGTTGGATGTTGGCGTCCTCCTGTAGGTTTGAGAGGACCTCAAGCGATTCTTCCAACATACTGGTGCAGTCTCGCACTACACCGCCAATCTCGTCCAGTCCCGCTGAGATAGCGCTAGCGTGCTATTCTTTGACTTCTGGGGGGGTGGATGGCTGCACCCTCAACCTTAGCTTGGCGATCTAAAGGTTCAACTCTAGCTGAACCTTTGTCATTTCTTCCCTTACCTCACAGACCCCTGCTACTAACTTGTGGATCCGCGCGTCTCTTGGCATGTCGTCCGTGCGACACTTGCGCATAACCTTTCCTACCAATATTTGGGTCGCCATGCATACTACTTTCTCCTTGATGCTGGAGATGGCATAGCCCCTCTTCTTCATTTCTAGCTTGTATTTTTTCTTCATGGCCTCCCTGATGGCCAAATCACTGCCCTTCCCTTTCGAGATGTCCGTGGGGTCCTCTCCTTTGCATGGAAGCCAAGAGATGCAGTGAATCAAGTCTTCCATGATGGGGATGGGCTCCTCCAACCACAAACACGGATCATGCACCAGGAAGAGCAGCTACCTGATGACGAAAATGGTTATTGGTGTGTGGTGGAAGCATGGCACCTAGAGCAGATTTAGTAGCCCAACCTTTTCCACTCCGCGCAACCACTTTCATGGCTCTAGCTTTGTAACCCCCACCGCGGTTTCTGCTTGGGCTTCATAAGGTGCCTGGTCTCAAGGTGAGGGAATTTCTCGTGGTCAGCGAGGTCCCAATCTTCAAATTTCAGGGAGGAACGGGGTATCGAGCAAGCTCTTGGACTCATCCAGGTCCTTGGGAACTTTAGCCTTCCCTTTTCGTGGGGGAACATAGGTGGGAAATGTTGTTGCGGGGTGCGCCGGCTGAGTGTCCTCCTCCATGCCTTCATCCTCATCCTCTGCGATGATAATATCCTCCAGGTCTTCTTATTCTTCATCGGTCTCTATGTGGAAGACCTTCCCCTTCTCCTACATTGATAGCTTGGTGCACAGTGGGTTCCACAGGGACACGTATGGGAACCATTGCTTTTTTATCCTTTTTGGGTCTTGGCATGTGTAGTGTTTTCGGGATTTGTGCCACAATCCCAGTGCCTTTCGGAGCATCCCCCATATTCAGGGCCTGCGCAACCTCCTTGGCAGTCATTTGGGTTATCTCCATAACATCCTCAGTTGATGCCATCATATCTGTCCAGAAATCTCGCACTCGCGAACTCAGGGGCTCAATCAACGCTCGGCACACAACAATCAGGGCTCTGCTCAATATCTCAATTCGCAAATGACAAAGTGTTGTTTGTTGGGCAGACCTTTGTATTTTACAGTGCTTTTTGAATTTGAATTCGATCATTCCCCCCAAATATGGTTCATTAATGCTCCCTTGGTGGCAGATTTTTCCAAATCTTTCTCATAAATCGTGTCTTAAATGCCTGTCGCCCGCTCTATTTGGCCTCAAGTCGAGCATGCCATCGTGAATAGTGACTTCAATGGTAACTTTCTGGCCAACCCACGCGACAGTGTTGCCCACTAGGCACGGTCGTGGACCTTGCGACCCTTTTCTTCTGCACGTAGCTCCAACATCGCGTAGCTCCCAGGCAGAATAGTTTATAGTCTCACGCTCCCTTTCAACTACCTAGAGTGCTAAGATTGTTCTTCCCTCGGCTAGTCAGGTGGTCGCACCACACGTGGAGAGTTTCATCCTGTCATCCATCATGTTTCCTGGAGAATACCCACCTTTTATTGTTATGGCTGGCATCACACGCGTTACCATCTACAACGCGCTACCCCTGCTTAGCAATGTGCGGTCCAAGCCAAGGCATCAAACTAATCAATTCTTGACAATAGTCCCCAAACTTGTCACCGTAATCATGTGCACTCTGTCTTATCATCCTAGTCTTTTTATCGAGGAAATATTCCCTTATTTCATGCTCCAGCTTCTTGACTTTCGCGTCCACCGGAGCACTTTTCCTCCTTAAGTGTACCGTTTCTTCTTCATGTTCTTGGAGTCTAAAATTTCCCTATTGGATTTCGACTTCCAAGGTTCCGTGAACCGTCGTATCTACCAAGGCTATCATGTGTGGTCTAAGATCTTCAAGTACTATAGGGATTCCTTCGATTGCCTCATGCTCCAGCCTTGGCAGTGCCTGCGCGGTCAGGTTTTTGCACACGGTCCTATAAGCCCAGAGAACCACTGGTACACGTAGGTCCCAGTCAGTCCACTTCACATTGTGGACCTTGTTCAGCACTTCGCGTACTTTGTTAAAATATTATGCACATATATTCTTTTGCGCACTTGGTCATTTCGTACTTCATGGTCCCAACCGAAGAGATCGTTCATGCCATTGCCTTACCCGCACCTGCTTTCCGATCATGTCTCCTATCGCGAGGATGGTGTATGTTCGCACCGATTTCATACCATA
Organism: Pinus tabuliformis; assembly: GCA_031772625.1. Lineage (NCBI taxonomy): Eukaryota > Viridiplantae > Streptophyta > Pinopsida > Pinales > Pinaceae > Pinus > Pinus tabuliformis. The sequence continues at coordinate 623,862,609 of CM062804.1, read as the reverse complement.
TGCCTGTATCCACCTGGTTAGGTGGGTGCACGGGTTGTTTCATCCATCATACTTGTATTTTAACCGCATCTGAGGCTTCCCAAATTATAGGTGCATCGTCCTCTAGTAGTCGCACTAGTCCTCAAAACTCTTTTGGTGCGTACCCCACCACCTTGTGGGCGTAGCGCACAGTACCCATTTTAGAGTGTCAAAACGCTACTATTCTGGTACTCCCCTTTCAAATTTTTTTAGGAAATCATCCACCTCGCTCAACCCATCATACATAGGTAGATCTCTTACCTTTGTTGTTACACAACGTAGCGATCTTGTCATCATGTTACAGTTGAGCGTGGTTACTGTTATCACTTAAGAATTCTAATTTCAAAACCGCTCACATTAGTTTGATGGTAAAAAATTCGGTGCTAGTCTAAGTTTGATTTTTGTTTTTAGAGTCTTGAGTCAACTATGTATTCTCATTCATCACCGGTCATTCTCATTCATCCCCGTCTCATAGCCATGTGTCAGTTTGGTTCAAAAGTTACTATGTGTCACAAAGCTCTTTAGGTTATTTCGTAGCTCATGTAATAATTTTAAAGTGGTTTCGCAGCACATAAATCCCTTTATCAGTTTTGCAGCGCAACATGTTTTATGTGATTTCGTAGCGCATAATTCATATTTTGCACTGGCTGTGCTACAAAATTGGGGATTTGTTCGAATCCATAGTAACTTTCATGCAAAATAGCTCTGGGGTGGATGCATTTTACAGGAGGCATGCTCTCAAGCTCCTACGTGTATGCTTGTCATCAGTTCTAAATCTGAAGGGAAATATTACAGGTGAAGGAGTTACTCCAGGACTTTTGAGCATGATGCTGATGTCATCCATTGATCCATCAAGACGCAGAACTGAAACATCAACTATGAAGGTTGACCTTGGGGTAAAAACAAAGACACAGCTTATGGCAGAGAGATCTGTATTTAAGGTTCTGTTGATGACTGTAATTGTTGCCAGTGCAGAACCAGAACTTCAAGATCCGAAAGATGATTTTGTCCCCAATATATGCTGTCATTTTGCTATGATTTTTCATGTTGATTCAACTACCTCTCCACCAGTAACAACTAGTCAAGTTGGGGGCTCGATGGGCACTGGGTCCTTAAGTTCTAAGTCACGAAATTCATCCCATGCCAATTTGAAGGAGTTAGATCCTTTGATATTCTTGGATGCATTAGTTGATGTTCTTGCAGCTAAAAACAGAGCACATGCTAAGGCTGCCTTGAATGGACTAAACATTTTTGCAGAAACACTTCTTTTTCTTGCTCGTTGCAAACATACTGGTGCATTGACTACAAGGGGTGTGGGCATGCCAGGTACTCCTATGATGGTTTCTAGTCCTTCAATGAATCCTGTTTACTCACCACCTCCAGGTGTTCGTTTACCAGTCTTCGAGCAGATTCTACCTCGACTTTTACCCTTTTGTTATGGAAGAACATGACAAGCACAAATGGGTGGGGTTATGGGTCTTGGAGCTTTGGTTGGGAAGGCTACTGTCGAGACTTTATGCCTTTTTCAAGTCCAGGCAGTACGCGGTCTAGAATATGTGTTGAAGCGACTTCCTCAGCATGCCAATAAGGAGCAAGAAGAGACAAGTCAAGTACTTACCCAGGTGCTAAGAGTTGTGAACAATGTGGATGAAGCAAACAGTGAACATCGCAAACAGAGTTTCCAAGGAGTTGTGGATTTTCTTGTTGTAGAGCTTTTCAATCCAAATGCGACACTTATTGTGAGAAAAAATGTGCAGTCATGCCTAGCATTACTTGCTAGCCGAACAGGCAGTGAGGTTTCGGAGTTACTTGAACCCCTGTATCAACCACTATTGCAGCCTCTTATCACACGTCCTCTTCATAGTAAGCACATTGAACAACAGGTAGGAACTGTGATGGCTTTAAACTTTTGTCTGGCTTTACGGCCACCTCTTTTAAAGATGACTTAAGAGCTTGTAAACATCCTGCAAGAAGCATTGCAAATTGCGAAGACAATGAAACTATTTGCAAATAAAGAGCATATGGAGTTTAGCAATGTAAATGACTTTCCTCCAAGTGATACCGTGGTTTTATCACCAGATAATCTTGAGGGAAAACCAGTTGTCTTGAAGTGTGTAAAATTCCAGAATGTTCGCAGTTTGAGCATCTTTATAGAGGACAATCAGGGCGGTGCCGACGTTACACAAATTCAGAAGCTTGTCCTATATGGGAGCACTGTGGAAACAAAAAATATGAAGGAGTTGAAGAAAATTAATGAGGATCAGTAGATGCCAAGAAAACCCGCATGCATGTGGCATATATGTATGTTTGGTGTGGAACATCAAAACATGGAGAATCTTGGTCAAATCTCTTTCAGGATTTACTGTGGAAAAAATCCTAATTGGATGAAAAGTTGTTTGCGTCTTTCCTTAATCGCTTGTTTAACACCCTGAGTTGCACTATTATTGAGTTTTCTGTTTCACTTAAGGAGATGGGAGAACATTACCAGTTCCCAGAGTTGCAATTAAGGAAATGCATCAGCTCCTCAACCTTTTGACACTGGCGACAGAGGTTTTTCTTTTTGAAACTTCAAGTTCAGGGGAATTTAAAGTGGTTATAGAATGGATTCAAGTTGATGCTGCTCGTGGTAAAGAACGCATTTGGATAAGGGGGCTTATGTATTATGCTGCTATAACCATTTTTCTGCTGTGGTTATCACCGCTTGCAGTTTCTGTTGTATCATTTGGCTCATGTGTACTGATGCATATAGAGCTTAATCCAGGCCGAGTTTTTACTTCAATTGCGAATTTTCGCATACTCCAAGAACCTCTGAGATCCTTTCCTCAAATAATCACTGCAGGAGAACAAGCTATTTTAAATAACTCAGCAGTTTCGTAGCGCGCTACGAAACTGCTGAAGGTGATGATTTTTACGCAATTCAAACAGTTTGAATCATAAGCGGGAATTTTGAAAGGGAAACGTCTAAAAGGCATACAAGGCATCAGCTGAAGCTATTAATATTCAACCAGGTCTAGACAGGTGGAGATAATATGCATTCGAATCTAACTTTAGATTTTTCTCATAAAGTGAGCATATTTACCACACTTCAGAACATGTGAAACAGTTTGCAATAATTTTGGCTTTCACGCATGAAAACGATGGACAACACATCAAAGACGTGGCAGTCTGCTCCATTTTGGGTAATTAAAAGATAAAGGATATGCTTCGTTGGATCCGGACATGTTAAGGCAAACTAAAAAGACCGGTACACAGGGGCAGTTTCCTATGTTTCAGGGTATTGGAAAACATGTAACATCCAAGGTCAACATGGAGCATTAAACACCCATCTCAGCCAAACTGAAAGAAAACCAGATGTCAAAGAACGAGGAGAAGCCATCATGCATGTAATATGGAGTTAGAGTCATATTTGATTTAGATCTCTAAAAAAACTCCAGTCAACACCTTGTTGTATTTATTAATTAGTTAAAGGGTTAATAGGTGTCAATAGAAGTAGTTTTCGAATTCCCCTCATGCTTGAGGAGGAATATCGATCAGTTAGAATAAGAGCTCTATATATAGCTGTAACAGCAATGTAATCAGGGTTGGAAAACTTTATAACAGAGCATAGTATTTGGCTTATGTAAAGACTCACTTTCAGTAATATAATTTTGATTTTACTTCTCAGGATTCATGAAGGATTTTTCATATTCAGAATGTGTGATGTTGTCTTCTTCTTAGTTTTGTTTACGGTGGTATGGATGTATAATCACTCAGAATTCACTGAATGTGCTCTGATTTCCTGTATGCATCTATAAACAGTGTGGTTCCTTATGAGTGTATATTCTGAATATTCAAATGCTGAATGCCCTGACTTCCGTGTAAGGTCAAGATCTTTGTTGTATTGAAGTGTTGTTGACTCCATAGGCCCAATGGATACTTTTTTAATGTATTTCCAGCATTCATATTTGTCACACTTGTTCTATAAGAGTTAGCCATCTTAATCCTCATCAAAAGCATTAACCTTTGAGAGAGCCCTCTCAGGTTGAGGAGTCTAAGCCTCAGCCAAAAGTTGGTTTGAAATAGTTGCTCAGAGTCAACCTGACCAGCAGCCTATCAGGGTTTGATTTTGAGATAACAGTTACCTTGTGTAACTAATTCTGCCATCGCTCTATCTCCTCATCATAATCTGAGGTGCAGGAGCTTTCATGCTCCCATGAGATTCAGCCATCCACAGTTGGATTCACCCAGCCCTGCTCTCATGTGGTAATTTTGCAGATACAATCCAAATCATCATCACTGTCGTAGTCGTGCACTGGCTCTGTGTAGCACGATCCTTATGTAGGGTGTAAAGCTACCACTACGTGCAGTGACTTTTTCTCAAAAATCATCTTACGCTTCTTTAGATTTATCACTCCATTCATGTCAATGGCCCAATCTATTCCTAGTAGTGCAGGGTAGGGATTGATGTCATCAACAACCTCTATCAGTTCGAAATCCGCTAGTGATTTCTCCTTCGATATCTACTATGATTCCTTGCAATCTCCCCATAGGTAGGATCTTTTGTTTGTTCCCCATTCGTAGTTGGATAGGAGACCATTGCAGCGCAGGCCTACCCATGCGCTCCCTTGTCTACTTTGGCAGGATGTTCGCGTCCGATCCTTGATCCAGAATCACTTGATCCATCTCGTATTCCCCAATCTACGCATCAATCTCATCTCCCTTCCTGTTCACGTCGTGTGCTTCCCGAGCTTGCAGACTATGCGTGATTCTCTTAGCGCGATCCCAGCACATCTAGTTATGAGTTCTTGCAACCCCTTTATAGCTTTGTTGTCACGCAACAGCTTCATACATGTCTCCAAGAACGTAGTGAGCATTGATGGGTCCATTTCTGGCTCCTGTCTGTCTTTACTTCCTGAAGTGGAGGCATCAATGAAGCTCCTCTTAGCTTCCATGAAGGTCTCCTTAGCACGCTCCAAATCAAATTTTGGTTCCTTCATTGGAGCCTTGCAAACCTAGGTACTTTCTTCAAGCTGCTTGCTTTTGTCATCCCCTATCGTAATACCACTCCAGAGCATGATATTTACATTGGGGTCTTCCTGCTCAGACCTCATCATTTGCAGGTTCTGAGTCGGGGGAGGTTGGAGTGCTCCTTTATCGTGCAACCTCGCTATCAGTGTGGGATAGTCCTTTGTCTTGTGATCAAATTGCGTACAATATAAGCATGATGGTCTCATTGGATTTGTACAATCATGGGCATAATGCCCTGGCCCTTTGAAATTGTAACATATCAGTTGTTCGTGACCTCTTCTTGGTCCCATTCCACGTCGGCCTCATCCGCGCCCCCGAAATCCGGTTTGCGCCATCCCTGCATTCTAGTCAAGGGGCTATATTTTAGTCTGAACTCCATAGGTAGGAGTCCGCTCAACCATCAACTCCTAACTTCTACAGGTGTGCTCATCATGGCCTACTAATCTACAAAAATTACAGAACAATTGTTGGGAATTCTACATGTACTTCTGTAATAGATGGTAGTTATCTATGGCATGCTTTCGTCCCGTCTGACAAATCGCTCACCATAATGCAGGCACCGCGCTTGGTCCTACTTGTGCCTCGGGTCTCAATGGCATTGGTCCTCCTCCCGCAAGGTAATTCGTGAACACTGGGCAGTGGTCCTTGTCGTGCCCCTAGCCCTTGCACTTTACACACCAAACCTCGTCGCACATCTCTAGGTGAGTTGTCCTGTCTTGTTTCAAACTCTGCATCTCCAGACACAAGTTTTTCAGCTGCGTGTGAATCTACTGAATTCCCAGGTTAGGATCTTGTATCAAAGTCTCATGCAATATGATTGCGACCTCCAAAGCCTCAGCCTGAGTGATTAGCCTTTGTTGCGCCGGTGTGTTCCATAGATGTGGCGGTAATGATGCCGCAAACCATTTGTGATGCTACCCATCTGTTAAGGTCATGTTCGCTTCGTGAATTGTGCACTTTAGCCTTTGATCTAACTTCCACAGGGTTTCACCTAGTAGCATTGTGATTTCCTTGAATCCAATGATCAACTGTGCCTCTGATTTTGGTCTGCTAAATTCTTTGTTCAACGCAATTTGTATATCTATTATCCTCGCATTTGGATTGTCATTGGAATGCTTAATGTACCAGGTCAGCTCACAATCCTGCAGAGCACTGACCAATGTCACCTTCTTTATATTGTCGCCCATGACACCCTGTGCTTCCCATATAACTTTTATCACGGACCAGAACTGGTCCGGATCTTCATTCCCTACTCCCTTGAACACTGGTAGGTTTATTGCGCTGGCCATACTTCTTCGCGGTGGCAGTGGAGGTGGTATGGGCAAAATCAAGTGTGAAGATGGTGAAACTAGTGGTGGTGTGGGTGGGGGTGGTATGTGCGGAATCCTCTACCTTATCAGATTGATCGCACTTCTTAACGAAACCTTTGCGAGCTCTTCTTCTCCTCCTCGTAGAGGTGAAATCAAGGGGATAGTTTCTAGTTCTGTGCTACCTTCGTTTCTATAGATTCTTCCACTTTGCATAGCCCCAAACATCAATTTATTCGCATAACTTGCTTTTCACACAATAGCATTTTAATCCAAGTGTTCAAATATTTGATGTACTTACCTCGTGGTCCCTTGAGGAAGCGTCATTTTGCCTTGCTGTAACGGACTGAAGTATCTACTGCAAATTTGGTGATGAACTCTCCTATGATTCGATCGAGATAGTGGTCGACAATGCACACAATATTATCTTTCGATGCTTCTAGTCTGCACACCAATTCTGGAGTCCACACAATAGGTTTGTTGAGTTTACACCTTCCTTGGCTATCTGCTAACTTCACGATCCACTCGTACAACTCAGTAGGGAAGGATGCAAATAAAATTTCGTGGACCTCCATATACAAGTAGCAATCTAACCAATCCTCCTTTGATAGTCACGGATTCCTATTTTCCTACGTTGCGAACTCGTGAATCTTTCTGTCCAACCAATCTTCAATTACTTTCTTTGTCTTATTCTAGTGATATGACATCATACATCTCTATGTAGATCTCGGTCCTGACAAGAAAACCATTTGTTGGCTTGTCGGGTCCTGACCCAGGTTCAGAGTTAATTAGCCAAACAAATCTCGGTACTACTGGCCCTTTTGGCAACAGTCCCGGAGCGCAGACTGAGGTCTCACCCGAAGTAGTATGGGAGGGTGCTAGAACCAGGTTTCCACACCCTTGAGATATTTGATGAGTTTGATTGGTCCTTCGTTTGTCCCTACATGCAGGTGGCTTTGCGCACTTTCCCGTTCCTCGCAGCCTGGTACACTGCCTTCGTACAGCCCTAACCAGGGGCTGTGTTGTGCTCTGCACTATTACCCGAGATCTTATTTATCTTCCAGTATTGTTTAAGCACCTTTGCCTACTTAAGTGTCTTAAGTTATACTTAACAATACAAAACATTCATATAGGTTCGCGCAATAAATAAACAGTATATTTGCAAACTATATCAATCATGCATTAAACTAGGAAAAGATACATAGAATTATAGCAAAACTTCTCTTTTTTGATTTGTCCAATGGTTACAAACTCGACCTACCCTGCGCACTCAGCTGCGGACTACTAGGCCTCGGTGCACTCAACTGTAGAGCCTTCTCCTACTCTACGACCCATAGACACACTTTACACTTCGACTCAATCACTTAGACTTCCTTATTCCTTAGTTATCTTTTACAATTAGAGTCTCACTCTATTTATACAATCCCATGGTCTATGGACCATGGGTAGGTCTATCTAGCCGACATTACACTATAAAACTAGGTTGGACAACCCTGTGACTCTATTATACTTTCGCGCCCCGCGCCAACTATTCGCGGAGCTTTTACAACAAAATTTGGTCAAAACTTGGGATTTAAGCCCCAACACATGCCTTTGGGGGGATTCCATGCCCAAAAAATATCATCTTTGGCAATAATGAAGAATCTATGAGTCAAAAATTTACTTCTGTTATGCAACAAGAATTTGAAATGTCTTTACTTGGAGAGCTAACTTATTTTCTTGGTCTACAAGTACAACAAACAAAAGATGATATCTTTCTTTCACAAGCTAAATATCTCAAGAAGATTATGAAGAAGTACAGAATGGAATATTCCAAAGAAATATGTACTCCAATGGTAACAGGATGTAGTCTCAGTTCTAATGATGAATCTCCTACGGTGAATCAACTAGCGTACAAATCTATGATTGGAAGTCTACTTTATTTAATAGGAACTAGACCAGATATTATGCATGTAGTAGGAATTGTTGGAAGGTTCCAAGTCAATCCAAAGGAATCACATATTCAGGCTGTAACAAGAATATTCAAATACCTCCAAGGAACTCAATACTTTGGTCTATGGTATCCTAAAGATACAGATGTCACTCTTCATGCATATACAGAGGCAGATTGGGTTGGAAATGTTGATGACTGAAAAAGCACTAGTGGAGGTGCATTTTATATGGGATCACGATTGGTACCCTGGTTCAGCAAGAAACAAAGTTCAATTGCCTTATCTACAGTTGAAGTAGAATATGTGGTTGTTGCATCTTGCTGCAAACAACTACTGTGGATGATGCAATCATTACAAGATATTCAAATCACATGTTCTCCACCCATCTCCATTCTATGTGATAATACAAGTGATATTAGTATTTTGAAAAATCCAATCATGCACTCCAAGACCAAGCACATACCCATTAATTACCACTTTCTAAGAGAACAAGTGCTTGAACAAAAGGTTAAATTGGAGTATGTTCCCTCCAAAGAACAAGTTGCTAATATATTTACCAAACCACTTCCCAGAGAAACATTTGAATATCTCAGACAAAATCTGGGAGTAGTTTTTGTATCATCCTACTGTTAAAACCAGTTTTCAAATGAATTTTTACTATACATGGGTTTCATGAAGCACAGTCGTGTATATACGTGAGTTTTTGTGGCTGGAGTTGTGTATGTGTTTTTCTGATAGAAAAACAATGGGCCAGACTCAAAATCAGTTTTTGTCATGAGTGTTCAGTCTGATATTAGTGGTTACAGTCTACTGATATACTTTGTTCATTACTGTTTATTTGATTGATAAAGATGCCTTGATGAATGAATTGTTGTCAATGCACAGGTAGCACAGGTTCAGGGGGAGAATTAGCCTTCAAAAACATTATGCATTGTTGGCATCATGGTTGCTGAATTCATCTATGGTCTCAAATATTCATATCAATTGTTGTAAAGGCCATGCAAAGACCTACAGTGTAATAACATGACTCTTTCTTTCATAGTCTATTAATGAGTCCTCTTGGACATTTGATGTAATTTGTACCCCCACTATGCATGGGAAGGATCATGTAATAATTGCAATTTTTTAGTCATGTATGAACATTTGGTATATCCCCACTTGGTTGGGTGATTGATGTATGTATGATTCATTGGTGATTCATTGGTGTGCAAGTGAAAAGGTTTTTCATGAATACTTCTATCTGAAGTATATTTTATGTTGTAAGGGCTATGGTTATGATATGTTTTGAAATATCCTGTGCACCTTTGGATACAATGTTGGATCAGGATCATGAGACTTGAAATGACTTATCATTGTATGATCTAATAATTGTTGGGCTAGATCTAAATGCTAACACATGTTTTATCTCGTAAATGTTATGATATGGGTATGAATGAAGACTGGAATAACTATGAAGTTATAAGTTATTATTTGCAGATCTATACGTTGGTTCGCCTTGGTGAAGGTGCGTATACATGTTGGTTTGGCACCTCCAAGTAGCGTATTCATAAGAAAAGCTTAATGTTTGGAGATGATTGATATATCCGATCAATGATGTTGTTTTACTATTCTCTGTCAATGATGTCTTCATTAGAACTGATTGTATAAGGAGATTGAGTCTAATTGATTGATTGATTGATTGAGAAGGGTGATATTTTCTACTATCTATTTAGAACTCTATAATTTGACAATAAATCTTCAGAATATTCTGGTTGGTACAGTTTTGATTGAGAGGTTTTTTATGATTCATTATTTTTTGGAGGTATACGCAGGTTTGGTTAAAGGAAGTAGCATATACATGAAAGTTGGCTTCACTGAAGTAGCATATACATTCTGACATATGATTTTTGAGGTTGCAATTGGTTCTAGTTGATGATTTAGGTTTTTGGGTTTAGCTCTGTGTTCTAGTGACAGTGATCTGACTGTTTAGATTGGCTGATTATTGGTAGATAGAGTTATTGCAGTGGTGATTGATTTTGAGCTTCAATGTTACTGATGGGTCTAGTATGAAAATTTGATGAACTGTGGCCTTCATATTGTGTTGTTGTGTACCAAGACTATCTAGTCTAAAAATTTACAGAAAGTGGTCCCTGGAAGAAGAGTGAAGGTAGTAGCCTTCTGTAGGCTGGTGCTGACGTACTGGTAAACATATCAACCAGTACAAGAGATAGGGGGTTGGAGCTCCCTTCTAGTAGAAGATGGAAAATGAGAGAAGGTTGTAGCCTTCAGTAGGTTGATGCCTGCATATTTGAAAAGTCTGCATGAGTACAAATTTTTAAACACTTTTTATTATAAGAGGATTGAAGACTGAGATGACAACAGTGGTGGTTTTTTTCCCACATTGGGTTTCCACCTGAAAATTCCTGGTGTTCATGTGTGCTACTTATGTGCGTTGATTTATTTTGTTCTTACTACATCTGTTTACTGCTTAATGCATCACACTCTGATTTAAGACAATTAATTAGTTGTTTATTACATATACGCTGGTTTCATTCTTTATAGTCATGAACATACACTGGTTGGTTTAAGTAAAGTAGTGTATAATGTTTGAAAAGGAAAATCATAATAGTGAAAGTTAACATATTGATTCACCCCCCCCCAGAATTTTTCCCAACAAAAGGGAAGTTCACCCTCCGATGTATCATAGGATGACATCTATCTAAAGCTATACAAAACTACCACAAAAAAGTTGTATACCATTTGATACATTGTGGCCTTTGCACCATAGAATTGACATAAAAGAAAAAAGAAGGGAAACTAATGTGTTTTCCATCACTAGTATAGTGTGCAATAGTACTCACTAATAGTGATGGGAACTTAACCTCCTTGCCATCAAAATAAGCGATCCATAGTTGTCCACCAGACACCTAAAAATATGTTGGAGAAACTACATGATCCTGAACATATATCTAAGAGTAGACAAGTTGATTCTTTATCGCAACACCATGGCTGACATCAAGGTATTGGGTAAAATCCTCTCCTCTCTTGGATAGGTGAGTGATAAAATAAATGTCCTCCTTAGTGGGCTAAAACCACTGCTCAGGACTAACATAGAAAGTTTGTCGATGGAAATTCCACCAACGGATCAGTTGTGCCAACAATAAAGAGTGTCCCTTCAGGGATCCAAACTCCTCATAGTACTTAAGGAAGCCTACATTCCTCAATATGCCCCGGTCTCTGCGATAATAGGGCGAGGGTACAAATCCCTCTCCCTCTTTCGTTCCTCCTGTTGAGAAATCTAAGGCAACAACATATGGTGATTTATCTTTCTTTGATAACCGTTTGTGGTATATGTTTAGTTTAATTAGATTCTTATTTCACTTGTTTATTGTTGGTTTTTTTCTTCATCAAAAAAATACCGAAACATAAATAATAATAATACAAAGGACAGAAGATATAAGTGATCATCCAAGGCCAAAATGTCTCCAACTAATAGGAAAACCCATAAGAATTATTCTCTTCCTATAGACCTTTAATTGACGAATTTTAAGACATAGAACCTTTACCAAGACTCCTCCAAGACCAAGTCAAACCTTTCCCTTTCTCTTGTCAAGTTAAACAATGTCAACCTTGACTTCTAACTAATGCAACTTCTCCTTCTTCCTTGACTTCGGGCCTGCAACACTAGACTTCTTCTCTTCCTGCAATTCTCGACCTCCAGTAGCTTCCTGTAAATTTCACATGTGTAAGGTAATTACGAAAATTTTGTCCCTTCTTCTACTTCACTTGACTAGGATCTTTCTCTTCAAGACTTTAGGGTTCAATTTAGACTATCTTGGAACCAAATTTTGGCTCTTAGGCATGATTGCAATTTGATCTATATTCTGCAGTGGTTTCCCTAGCTTCATCCTACACGTGTGAGAGTTTTTACCCAAAAAAAATCCTAAAAAATATACTTATTCTTCTTCGATCTATATTCTCCTTCCTATTATCACTCTGTGATTTCCCAAGGCTATGGAGAGAAATCTGGAGGTAACCACAAATCACTTACAGAATTGGAAACTATCCTTTCCAATCCCAGAGAGGATTCTCTCTGAATGGATTTTCAATCAATCGCAGTTTAGGGTTTTAGGCTAGGTATGACGATCAAGAAATTGGTTTTAAAATTTTGGTTGTAGGGTAAAGGAGAGGCCCATTGGGCATGGAGTCTATTTGATGAAAGTGAACAATCACTGGTTATAGAGAAATTTTATGACAAGAGAAAGGTAGTCAGACTTCTGGATCTTTGAATATGTTGTAGCATATGGTAGAGGAATTAAGGAGAACAACCCATTCAACATAAAGAATCTTAGGGATGAATTATATGCTTAAATTTAGAAGAAAGACATTCATATTATCTGAAAGGAACGAAACAAAGCATCTACCTTGGATGAATTCTGCACATATAATCTTCATTCAAATAATGGGCAAAGAAAATATTTCATGGATAACTTAGATAAGAACACATAAACACTTGAAAGAAGAACATCACCAGTAGCTAATGGCACATGAAGCCTTGAGAAAAAGATCTCTCTACTTTTGTATTGATCATTTGTATTTAAACTCCACGATCTTTCAAATCAAAGAAAAAAATATCCTTTTCTCCACCCCCTTGTTCTATAATTTACAAACTGCTCAATAAATAGGCAAATTACAAGGCCTATTTTTAATAAAATTTCTTCTACAAACTTAAAAAATAAATCCGCCAAAAAAATCAAATAATAATTAAACAAACAATAGTAAGAATAATTTCAAAAAGTCTCGAATAATAGAGATTGTTGAAATTGGAATGGTCTTCCTAGAAAAATGAATGAAATCTTCTCCACTGCTAGAATATTTGTCATTTGCCACTTGTTGCCCTTTAACTGTTGATATTGCTCCTAGAAATCCTGTAACTGCTGATTTTTTGCTACTAGGTGTCTAGACTTGTTGGAATTGCTGGAATAAGTTCAAGTATTTCCTAATATTTGGCCTTGAAAATCTATGCCACATGCTAACTAACTGTCGTTTCTTATCGAAGAATTCAAAGCTAATTTGGATTTCTGCATTGCAATGATCTCTACTTTGATTTCCACTCGCTCCGTTTAATCAGGGATTTTACACCTATTGATTTTGTGCCTTTGAATGTGCAATTGTTGCTTTGATGTCACTTGATTTGAAATAACCCTTTGCTGGTATGTGCCTCAAGATAGCTAACTCTATCCTTGATTTGCTGATTTTATGCTTGATATCTTGTCTTAAGACCTGGATCTAATCATACATATAAAAACTCAATTTAATTCACAAAACTATAGGTTAGTTGTTGCCACATAATCTGGGATATGTTTGTCATATCATAACTCATTCCCTCTTTGAAAAATAGACCTTCTCATTACCTTCTGAGAACTCTATCACCCTCCTCTGATTGATTTTTTTTGTTTCTAGGTATCTTTCCAACTATGCTTTCGAAAGCACAAATGGTGCTTGAAAATAGTAACTAAATTCCCCAATCTTGAATCGACCATCTAAGTTATGAATTTGTGGAAATAATCTGGGAATTATCATTAATCACAATTGTTTATTTAAATGTTGACATGTGCCTAGAAACCCCAGTTCTTTAGGAGTGGTGACGGGGTCTACAAGTAATTTACTAGACTCTCTTGTAGCTTTAATAGAAATCATTGTCCCAATCCCTCCATAATTCCTATGTGCCAATTTAATATCTCCCATTGGAAAACTGTAACAAATATCACATTGCATGATAAAAAAATTCTTTGGATTGTCTTTCATAAAAAAGTCACAAAATTTGAACAATGCACCTACTAAACCATGGATTCGCTTGAAATATTGGATAGGTATAGAGTAAACATATTCTTATCATAAAAACCAATAAGGTAAATGAGGGCTAGACTAGGTATCTTCTTGCAAGAAAATATAGGATGATGGACCATTCGAAATATAGTCAAAGGGAACAAAGTCTTTTCTATGTTGATAACAATAACCACTTTGTCTTCCCTTGTTATCCTCATTAAACCCTAATAAAATGCATTTAGTACTTATAATACTACAAGTACTGATGGTTTCAAGCAAAAAAGGTGACTTCAAGATAATGATGAGGTACAAGAACCTAGTTGACCATCTACCTAGATTTTTTTTCATTAGTCACCAATTCATGTAACGTTTCCACAAATGGTGTTTCCTTGGCACAACATTTCCTGAAAATTCAGCGTTCATGAAATCTGAATGCGTATTATTTAGAAAATCCGAAAAATCTCCATATATTATTAAAATTTTGCAAAAATTCTCATGAGTCACCTATGTTGTAGATCTAACCCAGAAATATTATAGATCTGATATGAAAATACATAACAATGCAAATAAACCCAGAAATAACAAGATCTGAATATAGATAGAAATGATTCACTTTATTGATATCAAACCCTTAAGGTAGGGCAACACCATACATTCACTCCTTAAGGAAGGAGAACACTCTACAAGCCATATGCCTGTTCATACAAGAATACTCCTCTTCATCTTCATGTGTGGAGTCTCTAGCCTTTATATAGGTCTCATACATACAATACCATGCATTATTACCATGGTTTCCTCATACCATCAACTAATACCATGGGCCTATTACATTATTATTAACTACTTGTGGTCCCTTACATGACATGGGTTAACCACCTTATTTATTACTATGGCCCGTCCCATTATTACATTATTACCTTGGGTACCTCCCTTGGTACCCAATATTATCCCCCCTAGGTACATAACATTCCACCCCCCTAAACATGTTTCGTCCCCGAAACATGGGAAGAACATAAATAATAAGATCTACTCAAAAGAGTAGTCCACTGATACCATGCACGTGCATCTAGCCATCCAAGAGAAAGGTGAACCCTCGATCTCGCTGGTGCCTCGCTCGCTTGAGATGGAAGTTGACCATGGCAGCTCTTCTGTGTTGATGTGTAGTAGGTGGATCTAGGCTCCTTGCTATCCATCATACGGGGGTTGTTGTCCTTGTGGCTAGTTGGTTGCCATCTTGTTGGTTGTTTTCTTGCGGGGTGATGTGGGTGATGATATGTTGAAGTTTTAACCCACGGTGTCTTTTTCTTTTCTAATATGACTTCAACCACTGAACCCTCGTCAGATGTGTCAGCACTTGTAACCTGTTCTGCTTCAGCCTCTGTTTGTGTTTGATTGTCGACCATCAATTGCTCATCATCTGATATGTCAGTCCCTTGAACATATTCTACTTCAGCCTCCATGTGCTCTACCTGTTTATGGATGGAAATATCCTGTAATGTAATTTTCTTCTTTTTATACCATAGCTTCAGGAATTTCTTCTGCACATTAATATTGATAGTACCCACGGATTCCATTCAAGGGTACCCCAAAACAACATCCATGATATCCATATCTGAAGCATAAAAATTACCATGAAACACATACTTATCCATAGAAAGCTTCAAATCCTTATAGATTTGAACATCCTTATCATCAACCTTTGTATGTTCAATTTGTTTGGCTGGGACTTGCAATTTTTTTGCCAAATTAACACTGATAAAATTATGTTTACAACTAGGATTGATAGAAACAATGATCCTCTCTTTCTGAATCAATCCATGAATCTGCAATAAGGATATACCAGTAGGAATTAACCCCTTATGTGTCTCCTTCTCCTTTTTTCTAGCCCGAGACCATTGGTCCAAAAAGACTTTTTCAAATTCTGCGTCTGAAAGTTTGACCATCTGCCGGTAGTCAAGTGATGAAAACCATTTGTCAGCCTCGTCTGCCAAATGAAACCGTACTGAAATTTTCCAACATATCCCATATTTAGACTTTATTCTTTGTATGAATTCTTCAATAGTAGGGCCATCATCTTTTCCTGTAAACTTTTCCATGAAGAGGGTTTGAGAAAAATTCGCTTACTTGAAATAGTCACAGTTTATTCAATATTGCTCAGAATCTCTATTATAACCTATTTTTGGAAATGGAACAATCATTCTGCATCTGCCCATATGATAAAAATCCTGATCCAGGCACTAGAATTCCAGACCTGCACTGCTACGCTCCCAGCGTCACCCAAAATTTCTGCAAAAAGAGCTGATTTTAAATCAGCGATATCTCCCTCATCCGGACTCCGATTCGACCGATTTTTTTTTGAAATCATGTGTTTTTTCCCAAATATTCTAGATCTACAATTAGATCTTGTAGATCTGGCACCAAGACTTCTAGATATGTGCCGCAAATCTCGCTTCCCTGAAAATTGTCTGCAACCCCACTGATTTTTAGATCAGCGATATCTCCTTCATCCGGACTCCGGTTCAACTGATTTTTTTTTTGAATTTGGGTATTTTTTCACAAGGAATACAGTTATGTAATTAGATTCTACAGATCTTGTGCCCAGACGTCTAGATCTGTGCCGCAAAATCGCTGCCCTGAAAATTGTCTGCAACCCCACTGATTTTTAGATCAGCGATATCTCCTTCATCCGGACTCCGATTCAACTGATTTTTTTTTTGAAATCGGCAATTTTTTCACAAGGAATACAGATCTGTAATTTCTGTAGATCTTGCACCAAAACATACAGATCTGATCTGCAAATTCGCCACCCAAGAAACCCTGCAAAAATGAAAAAAAAAATCTCCACGGTTTGCCCAAGAAAGAGCTCTGATACCAATTGTTGTAGATCTAACCCAGAAATATTATAGATCTGATATGAAAATACATAACAATGCAAATAAACCCAGAAATAACAAGATTCGAATATAGATAGAAATGATTCACTTTATTGATATCAAACCCTTAAGGTAGGGCAACACCATACATTCACTCCTTAAGGAATGAGAACACTCCACAAGCCATATGCCTGTTCATACAAGAATACTTCTCTTCATCTTCATGTGTGGAGTCTCTAGCCTTTATATAGGCCTCATACATACAATACCATGCATTATTACCATGGTTTCCTCATACCATCAACTAATACCATGGGCCTATTACATTATTATTAATTACTTGTGGTCCCTTACATGACATGGGTTAACCACCTTATTTATTACTATGGCCCATCCCATTATTACATTATTACCTTGGGTACCTCCCTTGGTACCCCATATTATCCCCCCTAGGTACATAACAACCTAATTGACTCTGTTTTGCACAAAACCATGTTCTGGATTCTTCAAATTTGCATTCGTTTCCCTGAAATCTTCATTCAAAATATGCTTCCTGAAAACTAACATGAAATTTAACATTTATCCACTGTTTAAATGAAGGTTTGAACAAATCACCCTCCAAAAATACTAAGGGCATTCACTTTGGTAATTCTCTTCAGAAGATTTACTATTCTTACCAGCAATATCAACGAAAATAAACAAAGAAGAGGTAACAAGTGTCTAGATTAGAAAAATAACAACGATAGTGTCGAATAGTAATGCTGCAATAGCATTAAAGACAATTGTGTTTTGGAAACAGAAAGTTAGGAGTAGGGGCATGAAGCTTTGCACAAAATGTTAATGATAATGATGATCCCTTGCATCCATAACTAAACACTTAACTTTTGTGTTCCCATAACAATACCTTTCAAAATTATCGCAGTGTTTGATTTGGCACGCTTGGAAAATTCCTTTGATTGGAATTATTGACATTCGAACACTTGGCTAACATTACATTTCCACCTATCTACGCACTTGACATTTGATAGAGAACCCTAGGTGCTCATATTGGAAACTAATTAGATCATGCACCTCTTTGTCTTGCCAAGGAAATATATCCCACATGCAAGCTACAAAATTAAATACATGTCTTTATATACTCTAGTACTCACAACACATTTTGACACGTTGTGCATACTATATTTCTCTTCTCTCCTCGATGCCTCGATGCTTAGTACTTGGTCGTTGACTTGAATTGTGACTCATGGTTGATATCTTGGACCTGGTTTGAATGTTTGGAGATTGGTGCTTGGGCCAATAACCCTTCATAAGCCTGAAAGCCCAATTTTGGTTATAAAAAGCAATTTTTATTATTATTTATTTTTTACCACTTGCCCTTAGAATTATGATAGAGCTATCTCTTACCTTCGAAGATAATTTTTACACTTGTCCACCTGATCCAGGTCCGGGTGTGAAGAAGGACCCTTCCAAGACCTTTTACTTTCGTGATGTGTTAAAATTGTTTTTTAAAAGAACATTAACAAATACATCTACATGCGTAAAAGAAGAGGAACATAACAATCATCAACACATGAAAACATAAGCATTGATAACAGAGTTCGTCCAGGAGGGACTACGTCTCCGGGACCTGGTGTCAAGATGGTGTAGGCCGTTGCATTAAGTGCTATCAATAATGTTGATGTACACAAGAGATGATGTCACAATCATACAAGGAAAAATGCCCTCACGCAGGAGTGGATCTAAGAGATATTCCACAACCGGAATTCTCAATCAAAACTCTTATTAGTATGACACAAAAACATGCATAATGAAAATCCCACCAACATGGCACAAAAGGGATGTCAAAACAAAACACATGCATGATGAAAACAAGAGTATCCCAGCAACATACAACAAGGGATCTCAAAGCATAACATGAAGAGTTATGATAGCAAGTACATCACATAAAAGATTCTACATAACATGAAGCAAGGAATCATGACAACATGAAATAAACAAGATCCTGGATCAATATCAATCAATGATCCATGCAACATAATGTAAAAGAAGAATTACATGAACAATAACCATATACCTCACACCACGGGCCATCTAAAGAAGTGGAAGTTCATAAGACAATCCACGGTGAATATGTTTTTCACATATCGATGCGCAGGCACAACCCGCTACCAATCTGTCATGGCCTCACTATGAATGGCCATATGAAGAAGCGGGGCATCTAAAACAGCTATCAATAAGCTGAAGCTCGCTAAAACATCAATCTCACAACATCGATTTGCAAGAAGAATCGATCAAAATATGAATCGATCACAAGAAGAAGAATGGATCATAAAGAGAAGAATCGAGCAAAGAGAGAATAACTGCTCTGGAATCTCGACTTTGTAGCTCGCTGGCTATCCAGCTCTATAGCGCTTTGTCTTATGTCAATGCAGCTCAGCAATCTGCCTGAATTTCAAGTGCTCTCTGGTTTCATGCTTCTTTGTAGCTCTGCAACTCTATGGAGTTCAAGCACTGCTCTGGCTTATTTGCGTAATTCACGGCATTGTCAAGCTATCTCTGTCGCGCAGCCTCTCGCCTCGGCTCTCTGGCATTCAAGCTCTTCACCTCTATCAAGCAGCCTTTTGCCTTCTGCCTGTCTTAGCTCTTTACGTCCATTGTGTTTTATAACACGGTTCGGGACAAGGCTGCTTAGAAAACAGAGTTGTTTTGTTCAGAATAGAAGGCGTTTGCATAGAAGCATCGGCAGTGCAACAAAATCCTCCAAAAATGGCCTCTTTTCTGTTAAAATAGAAATACACAGAAATACTGAAAACACTGGAAATTTTGACCAAAATCATAAAAGACTAGACTTCAATATATATAAAATCAGCCTTGTAAACCCTATCAGGTCCGCTTTAGTCGCTTATCGCATCACATAACAGATTTGGCCAAAACCAAAATACAAGGGAATACACTGAAAAGTCTGAATTCCTAGATCTCAAATTTTATCAAATCAGGCTTATAATTCCCATTGGGTCCACGCTTATTGCTTATTTCTATCACTGCTGCCAATAGCCCTGCATATCGGGGGATTTCCGATCGCCGATATCAGCAATCGCTATGGCCCGGGATCCTGGTCCTAGGCCTTTCGCCGACCCAATGCGTCGATCTGACACTCCATCGCTGATTCACAAGCACCAATATTGGCCATCACTTGCCTCTGATTGCGATTTGCCTTTTAAAGGCTTAAAACCCATTTTTAAAGGAAACTACCTCATTTTCCCTAAGGAACAAAGCAACCTTATTTTCGCAATATCTTCATCATCCGGACTCATATTGAAGTGTCATTCATGCCATTGGAATTAGGACGACGATATCTACGCTCTATTCCTAGGTCGACATCATTCCAAACACTTTGGTTTTCAAGCATTCCCATGCAATTGTGTCTGAAGATCCACCTAGATCAATCCTCCCCACTGAGGAGCTTTTGGTCCTCCAAAAGCATAAAAAAATAATCTGCAACTCTCTCTATACCCTGTCTGCATCACAAGCATCCTGAAAAGGTCTCACTTCCATCTCCTTCACCTTTGTTCTTTGGGGCCTTGAGCGACGAGCCAACACTTGTTACCTCTGCAACCTATAGTAGATTGTTTTGAAAATCACATTCTTGAATGATATGACCAACTAATGATCCAACTTCCCACGCTTGCCACGAGTTTACCACATACTCGGTCGTCAAGTTGACAACAATATGGACGTAAATCCCAGCTATGACAACAAGGCCAACCTATGATGGTTGCTTCAAAAAGTGATGGAAAACACATCATCACTAAAACACATGATTTACACACATAAGGTCAAACACTATTGTGTGGATAAGTGATGGATACATAACATCACTTTAAAAGTTTTATTATGCGACTCAAAACATGACCAAACATCATTGTTGTTGACCACATGATGGAAACACATCATCACGTTTACATTTTAAAATGCAACAAGTGATTTACAAAAGAATGACCATGAAACAACAACATGTCTAGAAACCATTTCTCACTTATCTTTGTGAATGGGTCACCTCATTGAGGTGGTTTTGCTTGTTGAACAACTGCTTTACCTGGTTCACGCACCGACGTTTTGTCTTTAGGGCGTTGCTCTAGATGGAGCTTCCAGCAAGTGGCCTTTTGATGGCCATTTCTGTCGCAATGACTACAGTGGGTTTTCTTCCTCCATATTTGCTTAACCTGTTTCTTTTCATGTTGTTGAGAGGGTTTTTCATGCCTCACGAGTGTTTCCATTCTTTTCCAACACTTAGAAAAGGTATGGTTAGGTAAACCACAAAAGGTACATGTTTTTCAATGTCTTGATCTTCGTTCATTATTAACAACATGATCATAATCAAAATGAACATTCGAAGATAAAAAATGGTTATACCTTCCTTTGCTATCTTTGATGTCAGTTTGGTGATGAGAGTTTGCCTCCGTTCTCTTCCCGCAATGGAAACTGCCATGGGATGATGGGGATGTTTTCCCATCATTCTCTTTCCTCAACGATGTCTCGGACGAATCTAACACCTTTGAGCACTCTCCTTTAGTGTATCTCGAGCCTACAAATGGATGTTAGTGCACAACCTCCAAAGGTGGAGTTATGCCTTGGTTATTAACACCAAGTCCTTCTTTCTCCTCGTGCCTCATCCTTGTAAGGAGACTCATGTTTGTCCCTATAATTGGGATCTCCAAATCTCCAATAGACATCATACTATGAGAAGATGAAACTGAAAGGAAATCAACATCTTTTACCTTCTCTTTCGATTTGGAATGATCTGATGATGGATTCTCATCATTAGTTGTTGGTGGTTCACTAACTATCTTAGCGCATTCCCCAACTTCTTTCCTGACATACCCAAGTCCTGCTTGATGGGGTAATTCCTCTACTTTGATGGGATTGACAATGCCTTGGCCATTAACGCCCAAGCCTTTTCCTTCATACCCCATTCTCTTCAATAGTTTGGAGCCAATTCCTATGGTGTGATTTCCAAACACAGCGAAATCATTATCAGGAAACATACATGAATATGGAGAACCACTTTTTACCTCACATGGGTCTCACTGCAGCTTCTCCAAGGCCTCATCCTTTGCTTACAGCTATCGTAGTAAAAAAAAAATTTCCTCTTTCTCTTCATGTAGGCGCATCTTCAATTCATCATTCTCTGTTTGAATATTATGTTTGTTTCGCTTCAGTTCTTCCATGGCCTCTTATGTGGCTTGCAATTGAAGCTATTATCACTCCTTTTCCTTTGTCTCTTTCTGTAGAGTTTCATACATAATTTCCACTCCCTTGGAAATGTCAAGCATGGTCTCGTACATCGCTCTTTCATCCTCTGTCATTGTTCACACTGCAATTCACATCAATTCAAAGACCACTCTGATTCCACTTGATCCAAGTCCGGGTGTGAAGAAGGACCCTTCCAAGACTTACTTTTGTAATGTGTTGAAATTTCTTTTTAAAAGAACATTAACGAATAAATCTGCATGCGAAAAAGAAGAGGAACATAACAATCATCAACACATGAAAACGTAAGCGTTGATAACGGAGTTCGTCCAGGAGGGACTACATCTTCAGGCCCCAATGTTAAGATGGTGTAGGCCACTGCATTAAGTGTTGTCAATAATGGTGACGTACACAAGAGATGATGTCATGATCATACAAGGAAAAATTCCCTCACGCAGGAGTGGCTCTAAGAGATATGACACAAAAACTCCTATCAGTATGACATAAAAACATGCATGATGAACATCCCACCAACATGGCACAAAAGGGATGTCAAAACAAAACACATGCATGACGACAACAAGAGAATCCCAGTAACATAAAACAAGGGATCTCAAAGCATAACATGAAGAGTTATGATAGCAAGTACATCACATAAAAGATTTCGCATAACATGAAGCAAGGAATCATGACAACATGAAATAAACAAGATCCTACATCAATATCAATCAAGGATCCATGCAACATAATGTAAAAGAAGAAGTAAATGAAAAATAACCATATAACTCACACCATGGGCCATCTGAAGAAGTGGATGTTCATAAGACAATCCACGGTGAATACGATGTTCACATTATCAATGCGCAGGCACAACTCGCTACCAATATGTCATGGCCTCACTACGAATGGCCATATGAAGAAGTGGGGCATCTGAAACAGTTGTCAATAAGCTAAAGCTCGCTGAAACATTGATCTCACAGCATCAATTTGCAAGAAGAATTGATCAAAAGATGAATTGATCACAAGAAGAAGAATCGATCATAAAGAGAAGAATCGAACAAAGATAGAATAATTGCTCTGGACTCTTGGCTCTGTAGCTCACTGGCTATCCAACTCTGTAGCACTCTAGCTTATGTCACTGTAGCTCTGCGATCTACCTGAATTTCAAGTGCCCTCTGGTTTCATGCTTCTCTGTAGCTCTGCGGCTCTACAGAGTTCAAGCACTTCTCTGGCTTGTCTGCGTAATTCACAGCATTGTCAAGCTATCTCTATCACGCAACCTCTTGCCTTGGCTCTTTGGCACGTAGGCTCTTCGCCTCTGTCAAGCAGCCTTTCACCTTTTCCCTGTCTCGGCTCTCTGTGTCCATCATGTTTTATGACATGGTTGGGGACAAGGCTGCTTAGAAATCAGAGTTGTTTTGTTTAGAATAGAAGCCGTTTGCATAGAAGCATTGGCGGTGCAACAAAATCCTCCAAAAATGGCCTTTTTTCTGTTAAAATAGAAATACATAGAAATACTGAAAACATTGGAAATTCTGACCAAAATCATAAAAGACCGGACTTCAATATATATTAAATTGGCCCTATAAACCCTATCGGGTCTGCTTTAGTCACTTATCACATCACATAACGGATTTGGTCAAAACCAAAATACACGGGAATACATTGAAAAGTTTGAATTCCCAGATCTCAAATTTTATCAAATCGGGCTTATAATTCCCATCAGTTCTGCGTTTATTTCTTATCGCTATCGTTGCTACCAATAGACCTGCATATTAAGGGATCGTCGATTGCCGATATGACGATATGCCTATTGCCGATATTGGCAATTGCTAATCGCAATCGCTACAGCCCGGGGTCCTGGTCCTAGGCCTTTCGCCAACGCAATCTGTCGATCCGACACCCCATCACTGATTCGCAAGCATTGATATTGTTGATCGCTGCCTGAATAGTGCCAATATCAGCCATCGCTTTCCTTCGATTACGATTTGCATTTTAAAGGCTTAAAACCCATTTTTAAAGGAAAATACCTCATTTTCCCTAAGGAACAAAGCAACCTTATTTTCACGATAACTTCATCATATGGAATCGGATTGAAGTGTTGTTAGCATCATTGGAATCGGGACGACGAGATCTACGCTTTGGTATTGGGTTGACATCATTCTAAACACTTTGGTTTTTGAGCGTTCCCATGCCATTGTGTCTGAAGATCCACCTATATCACCACCTGATTATCAATCCATAATTTTGAGAGAAAAATGACCTTTTTATCCATTTTTTTGGCTAAATTTGAAACTTTTGACAAATAATTATCTAGTGCCAACATTGGTTACAACTGCAGATGTTGGCCCCCCTATGCGGCAGCAAAGAACCATAGTTTCAGTGCCTGACCATTTAGTAGTTCTGACACCCCTCAACCATGCAACTTATGACCTGTTCTGAAACTCAAACCTCTATACAATTTGAAAATTATACTAAACACTGTGAAATGTAAACAAAATGCTGAAAAAGATGCTTGCCCAACAAGCGTAATTATGTATAGACAATCCTATTCTAACATCTGAGATCTAAGTGCTTGATTTAAGAAAAATAAAAATGCTATTAAACCCAATCAATCAAATGACTATTAAACAAAATTTTGTTGATAATTTCTTCAAAAAGAAATATTAGCCTGAAATATAAAAACTTCCAACTAAAAAGACCCCAACGATCCAAGAATGTTGCAAAATTAGCGTTTCCTGATTATTCAAATTGACTATTCAGAGGATGTTAAAAAAAATGAAACATAACCCCGCTTTGAAAAAAAAAAAAAAGAGACAAACAATCTTTTCATTAATAGTTGCAACATGTCTATGTTTTATGTATTCATTTTCAACATCATGTTGAGAATATATGGCAAAAAATTGTTGGACCTTCTCATCATTAAGGTTATGGACAAGTTTTGTATATTCTTGTAAATTTTCAATTGAAGTTACATCTCGAATAAAAAGAATATTTACAAATGACTCTTCAGGTATCTTAACCAAAGCATTGTTTTGACATTTTAAGATTTTTGAACTTGTCAACTCCAAGGATGAAGACTCATGAATAATTTGTGTATCATTTTAGGAGTTTAAAATAAGGTTCTCTTCAATGAATGACTCAAGAGATAAAGGGTTTGTGGGAAAAGTAGATTGACTATCATGATTCTCCTCTTGATCATCTAAGATTTGACAAGGCTGCAAACTTTCACCTATCTCAGGAGAAGGGACATGAATATCCACATCAAGCTCTTGATATATTTCATCTTCAGCCAGAGAAGAACCTACAACCTGCTGAAAATTTTCTTGAATTTCATGAGAAATATCCTATAACTTTTCTTCTTGATGATGAAACGAGTTTTCATACAAAGCTTCAATAATTTCTTTATCCATAAAATGAACATATCCATAAAGATTTTCAAGATTTTGAATAAAGTTTTCAAAATGATCACAACAATTTTTAACTAGTAACAGAGATGGAAAAGATTCTTTATAATGCTCAAGAAATACTATGTGAAAGTCCTTAAGAGAATAAATACTAGAAGGAAGTAATTTCTCATACCAAGATCTTGCTTTTTCTTCTAAGGATACCATGAACATCTTCATAAGACAATATTCATGAAATTTAATTTTAAAGTTACAAATGTGCATATGAAACCTAATCAAATGCATAGCAGCATCATCTCCTTTTTTATCTTTAAATGTAGGTAAATAATTCTTCCAACCTACATCAGGCATGCGGTTTGGAAAACCTGGAATATGATCCCGATTCATAGGAGCATACCTTCTAGATTGATAAATCATATTGATTTTTGGATCCTCTTTCCAATGGAGTCTTTAGGTCATTTTGAAACTGTTTGGAGTTTCCAGGTGGATTTTTCAGCCTTCTTGTTTCTAATCGTTGTCCACCATTAGCAATCAGCTTTGAAACTTGATAGTATTTCTTAGGGAAGATGAAACCTTTCGTTTCCTAGTATGGTCACCAAAATGTTATCACTTTTTAATTTCCCAAGGCAGTGGATAGAAACCTAGAGGTAACCCCAAACCACTTGCAGAATTGGAAACTAGCCTTTCCAATCCCAGAGAGGGCTCTCTCTGAATGGATTTTCAATCAATCACAGTTTAGGGTTTTAGGCTAGGTACGACGATCAAGAAATTGGTTTTAAAATTTTGGTTACAGGGTAAAGGAGAGGTCCATTGGGTATGGATTCTATTTGATGAAAGTGAACAATCATTTATATAGAGCAATTTTATGACAAGGGAAAGGTAGTCAGACTTCTAGATCTTTGAATCTGTTATAGCATATGGTAGAGGAATTAGGGAGCACAACCCATTAAAAATAAAGCATCTCAGGGATGAATTCTATGATTCATTTTAAAATAAAGACATTCATATTATCTGAAATGAATGAAACAAAGCATCTATATTGGATGAATTCTGCACATATAGTCTTCATTCAAATAATGGGAAAAGAAAACATTTCATGGATAACTTAATAAGAACACATAAATTGTTTGGATGGGGTCCCCAGGGGTAGAATTGAATTAATTTAGTCATTTTTTGTAAATAACTTTGTTAATAATGTAAAGTCTCTACAAAATATGGATGTAGAGCGTGTAGCTAGTCAAAAATCACAGGGACCTTAGCCCCTTGTTTGGGTAAGTGATAGGCGGTTTTGAAGACTCACCCATGAGCCTAGGGCCATGGTATTGTATTAGAAAGACTATAAATAGATGATTCTTAGAGAATGTAAAGATAGCTAACAATGACAAGTAGGAATGAATGATATTGTAAGGGTTTGATAGACAGGAAGGTGTGTTCATGTCAGTGAGCAAAGGAAAGGTTGTGCAACTGAGTGCGCGGAGGCGTGGAAGAGTCCACAGTTGAGTGCATAGACCCCTGCAGATGAGTGCACAGGGTAGTTGAAGTTTGTACTGGAGTGATTCTGATTAATAAAGACTAATTTTGGGTTAAAAATACTTGCATCTCTCTGTTTAATTATTATGTCATTTTCACCGGTGTTTCTGTAATTCATTGTGTTTTATCTAGTGAATCAGGTTAATTGAACATGTTTATGCTTAACAAGATGATTGAATGATATTTTCAAAGATACAAATCTATTTTTTGGTTAGTTTCAGATAAGGAGGATAGGTCTATGCGACGACAGATCTAGATCTCAAAATCCCTAGAAGACATGTTCATATTAAGGCCTGATTAACACAACTGGCTGGTCTCGCGAAGAATTGAAGGTACCTAGGGCCGAATTAGGATTTTTAACTATATCGAAAGGTGAGATGTGTGTGGAAGCAGATCTAAGGCACTGAAAGGCATCACACTAGTCTCTAGATGCAGAAACTTGGTTCTTGCATTCCCCAATACTGCTTTTAGTGAGACTGTGACCTGCGCTACGCAGGTTGCTACCGAAAGGGCCAACAGTGTAGGGTTTTGTTGGTTGGTGCAACTAACTCTGAAGATGGGTTAGGACATTTGTACAAAATGGGGGCAGGCAAAATATTGTGGAGATATGTTTCGGAATTTGAGCGCAATAATATTCTCGTTGAAGCTCATGGAGGAGTTGCGGGAGGCCATTATGTAGGAAAAGAAATTGTGCAGAATATTTTGTGCATAGGATTATGGTGGCCAACATTGAACAAGGATTCCAAAGCATACTGTAAGGTGTGTGATGCATGTCAAAGGACTGGCAGACCACTGTGGAGGGATGAAATACCACTCCATCGTCAGATATCTTTTCAGGCATTTGAGAAATTGACGATCAATTTTATTGGGCCAATTCAGCCCCCCGAAAAGAAAACAGGTGTGCACTACATTATCACTGCCACGAAATATCTAACCAGATGGGCGGAAGCATAGCTATTGAAGGACTGTAAAATGGATACTACAAAAAAGTTCTTATTTGAATATGTCTTAATGTGGTTTGGATGCCCGAAAGTATTAATGGGTGATAGGGGAATACACTTTCTGAATGAAACAATTCGCGTGCTGACAGATGAATTTTAGGTTTACCATCAGAAGAGCACACCATATCACCCACAAGAAAATGGGACAGTTGAAGATTTTAAAAAAATTGGAGAACGTGTTGACAAAGGTATGTAACGTGCAGCGGAATGACTAGGATGTGTGTGTACCTACAGTACTATGGGCCTATAAGACAACCTGTAAGAAGCTGACAGGGCAAATGCCATTCAGATTGGTCTATGGGGTCAAAGCAGTGATGCCTATGGAGTACATTGTACCTAGTCTATGCATAGTAGCTTTGACAGATATGGTGGATTGCGAGGCCTTGGAGGAATGGCTCGCACAGCTAATGGAGTTAGAGGAGGACCGATTTCTAGCAGGATTCCACCAACAAGTACAGAAGGAATGCGAAAAAGCATGGCATGATCGCCATATCAAGCTTCACACTTTCAAGATAAATGATCTTGTGTTGTTATACAATAGCAAGTTCACCAAATTTCTGGGTAAATTCCAGATGCATTGGTTAGGATCGTATATTGTCAAGGAAATTACAGAGGGTGGCACAGTTTAGCTCATGAAGCTTAATGGTGAACCTTTTCCGGGAGAAGTGAATGGGAATCAATTGAAGTTGTATACAAGGGATATTTCTCCTACACAATGACTATATGAATGGAGGGAAGTCCTAATGCTCCAAGCAGTTGCAAGGGAGCACGGGACTATAAACTACACTACCTGACTGGGAGGACAAGGTAGCAAACAAGCCGAGCGAAGATTGACAATTGTGCAACAGATGAAGTTGCACTCAGGACGTTGTGCCATGGAGGAAGGTGCCATGTAGTCCAGCCCAAAAATATCCATTGGAGTCACTGTAGCTGATTTGACTGAGAAAATCCCATTAGGAGGAGCGGGTAGGCAACAATTATGGCGAAAATATTTGAAAATATGTCGCCAAAGGCACATTTATGAAAAAGTTATGAAGGGAGGGGTCAGATTTGGATCCGAAAATCTCTATAAGTATGTCCTTTTTGTCTACAAAGAAAAACTTTATTATCTATGAATTCCTTGCATGCACCAAGAAGATTGGAAGGTTTTGTTCAAGCACCCAGGGCTACCTCATCATTTTGATACATTCCGCTAAGATTTTTTGGAGAGAATATCTAAGGCTTTGAGTTCTGAGGTTGTCGTGTTTGATGCCCCAGCTCTAGAAGTTGCAGGCATAGAATCTACACCAATAGTTCCTATGACGCCAAGGTCGCCTAGGCCAAATTATTCTGCTTCCAAGCTAAAGCAAAAGAATGTGGTCATAGAACCAGTGCGCCACTCACCTAGAAAGAATCTGCAGGAGGTGCAGCAGAAGGGAAAAATGTATAAGAAAAAGCAACCATTTGTTCCCCTAGATCTAGATGAAGAGGAACTCCACCAGGGGATTGAGGAGTTGGATGCCGAGGACACTGAACCAATCACTATGCTTCCAACATATGTGCCTCCATGAATAGGATAGAAGAAGGTGACCACAGACCCTAATTCTAGCAAATTTACACGCCGCTACTTCCAACTTAAGTGTCATTTGAGGGTGCACTCTTAGCGCTCATACCGACATTAAATATGGAAGACTGGGACCTCGCTGACCAGGAGAAATTCCCTCATTTAGGAATAAATCAGTATATGTCTCGCATATACTATGAAGAGACAGGTGTCACGAAGTTGGAACCGACGAAATGGGTTAGAGGAGTTCAGCGGGCAGGACTATTTCACATGCTATTCGTACCCCATTTTCACTACTCCAACAATAATATGGTGTGTGTGCGCCAGTTTCTAGCATAAGTGCATGATGGGTGTTTATGGCTAGGTGAACCTATCCCCATCATGGATATGCTAATCCATCAGATTACCAAGCTACCCTATAAAGCAGTGGACCCAACAAAGGAGTTTGTGGAAAAAACCAAGGAAAAACAACTCGTAGACAATATGAAGACCAAGTTTGGGATTGTAAAGAAAAAGTGCAGATATTCTATCCACTCCATAACAGACCAGGTGGTATAATTTGTAGCGCAGATCCTAGTAGAAAAGATAATGTGGAAGTGTCGCGTGGATGAAGTGCTTGTGACGGTCATTTCATTAGTAGCGCAGTGTGCAAATGGGGTCCAGTATAACTGGGCCCAGTATCTCTATAAATAATTTTTGGTAAACTATCGTGAGGTGCAAGAGAAGAGCCAGTCGTTCCACTATGCTTGGATCTTATTGTTAATTGTTTTGGTGCCATGGAAGCTTCTAGAGGACATTTAGTTCCCTTAAGATGAATGAGCCCCTCCCAGAGGCAGCAAAGTTCGCTTCCCTATGGTAGACAAAAGATGAGAAACAGATTAAAGAATCTAAGGTTTTTTGGGTACTCATGGAAAGAAATATGAATGGCTTAAATGAGAGACCAAGGTTATCTCCCACCTTGTTCAAGAAGCTTAGGGACTTCGTAGAATGTAAGGCATACTTTCACAATTTCTGGATCCACGCAAGGATAGACCCTCAAAAGGTATGGCACAAGCTGCCTTAGTGGCCGCAACAAATATAAAATAGGTTGTGGGTGGATAGCCAATAGAGTGGTGCGAGCCTACCCAGTTGGATGTCGGGACAAGCAAAGTAGGAGAAAGCTCCTCCGCGTAGACCTCTGCTATGAAAAATATGAAAGAAGAAGACTAGGCAGTCGTGTGGGAGAAGGCTTCCCAGCAAAAGAAATAAGCTTCTAAAAAATCCATTGTGGAGACAACGTGCATTGAAAGGAGTGAGTAGACAAGGCATGTACAGAAAAGGCACAAGCCACAATGGAAGTTGAGGTATCAGCTTCCCCACATACCACATAGTAGGATCTATGTACGCAAGGTGGCGATGGGGGTGAGGAGGTGTCCACCCCTTTAAATTCCAGAAGTGCACCAAAGAGACAGTGACAGGCCCGCGAAAGAAGGGGAAATAAGATAAATATTCACCATTAGACCCTCTTGTAAGAACAGAGAGCGATTTAGATGATATCGGTGACAAGGTTAGAGATACCACATTAGATCTATGGTCACACTTTTAGCAGTAGTATATGTAGACATTGGGGAGTGTCCAAAAGGATCTATGTGAGCTAAAAATCCAGGTCAGTATGATATAGGCGAGCATTGGGAAAGCGAGCGTGGTGCAAGCGAGCCGGACTCAAGCGAGCGTGAGTGTTCCAGAAGTGGAGCGGACAATGGACCTCAAGTTCATTCCTTTACTAGAAGGATCCTTGCAAGCAGATAACCAGGAAGACCGCAACACACTAGGAAAGATCAAGGATATTGGAATCAATGTGGTCGCGCTTCCACTCCACGCTGTCCATGCATTACATCAAGGGGTCTCAGATGAGTTATGAATTAGGGAGCAGCATGCCCTTGCAGCCCTAAGTTACTGTAAAGTCAATAATGAACATATGTATGAAGATAAGACACAGGTGCTAAAGGAGAAAGAGGAAATGAAATCGCGCAACACCAATCTAGAATAAAAAATTGAGAAATCCTACAAAACAGTTCCACAATTTCATATCCCATAGGATGCACAAGCCAAGAAGAAAGTCAGGAAATTAGCTATGGTGGTGCATGACGCCATAGATGAGGTTGGGTGAGTCACTTTTCAGTTCTAGATGAAGATATCTGAACTCCAGCTCAAGATTCAACCAACGACACCGCTAGAAGTTTGGGAACAAAGAGGTGCAGCTATAAAATAATCAAAGGGTCAACTAGATGTTGCAGTTCACGACTGCAACCATTTATTCAATCACGCAATGGGCCTATGGGATACATTGCAAGAGGACCCTATGCTGCAATAGTTGAACACAAAGATCAGGGAAGCGTAGCAAAAATATGATGAAATTAGTATGACTGCACAGATGTTGGAGCCAGTCCAACACTTCTTGCACTTGTAGGAAGGAAAGGCGATTTAGATGCAGATTGAGGGGTTACAAAAAAAATAGTCCATGCTAAGAGACCAACTTTAGCCTTGGATAGAGGAAGCCATCCAACTTTCACAAAATATTCATGAGAAGCTGAAGGCCATGTAGCAGACCCAACAGACTACACAACTTGCAGTGGAGGGGCCAACCACAGAGAAATTGGTCTAGGAGGTACAACAAGCAGTAGAACAGAGTACCATGGAGCTTCAAGCATTGACCAAGGCAGTAAGTGAACTCTGCTAGAAAGTGGAACAACTAGCTGAGTGACTCGAGGGCGAGTCACGATCTTTGTGTTGGGGGCCTATTGGGATGGGGTCCCCAGGGGTAGAATTGAATTAATTTAGTCATTTTTGTAAATAATTTTGTAAAGAATGTAAAGTTTCCACAAAATATGGATGTGGAGCATGTAGCTAGTCAAAAGTCACAGGGGCCTTAGTCCCTTGTTTCGGTAAGTGATAGAAAGTTTTGAAGACTCACCCATGAGCCTGGGGCCATGGTATTGCATTAAAAAGACTATAAATAGATGAGACTTAGCGAACGATAAAGATAGATAAGAATGACAAGTAGGAATGAGTGATGTTGTAAGGGTTTGATAGATAGGAAGGTATGTTCCTGTCAATAAGCAAAGGAAAGGCTCCGCAACTGAGTGCACAGAGGCCTGGAAGAGTCCACAATTGAGTGCGTGGACCCTTGCAGCTGAGTGCGCAGGGTAGTTGAAGTCTGTACTGGAACGATTATGATTAATAAAGACTAATTTTGGGTTGAAAATACTTGCATCTATCTATTTAATTATTATGTCACTTTCATTGATGTTTTTGTAATTCATTGTGTTTTCTCTGTGCGAATCGGGTTAATTGAACATGTTTATGCTTAAAAAGATAAATGAATGATATTCACAAAGATATAAATCTATTTTGGGTTAGTTTCAGATAAGGAGGAAAGGTCTGCATGATGGCAGATCTAGATCTTAGAATCCCTAGAAGACCTATTCAGTTGCGCGAAAGTAGTAGACATATCCTATTAGGGCATGATTAACACAATTGGCTAGTCCCGTGAAGAATTGAAGGTACCTAAGGCTGAATTAGGAGTTTTAACTCTATCGGAAGGTGAGAACTACGCGGAAGCAAATCAAAGGCACTAAAATACATCACACTAGTCTCTAAATGTGGAAACTTGGTTCTTGCATCCCCCAATACTAGTTCGGGTGAGACTATGACCTGTGCTACGCAGGTTGCCACCGAAAGGGCTAGCAGTGTAGTGTTTTGTTGGTTGGCACAACTAACTCCGAACTTGGGTCAAGACCCCCTAAGCCAACATAAACACTTGAAAGAATAACATCACTAGTAGCTAATGACACATGAATCCTTGAGAAAAAGAGCTCTCTACTTCTATATTGATCACTTGTATTTAAACTCCATGATTTTTCAAATCAAAGAAAAATATATCCTTTTCTCTACCACCCCCCCCCCCCATTCTATTACAAACTTCTCAATAAATAGGCAAATTACAAGGTCTATTTTTAATAAAATGTCTTCTACAAACTTAAAAAAAATAAAATCCTCCAACAAAATCAAATAATAATTAAACAAACAATAGTAAGAATAATTGCAAAAATTATCGAATAATTGAGATTGTTGAAATTGGAATGGTCTTCCTAGAAAAATGAATCAAATCTGCTCCATTGCTCGAATATATGTCATTTTCCACTTGTTTCCCTTTAACTACTGACATTACTCCTAGAAATCCGGTAACTGCTGATTTTGCTGCTAGGTGTCGAAACTTGTTGGAATTGCTGGAATAAGTTCAACTATTTCCTAATATCTAGCCTTGAAAATCCATGCCACATGCTAACCAATTTCCATTTCTTATCGAAGACTTCAAAGATAATTTGGATTTCTAGATTGCAATGCTGTGTATTTTGATTGCCACTCTCTCCTTTGAATCAAGGATTTTACACCTATTGATTTTGTGCCTTAGAATGCTCAATTATTGCTTTGATGTCACTTGATTTGAAATAACCCTTTGCTATTATGTGCCTCAAGATAGCTAACTCGACCCTTTCTTTGTTGATTTTATGCTTAGTATTTTCTCCTTAAGACCTCAATCTAATCAAATATCTGACAACTCAATTCAATTCCTAAAATTGTAGGTTAGTTGTTGCCACCTAATATGGGATATGTTTGTCATATCATAACCCATTTCCCTCTTTGAAAACTAGATCTTCTCATTACCTTTTGAGAACTCTATCACCCTCCTCTGATTGCATTTTTTTGTTGCGAAGTATATTTCCAAATATTCTTTCGAAAGCATAAATGGTGCTTGAAAATAGTAACTAAATTCCCCAATCTTGAATTGATCATCTAAGTTCTGAATTTGTAGAAATAATGTGGGAATCATCATTCATCATAATTGTTTATTTAAATACTGACATGTGCCTGGAAATCCCTCATTCTTTATGAGTGGTGACAGGGTCTGCAACTAATTTACTAGACTCTCTTATAGCTTTACTAGAAAGCATTGTCCCAATCCCTCCATAATTCATATGTGCCAATTTCATATCTCGCATTGGAAAACTACAACAAATATCACATTGCATGATACAAAACTTCTTTGGATTGTGTTGTAGTAGTTACAACCACCCTCCAAAATTTTTCCTTAGCTTCTTTTTGGGGCCTCCCTACCAACCTTTCACAGCAGCATGTCTTGCTTCATCAAGTACACAAGCTTCAGTGATTTTCTTGCAGAAGCATAGCCTGTCCATCAAATCTTGTTGCATTCCCCTCACAGGTTATTTCTCCGGACTTGGTCCAGCTACAGGCAGAGTATCTCCCTCAAGAAATTGTGCAATTCTGTCTGGCAGCTAGTTGGGCTCTAGAATTGCACAAATTTGACAACCAAGCTTCATCTTTAAAATTACGCAATTCCTCCTAGCAGGGCTACTTAGCCTAGGAATTGTGCAATCCTGGGTAGCAATCAGCTACTCTGCCTAGAAATTACACGAATCTCCTGGGCAACTAGCCAAGCTCCCTCCTAGAAATGCAACTTTTCTCCTAGTAGTTTAGGAGGCTCTTGCATGTGCAATTAGTTTGACCAGTTCCACCTGGGAACAAGAAAACTTGACTTACATGAATGGTCTGATTTTTCTCGGAATAGAAAAAGATACATGTAAAAGGTATCCCTAGATTTTAGGGAGCTATTTTTAGTAACTGGAGGTTACATGCAAAGATCGTTTTAGAATCTTTCCTCCAAGTGTCGCTTTTTCCTAGATTTGTGGCATGTGCATCATGAGCTTCAAATTTATTTATTCGTTAATTCATAGCTCATTTCTTCACATCAATCTTGGAGCTCTGACGTCCCACAACACATCTAGGACTCTTCGACACATCCAACTCAGCTATTCACGGGTAAGTGGTCTCAACTTGTCATTTGCAGCATTTTTGTCTCTTTTTGTGTTTTCACTTGTGTGAGTGATGTTTGATTGATTTATTTGAATGCTTTCTATCGTTTACATGCATACTAGCTTGTACTAGCACTGTTTTAGTTTTTGTTAGCATCTCACTGTTGTGATCTAGGTGGATATTGGTGGCCACTTGCCAAGTCCACCTGGACCCCCACCATTTTCTTTCTCAGCATTTTCAGTTTCCTTAATTGTAGCACAACTTACTATTTTTAGCAGTTTTTCGGGTCCTGAACTTCTGGAGCCGTTTTGAGGCCCTAAACGACGTTTTTTGGGAAATCTGAGGGAAACATGGGTCCATGGAATGGATCAATGTTGCCCGTTCCAACAATGATAGTGCTCGGACAGATCTTTCTAATGAGCTATTGTACGCGTCAAACGGAGATCATATGCCAAAGTTACGACCCCGGGAAGTTGATGTACCAACTTACCCCAAACGGGGCCCACAGTTTTGGCGTTTCATCTCCTAGGGTTAGGTTTTGGAATGTTAAGGGTTTTCCATTGTTTCTCAACAATAAATAGGCCTTCGAGCCTCATTGTAACATAGTTCAGAGGCATGTAGCCATCACATATCTTCTCAGAGATAAGCTACCATCGCCCTAGCTGGTTTATTTTCATTTCTGGTTGTAAGCATATTTCAGTATTTTCCATTAATGAAATGAAGTATTATTTCCACTGCATCTTTGTGTATATGGTTATCTCTGTAATTTGTTGCGTTCCTTTTTAAATCCGGATCAGTGGTATCAGAGCGGTCTGCTTTTTCTCTGTTTTTCTTTGCATGTCCCCAACAAGGTCGGGATATAAGGAGTTAGGGCTTGAACTGGTTGAACCTTTGCAAGACCAGCCTCGCAAATCCCGATGGCCTCCCATGGCGGACGAGAAGAAATATGAGGGGGCAGGAGATCCCATCAAAATCTTGCTCGAAGAAGCCCTCGAGCGACAACGGAACGCGATGATGGACAGCTTTGCCCAGATCCTTCAGCGGCTACCCAGAAGCGGCGCATCGGCTTCCAGCAGCTACTCTGGAAACGCCACACCCTTTAGGGTACAAGTTAATTTTGAAATCCCCATATTCGAGGGTCAGATAGACGCAGATGCCGTAGATATATGGTTAAATCTGCTAGAGGGTTATTTTTCTGTTCATGAATTTTCGAGTCGGGAAAAGATTGTTTTTGCTCTTCTCAAAGCAGCCCCCCACGTCAAGGACTGGTGGGAAACCTACTGCGAGCAGAAGGATGAAAGTACTGGCTCACTAGTTTCAGCCGCACCCACCTGGGATTCGTTCCGGGATGCCATCAAGGAGCAGTACTACCCTGTTGGAAGCTATGAGGATGAATACATAAAGTGGACCACGCTGCGGCAGGGAAGGGACCAAGACGTGCCGGAGTTCACCAATCTTTTCCATACCCTTCGCACAAAGTTGGGTATCAAGGATTCAGAGCAACATTTGATACTCAAATACCGTGGTTGCCTGCACAAGTACATCCAGGAAGAAATACAATTCCTAAACATCCCCTCGCTCGGTGCAGCATACTGATATGCCGTCAAGGTCGAGCAGAAGTTTAAACAAAAGAAGCGAGACTTTGGATCTGCGAATCCAAAAAAGGGAAAAGCTGCCCCTAAACCACAGAACAAAGGACAAAGCCAAGGCGAGACAGCCCAAGACAACCAGCCGAAGCTGCAAGCAAAGAACAGCGCCGCGAAGCCGAGAAAGGACACTGGAAAATGGTGCGAGTTCCATAAGAGCTCCACTCACAACACAAGTGAGTGTCGGGCCAAGCAGTCACTGGTGGCTGAGCTAAAGGTTTCAGAATCAGATGCATGTTTTGACTCTGAGTCAGAACCCGATAAGGGGTATGAAAAAGGGAAGTAGATCATTGATTCGGATCCCAGCACCACTGTTGCTACCGCAAAGATCCAGAAAAATGAACCCGAAGATCCAGAGGAGGAGGAGCGTCTCTTCCACTCCCAGATGTGGGTAAAGGGCTCCCCGATACAGTTCATTGTTGATAGCGGGAGTCAAAAGAACCTCATTTCGGCAGAGTTCGTGAAGCGGTTGGGCTTGCCGACCACAGAACATCCACAACCATACACCATTGAGTGGCTACACCAAGGATGAGATCTTCATTGTGAGCCAGCAGTGTCGCCTTCCATACAACATCAAGCCCTTCACGGATGAGGTATTGTGTGACATTGCTCCCCTTGAAGTTTGTGATGTATTACTAGGACAACCATACTTGTGGAAGCGACATGCTGTGTATGAATCAAGGCCCCGTGCTGTTATTATTACATTGGGAAATAAGTTGTTTAGGATACCAGAGGTAGCACCACCTGTCGCCATCTCTTTGATTACTGCAAAACAATGCAGTAAGATCATTTCCA
Organism: Pinus tabuliformis; assembly: GCA_031772625.1. Taxonomy (NCBI): domain Eukaryota; kingdom Viridiplantae; phylum Streptophyta; class Pinopsida; order Pinales; family Pinaceae; genus Pinus; species Pinus tabuliformis. The sequence continues at coordinate 623,824,619 of CM062804.1, read as the reverse complement.
AAACCAGGAAATTTGTTTTCCTGATGATACGCCCTCAAGGGAAGAAGAAGACAGTGGCCACGGCCTCCAGACGGGGTCCCTCTGCATGACAACTACAGATGGACAAGATTGTGGAGGAGTACGAGGACATCTTCACCTCCCCAGTAGGGGTTCCTATACACTGTCAAGTCAAGCACTCCATCGATCTGACCCCATGTGCGCCACTACCCAATGGACCAATTTATCGGCGCTCCGTTCTGGAGAACAATGAAATCAAGAGGCAGATTCAGGAGCTCCTGCAGAAAGGCCACATCCGTCCGAGTTCATCGCCCTGTGGGAGCCCGATCGTGTTGGTACAGAAGAAGGATGGGACGTGGAGACTCTGTATTGACTATCGGGCGCTGAACAAGATCACTGTCCGTAATAGGTACCCGATCTCGCAGATTGATGACCTCCTAGACCAACTAAAGGGGGAAAAATATTTCAGCAAGATCGTTCTGAAGTCAGGATATCACCAGGTACCAATCGAACCCTCTGATGTGTGGAAGACTGCCTTCAAATCCAAGGAGGGCCTCTTCGAATGGTTGGTCATGCCTTTCGGATTGATGAATGCTCCTGCAACCTTTATGAGGCTAATGGATGACATCTTGCGGCCATTCACCAACTCCTTTGTAGTAGTATACTTGGATGACATTCTGATCTTCAGCTAGAGTTGGGAAGAGCACCTCCACCACATCCGACAGGTTCTCCAAACACTGCGGCAACACAAGCTATGTGCCAATTTGGAGAAATGCACTTTTGGCATGACCCAGGTTCAGTATCTGGGATACATCATTGATGAACAGGGGGTGCATGTCGATCTAGCCAAGATCCAAGTCATTCGGGATTGGCCCTCTCCAACCACTCTAACAGAGCTCCGCAGCTTTCTAGGTCTTGCCAACTTCTACCGCAGGTTTGTGTTGGGGTTTTCTCATATTTCTTGGCCCTTGAGTCAAGTCACCAAGGGAGGGGCTAAAGCAAAGTTCTTTTGGTCTGAATCTCAACAGAAGGCATTCATGGAGTTGAAGGATCACCTCTGCACGGCACCAGTGCTCGCGTTACCTGATTTACAACAACCATTTGAGGTCGAGACAGATGCCTCTGACTATGCTATTGGGGCAGTCCTTACTCAACATGGACATCTAGTGGCATATCACAGTGAAACACTTTCAGACACAGTCCGGATGTACCCCACTTATGATAAAGAGATGTATTCCATTGTACAGGCCTGTCGGCAATGGAAGCATTACATTTTGGGGAAGGAAATGGTCATCCACACAGACCACCGACCCCTGCAGTTCATACAGACCCAAGGGAAATTGCAGAATGATCGCCATCAGAAGTGGTCTACATACCTGCAATAGTTCCATTTGAATATCAAGTATAAGAAGGGCAGCACCAATAATGTTGCAGATTGCCTCAGTCGACCACCGATCATGGTGTTAACCACCGTGCTCAACTCTTGTGGGCACGAAACTTCTGATTGGCCACTTCTCTACAAAAGCGACCCAGAATTCGACCACACATACCAGACACTCTTGGAGGGTCGGCATGTTGCAGATTTTCACCTCCAGGATGCCCTATTATGCCACCTCGGTCACCTTTGTGTTCCTTCAAGCGAGCGTGCCAAGATGATTTGGGAAGCACACTACAGTCGGGCTGCTGGGCATTTCGGGGTCGAGAAAACCGTGGCAGTACTGCAAAATTATTTCTATTGGCCGAATCTTCGACAGGATGTTGGGAAGTACATCAGATCATGTACTGCCTGTGCCATTTCCAAACCGACCATTAAGAAACACGGCCTCTATACCCCGTTGCCTACCCCTAGTCGACCTTGGGAATCCATCTCCCTGGATTACATGTCAGGCATTCCTTCCACTAAGCATGGAAATGACTGTGTTTTTGTGGTCGTCGACAGGTTCTCGAAGATGGCCATTATGATGGCCTGCAAGAAGAATATCACAGCAGAAGCCACTGCTAAACTCTTCTTTGAACGAGTGTGGGTGCACTTTGGGATCCCACAGTCCATCATCTCAGATCGGGACAGATGGTTTCTCAACACATTTTGGTCCAGTCTCTGGTCAATGCTGGACACCAAACTCACGAAGTCCATAGCCTTCCATCCTCAAACTGATGGCCAGACAGAGGTTGTCAATAGGATGATTGTGCACATTCTGCGCATGTATAACTCAAAGCATCCACGCACATGGGACGAGAGCCTCCCCTATTTTCAGCACAACTACAACCGAGCTCTTCATAGCTCCACTGGCCATAGCCCTTTTCAAGTGGGTTTGGGATTCCAGCCACTGTGCCCCATTGATGTGGCCATGCCACTTGCAGCTACTCACATGAATTCAGCGCATGTCCAGTCCGAAACAGATAAGGCCACCAGCTTCATTGAGCGCATCCAACATATTCGCCAGCAGGTCCATGACATTCTTGAGAAATCAAATGCCAAGTAAAAGCAGCGACATGATCAACATCGGGTGCCACACAAGTTTCAGGTAGGCGACAAAGTCTGGTTGCATTTGCAAAAGGAACGCCTTACTGGAGCCTATCGGAAATTGAGACCACTCCGATATGGTCCTTACACCATTACTAAGGCCATGGGAGACAATGCATTTGAGCTCAGCATTCCCCCATTCCTTGGCCTGCACCCAGTGTTCGATGTGGACCGCCTTCGGCCATACTTTCCACCATTGCTAGACACATCCGACATTGCAAAACAGCTCAAACCCACAGAATTAAATCCAGATTGCATGGAACAAGCTGCAACTGATCGGATCATGGACACACAGATCAAGAACACTCACCAATAGAATATCCAACTGTATCGAGTTGTCAAAGCAGGCCAACTCCTTTAGCAGGGCAAGTGGCTCACCAGGGAACAAGTTCAGCAGAAGTTTCCTCATCTCATGGAGGATCTCAATGCAATGGGGACCATTGCTTCCTAAGGGGGGAGGAATGATCCAGGTGGATATTGGTGGCCACCTGCCAAGTCCACCTGGACCCCCACCATTGTCTTTCTCAGCATTTTCAGTTTCCTTAATTGTAGCACAACTTACTATTTTTAGCAGTTTTTCGGGTCCTGAACTTCCGGAGCTGTTTTGAGGCCCTAAATGACGTTTTTTGGGGAATCCGGGGGCAACATGGGTCCATGGGATGGACCGATGTTGCCCGTTCCAACAATGATAGTGCTCAGACAGATCTTTCTAATGAGCTATTGTACGCGTCAAACGGAGATCATATGCCAAAGTTACGACCCCGGGAAGTTGATGTACCAACTTACCCCAACGGGGCCCACAGTTTTGGCGTTTCATCTCCTAGGGTTAGGTTTTGGAATGTTAAGGGTTTTCCATTGTTTCTCAACAATAAATAGGCCTTCGAGCCTCATTGTAACACAGTTCAGAGGCATGTAGCCATCACATCTCTTCTCAGAGATAAGCTACCATCGCCCTAGCTAGTTTATTTCCATTTCTGGTTGTAAGCATATTTTAGTATTTTCCATTAATGAAATGAAGTATTATTTCCACTGCATCTTTGTGTATATGGTTATCTCTATAATTTGTTGCGTTCCTGTTTAAATCCGGATCATGTTGTCACATGCATGAAACTATTTTGCACAAATGGTCGCCGATTCGGCGACCCGCTTCGCCCACATGTATGTTGTTCCATTTTATGAATCTTTCATTCACTATTTACATGCATGATCATTTTCTTCTGTTGACACTCAGTATCACCATGCATTCACAATCACATTTTCTTTCAGTTTCCCATCGGTGGGTCTGGGCAGCCTTGGCCTGGACTCTGCCTCACTAAGATATCATTACACAATCCTGAGAAGGAAGGCTCTGTCTTCCTCTCAAGAAATGCTCATTTCTACCCAAAAGCTATCCTCCAAGCTTGCATTGCACATTTCTAAGGGACAGTGATTTTTGGCCCATAAAATTGCACAATGCAGTCACTGAGCCTGAAGCCATTGTCAGCTAAAATTGTGCATTGCGTAATTCCAGCAGCCAGCAGGCCAGCCTAGATTCCACATTGTGCAAATCCACCAGCCATCCAGCCTCCCTAGATAGCTCAGACTACCTTTCGCGCAGTTCTGGAAACCAGTCAGCTAGCCTCCCAAAGTAAATTGCGCAATCCTTGCCTATCAATCCCCAATTATGTTGCATGTCTTGCCTCAAGTTTTCATTGGTTTTCACTGACAAATTTCTTACCATGCATGTCACTTTCTCTCCAGATCTAGTAGGTGTTCATCCGCATCTTTGCATTTCAGGATCAATGGCTTCCAAGGGAGCAGGATCAAAGGACACTGATGGAAATGTAACTAGAGCAGCAGTTGAGCGAGTGTCCGCAAGTCTACCTATATATAAAGATACAAAGTTGATTCTAGACAAGGACATCAAGCTGAAATGGCGAGAGGTCAATGATGCATTTGTAGGCACATTTGGGGAAGACCTTAAAGACCGCCACGTGTATGTGAACATCCACAAGTCTGGTTTGTACTGGATTGCATGCAAGTATCTCGTGCTCCCATGCGCGAACATGATACATTGGATCATCTCACCCACTGATCCTGAGACAATGAAACTGAGCAATGTCAGCGGGATGAAGATAACTAACTTCAGGGCACAGGATTATGAAAATATCTATTAGATGGTGGATCCTGTGACCATCATGGAGACACCCTTCAGCTTACCTAGTAGCAATGCCAACTCCAGAGAAATTTTGAAGAACTGGGTGAAGGAGTTGGCTAAATTCAATATGACACCCAACGAGGTCTACAAGACGAAGATAATACGGAAGGCATATCAACACTTGGTCATTTTTGCATGTCGACTGTATGGCCAAGAAAGTATGGAAACCTTCCCACAGAGTTGGGTGATTGCGCTAGACCAACTCGCTAGAGAGAGAAAATCTTGTAACTAGTCTAACATGTTGGCTTATCAGCTAAAGAAACAAGTAACAAGGGCTTGACAACTGTCCAAAGGCAAGCAGAGATCTACATGTCCACCTACATCTTGGATGCAATCTATTCTCAATAGGATTTCACAGGCTTAAAGTGGGCATGGACATTGGGGGAGACTGCTCTAAACACTTATTGCAAGATGTTGTCCAAATGCAGCTTCAGAGGAGTTATCACATGGCTATCCGATCATTTTGTCACCCAGGTTTACAAGATGATATTTGAATGGGATCCACCCTCCATGTTGAAGGCAGCAATGGAGGCATTGATAGACATTGCTAATTGGTATGCCTCACCATCCAGCACCTTCAGATGGATGCACAACACAGAGAAGACTCTGCATGTTCTACCTAAGTTTGCCTTGGACATACTCATCATGCAGGAAGTAGCTTATCACATCTCGGCAAGATTGAAATCTAGATTTCACTAGAAGAAGAAGGCACCTTGGCCTGCTCTTTCGATGCGCATTGGGTTATACAAACAAGATCCGGAGTCTCAAGAATATGGATTTTGAAGCAGAACAGATGAAGAAGTATCCATTCAACCTCCAAAGTTACAACCCTATGACCCACATTATCTTGTGAAAGATCACTGCGCGAGAGCACAGTTCAAGTGGATCCACGGGGCATGTCATTGGGCAAAGGAGGACACATGGAGATATTGTTAAAACTCCTCCAGACTCAATGAACCAGTCAACTTCGCTATGGAATGGTTAACAAAGGAATGTGAAGCAGCATCCCGGAGAGCACCAAAAGTAGCAGCAGCAGTAGAGGTGAACATACTAGTGCGCGACAAGGGTAAGAGGAAGATTGTCGATCACATGGATGAAGAGAAAAGTTGTAAGTTTTGAGCAGACCCACTTGTGGAGAAAGAAGTTATGGCTATAGAGGCAAAGAGGAAACAACGCGATAAGCGAAACATGTAAAGGTAGAGAGAGAAACGAAGAATGGAGGAAACGGAGAAGGAGTTGCATGAGTTGAAGGAGAAAATCCAGAAGGAACATGAGATGTGCAGACATGAGAAGGAAGTGCAGCAAGAACAAGTACAACAAGGGGTGCATCTTGTGCAGATGGATGAAACAACACCCATACAGGTAGTGGACTCATCAGAACAGCTGGCATCAGGAAAATAGGGTGAGACATCACCGGAGAAGGACTTCGCTCAAGAGATAGAGCAAGCACTTGAACAAATGGATACAGATATGGACTGACAAGAATTAGAGCAAGACACTGACCTCATGCCTCACCACCAAGAGGCTGAACCACCAGCTTCACCGCATCCAGAAGATGAGCAAGTCCTCAGTGACCAAGGAGACACTGAGATCCTTGGAGATCAACCGGAAGGAGAGATGCATAATATCTCATTCGACGAGTCTCAACATAGAGTTGTGAAATCCCATAGAGTGTTGACTCTGGAATATCACAAATCCCTTCGACAGTATGAGGAATGAGTGATCATGTCTGACGTGCACAAACATCCAACAACATTGGTCGATGCTACCAGAGCTTTTTCCAAAGCCACTAGCTCAAGTGTTCGCTTTCTGATAGCTGAGAATGAGCGAATGGCGAAGGAGCTACAGACGGCCAAGTAGGGAGGAGAATTGGTTACAGCATCTGCCTGAGCAGAATTGAAGAAGGCAATACTAGATGAATTGTTGTCCCTTGACACAATCATGTGGGCGTTATATTCTGAGTTTGGTGCCGTGCATAAGGCAGTCGTCCATATCAACGGATGACAACAGTGATGTGATAGAAGAGCACGTATCTTGTCGAACGTGCATGCTGTTGTTAATTACATGCAAACATGGACGATGAGATACAAGGGAGCCCCGCTTCACTTGCCTAAGATGATGAAACCCAGAGAGGTCGAGATGAAGACATGCATCCGGAGTCATATCCAGAACTATGAAGATCTCCCGCAGCTCATCACTAGTCTACAAGCTTCCCATGCATGTGTATTCAAGAGTATGGATGTTGTGCTACACCCACATGCGATCCCATCTATTGGGACTCTCACTAGCCCAAACTTGCCCATCAATGCAAAAATCATGCACAAGTATGTTTTTGGTTTGGCTGCGCTAAAGACAATGATGCACATGCTTTCAGACGAGTTGGATAGAGGAGCCCGAGCAGTGTACTTGGATGCTATGGAGGCAAGAGTCAGGTTCCAAAAAGATGTCACCTTGGAGTACATGAACACCATCGCGGACTACTGATCTCGGCATCAATACGCTATTGTCAACCATCACGAGGATTTTAAAGAGTTGGACTTCCCACGGTTGTCCGAGTCATAGTGATTCATGCATGGCTTGCTCAAGCCATTTTGTCTCACATGGGTACATGTGCATTGTAATGTAACTTCTTATCAAGTGCAAGTTCAAGTGTGAACAGTTGGATGTAACAGTCATAGAGTAGATGAATAGTCATGAGGGTAGATGAACTATCACAAAGGGGAATGTCAAGGTCCACACCACCCTTTGCTGTAAATAGTCCCTCATAACTCATTGTAAGGGATTTTGGTCAACCAAGCTTCGATAAGACTTTCTTAGAGAAAGCTTGGACAATATTGTAATGTGCCTTGGCTTCTCCACTGTGCGGAGCTAGTTTATCTCTTTGGAGGAGCAGATGTTTGTGGCTATAACATTCCACTATTGGAACTAGCGGGTGTACATGGATGTATTGTATGACTGGAACTTACACTTCTTAATATAATAGAGCCAACACGTTTTCATGCATACGTTTTTATTGTAGTTGGAATATTCTGGTTGCTGTAGCAATGTATGTTATATAACTTATGCATTTGTGTATGAACTAATTTTTATGAAATTCTATGAATCTTGTTGCATATGTGCTGTTGGTTTAAACATCACTTTGGATTGCTCGCTATCTTGCTTTCCAGCCAGTGATGCATCTTTTCTTGTGTGTTCCCTTCCAAGCCGAGTACTATTATAGGTTTCCAAGGGCGCACTCACCTCACTCCCCATGTGTTAGAACCTCTCATGCACCTTCCTTGACTCGCCACAACTGTCACACCCTTGCTACCAACAAAGACATCCTAATTTCCTCTATGCAAAATCATGGTCAAGGCATTACCATACGACCCACTGTTGGGACTCCTACACCAAATAGTCTGAGGTCTAATCGGGACTTCTTACCAAGGAGATCCCCTAACATGTTGGTGGGTCTAGCACCATCAACAGATTATCTTTCGTAAAAAAGTCACGAAATTTGAACAATACACTTGCTAAACCATGGATTCACTTGACATATTGAATATGTAGAGAGTAAACATACCCTTATCATAAAAGCCAATAAGGTAAATGAGGGCCAGATTAGGTATCTTCTTGTAAGCAAATATAGAATGATGGACCATTGGAAATATAGTCAAAGGGAACAAGGGCTTTGTTATGTTGATAACAATAACCACTTTGTCTTCACTTACTATCCTCATTAAACCCTAATAAAATTCCTTTAACACTTATAATACTACAAGTATTGATGGTTTTGAGAAAAAAGGGTGACTTCAATATAATGATGAGGTACAAGAACCTAGTTGACTATCTACCTAGATATTTTTTCATAAGTCACAAATTCATGTAACTTTTCCACAAATGGCATTTCCTTGGCACAACATTTCTTGAAAACTCAACATTCATGAAATCTGAATGTATATTGTTTATAAATTCATAAAAATTTCCATATCTTCTTAAAATTTTGCAAAAATTCTCAGGTGTCACCTAATTGACTCTGTTCTGCACAAAACCCATGTTCTGGATTCTCCAAATTTGCATTCGTTTCCCCATAATCTTCATTCAAAATCTACTTCCTGAAAACTACTGCGAAATTTGACATTTAACCACTATTTAAATGAAGGTTTGAAAAAATCACCCTCCAAAAATACTGATGGCATTCACTTTGGTAAGCCTCTTCAGAAGCTTTTCTATTCTTACCAAAAATATCACTGGAAATAAACAAAGAAGATGTAACAAGTGTCCATATGAGAAAAATAACAATGATAGTGTTGAATGGTAATGTTGCAATAACATTAAGGACAATTGTGTTATGGAAATAGAAAGTTAGGAATAGGGGCATGAAGCTTTGCATGAAATGTTAATGTTAATTATGATCTCTTGCATCCATAACTGAACACTTAACTTCTTCATTCCCATAAAAATACCTTTCAAAATTACCTCGGTGTTTGATTTGGCACACTTGGCAAATTCGTTTGATTGAAATTATTGACATCCGAAGACTTGGATAACATTGCATTTCCACTTGTCTATGCACTTGAAATTTGATAGAGAACCCTAGGTGCTCATATTGGCAATTGGTCAGATCATGCAACTCTTTGTCTTGCCAGGGAAATATATCCCACGTGCAAGTTATAAAATGAAATACATAATCTACTACTCACAACACATTTCGATGCTTTTTTCACACTATGCTCTTCTCTCCTCGATGGCTTGGTGTTTAGCACTTGGTCATTTAATTGAATTGTGACTCATGGTTGATAGCTTGGACCTGGTTTGAATGCTTGGGGGCCCAATATTTTTCATTATAATAACCTTGCATAAGCCCGAAAGCCCAATTTTGGCTATAAAAAGACAATTATTTTAATTTATTTTTCACCATTTTCCCTTGGAATTAGGATAGAGATATCTCTTGCCTTCAACATCAAAAGAAGCTTGTATTACTAAAGAATGCAGATGAGAAGCTTGAAGGAACAGAGGAGGAATAATCTTCAAAATTTGAACCCTTGTTACATCTAGTTTTCAACCTTTTATAGGCCCTTTACAATGCTCCTAAGCTCTCTAGAAGGCTTGGAGTCTTAACCTTGTCTGATTTGTCCCTTAACCATTGATTCCCTCAATAGGTAAGCATGGCTCATAGTTTTTTCTCTTTCTAACAGAGGAATAACCACATTCAGATATTTTGGGTGCACTGGAAGGGAGCTCTCTATTGACAGAGATGCCCACAATCTCTTCTATTGATTTCAGTTGTGTCGTGTTGTGCTACCCCATGATGTATCTGATTCAGGCTGTGTGGGCATGCTTTGCTACGTAGTAGATGCTTCTCAGCCTTGATTTCGTTTCAAACTGTTTAATAATGAGTGTTTTCTATTTTACATAGAAACCACTATAATGTTGTAAACTCCTGCCAATGTTTGTTCCTTTCGGACTTTAAAATTCCTCAAAAATGATTTATTTACCCATCAGGTCCAGACTTCATTGCTATTGGTACTGCCAAGGTTCTTGTGTATTTCGTTAAATAATGAAATATATGGAGGATTCATTACAAAATGCTTGGGCACGGACTTGAAATATTATGGAATATCGTTCACAATGTCGTCGAATCCAGCCTTATCACATCACACATAAGAATATGTAAAGGCCTTGCCCCTTTGGTCAACACTGATGTGATAATGCGATGCGATCTGATTGCAATCGCATATTGCTATATGTAAAGGCCCCGCCGATGTGATTTGGGCCATTGATCCGCATATGCGATTGACGGCCCTCGTTTAATCGTCAATCGCCATCACCATCGCCACATGGTCTACGCTGATTTTCCTCCGCCGATGTGACCCATCGATTAGATCTGGACCGTTGATTAGCCAGATCTAACGACTATTTTTCCTTCTCACTTTAAGCTTGTGATTTTGGAATTTTAATGGTTTTCAAGCGTTTCCTACCTCCCGATAGTGTATTTCCTCCCCTTTAAGGGCTTTCCTCCTTCGACCATTTTTATTTCAAATGACCCTTAAAATGGATCCAAGAATTCTGGAGCATACTTGGATCCATTTTTGGGCCGTTTTCCTCCAAGACTAACATTGGCTCCTTCTGGGGCTGAAAGCCTCCCTGTGAGGTTTCAAGAACTGCAGATCAATGCCTTTCCTGTAAAAACAAAATTTAAATCTTCCTTCTTGTGTTCCATTGGGCATGGAGTCCTTTTAGCATAAAACTAAAAACTGAAAGAAAAACATATTTACAATACCAAGGCTTTAAGGCCTTAAATGAAATAGAGTTTCAAGAACCGCCCATTTATTGGGCTACCAAATGCATCTTCTCCTTCCTAATTCTGCAGGATGAATGTATTGTTGTGCCAAACTTGAGTAATGACAAAAGGACCTGTCCACAAGGGGTCAAACTTGCCATGATTACCTCTCTTTTCTTTAAATGCATCCCACTTAAGCACCCAATCACCAACTTGGAACTTGTCTGCTTTTGCCTTCTTGTCAAAAGTTTCTTTGATTGCCTTCTTATTAGCCTTTGATTTCTCAACCAACTGCTCTCTTATCTGTTGTAGTTCAACCTGGTTGTTCATTCTTTTTACCATATCACTCTCTTAATCTTTTTCTTCTTGCAAGAACTTAGCCACAGGGAGGATGAGCTGGGTGGGGAAAACCGCATCAGCACCATAAACCAGTTTGAATGGAGAATTACTTATCAACTTTTTGATGGTAACTCGGTCAGCCCATAGTGCAAACTTCAGCCTGGAATCCCAGCTCTTTTTGTTGTCCTCTAACAGCTTTTTGATTACCCTTACCAGGCTCTTGTTAGATGATTCCGCCAGGCCATTGCCTTGAGAGTAATATAAGGTAGAATGCACCACTTGAATACCCATGGATTCAGTCATGTCCATCAATTCTTTTGCCTTGAACACTGCGGCATTATCAGTGACTAGTTTGGTTGGGCAACCAAATCTAGTGAAAATATTCTCATTCAAGAACTTTATGACAACTTGATGACTAGAATTCTTAGTGGGTATAGCCTCAATCCACTTGGTAAAATAATCAGTGACTACTAAGATCCATTTGTGTTGGCCACTAGAATGGGGGATGATCTCACCTATAAAGTCCAAACCCCACTGCTAGAAGGGACCATTGACATGTATTGGCTTTAAGGGCAGAGATTTTAGCAACTGTCTTCTTCCAAACATCTGGCACTTGTCACAAGCTTTTATAAAATAAAACACATCAGAAAAAAACATAGGCCAATAATACCCAGCCCTCAAGATTTTGTGAGCTGTGGTTTTCCAATAATGATGACCACCACAGATGCTAGAATGGAACTGGTGTATGACCTCTACAGATTGTTCTTTATCTAGACACCTTAAGAGGATTCCTGATGGGTCTTTCCAATAAAGAAGATTTTTTCCAATGTAGAATTTGGCTGATCTGAGTTTAATGGTACGAGCTTGACTTGAGCTAAGCCCTGGAGGAACTTCCAGCTTTTGCAAGAAATGAACTATGCTGGAATACCATTCGCATGTGGCTAGATTTTTAGCCAAGGACTGATTCTGCTTTTTCTCTTCTGATGCTCCCTTTGTTTGCTCATCATCTGCATTTAGACCCATGCAATTAATGTCTAACAAGCTGTAATTTTCTTTGGCCATGGGCTTAGCTAAGCCCTGGCCTTTGACAAGCTTAGTGGGCTTCACCTCTATGTCAAATTCTATGAATTTTGCAATCCATTTTGCCCTCTTTCCATCAATATCTGGCTGAGTTAAGACATCTTTCACTGAGGCTGAGGGCACATATGCAATTACTTTGGAATGAAAAATATAAATCTTGAATTCTTTCAAAGACTTTATGAGAGCATAAGCTTGCTTCTCAATAAGTTCATACCTTAGTTCATCATCTCTTAGAGTTTTGATGAAAAAGGCCATGGAGTGCTCTATGCCTCCATCATTTTTCTGCAACAAAACTACTGCTAGTGTATCATAAGAGGCAAAAGAGAAGATACAAAATCCTTAGTGTAATCTGGGCTGATTAGAGTGGGAGCTTCCATGATAGCTTGCTTGATGGCCTCAAAAGAGCTTCTTGAAGCGTATGTCCATTTTATTTCTGCTCCTTTCTTCAGCATGGAAGTGATGTGCTTTACAAGCACTACAAAGTTTGGAATGAACCTCCTAATGAAGTTAATCTTACCCAAGAAGGATTAAATGTCCCTTTTTGACCTTGGGATGGACAATGTCCGAATGGCTTGAACCCTGGCTAGATCAATCTTCACACCTTCAGCAGAACCAATATGTCCCAGAAGTTTTCCTTCTTCTAGAGCAAACTGTGACTTCTTTGGGTTGATTGAAATTCCAAACTGTCTGCACTTCAGAAAGACTTTCTTCAAATGCTGTAAATGATCCTTATGGCTACTGGAGAAGGTTGTTATGTCATCAAGATAAATAAGGACAAATTTGTCCTTCTCTCCCACAAAGGCTATGCCCATGGCCCTCTAAAAGGTAGCCCCAACATTCATCAATCCGAAAGGCATATTGGAGTACATGAAAGTGTCCCAAGGAGTAGTGAAGGCAGTCTTTTCCTGATCTTCAGGATGTACATCAATTTGATTGTAGCCTGAAAATCCATCTAAGAAATACATGACTCTAGCCCCTGAAACTCTTTGCAGCAAGTGTTCCATCTTGGGCAAGGGATAGTTATCTTTTTTAGAGCACTTGTTTAGATTTCTGAAGTCAACACAAAGCCTGATTTCTCCATTTTTCTTTCTTACTACCACAAGGTTAGCTATCCATTTTGAATACCTTAGGGGCACTATAATTTTGGCATCCAATAGATTCTTGATCTCTTTCTCAATCAAAGGCAATAAGAGAGGGTTGATAGGTCTTAGCTTCTGCTTAAAAGGGGTGGTATTCTTTTCCAATGGGATCTTATGTTGAATGATGTCTGTGTCATAGGTTTTAAGATTGTTGTATTCCTAGGCAAAAATGTCATTGAATTGCCTCATAAGGGTACAATACTTGGAATTCTGGGCAGAGGACAAATGCGTGGACAAATTTATGTTTTTTGGATGGGCTGGGATCCCTATATTATGTTTATGAACAACAAATTCATTTTATGTTTTGGAGGGCTTATATGGCACATCGTTTTGGTCAAAAAGCTTATCTAGAAGCACCAATCCTTTTGGTATGTGATTACTGGGTAGCTGGATGATGCTTTCTCAGCCGATATCACTTCTTAGCTTGGGTTGGCCACATTCTCCCATGGCTTCATTTTCCTGATTGATATGTGTTTCAGAAAATTCCTCCACAACTTGCAAAAATCTATTAATTTCCTCATCATCTTCAAAAACCCTCCAATATTTGACAATGTCAGGCAGAGACGGTCTGTATTATACCTGAAATTAGTATGTCAATTTAGGAGGCAAAGGAGGAATAAACATGCTAGCAGTGTCAGCGAGGGGGTCGCAAGCTGATTCTTCATTCTTGGAATATAAGAAATGATGAAATCATTAAAAGAATCCTTGAGCCTCCATACCTCATCTCTGTATGCCTTCAGCCTTGGATGCTTAACTTGGAACATTTTATTTACCTGCTGAATAATGAGGTTTGCGTCTCCAAACACTTTCAGGCCTTTGATACCCATTTTTTTTGCAACGCTTAAGCCCAAAATTAAAGCTTCGTATTTTGCGATGTTGTTTGTGACCTAAAAGGTTAATTTGAAAGATAAATGAATGTATTCCTGTGTTGGGGACACAAGGACCACACCTGCCCCTGCAAATTCTTTAGAGCAAGCCCCATCAAAAAACATATCCCAAATTTGTGTGTTTTCTTCCTCAGCAATCTGGAAAAATGGTTTCTTAAGCTGCATGGAGGCCAACTGAGATTCTTTAATACGAAGGATACAAGATCCAAAATCAGTTTCAATGGCATATATGGGATGATTGGTGGGATTCTTTTCATCACTGATTATATAAGCCAACTGCGCCTATCTGTATAATCTCTTGCTCTCACCTCTAAAAACTAGGATATTAGCATACGACATATCATTTTGTAATGATCCACCTAATCTCCTGATCTAACGTCTGGAAAGTAACATGCCAAACTTGAGAGGTACATTTGCTACCACAATTTCCATCATCATGCTTTTCATAGGCAACTAAGACAAAGTGATGGACAGGTCCTTGATTAACCCTAGGCATTTCACTTTCTAGAGTCATAAGAAAACAAGTCATGATAAGGCTTAGTGATGTCAAGACCCAACTCATCCATGATAGCCTTGGGCATTAGATTATGGTTGGCTTCAGTTTCCAAAAGGCAGTTGTGAAGGATTTTATCATGAATAGTCAAAGAGACATAGAATGAAGGGGAGTTGTCTTCATAGTTTTCAACCATTGGGCTGAGGATAACAGCTGGCTTGTCATCTTGCAAATTTACATAGTCAGTAAAGGCTTGGATGGATTTAGGTTCAAGTACCTCGAGGATGGATCTTTTCAAGGACTCATTCTTCACTAGTTCAATTAGAGGCATAGGTATTCTTAGCTTCTGAATTTCTGATTGAAAACTGAAAGGAGAAGGGGACCTGTCGAGGCCTCTTACCTCATGAGCTGGAGCTTTGAGGATTATGGGATCAACTACCAGTTGCTTTTGCTTATTATATTGCGGTACTGTAGGGACAATAGCTCTTTGAACAGGAGTTTCCTTGGCATTATTTATCTTTGACCTTAAATTATATCTTTGCTAATCTACAACTTGTAGAATAGCTTCACCATCCGATTCCTGGTTGATCTGGTCATTCTATAATGACTTTTCATATGCAGCTGAGGTCAAAATGGAAGCATTGCCTTTGTCTTCTAGACAATGGATCTCATCATCTTCTTCGAATTGCTCTTCTTCCATGACTGCATTCTGAAAAGGAGCCTTCACCCTTTGGTCTTCATTTGCATTTTTTTTTCTTTGCAAAATCTGCATCTGCTCATTCATTCTTCTATATGGATTTGGATTTGGATTTCTTGGGACAAAGGTATTAGGCATTCTTCCTTTCCCCGGTTGCTACTCAACCTTCAATTTATAGATTTTAGAGGCTAATTACTCGATCATTTTTTTCATTTTATCTATCTTAGGATCAGAGGATGATGAAGGCTCGCCCATCTGTCTTCTTCTATCAACATTTCCCTTGAGTTTCGCTGCAGCCATGATGTTGGATTCCACTTCCAAGGTTGTATACTGCATGTCAACCAAAGTAGCGCATCGCCTCTCTCAACAGTAGGCAGAAATAAGAATCAAAATCACTGGCATAGGTGAGTTTAGCAGAGGTAGTAGTGGGTTTTACTTCAGCTGGTATCTTGTTGTACATATGGTTAAACTTCTCATTAAAATCAGACAGCAACTCATCATTTTCTCTCTTTAAGTTGCCAAACTCAGTGTGGTAGTAGAGGAGATCCTTCTTATCCCCCCAATGCTTTAGGAATGCATCATCTAAAGCTTCAATATCTGCTATAGATCTTGGGGTTAGTTCTCTGAACCATTTTCTAGCCTCTCCATCTAGGCTTTGGACAAAGACTCTCATCCACACATCATCTTCACTAACGTCCAGATTATCAGCATAGCTATAAAATGACTCAAGATGTTCTTCGGTAGTAACACCTTCAATTCCAATGAACTTAGGCCTATATTTCTGATATTCTCTAGTAGGCATGGCATTCAAAGGAGTGGGCAGTATTAGGGGTCCATACCTAGCAACTATGATTCTTTCCATTTTGGTAGGTGCTTGTGGACCAGCCATAGCTGTGGTGGCTAAAAGAGTACTAGCAGTCTTAATGATAGAGGGTTGAGGAGTGACTGACAGGACTAAAGGAGTGTGATGGATAGGAGGTGAGGTTTCCTTTGGGCTTAAATCAAAAGGAGAACCTAAAGAACAATGAGCTTTATGAATCTCTGAAAGTTTTTCTTCACTACTAGTGTTAGATGCTATACTCTCAACTTGTATTTGTTCTATTACAAGCCTTTCTTGATGAGATATAGGAGATTGTTTAGGTTTACCTGAACCTGATGCTCCTTTCTGCAATAACTTTCTTTCTTTGATGATATTTTCAGGATCAGGCACTGGGTCAACTTGTATTTTTTGAGGATTTCTCCAAGTATGCCTCACAAATTGAGCCAGAACTATGAAGTGGATTCACCAAGAGGTTCAGCCTCTAGTAGAGTCGCCAGATAGATGATTACAACCAAAAAAGTGCCCAGACTTTGCCTATCATCAAAGATGGGTTTATGTCATTTCCCAGGGAAGCTGAGCTTCAGTTTCCTCTCCCTAGCAACGACACCAATTATGTTAGCACTCCAAGAAACTCTCCTAGGTTGTAAATCGGAGATGCCTGGTAGCATGTAATCTTCAATATTGTTCTCTAAACTAATGGAATAAATAATGGTTTGGATCAAGTTAGATAACCATTTCAGCTCTATTCTCACTCAAGACATGCATGAACACCCCCAATAACACAAGGCTTTAGACCACAAATGCTCAATAGTTTGTAGATTTAATGGATAGATGGAGAATACTAACAATACCAGCATATTGCATACATGAACATATATGAATGGCTAGCTACAGGTAGCAAATTAACTTACTGACTATACTGGCATATGCATATATAATAACACATATAAATGGCTAGCTACGGGCAACAAAGAAGCTTGCAAATCTAATATATCAAAGCAGAGATAAGATGACAATTATCTGGCCTTAAACACAAAGAAAACCTAAACAAATTGTTCAAGTGCAAGCATAGAACAGAAGAGAAATTGACACTGAACATATAACATAAAAAGAAGCTTGTATTACTAAAGAATGCAGGTGAGAAGCTTGAAGGAACAGAGGAGGAATAATCTCCAAAAGTTGAATCGTTGTTACATCTAGTTTTTGGCCTTTTATAGGCCCTTTACAATGCTCCTGAGCTCTTTAGAAGGCTCGAAGTCTTAACCTTGTCTGATCTGTCCCTTAACCATTTGATTCCCTCAATAGGCAGGCATGGCTCGGAGGCTTTTCTCTTTCTAACAAAGGAATAACCACATTCAGATATTTTGGGTGGGTTGGCAGGGAGCTCTCTCCTGATAGAGGTGCCCACAATCTCTTCTGTTGATTTCGGTTGTGTCGTACTATGCTGCCCCATGATGTATCTGATTCGAGCTATGTGGGCATGCTTTGTTGCACTGTAGATGCTTCTTAGCCTTGATTTCTCTTCAAACTGTTTAATAATGAGTGTTTTCTATTTTACATAGAAACCACTGTAATGATATAAACTCTTGCCAATGTTTGTTCCTTTCGGACTTTAAAAGTCCTCAAAAATGATTTATTTACCCATCGGGTCTGAACTTCATCACTATTGGCACTGCCAAGGTTCCCGTGTATTTCATTAAATAACGAAATATATGGAGGATTCATTACAAAATGCTTGGGCACGAACTTGAAATATTATGGAATATCGTTCACAATGCCGTCGAGTCCAGCCTTATCGCATTGCACATAGGAATATGTAAAGGCCCCACCCCTTTGGTCAGCACCGATGCGATAATGTGATGCGATCTGATCACAATTGCATATCGCTATATGTAAAGGCCCCACTGATGTGATTTGGGTCATTGATCCGCGTATGCGATTGACGACCCTTGTTTAATCACCGATCGCCATCACCATCACCCCATGGTCTGCGCCGATTTGCCTCCACCGATGCGACCCGTCGATTAGATTTGAACCATTGATTGGCCAAATCTAACGACTACTGTGCCTTCTCACTTTAAGCCTGTGATTTTGGAATTTTAATGGTTTTCAAGCATTTCCTGCCTCCTGATAGTGTATTTCCTCCCCTTTAAGGGCTTTCCTCCTTCGACCATTTTGATTTCGAATGGCCCTTAAAATGGATCCAAGAATTCTGGAGCATACTTGGATCCATTTTTGGGTCGTTTGCCTCCAAGGCTAACATTTGCTATATAGGAAAATTCCTCCAACTGATAGTACACTGTCCCTTCCTCTGATCTCAACTGGGTCTCTGACTGAACTGACATGCATGAGTTATTTATGAGAGAATATTCAGTTATCTGAAGTACATTAGTTACATGCATGCATGCATTAACTAACTGAACTCACAATCAGTTCCAAAAATTGTTGGAACTAATCTAACTGGACTTAACTTAGTTAACTGAGCTAACTAATTACAACTCAAATTAAAACTCATCCAGATCTCCTTTAATCAAGGGATAACTTCCCCAATCAAAGGGAAAACTATTGCATGTCTTCACATAGACTTCATGTTTGATTTTCTCCAACTAATTAGCTCAAGATGAATTAATTAATTATTTTACAAACAACTGATAAGATCAAATTCAAATTTTAATTCTCAATTTTAGTTTAGGGACTAACTGAAATTCGAATCTATCCCAAAATGCTATTTATAGCAATTCTATTTTTAGCATTTCTATTTTATCATTTCTTGTTTCTATATCCAACACTGGTACCTGAAATGCTATTTATAGCATTTCTTGTTGCTATTTTCGACACTACATCCATGCAAACTTCTAATTCAACTATCCTTTCAAGCTCCTATAATGATGTGAGCTCTTTATTTGATCGTATGATTCTAATATGATGTGTCCTATCATACTTATAATTCTTTCCAAAAATAACATGGTGGAGGAAATTATCTCAGTCATAGTATAGATCTCTCACTTCCTCCTTCTTTGATTTCTTCTTCTCAGGTTCTTCCACTTCTTCGGTGATACGGGTTTCTTCACTTCCTCCTTTTTTGCTGACCTTTTTAATTTTAGGACAATTTGTATTGAAGTGCCCATATTCATGAAAACCATAGAATTATATTTTTGACATATCCTTATTTTTCTTTTTCTTAGGACTAAACCTTCCAAACTTCCCTTTCCTCTTAGCCATGGCAGAAAATGCTTTTACTTATTCATTTGATCCTACATCATTTTTTTCCTTCAATATAGTTTCTTTAATTTTACACAATGACCAAAGTTCATTGAATGGGGTAGCTTCCTTCTTTCCATATATTCTTGATGTAAAGTTTCCCCATTCCTCTCGTAGTGCATTGAGCACTATGGTGGTCATTTATTTATTGGACATTATTTCTCCCAATTCTTTTAGTTGGTCTCTTATTTTCGATACCCTCATAAATTATGAGACTATTCCATCTTATTTTGATGTCTTCATCTTGTATAGTTCTTGTCTTAACGATATCACTGCTCGAGTAGTACTTATGAAGAATAATTCTACTAGCTTATCATATATTTAGTTTCATATCTCTAATTCTGATACATAGGGTATGAGCGGATCTTTGATGAATTCTATAAGGATCCTTTGAGCGCTTACTTCCCCTTTCATGTAATTTTCAAGAGATTGAGATTCTTCCCCTAGATGTTTTGTGATTGAACCCTTAACATGATCAATGACTTCATTTTCTATGAAGATCAAATCAGTCCTCTTCTTCCATGTAAGAAGGTTTGATGACCCAACCAATTTGTTGCCTTCCTTGTAAAATAAAGTCATTTTGATAGATTCAAGTGTGGGCATAAAGATAATTACTTGTGAAGATTCTCTTTGATGAAAATATCTTCAACTAAATGCCTTCTTGATTTTGATGATGATGTTGATAATAGAAGATGTCTTCCTTCAAAAGTGATCCTTCAAAGAGAGAGAGATCACTTTCATTCCTTGATGATGATGATAATGATTTTACCTACTTTCCTTGGATGTAGGTACTTTAAGATGCTTCAATGTGTAGTCCTTCTTTCTCTGAGTAGAGTTAGGGTCTTTGAGGTCTCCTTTTCCTTGAGGCGATGATTGTGTGAGGTTCCCAAGAATGCTTTAGGTGTAGAGTCCTCTGAATGAAATAGGGTTTTGATGTCTTATTTAGTAACTTCATTCAAGATTATGATGTAATATTTTTCCTTGTGGTGCCTTTGAGATGAGTGATCCTTCTTGACGATTGAAGCTCTTGATGATCCTTTAGTGCTTCAGCCATTGAATGTCCTTATTTAAGCTTACTTTCATTGTCTTGTCACCTTAGCTCTAATACCATGTCGAGAAATCTAGGGGAAACAACATAAGATGATTTCTCTTGCTTTGATAATTGTTTGTGGTATATTTTTACTTTAATTAGATTCTTCTCTCACTTGTTTATTATTATTATTTTTCTTCATCAAACAACTACCAAACCATAAATAACAATAAGACAAAGGACACATATCAATGCGTTGAGCACTATGGTGGTCATTTCCTTATTGGAAATTATTTCTCCCAATTCTTGTAGTTGGTTTCTTATTTCTGATACCCTCATAAAGTATGAGGCTATTCCATCTTCCTTTGATGTCTTCATCTTGTAGAGTTCTTTTCTTAACGATATCACTTCTCCAACAATACTTACAAAGAATATTTCTACTGGCTTATCATATATTTCTTTTCATATCTCTAATTTTGATACATAAGGTATGAGGTGATATTTGATGGATTCTATAAGGATCCTTCGAGCCCTTACCTCCCTTTTCACGTACTTTTCAAGAGCTTGAGATTCTTCCTCTAGAGGTTTCTTCATTGAACCCTTAACATGATCAACGACTTCATTTTCTATGAATATCAAATCAATCCTCTTCTTCCATGCAAGAAAGTTTGATGACACAACCAATTTATTGCATTCCTTGAAAAATAAATTCATTTTGATAGATTCATATGTGGACATAAAGATACTTACTTGTGAAGATAATCTTTAATGACAATATATTAAACTTGATGCCTTCTTGATTTTGATGATAATTTTGATAATAAAATATGTCTTCCTTCAAAAGTGATCCTTCAAAGAGAGGGATATCACTTTGATTCCTTGATGATGATGATAATGCTTTTACCTACTTTCCTTGGGTGTAGGGACTTTAAGATGCTTCAATTTGTAGTACTTATTTCTTTGAGTATAGGTAGGGTATTTGAGGTCTCCTTTTCCTTCAGGTGATGATTATGCGAGTTTCCCAAGAATGCTTCAGGTGTAGATTCCTTCTTTGACTGAAATAGGGTTTTTAGGTCTTCTTTAGTAACTTCCTTCAAGATGATGATGTAATGTGTGTCCTTGTGGTGCCTTTGAGATGAGTCATCCTTCTTGAATATTGAAGCTCTTGAGGATCATTTAGTGCTTCAGCCCTTGAGTGTCCTTCTTTAAGCTGCCTTTCCGTGTCTTGTCACCTTGGCTCTAATACCATGTTGAGAAATCTAGGGCAAACAACATAGGATGATTTCTCTTGCTTTGATAATTCTTTGTGGCATATTTTTACTTTAATTAGATTCTTCTCTCACTTGTTTATTATTAGTGTTTTTATTCATCAAACAACTACCAAACCATAAATAAAAATAATACAAAGGACACAAGGTATAGGCGATCAACTAGGGCCAAATCTTCTCCAACTGAGAGGAAAACCCACAAGAATTATTCTCTTCTTATATACCTTTAATTTTCAAATTCAAAGACCTAGACCCTTGAACAAGACTCCTCTAAGACCAAGTCAAACCTTTCCCTTTCTCTTGTCAATTCAAACAAATTCAACCTTGACTTTGAATTACTGCAACTTCTCTTTCTTCGTTGGCATCGACCTTGCAACACTAGACTACTTCTCTCCCTATAATTATCTGCCTCTTGTAGCTTCCTACAACTTTCGCACATGTGAGGTAATTAGGGAAATGTTAGCCTTCTTCTCCTTCACTTAACTAGGTTGTTTGTCTTCAAGGCTTCAGCCTTCAATTTAGACTATCTTGGCACAAAATTTCAGCTCTTAGGTATGGCTACAAATCAATCTATATTCTGCAGTGGATGCCCTAGCTTCAGCCCACACGTGTGAGATTTTTTACCCAAAAATAGTCCTAAAAAATATAATTCTTCTTCTTCACTCTATATTCTCCTTCCTTCACTTCCTTCTATGCTATTGGTTGAGTTTCTTGTGTGTAATTAATTCCCTCAAAGGTGGTCAACTAACCTTGTTTATATAGTCTTTTAGTCCCTTCAAAATGGATCGACTTGTCACTATTTCTAGGCCAAATTGACATGTTTGGAAGGCTAACTTGTTTCTTGCACTTTGACTTGGTCTTGGAGGGTACTTTGACTCTATTTTGACTCAAATAATTTTCTTTTACAATATGTAACATGCCCTAAATGGGTCTTTCATACATGACAATGACTTAATGACTTATAGACTCGATGACAAGCCCTAAGAACTCATAATTGGAGCTTGACCTAAAAATAAGTTTCCTTGCACATGAAATCGATGCCTCAAGAGTAACAATTTTTTTTCATTAAACACATAAAATCATGATTATATATGTCATTAAAAACCGAACCTAGTTATATATTTCAACACCTCTCACCCTCGTACCATATTGTATTGGTCAACTCTCTACTCCTCTTGTTGTTGTTCCTCTCTCCTGTGACATCTCAGCATGATTTCCATATAAAATACATCAGCCTCATACATAAAAGATATTTTTTTTATTAAATGAAACTTTTGTTTAAAATATGGACATATAACATTAAATTAAAAAAGAATCAACCTCGATGCACCAAAAAAATAGGAACACCGCGGATACAGTGCGGAAAAAAATTAGGAATGACCGGCAATGTTGCGTACATCAATTTGACGCACCGCCTTCAGTTCGCATACATACATAACATTAGTTGTTTTTGTTTTTCAGTGCGGTGTTTCGACATAATATTTCATATTGGTGCGTTAATTTTACATCGATGCACTGCGCTAGAACATCCATGTTTAAATATTGGGTGGTGAGTTGGGAAAAATAAAGGCACTGGGAACATAATCTTACCAGACGCACCACCCTAAAAATTATAATTTTTAAAGTGGTGCATCATGGAATTTAACGAGCCGATGCATTTCAATTTACCCAATGGATCAAACAACTAACAATGTGTTAATGTTACCTTATTTTTGGTGCACCATGCAAAATTTATAGGGTGCACCATGAATGGTTGGAGCCGAACATTTCAAATGCACCGCAAAGAAAAATAAATAAATAAAAATGTAGTTTTTAACTTAATTTTCAATTTTACTTCGCTAAAAAATTAAGTTAGGGAGAAACATAAACATTACCTGGAAATTTTCTCATTGGGGAGGCATGGTTTCCAAGTAAATGAAAAAAACAAATTAAGTTGCTCGTTCAGGTTTAAATATTGGGTGGTGCATTGGGAAAAAATAAATGCACCGGGAAGTTACTTTTACCCGACACACCACCATAAAAATTATAATTTTTAAAATGGTGTGTCATGGAATTTAGTGGCCTGGTGTGTTTCAATTTACCCAACGTACCAAAACCCTAACATTTCATTAATGCTACACACTGATTTGTGGTGCACCCTGTAAATTTATAGGGTGCACTATTAATGGTGCAAGATGAACGTTTTGAATGCACCGCAAAGAAAAAAAATAAAAAACAATGCATTTTTTAACTTGATTTTCAATTCTACTCTTTTAAAAAATTAAGTTAGGGAGAAATCTAGACATTACCTGGACATTTTCTCATTAGGGAGGCATGGTTGCCAAGTAAACAAGAAAAGAAAATTTCACCACCATTTCACAAAATTGGAAAGGTACATAGTGAGCAATGGATGAAAGGATGGAAAGTAAGGGAAGAATTGATGGCGGGGTGCTTCACAGAGGAAAAGGTTGCACTGGTTCTTGAGAGCTCTACAACACTGTAAACAATCAAAATTATTTTTATGGCTGATATTTTTTTATTAACCTTGTTCCGGTGCACTCGCATAACCGTACTGGGGCATATTATTTACGAAGTGCACCACGGTTTTTTAAATTAAAAACCTATCGCAGTGCACCATGATGTTTATGCATTAAGGTGTTTCATAATAGGAACAACATCGATGCTTCGTGGGAGTATATCACCGAAATGGTTGAAATGAATTTTATGACAGACATTTTCTAAATTAAACCTTTGTCCATTGCTATCAAGTAGCATATGCATCAGTGCTCCAGTTTCACCTAGAGAAATGTTATTTATAAATTAAAAACCTTGCAGTTACGCACCATGTTGTGTACTCACCAAGGAATTCCTATAATGTCAAAGCACTGGGTATTCGTGGGAATATAGCACCATAATGATGGAAATTAAATTTTATGACAATATGTTTTTTAAACTTACACTATTATGGTGCTCTCGAGTAGTATATGCATCGGCGCTCCAGAGTTACTGAGCGTATTGTTACTTTTTATTTAAAAGAAAAGTTAGTATGAATATTCTTAGAAAGTGTACCAAAAATACTTCACTTAAGTCACTGGTGACAACTGACCCTAACAACAAGATGTGATTATTTACGCTTCAGATCTACAATGACAAAAGAAGAAAACCCTACAACAAAAATATCATCTGCAACATAGAACAACAAGAAATAATTGATGAAATAACCTAATATAATAGTACTTTAAATGAATAATTTTTTATTAATAACACCTAGTGAAGGAGATCTACAACAAGGTTCTATAAACCACCCTCTGTGGGATGGGTCCTTTGATTTCATTGTGCTTCAGTGATCTATTTCTCTCTCTCAATATGCATAAAACCCAAAACAAAGATAGAACTCAAGTGGGAGCTCAAATGGCATGAGATCATAATGGTGGCAATGATAGTGATCATGGTGAAGAATGAATGGAAAACCCTCTTATTTATAGAAAAATATTGGGCTAGATGAGAAATTGGAAAATAATAAAATATTATTGACCAAATCAATATCTAACCATTAGGAATACTTTATTATATTTTTTGGAGAGGGAAAATATATTCAAAATGGTAAAAAATCTTTATTTAAAAAATGGTTGAAGTAATTGACAAATAAAATGATTTATTAATCACTTTCCAAGGATTAATAAAAATGTGAATTTGAAATAATTATTAAATAATGATTTAACAATTATTCCAAAAATAAGAATAAGGAATAATAAATAAATAGTGGTTTATTTGGTTTATTTGATTATTCCTAGGTGATTTAATCAAATGTGTTAAGAAATAATTATTTAATAATTATTTTTAGAGAAAATTAAATAAACAATGATTTATTCAATTATTCTCATTGGGATTTTTTTATTTTAAACAACAATAATTTAATAAAAATGGTTTACTAATTTATTTCCTATGGTGAAAGTGATTTTACTATGGTAAAATTAATCCTACGTGGTGTATTTCGATCGACCTAGTTAGAAATGTCTAGGTAATCATTTTTTAGGTGATAACAGATTTCCCCCCAATGTACAAGCGTTAGGAGAAAATCGTATGACCAAAATACATTGTAGGATACACTTCCACGAGACACCAAAGGGGAGAGAGAGAGAGAGAGAGGGAGAGAGAGAACTGAAGCAAGGCAAGGAAGGATGGAGGAATGGAGGGGGTGAGAACTACTAAACTGATATAAGTCTCCTTGTATCTTGGAGCACGTGATCTCAAATGATGCGTAGGAGGCATACCCATACCCGCCAAGATAACTGAGTATAAATAATAATGGTGAGCCCAACAATACGGGACTCAGCTACAAAGTACATGATACATGATATGCTAGCATCAATGGGCCAAGAAATGATATAGTAATATATATTGATATGCGTACATGAGAGATAATTCCCCTCAAGATTACATGGTGAGGAGGAATCACAACCAAAGAAGCCTTGCTGAACAGGAAAGGGCTGTGAAGATTTGAGTGGATCATCTAAAGGAGACATGCATGTTGTGGGTGTTGCAAGCGGCATAAACAAAATCCATCAAATATGTGGAACTACATTTGAGGCTAGATCATAAGAGATTGATAACCATACATATGGGGGGATACCTAAAGCACCACACCATCATGAGGTTTTGAACATCTCACACACACCCGAAAATACTAGTATAACCTTTGGATCGCTAGACTATCAAGTGTACGATTCTCGATTGTGTGATAATGACCTAGAGTTGAGCATGCGAGAAACAACCAAGGAAAATGGAAATGATGATTTCCTTTGCTTTATCCCAGGCATGAAAAATGATGAAAGATGTAACCAAGGTACACCACCCTCTAGACTACTCTTCTGGAATAAATGTGCTAAAGTTGACAGAAGAGGGTCTGCCAAAGGTGAGGCAATGGCGATTCCTCAATAAATGCATGAGGGTCATATAAATGTGATTGATTGGCTGACACCAAGGATGATGATGGAATGATATAAAATGAGAGGCAGATCGATGAATTCCCTTGTGAGAGCATGATATGCATGATTGACCTGGTAACGACTGACTCGATTCTAGAGGGGATGGTCAATTACTCAGATGGAGGATTTTCAAAGATGGAGCAGTATTGCAGGCGGACAAATATGAGAAAGGGTGAATTGATGATGCTGCCACATGGGGGGAGGCCCAAAGGGGACTGCAAAAACATGAGTAAAAAAGGGTTACTCGTGACAAAAATAGACACGAGATTCGACCAGTGCACAGGTAAAGTGGTACCAAAGTACAGGTGGATCATATGGAGAAATTTGGTTTTAATAGGTGAGAAAGTGAGACCTTGTGGAAAAAATGGTTTCCTGGTGAATTGTAAAATTACCCAAAACAAATAGAGATCCTTTATAGAACCCGGTGAGAGATTTCCAATGGTGTTGATGGTTCATCAAACTGAGCTACAGTTTGGTCACAATAGGCAATGAAAAAACTAGTTTTTTACCTATAAAAGGGCTTCTTGCTCCCAAATCCAATTCATTTGCATGGTGAGTTGTTGGAGAATTTGGAGAGGAAGAGAAGGCCCAAAATTTTGGGGATCTTAGTGGATAAAAGGACCATCATAATTTGGATCTATGACTTTCGGGTTGGTGACCTTACTTGTCTAAAAATTGCCTTAATGCTTCTTGGAAGGATGGTTCCAAGTGAATAATCAAGGTAAGAAAGGAATACAAGAATGAATGACTAGAGAAGGTCTAGGATCATCCTTGCCCATCAAGTTAAACATGGGGAATGGGTGGTAAGTATGGAATCACATAGAGTATAATATTTCAAGATATGGTATCAAGAATCTACGATATGTAATGTTTATATGGATCACTAGAGAGGCTAGTAGGAAAAACTATTTAAGGAATGAAAGGATAATCATCCATACCTAGATCGTTGGGGTCTAGGCCAAGAATTATGTTAATCAAGTGAGAAGGTGACTAGGGGCCATCATGCCCCCAAGCATGAGATACTCCCCCCTTAGCATATGATGATGGAGGGGATTGATTAGGAGAGGCTAGTAGGAAAAACTATTTAAGGAATGAAAGGATAATCGTCCATACCTAGATTGTTGGGGTCTAGGTCGAGAATTATGTTAA
Organism: Pinus tabuliformis; assembly: GCA_031772625.1. Lineage (NCBI taxonomy): Eukaryota > Viridiplantae > Streptophyta > Pinopsida > Pinales > Pinaceae > Pinus > Pinus tabuliformis. Next base: position 623,796,509 of record CM062804.1, on the reverse strand, counting down.
TCAAGTGAGAATGTGACTAGGGGCCATCATGCCCCCAAGCATGAGATACTCCCCCCTCAGCATATGATGATGGAGGGTATTGATTAGGTGGGAATTATTCCCCTAGCTAGATGACTTTGTGGAGCACGATTATGTTCTAGGTGCTCAAATAAGGGATTCAAACATCTAGTCCAATTGGCATGCAATCCTGAAGAGAATGATGAGGAGAAATAGGGGCATGGGTGCCTCCCAGTTTTGTATGGATAGATGTAGCATGCTATGGGCATATCAGATGTATTTAGAGTAGTGGACTCCAAACACATTTTGATGATGTGGTTCACTATTATTTTATGTTATGGATGTCTTCTTATGGGAAGAGTGGATAAATATAGTTAGAGAAAGGAAATGGTGGATTACCAATCTCATTTGGCACTGCATATATGAATCAAAAGGAATGAATTTTTGGGTTCACATAAATGGTGTCACTATACCAAAGAATGGATTTGAATATAATGAACTTATGCTCACCTAGACAACACATGGGTGAAACAACAATAATTTCTGAGGGAATGGGTTGTTGATGTAAAATGGAGGGATGAGTAAGTGGATCATCCCAACAGTGATTTGAAGTGATAGGAGACTCTAGAGATCCTTATGAATCAAGAATAATAATGGTACTAAATTCAACACTAATAGATTCATGAGGAGGGTTGGGGAGAATTGATTCTCTTAGACTCTCAAAAGTAGATGCCCCCTTACCCAAACATTAAGGGGAAATGTAATGGCCACAAGGTGGATTTGGTTCGAATTATTGGGTTCGAAGTAAATGGTTTTTGAACCAATCAACCTCATCATGGATGAAGTCTTTGGACTCCAAAACATATTGGTCATGGGTTTGTTGTGGACGGAAGGATGCACAATGGGGCATGTCATCCCACGGATAATCAAGGGTAGTTAGGGTTTCCATGATGTCTTCATCGAAATGAAAGATGGGAGGACAGGAGGAAGAGAGACCACATGATGAAGAGGAGATACTTGATGCATCTTCATGAGAGACAAGGTTCACATTCACATCATCAACAAGGGGGGATGGATGAATAGTAGATGTAAAATCTACTGATGTTGAAACCAAAGTGTTCATTGAAGAAGGTTCGACAAAACCAAAATAGAAAATGTAAAGAGATTCCCAATAAAGTGATCCCATGGATGATGATAGGTAGATAATGGGGGAAGAAATATCCATCATCTCGACATCATGAGGAGGAATCACAATGGTGGGTTGGGAAACCTCCTATTCTGGCATAATACTAGGACCAAAACCAATAGGTGGAGGGGAAGTAGAATCACTACAAGCGGCTTCTAACTTGTGAAGCACTTGAAGTGTATCACGAAAATATTTGAGAAGGGGATAGTGATGGGAATAATGGCCATAGTTGTCACACAAAGAATAAGGGTTATTTGTGCACAAGGATATATTCTTCTTAGATAAATCGAGTAAGGTGACAAGGACCTTAGGAATTTTAGAGTCAGGAAAGGTACCAGACACCACATTCTTGATATGAGGGAGGTAACAAAATTATTGGTGACATGCCCAACAACATCACATAAAGCACATGGATAAGTAGGCTTTGGAGGCTCAAGATGAGATGGAGTTGTTTAGGGTGCCTTGTCTTTCGTTCCATTTTTTTGGGATTCCCCCCCTGACCAGATGCTTTCGAAACAAGATTGGCTTCCTGTTGAGGTTGTTGTGGAACTAAATCAAAGGAAGGGTTAGGCACAACAAGTTGAACTGAGGTCAAAGTTCTGGAAGGTTTGAGCTGATGAAAAGGAATGTTTACGGGAGGATCAATGTACAAGACTCGGATCCCCAAAGAAATTTCAAGTAAACTCAACATACCCATGACAGGGGTAGAATACATTCTAGGGGGTAGGAATAAGAAAGGTATCTAACCAGGAGGGTAATGACATGGGGGAACTTCTCTGAGATGGTTAAGACTTGGTGCAATGGTTCTAGGATGAAAAGGTGTGGAAGAGGTACCAGTAGAAGGAAATGAGGTAGGAGGAATTGTACCTAAAGGTTGAGTTTAGTTAGGAGTAGGAGTTTGCAGAGGAGTTGGCTACTGTGGAGGCATACCAAACTGCTTATGGGCAGCCCATGATGCCTGAAGCATGCAAACAATAGAAGAGTTAGGCTCAGAAGGGATAGGTAGTTGGCCATAATAAGCCCCAAGTAGTGTGGAATCTTTATAGACTCTAGGAGACATATCAGTAAGGACAATGATAGTCTTATTTCTAGTCATTGATGAGATAGTGGTCTGAGGAGATATATAATATTGAGGGTCATAGTAAGTTAATTGATCGATAGTGATGATATTTCCATTGTGGGGAAATCACATCTTGAGAAAGACAATGGATGAAATAGAAGACATGTCATAGGTGTAACAATGACCCAACAAGATGTTATAATGTAATGGGGCATAAATGACTTATATATTAATTAAGAAAATCTTGCTGACAATGGTGATATGACAATTACAATAGAAACCAAGGGGCTAAGAGGGGTGACCGTCCCAAGAATGAAGAGAAATAGTGGATCAAGATAGGTCAGGGGAACCAAGTTGCTTCCAAACACTAGCGACCATTCATATATGATACACCATTGGACCATGGCATTCTTTATGGAGATTGGTATTTGAAAGGAAATTGAGGAAGGAAGGGGGATATGTTCCACTTTATAAACATAAAAGACAATCATACGATCGTCAGAGGGATCCATAATGCCCAAAGTAGATAGTAGAGCTTTCTATTGGGCTGGGTAGCAGGAGATTGCACCAAGCCATCTACTATGCTATAGGTATGGGCGGCTTTAGAAGAAGCAACATTTTGACATAATGGACCTTTGGGGATCTTGGGGGGAACCTCGAATTTAGGTGGAGGGATGTATAAGGTTCCATTTGGTGATGAAAAAAGCTTAGTGTATACTTTTGGATGGGAATTAGAGGTTGTCTTTGAAGGGGGTTTGTCTTATTGGCACAACCAAGTCTGGAGGCTGACTTGTTGGATGTTGACTTCATTGGAATTCATCATGAGAATCTAATAATTGTTCAGGCTAGATTGTGAAGGTTGAGGAGCTACATTACACTGTGTGGGTCGGGAAACTATATATCCCTGATCGGGAAAAGGATTGGTAAGCACAACTGGTTATGATGAAGTGGGATGGGGAGCAGGTGGAGCAATGGGGTAAGGTACTATAAAAGGATTTTCTTGAAATTCCCATGCTTGGTGCATTTGAGGTTACAGGGGGCATTCATGTGTATGATGGCCATATATGCTACAACAAGCACAAGTTTTATTCATACAAAGAAGCTTGTTTTTCTTAGGTTGCCCACCCTGTTGTTGGATTACAGGATTAGGCTCGTCCCCCTGAGGGGTATTAGGTGTTGGACCCTATTTACCTTGTTTATCTTGAGATGGATGGTTCCAGTTACCCTTCCCTTTATTCTTGTGCTTGGGTTTGGGGGGATTGGTTGCACTTTTCTGAGCATACGCTTGACCTTGAGGAGGTTCCTGTTTTTGTGGCAGAGGTGGAGGAGGCATGGGAGGTTGGGGCACTGGTGCTAGAGATGCTTGAGTGCTAAGTGATGCATAAGGATAGAAAGACGAGGAGGAAACATTGTGATAAATAGGTGAAGCAATAGTTTTCCCTTACATCGACTAATGTAGATGGGGATATGCATATGACATGCTTGAACCTTGGAAAGGGTTTCCATGGGAAGGATTAGGAGAGAGATAGGTGTAAGTGGAACTAGTCCCCCTAGAGGGTTGACGATAACTCATGGAAGGTTGAGGATATGGTGGCGGTGGAGGGTGTGAGATGGATCCAATGATACCATCATCGAAATGATATGCCTTCAACGTGTTAGCAACACCAGTTTGAGGTAGATCAAGAATAATAGTATAAACATATCCTAATTGTGCATAGATCAAGTCATATTTCAAAGATACTTGGAGTGTGTATTCCTTATATTGGGGGAAGTGGGAGGTGAAATATTTACCAATGGGGGCCAAAATTAATTTAAGGAACCAATCCATATAAACATAGTCTTCAAATTCAGGATCTTTACATATGCTCCTCATTCTACGCCATTCTTGGACATGGTCAGATAGGTGGGTGGTAGAAGTTTGATGGAAAGAGGTCAAGAGTTCGGTATCAATGTCATAGCGGAGGGGTAACTGGAAGTATGCCAAGAAATATTTTGCTAGGGTCACAAAGGTGGAATGGGAGGCATGCGGTTGATCCACAAACCTCCTGGCAGTAGCTCTAGTAAGGGTGTGTTGGAAAAAATGAAGACAAATGGAGTCTTCAGTGTTGGAATTAGATGAACACCACATATGAAATGAGTGAAAATGATTTGTGGGATCTTCTCCAAGATTACCTTCAAACTTGATGATGTCAGAAGGAAGCTTGGTAGGCATAGTAGGCTAACTGTGGTTATCAAGAAGAGGATTGTTGATGAGTTGGCTAAAATCAGGGAGGCTCAAACCAACCATAAAGGGAAGAAATGGAAGAGGGGTGACCATACCAATAGAGGTTCCGCTTGTGGGGTTATCTTGGTTACCACCTTGGTTTCCCACACCCACGTTGGTGCCTGACATGGTGGTAGCACAAGGTTGGGAAGACGTAGAATCAAAGGAAGAACTAGAAGAATCGACAGAGCCAGAGTCAATATGATGACTCAATGGAGGACTAGAAGGATGAACTAGAACTCGCTGGGGGGGAGTAATATGTCCTGAAGGAAACTAGGGGTGAAGGTCATGAAGCTAATGTGAAAAATGCCTAGGGGATGCAATGATGTCAAGAAAAAGATGACTCAATAAACTAAAAGGGTATGATAGGAGAAAATAACAACAAACAACAAGAAAACACCTAGTGTAGTGGTGTCAAGTGTAAACTAACTATATTAATATGCTACTCTTATTGAAGCAAATGTATCATATCAAAGAAAAATTACCTCTACACTATAGGTGATCTAAATCCCGAGACTAGTCTTAAATCTACTATTTCAGATGGCCTTCTAAAGGAATTGTTACTTGATGGAATCTGATCCTCACAAGTAGAGTTGTCCAGAGAAAGTTGGGGTAGAGAACCAACTGCTACCCACAACTAATCCCCAAGTCTATGTCTTCTTGTTGCGCATATCCTTTACAAACAAGTCTTGCCTTGTTTCTAACCACATCTCCATTTTCATTCAGCTTATTTTTGAAAATCCACTTTGTCCCTATGACATTCTTATCTTTTGGTCTAGGAACCAATTCCCAAGTGTTATTCCATTCAATATGTTCAAGTTCTTCCTTCATGGCCTTGACCTAGCATTCATCTTTGCATGCCTCCTTTACATTTTGTGGTTTGGTGGAGGAGAGCAATGCTAGATAGCTTGAAGCTTCTGAAATGGTTCTCCTTGTTTGTACACCTGCCTCTTTTTGCCCCAAAATTTGAGATTCTGGATGATTCTTCTAAACGTATATGGATGGAGTCTTTTCTTCTATTCTTATTTGTTATTCTAGTGCCTCATGGGTTTCTTCTTCATCATGAATCTGATTTGACATTGGGGGATAGTCCTCATCATCTTCGAAGACTTTAGATCTTTCCTGTCTAGGGGTATTTTCTTCTTCATCAATCACTATATCAATACTTTCAATAATTTTTCCAAGTCTTTTATTGTAACATTTATATGCTTTGTTGTGGGAGAGTAACCAAGGAGAATGCCTTCATCTGATCTAGGTTCAAACTTGCCAAGATTTTCATCAGTCCTTTTAATGTAGCATTTGCTTCCAAAAATTTTGAAGTATTTTACCGTGGGATTCTTACCATACCAAAGTTCATGAGGAGTCTGAGTGTTGTTTACCCAGACATTTGTCTTGTTAAGAATAGTTACTACAGCAAATGTGGCTTCACCCCAGAAGGTTGCGGGAGTTCCAGATTCATCGAGCATAGCACGAGCCATTTGTTGAACCATTCTGTTCATCCTTTCCACTACTCCATTTTGTTGAGGTGTCCTTGCAGCAGAAAATTCCCTTCTTATGCCATGTTCTTCACAAAAATTGAAAAATTCATCTGAGGTAAATTCTCCTCCTCGATTAGATCTGAGGCATTTGATTCTGCGGTCTGATTCATTTTCAACCAAGGCTTTGAATGATTTGAACTTTTCAAAAGCTTCATCTATATACTTCATGAGTCCTATCCAACACATCCTTGAAAAATCGTCAATGAACAATATGAAGTACTCTTCACCTCGAGGTGACCTTTTCCTAGTCGGACCACATATATCAGTATGGACAAGTTCAAGTGGCCTGCTAGCTGATCCTTCATTTTCAGGGAAATTAGTTCTGGTTTGCTTACCAAACTGACATGATTTACGTATTGTATTGTCTGGAATTCTGATGTCAGGAAGATCACGAACTACCTAATATTTGCATGCTTTCCTTATCTAAGAGAAGCTAAGATGCCCCAATCTTATATGCCATAGCTAGTGTTCATCATTATTGCTTAGATAGCATTGATGTTGTCCTTCTTTGAATATGTATAAATTATTTGGAGTTCTTATGCCTTTGATCACTATTTTTCCTGTATCAAGATCACGAACACTACATCCATTTGATCGAAATATTACCTCAGTTCCTTGATCACACATCTAACTAACACTCAATAGATTATGTTTAAGCCATCAACATACATAACATTTACAGCTTTGACCTTCTCTTTCAACTGAACAGAACCTTTACCTTTTATGAATGCAGGGGTGTCATTTCCAAATGAGACCTTCTTTTCCTTTTCTAAGGCACTATATGATTGAAGTTTTTCTCTATCACCTGTCATATGTTTCGAACATCCACTGTCAATGTACCATTAATTTTCCTATCCTTCTGCATATAAGGCTATCCCACATCTCTTTGATTATGGTTCTTTCATTCTCCATGTTTTGGAATTTGAGGCCTGTTCCTTCTGAGTTGTCTGCCAAAACCTGCTCCTGCATTCAGAATCTTCATGACCGAAGTTGTTACAAATAGAACATTCTATTTCATTTTCAAGAGTAGAAAAGTTATTGTAGGTCCTTTTCATGATCCCAGTCATACTTCTTTGTTTTCGAGCTTCTCTAGTCATGATTATCTTATAGGCAACACATTGAGCTGCTTTTTGACCAAAGTTATGACAAGAGAAACATTGGCCATTGAAGAAACTCCTGCGATTATCAAATCTACCATCCAAATGATTGTAGTTTCTATTGACATCCATTCTTGAGGCAAATTGAGAAGGTTTTACCTGTGGCTGGTTGTAGCTTCTGTTCATCCTTGAAGTAGATTGCCCCAGATTTACCGGGTAGTCTTTGTTGATTTTTGAGGTAAATTGTCCCTGACTTACCTGGTGATCTCCATTGGGCATTTGCTCATTTCTCCTTGCTGCATCAAGATAACTTTTGGAGGTGGATGGTTTCTATGCTTGAGATGCTTCTTCATTATATCCCAGACCTGTCTTGATTTGTGGAGAATGTTGCACTTTGATAATCTCATCTAAAGTTTTAGATCCTTTAACAAATCTAAGATTAAGAGCTTTTGTTTTCTCAATCTCTTTTCTAAGTCCCACAATTTCACATTCTAACTTTTCATGATGTTTTTCCCTTTCAGCCAGTTGGAATTGCAGAGTATCAATAATCATATTTTTCTCTTCTAAACAAATTTTGAGTTTATAAATCTCTTCATAAAGACCTTCTTCATCTATAGCATCCAAAAAATCATCTTCAAAAGCCATTAAAAGTCTATTATCATTACCTTGCTCATCTTCATCACTATTTGATAATCCATCACTGTCTTCATGCGTGTAATAACTCTTCTTATTTACATTCTATTTTTTGTTCCATCTAACAGGTTCCTTACCTTTTTCTATTTTATCTTTATGAGGACATTTTGTAGCATAATGACTGACTCTTCCACAAGCAAAGCATTTGAAAGGCAGCTTACCTCTAAATCTTCCAATTCCCCGTTGAAGGTTCTTGACAAAATTTGATTCTTCCTGTTCTTCTGACATATGTCCTGAATCATAGTAATCTTCTTTGCCTGAAGCCTTGAATGCAGCTTCTCTCCTGTCTGATGGTCCTCCTTTCCTCATTTCATAAGCAGTTAGAATTCCATGCAGCTGTGACATGGTAAGGCTCTGTAGATTCTATTTTTCTTCTATTGCAGAATTTTTTTATTCAAACTTAGAAGACAAAGATCTTAGAACCTTTTCAACCAAAACAACCTCTTTTATTTATTCACCCAAGTTTTTCATACAATTAACAATCTCATCTATACATAGGAAATAGTTAGACACACTTTCATCATTTTGCATTCTGAGATTTTCATACTGAATTCTGAGAGTTTGAAGTTTTGCTCGTTTTACCTGTTCATCTTCTTCATAGCTCAGAACGATCTTGTCCCATATTTCTTTTGCGGTTTTGAGCTGCATAACCTTGACAAATTCTGTTTGAGATAGAATCCCTAATAGAGTATTGACAACCTTTGCATTTGTTTCATACTGCTTCTTACCAGCTGGATCTGTAGGAGTTGCTGATGGAAATGTGTATCTTGTATCTATGATATCCCAGACTTCTGTACCAAGAGATTGAAGATAGGCTATAATTCTTACCTTCCAATAGACGAAGTTGGTCCCATCAAAAATTGGTAGCCTGATCGATGCTTCTCTCTTGTAGTTGCTCATGATGATAGATCTTCCTTCAAGCAATCAAGCTTCTTCAGAAGGACCTGCTCTGATACCAATTGTTGGAAATAATACTGAGGGGGGGTGAATTAGTATTATTAAGTCAATTATTTTTCAATTCAACCACGGATTTGTATATGCTACTTTAGTTAGAGAAACCAGTGTATATACGCAACTTCAATTAAGGAAAACAACGTATAACTCACATACTTGAAATTTAATTATTCTTCAGGAGTTAATCTTAAATCAGTGTGTCAGAACCATATAGACATCAACCAAGAACAAAAAAATAGTGCAGACAGTCACACACAAGAACACAAGATATAAGGTGGAAACCCAATGTGGGTGAAAACCACCTGCTGCAATATGTCTCTATCTTCTTTCAATTAGAAACTTATTTTTACAATGATTCTGTACTGGTGCAGTCCTTTACCAGTACGCAGGCTACAACCTGCAAAGGGCTACAACCCTCTCTCGTTCTCTAGTTTCTCCTGGAAGGGAGCTACAACCCCCTTTAGCTCTTGTACTAGCAGTGGTACTAGTACACAGGCTGCTACCTACAGAAGGCTTCAACCTTCTCTTTCTTCCAGGGACCACGTTTCATCAATTTTCAGACTGGATCCATGAAATAACATCAATCAATTATATCTGCAACAATCAATCTCCTTTGTACAACCCAATATAAAATCAATCAAACACTTCTCAGAATACTGTAACCAAAAAAAGGGTAACAGTAACCAGACACCAATTCTGAACCCAGAACACTGCAGCAATAAACAGAAGCAGATAAAGCATATTTCATGAAACATGTGCTACTTCACTATGCTAAACCCTGCGTACATACGCATCTGTATCACTGCCAACCAGCGTATACGCTTCTGTGACTTACTGAACCTGTGTGTATACGCGCCTTTGTTGTGCCAATCCTGCGTACAGATCTATGAAAGACAAATTTACCTTTTCAAGTATTCAAGCATTAATTATACCCAGATTTTCAAATTCATAGATCAATTCATGCGTCAAATACAATAAATCACAATCACACAAAGATACTACTATTCAAGCTTTGAGATTTGACCCATCAATAAAACTTATCCATCTTGTAGTGTTCAGGTTCCTCCTTGATTCAGATCCAACAATGCACCATAACCAATCACCAATGTTCCAGATCTTGCTCTTCTTAAGATATTCAATTCTTAAATCGATACCATTGCCAAATGATCTCCTTGCCATTTTATAGACTAGACCTTACTCAAACCATGGTCCAAAACCACTAAGAACCAATACCATGGACCCAATACTTGGGTTCAACACCTTGGATGCAATACCACGGACCAAAACCATAGGTTCAAATATGTCGGACTAAATACCATGGACCAAGTATACCTTTTTCCACATGTACGCGCTTTTCTTTGCATTAAAGTGTGTGCATACACATACGCGCCTTTGGATTGGTGATACCGCGTGTATACGCGAATTTACTGAGAGGAACCTACGGATACCTTATTTTCTTCCATTCTGATTGCTTGAACTGTGATCTGCCACCTCAGAACGTTTCCATCAAGGACAACACCTATGCCATAGTGCCAAACTTGTGTCATAATGCCAAAAAATCTTTGGGGTCACTTGGAGGTCAAGTGAAAAGCCAGAGAGCTGAAAGTTGCAGAAAGCCAAAGCCAGAGACAAAGAAGCCAGAGCCAAAGAGAGAGAGCCAAAGAGAGAGCCAGAGCCAGAGCCAAGAGCCAGAGCTAGATCCAAAGCTAGAGCTAGAGCCAAGAGCCAAAGCCAAGAGCCAGAGCTAGAGCTAGAGCCAGAGCAAGAGTCTAGAGCCAAAAAGCCAAGAGCTTCAGAGCTAGGGGATAAGATGGTGTTTTGAACCCATTGTTTTCTATGTAAACCAGTGGAGTTGAGCGTGGAGCTTGTAAAAGAACTTAGACCATAATCCCAAAGAGCCTAGTTGAGTTGATTAGAGCTCAAGGAGACGTAGCCCAAGAGTTTTGGGTGAAATCCATATTAAACTTGTTGTCTTATGTGTGATGCTCATTTGTTGCATTGTTTCACTATTATATGTTTTATATCAGTTTAAGAAAATTAATTTACAGCACATAAACAGTTTAAAACAACCATAAGCATACACTTTATTTTCAATCACATATTTAATCCGCATTGGTTAATCATAAGGACTTGGGAATATTTAAGCTTTGGAAGTGAGAGAGGTTCTTGTAAGTTAGACAAGAAGCCTAAGTGCCCCATTTTCAGATCAAGTAAACTCATGCATGTCAGTTCAAGAAAAACCCAATTGAGACTAGAGTGCATGGATAGTGTACTGCCAGTGGTATTATTTACTAGAGTGTAAATATCATGCATGAATCAGAGATTGATCCTATGTTTGGATTGCACAGTTTTGGAAGCATGAATTCCCTTTAAATATGGGCTATTCATCCTAGGAATTATGCAAGAGATTAGGGGCTTGGAGTGCTGCTGAATGGGCTAAAGATTTATCTTGAGCTAGCTTGTGAGCTAAGAGAGTTGAGCATACTTGTGCGAAATTGTTCTAGTGAGAACAAGCTTTGTATATTCACTCATATTTCTAATATATGTAATACAGATAACAGGGTTTTGAACAGTGGCTTTCCCCATATACATATTGTGTTATGCGCCATTGATTTGTCTTCTTCTTGTTCATATTGTTTTCATCTATCTATTGGCTTATGTTGGTTGAAAGTAGAAGTAGAATATTGTCCTATGATTTAGTAAATTGCATGAGCTTGTGAATCTATAGGGTTTTCTACAACTGGTCTATGGTGAGAAGTATGCAAAACTAGAGGTGAACATATATCAAAATATTTTTATTTGTTGCAAAAATATGTGCAGACTCCTAGGAACCTATATTGCAATTCTATAAATCAGTGGGACATGATGAGACTCATTGTCGAGCTTATGAACTAATGATGGATCGTGGTGCTGACACTTATAGAATGCAAGAATAATAACATAAACATGAGGATAATTGAATGCGTAGTAGTTTAGGAGGTTATCAAGGAAGAGGACGAGGTGGCGAAGCTAGTCGAGGACATGGACGAATTATTTTCTATAACTGTGGCCAGCCAGGGAACTTTGCGAGAGACTCTCAAAATCCCACTGCGACATGTAAGTATTGTAAACCTTTTGACCATGTAATCAAACAATGTCCGATACTTGTGGAAATAATGCAAGAAAAGAGAAACCAGTAGCCAACACAAAATATACAGATGATGACTACCGAAAGAAGAACCGATAATTCCTGAGTCAATATTGTTACTAGAAGTGAACCTGCGACTGGTGATGACAAATTAAATGAAGAGAAGGAACCTGAGACTTCATGGGTTAGAAATACTATTGAAAAACCTATTGTCTTTGATATTTAGAAGGAAAAAGAAGTGTTTATGGAAGCCAAGCAAAGCTTTATGGATGTTGGAGCTTCAACATCTAGTGCACAGCCAAAACAAAAAAGTAATTGCAACATAGCATCAGCTTTGACACAAAAACAAGATTTGACACAAGATCAAGAGTTAGTGAACCAAAAAGGTAATTTAAAGTATTTTATGCAATCTTGTATTAAGTTATTAAGAGATAAAAAGGTTGTATAAGGACTTTGTGATTTGATAGATTCATGTAAAGAAATACCATGAAGTGAGTTGCACACAGTTAATAATTTCCATCAACAAAACAGAACATGAAGAGAAATGAGGCTTAGTGCGCAGATAGGATAATATGAGATGGATCAAGTTATTTTATATATGGTATATAAAGGTAATGTTATGATGAAGAAGACATGGGATTTAATGGGTAAGATGAAGTTATAGTGGTCACCTATTTAGATAAGGATGGAAAATTAGTAGAAGATCTTCCCCTTAGGAAGGCTATCAGGTGTAACAATAGACATTGAAGGAGTTCGCACAACTGCTGACTTTGAAGTAATAGAATTATGGATGAAAGTAACCGCTATCCTGCATTACTTGGACTTGATTGAGCATTTGATAACATGGCTATAATTAATCTAAAGAAGAGAGAAATGATAATTGAATGGAATGATATGAGGGTAATTGTTCCCTTGGATCCTTGGGCCAGTTAGAGAAGAGTATTGCACAATTGATATAGATAATATCTATCAATTGACAACAAAGGAATGAGATTTTGTTAACCATACTATAGAAGGAGATTTAACTTGGGAGCATGATAGTTCTTATGCATTAGACTCAGAAGAAGAATTGGAAAATTAGCAGAATAGACTACATGAAGTATCTACAAGGCGTTGTGAAAGAGTTACTAAATCAGTTTGTTGCATGACCTCTGAGGTATGTAACTTGCCTTCTTATCATGGATTGGGTGATGTGAATTTTTTTCTTGATGAATATTAATAACAGGTCCCAGAAATTCAAAGATTGTTAGCTTTGGATATAGCCCTAAAAACTACTCCTGCTAAATGGTGGGGTGAACATAATAAAAATATAGGAGGTTGTTAGGAATGTTGAAGATTGATGTGGATAATATTTTGTCAGATAAACATAGTGATGGAGTTGAAATATGATGGTGAAACTTGTCCCAGGGAGCATATCTGGTTATGTACTACAGTGTGGAAGGAGATTCCACAACAAGAATGGGTCCATGGGTTCATTCATACGTTGGAGACAATTCCTCAGAATTGGTACTTGGAAACAAAGCTTCGACATGGTACTGCGAGTTGGGCAGATATGGTTGATGGGTTTATATCGACATTTATCTTTGAATATGATTGTCCATATATAGATTCATCCCTTCAGATAGTTAAGAATAATATCTTTGAGACTTCAGCTCCATGGACATGGCAGCAACCTAATTGAGTTACGTAGATAGAACATGCACTAGAATGCTACAACCTTATTGTAGAAGAAGAAGAATATCCTTGCAACATTGACATAGTAGAATCAAAAGGGCACCACGAAGTAAATGGACCTGAGACAGAGATACCAGATATAACAAAACAAGTAAAGACAAAGAAGGTAAATATAGGATTAGAAGGGGAACCGAAGTTTGCAACTATAAGATGTTATTAGGATGAAGAAATAGGCAGCAAAGTGATAGAATTTCTTCATGAATATCAGGAGTTGTTTCCCATTAAGTTTTCAGAAATGAAGGGTATAGTAGGAGACTTAGGAGTTATGAAGTCCCCCATTAAGCCTGATGTGAATTTGGTCAAGCAAAGATCTTACAGATTGAATCTAAAGTATAAGGAGGAAGTAAAAGTTTATCACCAAAATAGTACCCCTTATCATCCTCAGGCCAATGGAACTATGGAAGCATTTAACAATATTTTAGAGAATGCACTGACTAAGGTATGAAATGTAAACAGAGATGACTGGGACCTTAGAATTCTAGTAGTATTATGGGCTTATAAGATTACATGCAATAAGTTGATAGATCAGACGCCCTTTAGGTTGGTTTATGGGAAAGAAGTTGTGATTCCCATGGAATATATTGTCTCTAGCCTAAGGATTGCATCTTTTACAAATATGGTAGACCCTGACATAATGAAGGAAAGAATGTCATAGTTGGATGCTTTGCAAGAAGACCTATCTATAGCAGGATTCCATAAGCAAGTACAAAAAGCAAGAGCAAAGGCTTGGCATGATAGGCATATTAAGGAAACGAAGTTCCAGGTAGGAGACCTTGTTCTCCTATATGATAGTAAGTTTGTGAAGTTCCCAGAAAGATTCAAAATGCATTAGTTAGGTCCATATGTTATCAAGTATATTAATGATGAAGGCACAATTCAGTTAGCAAAGCTAAATGGAGATTTTACTCAAGCAAGAGTAAATGGCAATAGATTGAAGTTGTATAGGGACATCCATACCCCTATGGCTTTGCCCTAAGGAAGAAAGAAGAAAATTCTTAGTGCCACCTACAGTTGAAAGTGGCCACTGGACTATAAACTAAGTTGTAGAGAGCTTCGACGTAGGAAGTTACTTTTCTACAATCTAGAGTATATCTAAGTTCATAGGAGCCGCTACGTAAGATGTAATGTGTGCTACAGTGTGGCATGCATTGAAGTTCGCTAGAAAACATAGATATGACCATTAAAGGGGAAAAATATGCGGAAAATTGCATTTATGAGTGTAGGTTTTAACCCCGTACATAAATTACCTGCATATGAATTCTAAAAAACACATAAAATAAACAATGCGAGAGCATAACACATAAAACACATATACACAGATATTTTCCCTTGGATCCCAAAACTGGGACTACCAGCTTGATTTTTCATTATGTTCCTTTCAATGTTACAATACATATTTATACATGCCGAAGCATCCAATACCATGGACCAAAAACCATCGTGTCCAAAACCATGGACCGAAAACCATCGCGTCCAAAACCATGGACCAAAAACCATAGGTAGGGTTGCCCAACCTAATAGAGGGTCCAAAATAAAATTTCCTGAGGCGCTGCCCCAAACCCCGTAAGGGGGGGCTACCTACCCCCCTCAAACCCCCCTGTGACCCCCCCACTGTGAAATCGGCGCAACGAAGGGGGGGCTCCACCGAACCCCCCCCCCCCCCCCCCCCAAACCCCTCGGTTCACTACGTAGGTTAGTCGTGGAAAGAATATAAAACAACCCAATAATGAGGATAGATTGACAAAATCTAAGGATATATATGCAATTAATGAGTAAATATGAACGTGATCTGGACAAAATCAAATCTCATGATGGAGTTCGAAGTACAAAATTGTTATAAATAGCCACCTACCACCCAGATTAAGAAATTTACTGAATTGAGAGATCGATTGTTAATAGTGCGAAGAAATTGCAAAGAATTTCTGCATGAACGTTCTATCAATTGAATAATTTGTGCATATATTCGATGAAAGAGGCATACAAGGAGTCATGGAAGAAACCACTATAGAAATAATTGGTATTCTCGTAGTAGCATCAGCTACAAAACCATCGCTGCAGAAACATAAGCAATCCCCGAGGAAGAATCCGGCTAAGGAAGTGAGAAGAAACAAGAAACAAGATAAGAAACTCATTAAACCTTATCAAAAGCCCAAGCTAGTCAAAGACAGTGACGAACAAGTAGAGGAGATATAGGCAGAGGAAGATGACGCAATATTTTTATCGCCCCTAACACCATATATCCCCCGAGGAAAAAAAATTCCAAACCTGTAAAAGAATCAAAAGATGTGAAGTATGGAACATTTACACCCTTGTTTCCAGAAGCAGTACCCTTTAAACGAGAGTTTTATGAAAAAAATTTCTACTCAAGTTCACAGATTATGATTTTACTGACAAGAAGAAGTACCCTCAGTTCGCACCAGACCGATATTTGAAACAGGTGCACTATCCAGATAGTGGAGTGACAAGGTTAGAACCACAACAATGGTAAAACGGGTTGGTGCAGTCAAGACTACTAAATATGTTTAACGTGGTGCACTTCGGCATAAGCGCAGTGATCACAGCGTGTGTGTGGCAGTTACTTATGCTAATGCATGATGGAAATTTATGGTTGGCGAATAAGATCCCCATAAACCCTATGTTGATCTGGAGGATCACAAGATTTCCATACCAAGGACATAACGCCACGAAGGAGTTCATTGGAAAGGTTTAGGACTGCACTATGGCAGAAAATATGAAGAAAAAGTTTGGGTTGGTCAAAGGAAAGAGGGGCTACGACATAAATTTGACCAGTGACCAAGAAATTCACTTCGCGATGCACATATTGGCAGGGAAGATTATGAGGAAATGTTGCACGAATAGATTTCTTGCATTGGTTGTGTCATTAGTCATGCAGTGTGCTAATGGGGTTCAGTATAACTGGGTCGGATACTTATGCAAGGAGTTCCTGGACAATTATTGCGAGGTCCAGGAAAAAGGTACAACTTTCCACTACACTTGGCTGATTTTGATTATTGTTATGTTGGTGTGGAGAGAACCATAGGAGTCAATTCCCTCAGGTGCCTACAAATACCTGTGAAGCCATGAGGTATGCTTCATTGTGGTTTTGTTGGGCATGGAATCCCCCCACAACATGTTTTGGGGCTCAAAACCCAAGTCTTGAGTAGTATTATTGTAAAAACTATGCGAATTGCGGGCGCGAAGCGCAAATTGTATGTTAGAGTCATAGGGTTGTCTGCCCTAAGTTTTGAATGTAGTGTCAGCCTTCCCATGGTCCACGGACCATGGGAGTGTATAAATAGAGCGAGGTTCTAAGTTGTAAAGCAGCAGGGAATAAAACGGATGGAATCTAAAAGATAGCAAAGCATAGAGCAAGAATCTACGTATCTTAGGTCGTAGTAGTAGGAAAAGGCTTGGAGCTGAGTGTGCATAGGCCTAGTAGAGTCCACAATTGAGTGTGCAGACCCCTGTAGCTGAGTGTGTAGGGCAGAGTTGAGTCTATAACCAAGGAAGAAGAATAATAAAGAGAAGTTTTATCTCAATTACATGTATATGTTCTTGTTTTATTACTTGTTTGATATCATTTGCAATTATACTGTTTATTTACTGCGCACATTTATACAAATGGTGAATATTGTTAAGTATAACTGAAAGCATACAAATAAGCTAAGTTAATCAATGAATATCGGGTTACTAGTAAGGATTTTGGTAATAACATTGTTCAGCCCCCGAGTAGGGATCTGCAAAGGCAGCATCCCAGGCTATGAGGTATTGATAAGCGCGCGTAGTGATGTACGTGCGGGGTCAAACTGTGGCCCACTTGGAACCCATCAGACATCCCCAGGGTGCAAAAACCTGGTTCTAGCACCCTCCCATACTACTTCGGGTGAGACCTCAGTCCACGCTCCGCGGACTGTTGCCAAAAGGGCAAGTAGTAGTAGGATTTTTTTGGCTAAATCATCTCCGAATCTGGGTCAAGCCCCAACAAGCCAACAAATGGTTCTGTTGCCAGAACCGCGATATACATAAGGGATGTCTGATGTCGTGTCACTGGAATCCAACGAAGAAAGAAATTGAAGGGTGGTTAGACAGAAAGATTCACGAGTTCGCGGTGTAGGAAAACAAGAATCCATGAGTATCAAAGGAATAGTGGTTGAAGCGCTACTTATATATGGAAATCCACGAAATTTTCTTTGCATCCTTCCCTCTGAGTTGTATGAGTGGATCACGAAGCTAGCAGATAGTCAGGGAAGGTGTAGGCTTGAAAAACCAATTATGTGGACTTCAGAATTAGTGTGCAAACTAGAAGCGTCGGAAGATAAGATCGCGCGTGCTTGTGGACCATTGGCTCGACTGAATTATAGGGGGTTTATCACCGAGTTCGCGGTAGACACGACAGTCAGCTACAGCAAGGCAGAATGACGCTTCCTCAAAGGACTATGAGGTAAGTGCATTAAATCTTTGAACACTTGGATTAAGATGTTATTGTGTGAAAAGTGGGTTATGCGAATAAATTGATGTTTGGGGCTACGTGAAGTGGGAGGATCTATAGAAACGAAGGTATAACAGAGATAGAAAATAGCCCCTTGATTTTGCCACGGCGGGAAAGTGAGGAAGAGCTCATGAAAGTTTCTCCGAGAAGCGCGGTCAGTCTGATAAGGCAGTGAATTTTGCGCCTACCACCTCCACCTACACCAACACCAGGCTCACCATCGTCACCTCCATCTCCACCCACACCACCTCTGCCACCACCACAGTTTAATATGGCGAGCACGATAAAATTGCCGGTATTCAAAGGAGTAGGGAATGAAGATCCGAACCAATTTTGGTTCATGGTTTTTATAGACATATTTTGGCACTGCAAACCTAAACGCATATGTCCATAAACTAATGGCTCCTTAAGTCCCTAAAAGTGATGTTTCATACCCTAAAGGATCATGGTCAATTGATACATCATTTCCCAGAAGTTCCACCTAAAAAACTACTCAGAACTGGCCAAAACTGGACCATACAGACTGCTCCATGGGCAAGGTGTATTGCATACTGACTGCCTAACTAGAGAAGTGCAATGCATACTCAAATGGCCTTCTGTGGGGTGTGATGAGTGAGAATAGACAAATGACAGAGACAGCTTGCAAGGTGGATGATCATGGAATCTTCCAGAAACTTTTCCTGTGACACTTGCCTCTCTGAATTCGCCTAGGGATGAGTAAGATATCATGAAATCTCCAAGTCGAACCAAGAACTATCAGTGGAATGACACTAATAAAAAACCTAGAGCTGACTCAAACCCTTGCAAGACATCTATAAATGGATCCCTCAGATGAGATATCTTGAGGCTGGAATTTTGTATTTTGTAAGGAAGTGATGTTGGTTTGTTGGTGAGAAGAGACATTGCATTGTTGGGTGATTTTCTTGCTCATGAGGTGAAGAGGGCTTCTACAACTGGGAGGATGATGCTGGATCAGACAGCTGGGTTGTAATCCTCTCTTACATTACTATTAATAAAGTTCTTTGATTTTTCCTCCATATGATCTTGTACTTGTGAATCTTATTGTTTATGAATGCAATTCTATGGTCAATGTGTTTCTGATTCCGCATTGTTTATGATGTTTTAGATAGAGATGCATTGATAGTTTTTTGTTACTTTCACTCTACAAGTACTCTTTGAAGTAGGACAAGTAGGAGATGAGTGGCAAATTCTATCAAGGAAAGGAGAAATCAAGCTAGGATCAAAGCAGAAGATCCAGGGTGGTCTTCTTTTCTTCTCTTCCATCTATCACACTTAAAGGAACTCTTGAAAAGCTTTCATTGTTTGTTTCTAAGATAGCTACCTGTCTTAGTGGGACTAGCAGTTCGAATCGACTAGTTTTCCCTGAAACCGTGGTAAGGTCCGTATGGGAAGCATAAGGAGTCATGGATGAGAATATAAAGAAGGCAAAGTTAGTGAGCGCGTTGCAGGATCGTGCACTGATGTGGTACATTAAGCATTCTAATGACCATCCAAACACGGGGATCGCAGATATCCAAGCTGCTCTAAACAAGGAATTTAGCAGGCCAAATTCAGAGACACAATCAATTATCGGGTTTAAGGAGATCGCGATGCTTCCAAGCGAGACCTCATGGGATCTAGATCAACAACTGAAGAGTATGATTCTCGAAGCCAACATGACCTTGACTGATGGGCAGCACCGCGCATGGTTTGTAGCATCACTAACACCGCAATAAAGGATGGCACTATCACAGCAGAAGTTATCCACCCAGGTCGAAGCTTTGGAGATTGCAATGAGACTACACGAGACCCCAATATAAGATCCTGACCTAGGAGTCCAACAAATCCACACGCAACTGCAAAATTTGTGTTTGGAAATGCAGTTTGAAACAAGACAAGACAACTTGGCCAGAGGTGCACGAGTAGGTATGGTGCAATAAGTGCAAAGGACAGGGGCATGACAAGGACCACTATCCAGTTTTTCCGAATTACTTGGCGGGAGGAGGGCCAATGCCATTAAGACCAGAGGCACAAGTAGGACCGAACACAACACCTGCATTATGGTGCGTGATTTGTCAGATAGGAGGAAAACACGCTATGGATAATTGTCATCGATTGCAAAAGTATACAGAGACGTCCTAGAAATTATTCTGTAATTTCTACAGGTTGGTAGGCCATGATGAACACACCTGTAGAAGTTACGAGCTAATGATGGATCAGACTCCTGCCTATAGAGTGTAGGCAAAAACATGAGCCCTCAACCAAAAGGCGGGAATGACACGCGCTGGATTTCAGGGGTGCAGATGAGGTCGAGGTGGAATGGGACCAGGAAGGGGTCGCAGACAATTAATTTGT
Organism: Pinus tabuliformis; assembly: GCA_031772625.1. Classification (NCBI taxonomy): domain Eukaryota; kingdom Viridiplantae; phylum Streptophyta; class Pinopsida; order Pinales; family Pinaceae; genus Pinus; species Pinus tabuliformis. The sequence goes on along the minus strand of CM062804.1, from coordinate 623,776,016 downwards.
TACAATTGCGGAGGGCCAGGGCACTATGCCCGCGATTTCACGAATCCGACGAGAAAATCATGTTTATACTGTACTCAATTTGATCATGAGGCAGAAGACTGCCCTACACTAATAGCGAGGCTATGCTAGAAAGGGATACCCCAACCTCCCCCAACTCAGAATTTGTAAATGATGAGGTCTAAGCCGCGCAAAGAGGACCTGAATGTAAACATAGTGCTCAGAAGGTGTATCATGATAGGAGATGACAAAGGTAAGCAACCTGAAGAAAGTGCATGGGTTTGCAAGGCTCCTACAAAGGAACCTGAATTTGATTTGGAGCGCGCGAAGGAGACATTCATGGAAGCTAAGAAGAGCTTCACGGAGGCCTCCACTTCAGGTAGTAAGGATCAACTAGAACCAGGGATGGATCTTTCAGTGCTCACTACCTTTCTAGAGACATGCATGAAACTGTTGTGTGACAACAAGGCTGTAAAAGGACTGCAAGAACTTATCACTAGGTGTGTGGGGTCAGGAGAACCGCGTGTAGTTTGAAAACTTGGAAAGCATGCATTGCGAACATGAAGGGAAATGAGATTGACTGCGCAAATCGGAGAGTACGAAATGGATCAAGTAATTCTAGATCTTGGATCAGACGCGAATGTACTGCCAAAACAAACATGGGAATGCATGGGCAGACCCGCACTACAATGGTCTCCTATTCAATTACCAATGGAAAACCAACAGAAGATCTTACCCATCGAAAGATTGCAAGGAGTAACTGTGGATATTGAAGGTGTGAGCGCGCTGGCAGATTTCGAAGTGATAGAGATTGTTGACGATAGCAATCCCTATCCCACGCTACTGGGCATAGACTGGGCCACTGATATGAACAGGGTCATAAACTTGAAGAAGCATAAAATGATTTTTGAGAAAAAGTCACTACACATAGTAGTACTGCTAGATCTTTCCGAGGGAGCGTGATACACATAACCAGTGCGTGATGATGATAGTGATGACGATATCGATTGTATCTATAAGATAACCACATGAGAGCAGGATTGGGTGAATCCAGCAGTAGATGGTAGGATTTTGTGGAAGTGTGAAAGCTCCTGCACATCAGATTCAGATGGGGAAACAAAATGATGGCAGAATTGGTTACACAAGGTAACCACGCTCAATTGCAACATGATGGTAAGATCACTGCACTGCATGAAAACAGAGGTAAGGGATCTACCTGTGTATGATGGGTTGATAGCGATGGATGAATTCCTGAGAAATTTTAAGAGCAAAGTACCAGAACAGCAGTGGTTCGGTGCTCTGAAATGAGCACTACACGCTACGCCCGCAAGGTGGTGGGGTACGCATCAAAGAAGTATTGAGAGTTGGAAAAAATGTAGAAGGGGGATGCTTATACGATTGGGAAAACCTTAGCTATGGATGAGAGCCAGTTATGAGGGGAGGAACAACTTGCCCGCCCACCTTTCCAGATGGGTACAAGCGTATGGTATGCAACCCGCACGAACGCACACTGACATCATGATAGGAAACAAGAACAACAAGAAGAAGTAGGCAAGACAAGTGCACAAATGATGAAGCATGATAAAACCTAGCATGCCAAAAATCATACACAGAGAAGACTTTGACAAGGTGTGTGAAGTGCTGAACAGGGTCCACCATGTGAGATGCACCAACTGGGACATGCACGTACCAGTGGTTGTATGGGCTTATAGGACCATGTGAAAAACTCTGATCGTGCAAGCACTTCCGCAGCTAAAGTATGAAGCAGCGGTTGTAGTCCCTATGGAGCATGCATGGATGAGTCCGCGCATAACAGCGCCCATAGATACGATGGTCTGCGTAGATCGGAACGAAGAAATCACACAATTACGCGAAGCAGAACACATAAGACTTCAGGAAGAAATTCGACAAGGAAACTCTAGAGTTCGCGAACTTGAAGAAGACCGGGTACGACTAAGGGAGAAAAGTGCTTTAATGGACGCAAAGGTCAAAAACCTAGAAAACGAAATAAAGGAAGCATTTCTCATCGAAAAACCGAGGATGGCAAGGCAAGGTGCATACAGTGATACTGAAAAATTGGAAAGCTATCGTCGTTAATTGGTTAGTCTGTTTCCATGGTTGAGACCGTATCTCTCCAAACGTAGTGACCAGGGCAGTGTAGTGCAAATAGTAGAGTACACAATTCCGATCACTACAATGGAAGATGGGGATTCTCTGCAAACCATGGTGGAGGATGAGATGAAGCCCCGCATGGGTGGTATGCCCACCTGACTAGCCATAGGAAGGACATTCTTAACCCTCCAGGTAGTTGAAAGGGAGCACGGGACTATAAAATATTCTACCTAGGGGCTGCGTGATATGGGAGATGTGTGCAGGAGTGGGACGTCACAGGGTCCGTGACCACGCATGAAGGGCTATGCTGCCGTGTGGGTTGGCTAGGAAGTGACCGTTGGTGTCACTATTCATGACAGGATGTCTAATTTTAGGCCAAATGGAGTGGGCAACGGGCATTTAAGACAAGAGTTATGGGCAAGATTTGGGAAAATATGTCGTCAAGGAAGCATTGATGGCCCGAAACTGGGGGGAACGGTCGAATTTGAATTCAAAAGGCACTATAAGACTCAAAGGGCTAGCCAGCGAACAACCCTTAGTCATTTGAAAATTGAGCCCTTGAGTAGAGCACAGAGTGTTGAGAGCCAAGCAATAATAGAGCCCCTGAGTTTGCAACAAATAGCATACATTGTAGAGATGATGATGGCCACTAAGGATGGGTAGGGAATTCAAGAAGGAACCTCCAGTGAGGCCGTGTAGACCCCCATGGTACAGGATGTTCCTGAAGGCGCTGGGGTTGTGACAGAAATTCCTAAATCACCGTGGACACCGAGGCCAAAGAAGGATAAGCAGGCAATGGGACCAGTACACATGTCCCCAAGGAATCTGTGGCACAGCAAGTTATCAATGGAAGAAAAAGAGAAGGTAGTCATGATTGAAATAGATGAGGATGAAGAAGATTTGCAGGCCCTGATTGTCACCACAGAAGAAGAAGAAGACATGGAGGAGGACATCCAACCGTTTCACTCTACAGCGAAACTTCTCACGTATGTCCCTCCGCAGGAAGGGAAAGCCAAAATACCAAAGATCAGGATGCAACAAAGAGTTCACTCCAGACTATGCTCCTCCCTGATGGCATTGTATTTGAGGGCTCACACCTAGACTGCGTGCCCACCATGAAATTTTAAGACTGGGATCTCGCGGACAGCGAGAAGTTCCCACACTTAGAGATGGAAAATATGATGAAGCAAAATACGGAGGGGGCGATGATAGTGTTAGAGCCGTGAAAATAGCTACGCGGTGTGGAAAAGGCCGAGTTGTTGCACTTGTTATGGATTCCACATTTCCACCACGTGCCCATCACCATTTTTGTCATCAGGCAGCTGCTCTGCTTGGTGCATGATGGGTATCTATGGCTAGAGGAGCCTATTCCCATCACGGCCAACCTCATCCACCAAATTTCTTGGCTTCCCTGTAAGGGAAAGGACCCCGCAATGATAGCTAGAAAAAGTAGCAATTTGGTTCTCGCAGAGGCCATGAAGGCATAGTATAAGCTGGAGAAAAAGAAGAGGGGCTACGCCATATCCAACATCAAGGATAAGGGGGTGCGCGTAGCCACCCAACTCTTGGCCAGTGAAGGATGAGAAAATACTGCACTGATGAGGTACCAGTGTTGGTGGTTACGTTGACCGCACAATGCTCGGAGGGGGTCTAGTTCAACTAGGTTGAGTTCCTCTGTGAGGAATTTTCGTTAAACTGTCGCAAGGCCCAGGAGTAGGGTAAGACCTTCCACTACACGTGGTTTCTCTTATCCATCTTGCTGGTAGCGGGAAAACTACCAGAGGATAGTCAGTTCCTGAACATTGACCGAGACTTACCAGAGGCTATGAAGTATGCTTCGCTCTGGGCCACTAAGGATGTGAAACGGATTCATGATATAAAAATTTTCTAGGTGCTCATGGAGGCAAGCATCTGAATGTGGATCAATAGGAGGTCACACCTATCACCTACAGTGCACAATAGGCTGCAGAGTTTTGCAGACTTCAAGGTGGATATGCACAACATACACATCAAGGCATGGAAGGATCCAATGAAGCAATGGACGAAGCTACCATTTGTAGCCATTGACAACATGATCTTTATGGTATGGGAGACATGGCCTCCTGAGTGGCATGCCCCAAATTTGGCGGAATTGGAGAAAGTGACAGCACAGAAAAAGAAGGATGATACCAATTTGCGCGTCACCCAACTAGCCGTGAGAAGGTGGAACGAAAAAGTAGCAGCTAAGGTAAGAGCAGTCCATGAAGTAGCATAGGAAGCCTCGGAGCAGAAGAAGGCCACAGAAGTAGCAGCAGCAGCATAGACAGTAGAGGCCGCAACGGTACAGACAAGGAGGGCCAAGCAACGTCCTCAGGGAAGGAGGTAGAGGACATAGAAATAGCAGAAGGGAGCATGGACCTAGGGACCGTGTCCACACAGCTCAAATGGTCGTGCATCACAGAGAGATCGAGCCCAAGGAAGAAGTTCAAGGTCTTGAAGATGGCCATTGACCCAATCACCTTAACTGAAGGTGATCTCCATGACATTGGCGAGACGGTTCACGATGTCACCAGTGAAGTGCTCCAAGAGTTTATGACAGAGCACTAGAGTGTGTTGGGGTCCCTCAGGGTCCAGGTATAGGAGTTACAAGTGCGGCCCCCTCAGGAAGGTACCTTGTCTACCCATGTCGCAGCAGGAACTTCAGCAGCAGAGCATATGCTGCACGCGAGGATGGCCAACATAATAGTGTTTCCAGAGGGAGCGTTAGTATCATTAGATGTGATGGACCGAATGATGGTTAGCATGATGAAATTCCTTGGCCTTAATCTAGCTACCCTTCCCCAAGAAATGCTCTATCAACTACAGGATGGAATAACAATAGAGTTGTGCGCTAGGGAGAAATGTGCGATCCAACTTCTTAGTGAACAAAAGATCAATATGGATCAGCTCAGCTTACAGCATGATAAGTTGGTGTTGTAGAACCAAAGGTTGGTGCAAACAGTAGATGATGCTTGCCGACACATCCCAGAGCTGGCTATCGCAACAGATCTACCAGTGGAAGTACAGATCCACAGTTTGGCCAGTAGAGGTCGTGATGCGAGAGAAGAGACAACAAGGGTGCAGTTGGAGTTGAATATCCAGATCGTCGAGCTGCGTTTGAAGGCACAGCCATCTACTCCCCCAAATATCATAGAATAACACACCAGCACTATTACAACAGGGTGGGAAGAGATTGGAGGTGCAGTGCACAACTATACCAACATGTTGGAATAGGCGCTTGAGGTCCTCACAATGTTGCAGGAGGACCCCAACATCCAGCAGTTGGAGACAAAGGCATGTGAACTCCAACAATAATACGACAAAATTAGGGGGACTGCGTAGACAGTAGTCCTTACTCAGCAACTTGCAAGGATGCAGCAAGCCAATGCATTAAAGGAGGAGGTGGACACGGTGCACCATAAGGAAGCAGTTCTCAAAGCGCGCATCCAGCCATGGATTGACGAAGCCTTCACAATCACAGCAGATATTGGAGGAAAGCTCGTATGGATTCAGGGGATGCATACACAGATGTAACGTAGCACAATGGAAATAGAGGTCTCATAAGAGAGAATGCAGCAGGTACAACATGCAGCAGCTCAGTGCGCTGCAGACATTAAGACCGTTCGAGACCAGCTGGAGGGACTTTGTGCCAAGATCACCGCGCCGACAGAGTGACTCGAGGGCATGCCATGATGTTTGTGTTGGGGGCATGTTGGGCATGGAATCCCCCCACAGCATGTTTTGGGGCTCAAAGCCCAATTTTTGAGTAATATTATTGTAAAAACTTTGTGAATTACGAGTGTGAAGCGCGAATTGTATGTTAAAGTCGTAGGGTTTTCTGCCCTAAGTTTTGAATGTAGTGTCAGCCTACCCATGGTCTGCATACCATGGGAGTATTTAAATAGAGTGAGGCTCTAAGTTGTAAAGTAGAATGTAACAAAACAGATGGAGTCTAAAAGATAGCGAAGCATAGAGCAAGAGTCTAGGTATCTTGGGTCGTAGTAGTAGGAATAGGTTTTGCAGCTGAGTGCATAGAGGCCTAGTAGAGTCCACAACTAAGTGTGCGGATCCCTACAGCTGAGTGTGCAGGGTGGAGTCGAGTATGTAACCAAGGAAGAAGAATAATAGAGATAAGTTTTATCTGAATTCCATGTATTTGTTCTTGTGTTATTACCTATTTGATATCATTTGCAATTATATTGTTTATTTACTGCGCACATTTGTATAAATGGTGAATATTGTTAAGTATAATTGAAAGCATACAGATAAGCTAAGTTAATCAACTAATATCGAGTTACTAGTAAGGATTTGGGTAATAACACTGTTCAGCCCCCAAGTAGGTTTGCGCGAAGGCAACATCCCAGGCTGCGAGGTACTGATAAGCGTGCGTAGCAATGTGTGCGGAGGGTCAAACTGTGGCCCACTTGGAACCCATTAGACATCCCCAGGGTGTGGAAAACTGGTTCTAGCACCCTCCCCTACTACTTCGGGTGAAAACTGAGTCCGCACTCTGCAGACTATTGTAGAAAGGGCCAGTTATACCAGGATTTGTTTGGCTAAATCATCTCCGAACATGGGTCAGGCCCCAACAAGCCAACAGGTTTACCACCAACGCGTTGCGCACACAAGAAAACATAGTATTTTTTGTACTATACCACATGGATTCACACATGCTAGTAAACCAACACCCCTGACTCTCGCTGAGCTTATACAAGCAGTATAACTCTGTGGCGAAGTTCAAAGTATATTCTCACAAGGTGTACATATATGCATGCAGGGATATAAAGAAGAGATGGAATTATTTTTCATATATGGTGATTGAAGACGATCTTGCGGCGTAGATATGGGAATGGCCCAAAGAATGGATGACTCTGCTGGAGGTAACAGGAGACAATGAGACAGAAGGAGAAGAGGTGGACGCTTCATAGCATGGAGAAGCCAGTGGAAAATATAAGAATTAGGATGAACATGAGCAGGAAGAAGAACAACATGATGAGGTCAGCAAGATCCTCTTGAGGGAGATGAGCATGCCAAGATGACAGACAAGGTAGAAACAGAAAAAACTTATGTGGAAAAGAGGAAGGCAGATGGCGAAGCTACCTTAAAAAAAAAAAAAAAAGGAGAAGGCTAACAAGATGAATGATCTCATGGTCCTTACTGAAGAGGAATTAGATCAAATCGGGGGCAGGATATAGGAAGCAACAACAAAATCCTAGAATAGATTTGAAGATTGATATGGGCCACTTCTGATCAGTGTTGCAAAGCGCATTGCAAAATTGAAGATACTAGCAAAGAAGATCAGACAGCCTACGCAGATAGAGGAACAGGTTGGAGTAGAAAGGAAAATAGAGCCTATGCTGGCAGTAAGGCTAGCTTGGATACCTGTAGGAGCTTTACAGATTGAATCTTACGAACTCCAACGACATGCTAAAGAATGGAAGCACGTTAACATGAACATCGTAGCAATGTCATTGCCAAGGCTACATAAACTACACATGGATATAATTGAAGAACTGAAGTTACGGAAAAAACATACATCAAAGCTAAATATACAAGTGGAAAAATAGAGAGTTGTGCTATGGCATAAGCTCGAGAAGGTGATGCAAGAAAAGGATCAAATGGTAGAGCTATGCCAGAAGATCAAGGACGTGGTGGAAGCCACATGTAAAGAGATTATGGACCTTGATGTCTGAGAGAAGATCCAGTAGAAAAAAAGGTCACGAAGCTCAACCTCGCAGTGAAGGGGTATAAGGACAAAATTGTTGAAGTACAATTCAAGTATGAAATGAAGATTAGTGAGCTACAAATGAGGTTGCATCCAACTATGCCATAGGAAGTGAGGGATCGAAGGGAGACTGACCTAAAGACTATAATGGTTAGCATCTCCGCAGCATTGGAAGACTATGGGAAGTTGTTAGATTAAAGCTTGCAAATTTGGACTTCACTACAGGAAGATCCAAATGTACAGAAACTACAAGAAGAAATGCAGTAGAAGCAGTAGCAGTTAGAAGAGATTCGAGCATCTGCGAAGACCTTACCAATGTTGAAATATGGCAACAAGAATATTCCAATTTAATTTGTCCTTGAATTAGATTGTGAATTAAAATCAAATTTATTCTTAACAACTACTTGGAAATAATTAATTATTTATTTTAAATTAATTAATTGGAGAAATTCAAGTTAGAAGTCTTTCTGAAGTCATGCAAGAGTTATCCCTTAAATTAAGCAGATAAGATTGAGTTATATTTGAGTTGTAATTAGTTAACTTAGTTTACTGAATTAAGTCTCATTAAATTAGCTCCAAACTGTTTGAGGAACTAATAGTGATTTAACAGTCAATTGATGCATTAATGCACTCAACTAGTGCTACTCCAGTTAACTGAAGATTCCCTCATCAGAAACTCATGCATGTCTATTATGAGAAAGACCCCATTGAGATTAATGTTCAAGGACAGTGTATTATCAGCTGCATGTGTTTTCTCAAGGAGAAAACTCAGGGTTTTCCACTTGGTAAGAGAAAATCATCCACAAGGAACAATGCAAGGAAATAGGAGCTTGGAGGGTAGAGAGGAAGGCTAGAGAGAAGCCAATATTGTCTGTGAGCATCTGTCAGGATTATACTGAGAGTTGGCTAGCTGTGAGAGCTAAGGATTTGTATAATTCCTATGTATTTGCACCATGTATGATAATACAATAGTGTGGGGTTTTTATCTGAGGCTTTCCCCAAAGTATTTTCATGTGTATTGTGCCATTGATTCTTCTTCTTCTGGTTATATTTTTCAGCTCGATCTTTAAGCTTCCTAAAACTGATAGTAGAAGTAGGTTATAGTATTCTGCTTTGATTTATATTGCATTATCGGGTTAACCTACTCAGATTTTCTACATGGTATCAGAGTTGGATTTGTAGAAATTTTCTACATGGTATCGAAGCTGTGAATGGTATACTGAGAAGAGAATTCGAAGTTTGAAGTTCGGGGTTGCAGGTGCAAATCGAATTCATATCATACTTCAAATTTGGCCAATGGCATTCTATGGCTTGAGACTCTAGTATGCCTTGGAAGGTATCTCAAATTACATAGCATGGAAAGATAGAATGGAGGTTGTATTAGAAGACAATGGCTTGAAGGAATTCATTGATCAAGAAATCCCAAAGCCAGCTTCAACTAATGCACAAGAGTTGGCTAAGTGGAAGAAGTGTGTGGCGAAGGCAAGTTGGATCATCCTTGAGGGAGTTCGAGACCATATTTTCTCGAGTCTCCATGGGAAGGATACTCCATTTTCAATGTGGAAGACATTGAAGGACCTCTACCAGAACAGTAGCGACCAAAGGAAATTGCGCTCAAGGATAAGCTTCAAAGAATCAAGATGGAGAAGGGTGATACTATTTCCACATATCTAAACAAGCTCACCACCTGCAGAGATGAGCTTGGCAGTGTACGAATAACTACTACTGATGATGATATGGTGAGCCTCGCTCTCCTTGGCCTTCCAAGGAATTGGAATAGCTACCAAGACTCTGTGAATGGAAGGGAGAAACTGTCAGATTGCAAACGATTGTGGTCAGATCTTATGCAGGAGAAGATTAGGAGGAGCACACGAGATGGTTCTTCATCCAAGAATGATGATAAAGAAAATATGGCCTTAGCAAGTAAGGCAAGGAAAGGGAAGAGGAAGGCTTCCCATTTCAAATTGAATTCTTCTCATGGAGGGAAGAAGGGTGACATGTCTAAAGTAATATTCTTTAATTGTCACAAGATGGGACATTATGCAACTAATTTCCCATCGAAGAAGTCTAAGAAGGGATCTAAGGAAGGATCAGAAGGTGAGGCATTAGCCTCTCAGTTCGAAATGGACTTTACCCTCATCACATGCATGGTGTCATCGATGGTGGGTTGTGTCTAGTATCTTGACAATGGAGCCTCATTCCACATGACCGGTGATAAAAATTTATTCAGTGCCTTGGGGAGAAAGACCTCAAGATGCACATAGAGATGGGTTACTACGGAAGGTATATTGTTTCAGGAGTGGGCACGGTTGCTTTTCAAAGGGAGCATGGAGCTCCTCTCACCTTGACAGGTGTGATGTATGTGCATGTACTGAAGAAGAACTTGGTATCAGTCACGATGTTGGAGGAAAAAGGCTACGATGTTGTATTCAGTAAAGGAAAGGTGTTCCTAAGACACATAGCCATGGGTCAGACCAATAAGATAGGGATTCGGGTGAAGAATCTCTATAAACTAGAGGTAGATGATTGTGCAGCATTGAGTACGAAAGCAGGATTGGTGCAAAGCCAAGACATTAGCAAGTTGTGGCATAGGTTTTTGGGCCATTTGCATCATGGGGCTTTGAAGATAATGCAGTAGATATCTACAGGACTTCCCGAAGGTAAACTTGAGCAAGTTGACACATGAAAAGGTTGTACCTTGGGAAAGTACACCAAGTCTTCCTTTCATGATTGAGATAGTCGAGCAGAGGCTATCTTAGAGCTAGTTCATATTGATTTGTGTGGACCATTATCGATGGCATCCACAGCGAAGAAAAGGTATTATGTGATTTTCATTTATGACTATTCTTGTAAATGCTAGATTTATTTTTCATGTAGAAGAAGGAACAAACTTTCACAAAGTTTTGTGAGTTTAAAGCTTTTGTCGAGAAAGAGTCGGGGAAGAATATCAATGCCTTGAGAAGTGACAACAATGGAGAATATGTCTCTCAAGAATTTAAGGACTTCTGTGCAGCGGAAGGAATTAAACGAGAGTTGATGGCACCTCATAACCCACAGTAGAATGGGGTGGCTGAGAGGAAGAACATAACTATTGTAGGGGCAGCACGGGCAATGCTGCATGATCAAGGCCTACCGCTTCACTTGTGGGCTAAGGCATGCAACAAAGTGGTCTATTTTCATAATAGAATCCTGCATCACATACTTGGGATGAAGACACCAGAGGAAGCTTTCTCTAGTAAGAGACTAGATGTGGGTCACTTTAGGATCTTTGGCTCATCGATATATTTCCATGTGACAAAGGATGCACGGAAGAAGCTTAAGCCAACATCAAAGTTGGGGATATTTGTGGGGTACACTGATACACCTCACAATTATCGTGTGTACTTTCCTACCAGTCAAAGGACAGTGGTTCGCAGAGATCTCAAGTTTGATGAGCAGAAGGCCATGCGAGTTTCTCTTGAAAGGGAGATACAACTACAGGTTGTGGATAAATTGTTGGTTCCTAAGGAGGTGGAGCCCCAGATTGATGCGGATCAGCCAAATGCAGAGGTTCCAGGAGTGAAGACATCCACTCAAGTAGAATCTTCCAGAGATGGAAGGAAGGACACAGCAAAAGCAGACAGATTGTTGGAGGATGCGAGAGAGAATGTGGGAGCACTATCTTCTCAGCGCAGACAGAGGAGGTCACCTGAGAGGTACACTAGATACATGACCCTTGCTAGGGAATGTGTTGAGACCAAGCCATCTTCCTTTGAGGAAGTAGTGTAGCAGCTAATTTGGGTTGATGCTATGGTGGAGGAGTATGACTCCATAGTTCGTAACAGTGTTTGGGACGTGGTTCCAAGACCGGAGAACAAGTCAGTTGTGAGTTCCCATTGGCTTTACAAGGTAAAGTAAGTTATTGATGGTAGTGTGGAGAAGCATAAGGCAAGATTTGTTTCCTGTGGATTTTCACAGGTCGAGGGGATTGACTATGATGAGACTTTTGCTCCTGTCACGAGGTACTCATCTATCAGATCTATGTTGGCACTATCAGCACAGATGGGTTGTAAGATCCATTAGATGGATGTGAAGACTACATTCCTCAATGGTCAGATTGAGGAAGAGGTGTACATAGAGCAGCCGAAAGGTTTTGAGATCTTCAATTGTGAGTCGCATGTGTTTCGACTAAAGAGAGAATTGTATGGGCTGAAGCAAGCACCTCGTGCTTGGTACACCAAGATAGACAACTACTTCACTAGGTTGGGCTTCACAAAGAGTGAAGCAAATGCGAACCTGTACCACATCATGGTGAAAGGTAAGCTGTTGATCATTGTACTTTATGTTGATGATCTTATATTGACTGGTGATGATCAGTTGATCATGTCTTGCAAGGAGGACCTTGCAAGATAATTCGAGATGAAAGACATGGGTCTCATGCTTTACTTCCTTGGCATGGAAGTGTGGTAGAAGGATGGGGAGTTGTTTGTGTCTCAAGGCAAGTATTCTAACGAGATACTTAGGAGATTCCACATGGAGAAGTGCAATCCCATGCAGACTCCTCTAGCAGGTAACACGAGGAAGGAGGTTTATACTTTAAGAGAAGTGGTAGAGGCTACCGTGTACAGGCAACTTGTGGGTTCACTGATGTACTTAGTGAACACATGACCAGATTTGTGCTATGCGGTGAACCAACTGAGTCAAGCGATGGTTTAGCCTACTAAGATGTTTTGGAAGGTGGCAAAGCATGTATTGAGATACCTCAGAGGCACATCTCAGTATGGATTATGGTACATACAGACAGAGGGAGTGAAGCTACAGGGCTTCACTAATGCAGATTGGGCAGGGAGTCCATCATATTGGAAGAGATAATCAAGAGGGATTTTCAACCTTGGGTCAGTGGCAGTTTCTTGGTACAGTAGGAAACAAAGGTCGGTTGCACTCAGCTCGATAGAGGCATAATACATGGCTGCAAGTTAGGCAGCATGTGGGGCCATCTGGATGTGGAAAATCGTAGTTGGTTTGTTTGATCAAAGGATGGATCCAACTGTGATCTATTATGATAATCAGAGTTGTATCAAACTCTTTGAGAATCCAGTATTTCATGATAGGTCCAAGCACATCGACATCTGATATCATCATCTCAGAGATTTTGTAGCGAGGAGGATCATGTTGTTGCAGTATATTTCGACAGAGGAGCAAGATGCTAACATTTTGACGAAGGCATTGTCAAAGTCTAAATTCGAGTTCCATAGAGACAGGATCAGGGTGGCAGACAATCCCTTTCTTGTTGAGAGGGAGTGTTGAAATATGGCAACAATAATATTCCAATTTACTTTGTCCTTGAATTAAATTGTGAATTAAAATCAAATTTAGTCTTAAGAGCTACTTGGAAATAATAAATTAATTTATTTTAAATTAATTTTTTGGAGAAATTCAAGTTAGAAGTCTTTCTGAATTCATGCAAGAGTTATCCCTTAAATTAAGGAGATAAGATTGAGTTATAATTGAGTTGTGATTAGTTAACTTAGTTTACTGAGTTAAGTCTAGTTAAATTAGTTCCAAACTATTTGAGGAACTAATAGTGAGTTAACAATCAGTTGATGCATTAATGCACTCAACTAGTGCTACTCCAATTAACTGAAGATTCCCTCATTAGAAACTCATGCATGTCTATTCTGAGAAAGACCTAGTTGAGATTAATGTTCAAGGACAGTGTAGTATCAGTTGCAAGTGTCTTCTCATGGAGAAAACTCATGCATGCAGTCAAGGATTTATCCTTGAAGGAGGGTTTTCCACTTAGTAAGAGAAAATCATCCACAAGGAACAACGCAAGGAAATAGGAGCTTGGAGGGTAGAGAGGAAGGTTGGAGAGAAGCCAAGATTGCCTATGAGCATCTATGAGGATTGTATAAGAGCTGGCTAGCTGTGAGAGCTAAGGCTTTTTATAATTCCTATGTATTTCCACCATGTATGATAATACAATAGTGTGGGGTTTTTAGCTGAGGCTTTCCCCAAAGTATTTTCATGTGTATTGTTCCATTGATTCTTCTTCTTCTGGTTATATTGTTCAGCTTGATCTTTAAGCTTCTGCAAATTGATAGTAGAAGCAGGTTATAGTATTCTGATTTGATTTATATTGCATTATCGGGTTAACCTACTCAGATTTTCTACAACCAATCTCACAGAGGCTCATGAAAATCAATGAGAGTAAGGCCCTCCAGAAGAAAATTGAGGAACTGAAGAAGGAGGAGCATATTTTGATAGAGAGCACTCAGCCTTAGTAGGACCAGGCCCTCCAGTTATCACAGGTAGTGGATGAGAAGCTTCAGGAGCTTTGACAAAGGGAACCATTGTTGGTACAGAAGGTTGCAGAACATTTGACAGAGGCATTGTTGGAGGAATGTGAGGATAAGTAGGTGACAAAAACTCTGCAACAGTTCGAACAGGCCTACAACAACATCGCAACAAAAATCAGAGGCAAATTAGCTGAGTGACTTGGGATGAGTCACATGTGAGTGTTGGAGGCTTGCTGGGTGCAACCCAACTTGGCCTAGATTTTCACAAAGACTCTGCATTTTGGGGATCAAAGTGTGAAGTAAAGGATGCAGTGAAGTGCGAAGTAGACTACGCAATAGAGCAGTGGAGCGCCAAAGTGCACCACGTAGTAGATATATTGTGTGGTATATTTGCTTTGGAGCGGGTCAAAGCCCCTCCCCTTTTGTAAAATAATATTATTTTGTATATGTTGAATGGTTTTCAAACCATAGTAGCTTGTATTAGGGGAGTCCATAGTATATGGACTATGGTATTGTGATGATATATCCCTCGATGTAATAGTATATATAGGAATGAATAATAAATAAGAGAGCCTAGTCTTGAAGAATCACATCATGTATTGAATGGTTGTATCTTTGTGAATTGTGGTTTTGGGCAAGAAGGCGAGGCTTTGCAGCTGAGTGCACAGAGGCCTAATTCCGTAGCTAAATGCATGGACCGCCTGCAGCTGAGTGCGCAGGCCAAGAACTGTTTGTTGTACAAATTCTCTATTATAATCAACAATTATTGTGGACGTAGTCCCACATTGGGATGAACCACAGTAAAATATGTGTCTTCATGTGTCTCTTTGCTTATTATCTATTGTAGTATAGTAGTTGCACTTTATTTCAGTGCAGTGAAGTTTTATGGATGTATATGATATGTTTTAACTAGAATGTAATATATGTATATGAAGTAATTTATGAATGTTAAGTATAAGAAAACACAAAATTACCACATTGCATCATCCCTCAAGGCTGCAGAAATCTAGTTTTGCATCCTCCCATAGTCACTTCGGGTGAGACTCTAATCTGCTTGTAGACCATTTCTGAAAGGCCCAACAATTGGGGTTTTTGTTGGTGGGCATTAAAAGAACCGAACCTGGGTTATCCCAACCTAAAGCCAACAGTATCTGTGTAATTTATATGTGTGTGTGTATGTGTGTGTGTGTGTGTGTGTATTAATAAATATTAAATTTGAAACAATGTCAATCAAAAACATTACCCGAAATGTATCACAAAATTATGTTTTTAAAAATATTAAAATATTCAAATTATAAAAAATTCAACTTCAAATTAAAAGTTAGTGTTAATGGTTAATAGGTTAAAGGGTTAGCGATTAATAGGTTAGGGTTTAAGTTAGTTTTAGGGGGTTTATTTCCTATGGGATTTAGAGGTTAATGGGGTTTTAGGGAGTAAGGTTATTGGTTGAGGGTTTAGAGTTGATGGTCTAAGTGTTAAGGGTTAAGGGCTTAGGGTTTAAGGTTTTAATGGATTAATCGAAAGACATACACACAAAAATCGCTAATTGATCTGAATATATCAACGAACCTCACCACTACAGGTCATGTAATGGATAATACAAAACTTCATCTTCAATTAATGTTGTTGTAAACTTTATTTTTGGTCATATGGTATGAGTTATGTTTTGAGCAACAAATGAAAGTGAAATAAGAATAGGTTATTTTTTTTGGTTCTGAATATATATCTCATAAAGTGTCACTCTTTCTACATGTCAAGAAAAAGAACATTTTTCTTAAAAAAATTTAACATATTCCATAAACATCTTGATAAATTGCACAAGCTTCATCATTGATTTGTTGTTTTTGTTCTCGCTCTTACCTAAGTTGATTACTCCATCTAGACTACCAACTCCTAAGTACCCCTAATGCTTGGATTTTTTTATTTTTTAAAATTTTATAAATTTATTTAATAAAAATTACATTATATTACACATTTTCTTAAACAATAATAAAATATTATTTTTAATCAAAAAAACAAAATTTATAACTTTATTAATAAATATAACTTTAAAATTTATGAATTTTTATTAATAAATATTAAATTTGAAACAATATCAACCAAAAAATTTACCTAAAATGTATCATAAAATTACGTATTTAAAAATCTTAAAATATTAAAATTATAAGTTAGGCCCATGGGGTATTTTTTAAGGATTAAAATATTATGCCTATGTACAGTATTATAGGCGACTATTCTAGTTTGAAAAGTCATACATATACAATGTAGGCAAATATTGAATGAAAAATATGTAATTTACTCTTAAAACTGGTAATTTTTTGGCAAATATTATCGATTTAATCATATATATGTAAAATATGGGTGAATTTTTAACCAAATGAGTGAATATTTTTTTCACAAAATGTCCAACAAATAGCCAATTAGCAAAATTTCACCCCTAAATTTTTCCATAAGCTAGGGTTAGTGTTTAATAGGTTAATTTGTTAGGAATTAATACATTATGGTTTAAGTTAGGTTTAGGGATTTAGGGCCTAGAGGATTTTTAGGTTAATGGGGCTTAGGGGGTAATTGGTTATTGGTTAAGGGTTTAGGTGTTAAGGGTTAAGGGATTAAGGTTTAATGGTTTAAGGTCTTAATCAAAGGATATACACACAAATGCCACCAATTTCTCTGATTATATCAACGAACCTCACCATCGCGGGTCATGTAATGAATATTATAGAAATTCTTATTCAAATCATGTTCTTGTCAACTTTATTTCTAGTCATGTGAAGTTGTCTTTTGAGAGAAATATGAAGGAAAAATAAGAATAGGTTATTTTTGTTGGTTTTGACTATATATCTCACAAAGTGTGTGTTTTTCTACATGTAAGAAAAATAACATTTTTTCTAAATTTTGTCAACATATTCCATAAACATCTTAATAAAGTGCTTAGGCTTCATCGTTGATTTATTGCTTTTGTTTCTCACTCTCATCTAAGATAATTGTTCCATCTAGACTAGCAACTCCTAAGTACCCCTAGTGTTTGTATATCAATAACCTATTAACCCCTAAGGTTTTAGCCCATAATACCTTAGCTCTAAACCCTTTATAAATCAAATTGTGGTCTCCAATTAGTTGGATTTTTCTATCCACACCAATCTTGTGGTCTCCAAGTGAAATCAAGAAAGAATATGACATAATGATGAAGGAATAATAGGTTGTTTTTGTGGGTTATGATTATATATCTCACAAAGTGTCTCTCTTTCTACATGTCAATAAAACTAACATTTTCCCTATATTTTTTCAACATGTTCATAAAAATATTGATAAATTACACAAGCTTCATCATTAATTTATTGTCTTTATTTCTCGCTCTCACCTAAGTTGTCTTTGTAGCTTTCCTTGTTGTTTATGTTTTCATATATTATACTTTTAAATGTTTGCATTGTTTAATTTTTTTTTATATACACTAATATTACTTGATTGTTTATAATTGCAAAGAAAAAATGCCTTAGGGCATTGGCCAAGGATCAGGATGATGTGGCCATTATACAAGTGTTTTTTCAAGAACATGGAGCGAATATTGAAGATCAAGTTAATGATCCCATGGAAGAATATGATGATTCTAATAGCACGGTTGAAGAAGAGGGGACAAATATATTGATCTAGGAGACATTTAATAATGTTGGAATGGATGACGATGATGACCACCTAAATGGTGATTTTGATAGACCTCTGCTTGAGAAGGCAATGTAACCTCTTTATGAAGGTTGCAAAACAAACCTTCTCTTTGTTATATTGTTTTTGGTGAACTTAAACGTGGTGAATGGTTTGCAGACACTTGTGTCACATAGTTCCTAAGGTACGTAATATCATTTGTAACATTTAGTACATGATGATAAAGGTTTTCTTTTTTCCTTTATTTGTATTAATAGTTGATCATTTGTAAAATTTGGATGCAATATCTATTATTAATATTCTTTACATTAAGTAGTACTAAACTTTTAACTATGTTGTAGATTGTTAGGTGAATTTATGTTATCATCATCAAATGTTTTACCTCGTGCATACCGATATTTACATCCATTATGAAAGATATTGGAATGGAGTATCAAGTTATTCATTCATGTCCTAATGATAATATTATGTATTATGGATAACATGTGTTGAAAGAAGGATGCTCGAAATCTAAAATTAGTAGATATTGAACCGATCAAGCAAAAAAAATGTGTCTCACATGGTTATTTTTTATATTATGATAATTCCATGTTTGCGGAGATTGTTCACGTGTAAAAGGATAGCATGGTTTATGTGTTACCATGCAAAGGATAGAGGTAAAGATGGTGTTCTTCGAATTCCTGCAGATGGATTTTCATTTAAGAATATAGAGGAAATATGGCCACATTTTAAAGATGAACCTCATAATCTTAGGCTTTCATTGGTAGCAGACGATGTCAATCTATTTGGTGATACCATATCTACTTACTCGGTGTGGTTCGTTTTTGTTATCAACAATAACATTCCTCCATGGATGTTAATAAATAGGGAGAACATAATGTTGGAAATGATTTTTCTGGGTATTTGTTTAAAATAATCGTTTTCAACGTGGTAACATCTCATTTGTCTTCTTTGTTCCATAAATATGTTTTATATGTTTGATAGTTTTTTATTTACTGATATAATTATGTATTGTATGTTCAATCAATTATGTAAGTACCAATTCAAAGGTATGAATGTATATATCGAGCCTCTTATCGATGAGTTACTAGGGTTATCGAAGGGCATCACTATGTATGATATCTCTAGACCAATAGTTGTGCAAAGGTAATTTCAATTCCATGAAATGCTTGTATGGACAATTCAAGATGCCCCAAGACTAACACATTTATGTGGTATGTTATAATATTACAATACACTTTAATAACGTTTAATTTTATGAAGTTCATGTCATGCATCATTCTTCAATAACATACTTCAAATAATTGGTATATAATTTAATCCATGTTTTGCAAGTCTTCAAACAAAGGGTAAATTTGCATGTCCATATTGCGGTCCTAAGATGAAATCTTGTCATTCTAGAAGTCTAGGAAATGAGGTGTTTTATGAGTATAGGAACTTCCTCTTTAAGAACCATACATATCGAAGTACTGAAAAAATAAAAAAAATATAAAATAAAATAAAATAAAATAAAAAAAATAATATAAAATAAAATATAAAAAAATTAAAATTAAAATTAAAATTAAAATTAAAATTTAAAATTTAAAATTTAAAATTTAAAATTTAAAATTTAAAATTTAAAATGTAAAATTTAAAATTTAAAATTTAAAATTCAAACTTAAAAATTAAAATAAAAAATAAAAAATAAAATAAAAAATAAAAAATAAAATAAAAATAAATAAAATAAATAATATATATATATATATATATATATATATATATATATATATATATATATATATATATTCAATGGGGAAGAAGAGATTAGATTAAACCATGGAGAATGATGCCTCGTCTATGGAAATTGTAATATAATATAATTAATCGTCAAGGTATGGATCGAAAAATCGTTTATGTATCATACATGAAACATTTGGAATATTTTATATTTTTATTGCATTTTATTCATCATACTAATTGACAAACATTGTTGTAATATCTTTAATTATGCTTCACCTTGAAGGTCATGATCATTAAGGCAGTCATAATGGGGCAAATCCATGAGGAAAGAAAAGTTATCTTGTACAACTCAATAGGCTCCACTATTATATGCACCTAGAAATTTTTCATTTGTTTGATACAATGCACATCAGGAAGAATGTAATAAAAATGTTATGGAAAATCTTAGATTGAAGGAGTGACAAAGAAAAATTTGTAAAGAATTTTAATGGCATTAAAGAGGCCAATCATGCAATGTGAAGTGTGACTCATTCAAATAAAAATGGAGACAAAACTATAAATTCCCTTCCATACTTATTGACATATTAGTAAATCAAATATGTCAAAGAGGTCATTGAAAAAATTAAATTTCCCACTGGATTTTCTTCAAACATAAACAATATCCTAACAAAGAAAGTTGAATTAGGTGGGGTAAAAATTCATGATTGGAATACCTTGATTAAGGTAATTATTTTGGTGTATATATTTTTATATTGGTGAAACATCTTGTTAGTGTTTTTTTCTACTAATTTAGGAATGAATAATGAATAATCATGTTTCTGTTACAGTATGTTCTACCTCTATCTCTCCCAGACAACTTTGAAAACAATGTCAAACAAGTTGTATATTAGCTTCGCAAATACACGAGCCAACTCGCAATCTATATGAAAAGTATGATTTAATTTGTTCAATTTATCACACAACTTATACTTGATTGCATGTGGTTTACTTTTAATGTACTTATATATACCTTTTTGTTGAAACTTGTGATTTTTTTGCATCAATTGTAGACGGTTTCCATCTAAAGAAATCAATAAAGAAGAAATAAAGTATTAGAGGAGACAAATTCCTCATTTACTATGTGAAATGAAAAAGTATCTACCTATGACATTTTTCAATGTACAAGAATAGTACCTCATACGCCTAGTTGATGAGATTGAAAAGTGTGGACCTATACATACAAGGTTAATGTGGATGCTTGAGAGGCACTTGAAATCATTGAAGGATTTGGTTAGACAAAGAGAATTTTCTAAGGGTTATATGGTAGGGGGATATATGGTATATCAAACCATGGTTTATATTACTCAATATATTCCTAAATTCGCTACAAATATTTATTTGGATCACATTTCGGGTTTCAATTCCATCAAAAAATTTGAAGGGAAGCACCAATTGAGGAAAGGTATAATGAGGAAAGTGACATGTAAGTAGGTGGTGGAGATTTATAACACATTTGACTTTTTTTTTTTATGTACATCATACTTATCTAGTTTTTAGTCTTCCTGCATAATCCATTATTATGAAGGTATACCATGGTAACTTATTATATGTGAATCATTTTATTCTAATACGGTCGGACCAGAGTGATATGCAATACATGTATACATTGAAAAAATATTTGATTCAATGAAGGCATGGATTGCACAATGTAAACAATCTAACGATGGTAACTTATCATGGCATGGTGTGGCTACATTGGTCAAAAAATATAAATGTGAAAGAGATACCAATCTTACAAAAGGGGAAATTGATTTAGCAAATGGTTTAAAAGATAGACATACAAGCATATCCACCCATACTATTTAGTTTTTCTTAACATTATATTGATGTATATGGGGTGTTCTATTCTTGATTTGCATAATTTCTAGGTATAAATATGTTTATCAATTGATAATGAATTTTTTATGTATCTAAAATATTGCAACTGAAACACTAGAAGTCTATGTGGTGCAATGGCCACTTTGCATCAAAAAGTTGGATGAAAAGATGAAAACTTCTAATATTGGGGTTACTATAGTATTTTAGCAATAGAGTTACAATAGTTAATACAAGGAATATTGAGCGAGGATTAGAGCCCTGTGTTCTTCCAAAACAATGTGAACAGGTATTTTACTCATATGTTCCATGTAAAGGGGGTTGCTCATATGTTGTTAGATATTATCCAAGAGTAAGGCTTGTAAAGTATAATATAGTGAAAGAAGATGATATTGAAGAAGAAGATGATGTAGAGGAGTAATTAGTTCATGTGTCAGACAAAGATGTCGAAGAAGTTCAAGAAGATGTTAATAAAGACAATGTTATGGATAAATATGATATCGACAATGTACTGTTAGATGAGAACTTGAATAAGTCAAACCAAACGAAGGATACAATGTTCCTCATGATGATATAGACGATGAAATTATTAGAAATTATGACATTGATGATGATGCTGATATGGCCAATCCTTTCAACATCAATTCTAAACCCGATGATGCAGATGTTGACTTGGTTGAATAATAAGATTAATGATATTGAAATGTTTGAATGTACATAGAGGTATGTTTTATATGCTTTTAGTTTATTTTTCCTCTTTTATTTACCTAAAAAAAAAAACATAGTTTGTAGATATGCTTGATTCTTACTATGTTACTTTCAAATTTTATAAAGTAGGTAAATTGGGTATTGGGAAATTGAGAGTGATGTGAGGGGGGTTGGAGGGGCCATGTGAGCTTCCACCATAACGTGGTTGGCCTTGTTCAATAGAGAATATATTATTCTTAAAACCAAGAGAAGCTCATTCAGGTTTATACCATCATCTTCAATTGGTTGAGTACTCATCATCAAAGCACCTTAGTTTTCTGTTGATAGGTAATGGGTTCAACTCTCTCAACTCTCACAGGGTTAGGTAAATTTTCAATTCAATTAACATTTATAAATCAGTTGAAATTATGCTTTAATTAATTGACCCCACACATAGGGGGTTGTGAATGGGGCCAACGTTTAATTTTTTTTAGTTTTTGCTTGTTTGCGCTGAAATTTGGCATGGTTATAGTAGATGCATGTGTTGACTTGTTGATGGTGCTATAAACCACCAACACACAAGGGGTCTCCCCAATATGGATTCCTAATTATACCTCACACCATTTGGTATAGGAGCCCCATCTAGAATATGGCTTGGTTGCCATTATCTTAAATATTTTCCTTGACTGCAATAGTTAGCATAAGAGAGAAACACACATGTACTTTCGAATGAGCAAGTAAGTAAGCCTTGTGAAATGTTCAATTGCAAAATGTATCAAGGTTCTTTCACCAAGAGGGAAGAGAAAGTGAGTCTCTAGAAGAAAAGTAGTAGTATTATTCTAATAAAGACACACACACATACATATGAAAGAATTGTTAACCATCTAGTGAAATAGTTCACATAGACATAACGATCATTAAAGTAACTACAACACAGATTCAATAAGATAAGAACCAAATCCAATGAAATAGTTCAATTTATTTAGTATATGAGAGAATAAACACATATCGTAAACATTTAAATAATAGTCTTACCATATTCATGATACATGCATGAAAGTGTGTTGGCTCAACGAGCTTCAAATTATTAAGCGAAATTTCCAAGGTACATGGTTACAATGAGACACCACTAGCTCCAATAATGGAGCATTAAGCCACTAGTTTATCCCCAAAAGAACAATCTCCTCTCTAATGCCTAGTTGGAGAATCCAAGGTGAAAATTATTTTTCTTAAGCAATGAGGCTTCTTTTATAACAAGAGGGATTACCTTTCATATCCTCGTGACTCTTGAACTACCCTCGTGACTCTTGGACTTCTAATATGACCTTTGGACTTCCACGAGACCTTTGGACTTTTCCTGGTGACTCTTTTTTCCATATGTGACTCTTGGACCTCCAAATATCTACATTTACAATATTTTCCAAAATTACATCATTATGTGATGACAACAAGACAAGTAATTGACATTGATGACTTGGAACCCAGTGACATTTACCATGAATTTGTTTGAGAAGTGACGACACTACCACTATGTCTTCAATATTTATAATAGATCCTTCATTGTAGTTTTCTTCTACCCTCCAAAGGGTATAAATAAATTATGGAGCCTTCATAGGTTACTTTTATTGTCACATTCCAGGATTCCTTCAACTATTGAAATATGGTCCCTTTGTTCCTTTGTCTTCAAAATTCCTCCTTGGACAACTTCTCTTGATAGATCTCCTCAAATATCTTTTTCCATGCTTACTGAGAACACCTGCAGGTATGGATCACTCATGGCAAGAAAACATTAGCCCAAAAATCTCCTACTCTATGATGATTCACGCAATGTACCATGTACGGATCAACAATGAACAAGGGAGAGAAAGGGGCCTTTTGGAAATAGAGTGCACTTGTAGAGGTGGGCCTGGTGCAAGGAGGAAGAGTAAGCAGCAAGGAAAGGGGTCCTACTAACTAGAATTGTGCAGTGCGCAGGAGAGAGAGAGGAGTCTCAGAATGGTTCAAGGCACATTTCTAGCTAACATGGAAGGACACTGCTAGGCCCAAGAAGTGTGTAGTGTGCTCTTCCTATCCTAGAGGAAGAGTTGCAAGGTCAGAAAAAATGGCTAAGTATGGAAAGGTAAAATAGGGAAAAACACAATGATTTAGGATCAAGAACAAGTGTTTTACATATCAAATCATCAATAAAACTCAAATAAGACCCAAAACTAATAAATATACATCAAAATGCCAATTCACAAAAATTATCCAAGTGCAACAAGAAAAACATGAGTAGTTGTGGCACATAAGTGTTGTTTTGTGACTAGAAAGTGTGGTATGGCTCAAAAATGCTTTAAATATTTTCTTGATGATATGAAGACACTTAAGAATGGACATGGACACTTGGAATATATGTAAAAACATAGAAAGACTCTTGAAAATTAAAAATGACACTTCCCATGATGATAGGTACGCACCAAAATTCAAACAGCCAAAATTTTGGAAGGTGTTGTAGCAGCGACAACATGAATGTATTAGAGGGTTCAGAGACTCAAATAGAACTCATACAAAGAATTCAAAAATCCAATGAAAACATTATAACATAAATGTTAAGGAGATGAAATTATTTATTATTTTGTATTGTCATTATCATCCTATGTATTAAGCGTTGAGGGTTAGCTCAAGTGGTCGAGTACCCTTCGTCAAAGCACCTTAAATTTTTATTGAGATGTCATGGGTTCAATTCTATCGAAGCTCTAAATGTTAGGTAAATGCTAAATTCACTTAAAAGTTAGAAACCAGTGTAAATTATTCTTTAATTAATTAACCCTGCATGGAGGGGGTTATGAATGGGTCCATCGTTCAAACTTTTTCAGTTTGTGCTTGTATGCACTGAAATTCGACTAGGTTATAGTAGATGGACATGTTGACATTATAATAGGATTTTAAGCCTCAAATATGATTCTCACAAAGAATTTGTTGGATCCCTATAATACTAGTGATTACCCCATTACTATTGTAGTTATACCCCTTATTAATATTGTTGTGCCCCTATTGCCCCCATATTGTTATTATTGTGCCCCATAGAATCCCTCTATTTTTATTTTTATGGCTTTATATTATTATTGTTAGGTCGGTTGGATTATATTATGACTCCTTAGACTCCTATCTATAGAAAGGAGGTTTTTTCATTTGAATCATCCAAGAATTGTTCATTTATGTAATGTAAAGGAGGTTGCCCCCTCGAAGAGGCTGAATTCTAAGGCGTTGATCTATCTTTTCTATCTTTTCTTGAGCTGGTTTCATAACATTTGGTATCAGAGCTTTGGATTCTAGGGTTTCGCTGCTCCAAACAGGTCATCGTGGCATTTTCACTATAACATTTTTCTGTGACATTTCAAAAGTTGCAAAAAAAAACCCATTTGAGAAGAAATCACGCTGAACCTTGGGTCCAAATTTCAGAGCTTTTCGAACAATATTTGCAGAGATATGATCTGAGGAAGTTGGTCTTTTTGCAGACTCCTTAATTACATTCAAAACAGGTGACCTGGGGAAAATCGTTATAACTTTCTCTCTGGGGATCGGATTGAAATTTCGTAAGAAGGTACAGAAAGAGGACGGACTGTAGTTTCTTGTATGCATGTTTTAGATCCAAAGGTCGAAACAGTGACTCGTGGCACGTCGTACAAGTTCACTCTACTGAATTAGTCTATAAGAAAGTCACTGTGGGAGATTTCACATAACTCTTCCTTGGAGAATCCAATTTGGGTCAAACTTGTGGCATTGGAAAGAGGACACAGAGGGATACTACAGCTACAAATTCAAAACTAGATGATTGGAAAGTATAGAGATATATCAGAGGCAATATTGAGCTCCTACAAAGTGAAAAAAGGTGTGTAGATTTTCTTAAATTTTTGCTTAAGCTTGGTTTGAAAATTTAATTTGAAGGAATTCAAAGGGCATAGTAGAGCATTATTATCGGTAACTGATGCCCTGAGAAAAGAAAATTCAAACACCTAGTAAGGAACCTGAAAGCTCTAGCATGACTCATGAAGAAGAGGAAGAAATGCAACATGATATATCAAAATTACAAGACCAAGTGCAACAACTGTCCCTTGCACAAAAAGGAATAGAATCTAAGATGGATGGTTTAAAGAAAGATGTAGAAGCTAAGATGGCTGGCTTAAAGAAAGGTGTAGAAGCTAAGATGGATTGTTTAAAGAAAGGCGTAGAAGCTAAGATGATTGACGTGGAAGCTAAGATGGATGATTTGAAGATAGATTTGAAGACAGACATGGATGAATTGAAGATAAATATGAATAATTTGCTACAAGAAATGGTCCCTAAGGGTGAAAGGGTACTAAAGAAAACTCATGATGAGAACAAAAGAAATGTTAATCATGATTCCATAGACGCTAATGTTGGATCGAAGACTCACCATATTCCAAAAATCGATATGAGGAAGTTTGATGGCAAGGATCCTGCCACATGGATATTACAGATGGAGCAACTCCTCGATCTCAATAATGTGCAAAACACACAAAAGGTACGTATGGCAACTTTATATTTGGAACCAAATCAGTTTGTATGGTATCAATGGCTTTGCTCTCGTAAACCATTTATCAAATGGGCAATTTTTACGGAAGAATTGATAGCACATTATGAGGATACAAAAAGCAACACTTTTTTTAGCCAATTGATAAGTCTCAAACAAAGGGTTCAATAATGAAGCACATTGAGGAGTTCCAAAAATTGAACATAAGGGTAAAAGATATTCCAAAGGAGCATAGGATTGATGTGTTCATAGGGTCTTTAAAGAATAATATCCAACATGATGTTCGCCTTTGGGAACCTGATTCATTAGAGAAGGCATTCAGGTTAGCAAGAAAAATGGAAAGCAAAATTATGGAAACCAGGAAGCATACCACTCACAACTATAAAGACGGAAGTGTTGTTGCCCTAGTCTTCCACAACCTATAAGGTTGACACCACAACAATTGGAAGAAAAAAGAGCAAAAGAGCTTTGTTACCGTTGTGATAGCAAATACACTAAAGGTCATAAGTGTGTTGAGAAGAAATTATTCTACATAGATTGTGAAGAGGAAGAAGAAAAGGAGAAAGAAAGGTCAAAAGTAGAAGATATACTCCAGGAACAAAGCCTAGATGAAGAACAAATAAATCCGACCATATCTTGCAATGCATTGGTGGGAATTACCACTCCTCAAACCATCAATATAGAAGGACAAATCAAGAAGAAAAAGGTAATACTGTTGATTGATTCAGGAAGCACCCACAATTTTATTCATTGTAAGGTAGCAAAAGAATTGAATTACTTCCTATATCTAGCACCAGAATGTCAAGTGATGATTGCAAATGGAGGAACAATAAATTGCTCTGGAAAGTGCCATAATATCAAGCTATCCATGGGAGAATATGTATTGACTAGCCCAATGCTTTCCATTCCAATGGGAGGTGCTGATGTTGTACTAGGAGTCCAATGGCTACAATTCCTGGGCACAATAGATTTTAATTTTCAAGAACTTTTCATAAAATTTTCTACGGAAGGAAAGGAAGTTGAATTAAGGGGTATCGCAGGGAAACCAGGAAAGATAATAAGCTCTAATAGTATGACAAAGCTTCTAAAAAAGGAGCAAAGAGGTGTAATTGCACAATTATGCTCGCTAGATGTTTCCACATAGGAATCATCTATTTCTCCAGATCTCCAAAAAGTCCTGGACAATCATTCCAAGGTATTTGAGGCTCCCAAAGGTCTCCCACCTATTCGTGATCATGATCATGCTATACATCTTATTTTAGGAAGTGTTCCTCCAAACATCAGGCCGTACAGATATCCCTATGTCCAAAAGAGTGAAATTGAACGTATGGTTGCAGAAATGCTAGAGGCTGGTATAATTCAACCGATTCAAAGTTCTTTCTCTGCTCCAGTAGTATTGGTGCAAAAGAAGGATGGATCATGGTGCATGTGTCTGAATTATAGGGAGCTCAACAAGCTCACTATTAAAGATAAGTTCCCCATTCCTGTCATTGATGAATTAGTGGATGAATTGCATGGATCAATTTACTTCACCAAGTTGGATCTTCGTTCAAGATATCATCAAATCAGAATGAAGACTGAAGACATTCCAAAAACAACATTTAGAACTCATGAGGGTCAATATGAATTTTTGGTCATGCCTTTTGGCCTTACCAATGCACCTTCAACATTTCAAGGTTTGATGAATTCAATTTTCCAACCATTCCTTAGAAAATTTGTGTTAGTATTTTTTGATGATATACTAATCTACAGGAAGTCTTGGAAGGATCATGTTGAACATGTTGACAAGGTGCTACAACTATTGAAGGAGAAACAATTATATGCAAAAAGATCCAAATGTTTCTTTGGAGTCCAGGAGGTGGAATATTTGGGTCGTATTGTATCTCATGAAGGAGTTAAGGTAGACCTTAGAAAAATTAAAGCCATTAAGGAATGGAAAATCACCACATCCATAAAGCATCTGCGAGGATTTCTCGGGTTGACAAGGTATTGCCGCAAGTTTGTTAAGAATTATGGGAGAATAGCAGCACCTCTAACAACATTATTGAAGAAAGATGTATTTTCATGGACTCTGGAAGCAACAAAGGCCTTTGAACATCTTAAAGAGGTAATGTGCCAAGCACCGGTCTTAGCTACACCGGATTTCACGAAAACCTTTATTGTGGAATGTGATGCTTCAGGAAATGGAATTGGTGCTGTTATAATGCAAGATGAAAGATCCATTTCTTTTGAAAGTCGTGCAATCAAGGGAAAGTTTTTAAGAAAAGCTATTTATGAGAAGGAAATGTTGGCAATACTCCATGCACTTAAGAAATGGCGACCCTACCTAATGGGTAGACACTTCAAGGTAAAAACGAATCATGATAGCTTTAAATACTTTTTACAACAAAGATTATCCTCTTAAGAGCAACAAAAGTGGGTCACAAAGATGTTGGGTTATGACTTTGAAATCATCTACAAAAAAGGGAAGCAAAATGTGGTGGCAGATGCACTCTCAAGAAAGGATGAGGATGTGGAAGCATTGTTGTGTGCCATTTCTATTATCCAACCAGATTGGATAAATGAAGCAAGGGAGGAATGGAATAATGATGAAGAAGTGTGGGCACTTATTCGAAAGTTACAACAAGATTCCAGTACGTCTAGTACATTTAGTTGGCAAAATGATTCGTTATGGTACAAAGATCGTGTATACCTCTGTAAGAATTCCCAGCTAAAACAAAATATTCTTATGGAATTGCACACTTCTCCCTTAGGAGGGCACTCAGGATTTTTAAGAACTTACCACAGGGTAAAGAAGGAATTTTTTTGGGATGGCCTTAAATCAGATATTCAAAAGTTTGTGGCTGAATGTTTGGTTTGCCAACAAAATAAAGTTGAAACAATTAATACACTGGGTCTATTACAACCTTTATCCATTCCAAGCCAACGTTGGGAGGAGGTTTCAATGGATTTTATCACAGTTTTACCCAAGTCTGAGGGCAAGAGTGTCATCATGGTGGTAGTTGACAGACTTACCAAGTATGCACACTTTTGTGCATTATCACATCCATTTAAAGCTAATACAGTTTCTACTGCATTTATGGAAACAATTCAAAAGCTACATGGAAACCCAAATATTATTGTAAGTGACAGAGATCCCATTTTCACTGGAAATTTTTGGACAGAATTATTTTCTTGTCTTGGTACTCAGTTAGCTCATAGCTCAGCTTATCATCCTAAATATAATGGGAAAACTGAGATAGTAAACAAATGTTTGGAAGGATATCTTCATTGCTTTGTATATGATAAACAGACACAATGGGTCAAATGGTTGCCTCTGGCTGAATGGAGGTATAAAACTTCCTTGCATACAGCAACAAAAATGACCCCATTTATGGCACTTTATGGGTATCAACCACCATCCATCACATCATATTTAAGAGAAAATTCTAAGGTTCAAGCAGTGGAACATCACATCGAACATCAACAACAAGTCCTCCAACTCTTAAAGGATAACCTCGTGTTGGCACATAATAGAATGAAACAACA
The DNA here is from genome assembly GCA_031772625.1 of Pinus tabuliformis. Taxonomy (NCBI): domain Eukaryota; kingdom Viridiplantae; phylum Streptophyta; class Pinopsida; order Pinales; family Pinaceae; genus Pinus; species Pinus tabuliformis. The sequence goes on along the minus strand of CM062804.1, from coordinate 623,745,904 downwards.
GGCAAATCAACATCGCAGTGAAAGAAGTTTTGATGTAGGTGATTGGGTATTCCTACGGCTACAACCATATAAGCAAATGTCCCTCAAGCAAGCTAAGAAGGATAATAAATTATCACCAAAGTATTATGGTTCATACAAGGTGTTGCAAAAGATTGGTACTATGGCATACAAATTGGAGCTTCCTACAGCTTCTCGATTGCACCCAGTTTTCCATGTTTCATGTTTAAAGAAGGTTATAGGCGACAAGCTCCCAGTTCAAACAATATTGCCAGAACTTGACGAGGAAGGAAAAATTATATTGGAACCGGAAGCAGTCACAGAAACAGGAACTCGACAACTATGAAATCATTCAATTTCAGAGTATCTTATCAGGTGGAAGAACTTATCCGCTGAAGATTCCACATGGGAGGATGAGAATTTTATGCAGAAGTATCCAGAACTACTCAAGCGTTGAGGACAACAATTTTTTGAAGGAGAGGGGCATGTTGGGTCCCTATAATACTAGTGATTACCCCATTACTATTGTAGTTATACCCCTTATTAATATTGTTGTGCCCCTATTGCCCCCATATTGTTATTACTGTGCCCCATAGAATCCCTCTATTGTTATTTTTGTGGCTTTACATTATTATTGTTAGGTCAGCTGGATTATATTGTGACTCCTTAGACTCCTATATATAGAAAGGAGATTTTTTCATTTGAAACATCCAAGAATTGTTCATTTATGTAATGTAAAGTAGGTTTCCCCCTCGAAGAGGCTGAATTCTAAGGTGTTGATCTATCTTTTCTATCTTTTCTTGAGCTGGTTTCATAACAGAATTCAATAATAAAACTACAAAATTAGAACATAACTGTCAAGGAGATGAAATTATTTTTTTATATTATCCTTATAATAGTATGTATTTAGCCCCATGGGTTAGCTCAATTGATCGAGAACCCCTTGTCAAAGAACATTAATTTTCTATAAATTAGTAAATTTTAATTTCACCTAACATTTATAAATCAGTGGAAATTACGCTTTAATAATTGACCATGCACAGAGGGGGGTATGAATGGGACCAACATTGAAATTTTCTCAGTTTTTGCCTATATTCACTAAACAAAATTCAGTTTTGACGATGTTGGATACTTCCAACATACAAGGGGTCTCCCCGATGTGAAGTCCAAATTATACCTCACACTATTTGGAGTAGGATCCCCATACGGAGTATCAGCCCAGACGCCAAAACTTAAGATTCGCCTTGGTTTCAATGGATCACATAAGATATTATATGCATAAACCTTGAATAAGAAATTAAGTTGACATTGTGAAACACCAATTACAATGTGTAAAAGGAGACTTTCATGAGTAGGAGAAGCAGGTGAGTCTTTGGAAGGAAGTAATAGTACTATCCTAAGAGAGATACACGAGAGCATAAAAATATTCATTATATAAATAGTTCACATAAATATTGTTTAAAGCGAATACAACACACATTCAATTATATGATTATCAAAGCCACCAAAATAGTTCAATTTCTTCAGTACATATGAACACAACATATACTATAAAAATCCCAAGAATGGTCCTAAAACATTTTCCATACATGCATGAAAATGTGTTAGCTCATTGAATTTCAATTTGGTGAAAATCCAAGTACACAGTTACAATGATGAGGCACTAGTTCTAGTAGTGTAACATTAAGTCACTTCTTGCCTCTCCAAATAATAGTTTTCTCCCCTATGCCAAGTAGAGAATCCAAGACTAGCTCTCCAAAGGCTAAGCCTCCAAAACCCCATTGCTTGAGTTATGAGGTTTCTTTTATAACAAGGAGAATGGACTTTCATATCCCCATGACACTTGAGTTACCCTCATGACTCTTGGGCTTTTATTGAAACCTTTGGACTTCTATGCAACTCTTGAACTTCTAAATGACTTTTAGAATTCTCTAGAAGTCATTTTGTCTATATATGACTAAGTGACTTTTCATATTCCACATATCACTCATGGAATTCCACAAATGAAATTTTTTCCTCTTCTTGAGAATGCATTATTACATTCCACATGATTATTTGGCATGAAACATGGACACATTTGACATAGATATGACACTTGTACAAGTTACAACTTGAAAATTATCACATGGAGCTCATAATGAGGTGGCAATGCCAAGTTTTCTTCCTTGCTGCTTTGTCTTCAATATTCATGATAGACATGATCTATGCTTCATATTCATTAAGGATCCAATTTTTTCTTCTCCTTCACCCTCTAAAGGGTCTTTGATAAACATCAAAATCCTCTGGCTCATCATGTAATGTCATCATCTCAATCCATGATTTGCTTCATGTCCCCATGGTAACTCTCTTTTGTTCTTCTTATCCACAAGTATTTATTTATGTTTTCTCCTTGGTATCTGCTTTGAGAATCACCTTTTTGTTATAGGAAGATAATCATTTCAATTAAAAGCATCCATGATAAGGCAAAATCAGTCTTAAAATCATCTATTTTACCCTTACATAACTCATCAAATGATCGTCTTATGATAGGCCTGTGAGAGAGTTAAAAGGAGGCTTGATTAGGAGGGTGCAGTAAAACTCATCAGTGGCTAAGGAAGGATTCACTATTCATTTTTATTTAACCACACACTATGAAGAGGATATATCCTTGTTTTATGGTAGTGGGGGAAGCTAAAGGGACAAGGTGGGAAGGCTCCATATTTCAAGGTTTCACCATGCACCCTAAAGAAGAGAGAGGAAGGTTTGAAAGCATTGTTTGACTAGTCAAGGGTGAGAGGAGACCTACTTCAGCCTTACATACTATGCCATATGCTCAGGAGGAATTCCTAAACAATATTTAGTGCATAGCTCATTGGGGAAGAGGGAACATGAAAGCTTCAAGGTTCAGGACTACACTATGTGCTGAGAGGAAGAGGAGAGGAAAGCGTAGTTTGATAGTTCAAAGAAAGAGAAGAGGCTTCCTTCAACCTTCCCTACTACACCATAAAATCTAGAAGAAGAGGAAAATCAATTCTTGGGTGCATAGTGCATTGGGGAAGGGAGAAGGGTGAAGGCTTCCGCCTTTAGGACAACACCATGCACTCAAAGGGAAGAGGCTTGAAAGACAATGCAATTTTATTTTACAAGGGATCATTGTTGCTTTGGAGTGTGAATTTCATCTTAGGCTAGCACAGTTTGACCCAATAGTGGGACCATCTGGAGTGTGATTTTTATTGATGGAGGCCATAGGAAGGAAACTGCTTTACCTAAGAGGGTTTTCACTGCACTAGGAGGATAGGAGGATCTTTGTGTTGCATGTTTTGCCTTTGTAAAAGGGTGGAAGAGGTCCATGTTGTTAGATATGAGTGATTTATGTGTCTTGCAAGGAATATGTTACCAATACTCATTGTAGCAAGTCAATATAAGTACGAAGGTGTTGTCTTTGCTACAACATGGTCCAAAAATTTCACTACATTCAAATTTTGGAGCCTACCATCACTGTCGTATATAATGTGTCACCATGATCATCAAATGTCATCTCATGCTTTTATATGTGTTTCAAGTTTTCTTGAGTGGTCTAAAGTCGTGTCACATAAATTAGGTTACCTTTAGGTGAATTTCATGGTCATAACATCTTTGTTGTTGTAAATTGACACTTTTTGGTCACAGTCACACACACTTCACTCGTTGTACTTTGGGAATGAATGAAAAATGGTTTTTTGATGTATAATTATCATTTTTGAAGATTTTTTAAGTTTTCTTGATGATTTGGTATGTATCGCACATAGTTTTATGTCTAAAAATCATCATGTTTTCCCCTTTTCCTATATCCCAAACTTAGATAATTCTTTGGTTTCAGAGAAAACCCATTGAGTCTTAGAGCACATGAGTGCACTCTAAAGCCTTGATCGAGGATCCTTTGTTGTTTTAAATTTCACAATGCACCCTCCAATATCACAAAGCACACTCCTTAATCCATATTTCACCTTCCTTGTTTTGAACTGTGCCTTTTAAAAAACCAAGCCTTGCTTTGAGCACACTTCTTTGACCCAAAGGAATGCGCCCTCCTTGATTGCACTCCTTTGACCTGAAGGAATGTTCCCTCCTTGAGAGAACTCCTTTGACCTGGAGTAATGCACCCTCCTTGAGCACATGAGCACACTCTAAAGTACAAAGCTTCCTCCTTTAGCCTTCGGGAGTGCGACATTCACCCCCTTTAGTTTATTGAGTGCATGGGCACACTCCGAAGGCACAAAGTTGCATCCTTCAACCTTTCGGAGTGCGCCCTGTGCCCTCCATCTCTTCCTTGATCAGACATCACACTTGGGAATCCTGAACCCTTCCCCTTCATCCTTTGTACTTGTACCATGTGCCCTACCTTTATTTCCTCCCTCCCTTCAGCACATCAGTGCATGTTGAGGCCTTGAAGACTCCTCCTCTCAACACTGAATCGTTTTAAAGTGCACCTATGCGTCTAGAAGCTCCTTTTTCCCCTTTTGAGTGCACAAAAAAGGCATGAATAGAAAATATGCATTAAAAATGGTAGAATAGGAGATTTTTACGCTGATAGTTACTTGTCATGAGTGATTGCATATACAGGTATTCTAGAAACAACATGGAAATCTTACCCGAGGAAGATCACGGAAAGAGAAAAAACAAATGAAGCATGGAAATAACAAAGAACACACTTGAATATTGATGATAAAAGCACCCCGAAGAATCCATTGATCAAATACCCCTTGGAGAGTAGAAACATCAACAATCAAAGGTGCTTAAAGAATGAAGATACAAGTCACAACCATGTCACCACTGGAAAAAGTCCATGTCATAAGTCACTATTAGTCCTAGTCATCAAAGCTAATGACATGTCATGTTCTCATCACATGATGATGTGGAAGTCATAATTTATTGTTGTAATCACTGTAAACACAAACAAGTAGAATACCAAGATTGATGTATGAACTACACATTCATGGAAGTCCAAGGGACATGTAATACCAAAAGTCATATGTAATTAAAAAAGTCATCTGGAATTCCAAAGGTTGTAGAAGTCTAAAGGTTAGAAGAAGTTGGAAAGTCAAGAATCATGAGGATGTGAAAGGTCATGTCTTAAGTTATAAATAGATCCTCATTTCTCATGTAAAATACTTTTAACCTTGGCTTCTCCCACAAGGCATTAAAGATACATAGTTACTACTTTTAGGGATCAAGTAGTGGCTCTAACACTCCACTACTGGAGCTAGTGGTGTTCATTTCATTTATGTAACTTGGGACTTTTGCTTAATATTGAAGCCTTCCAGGAAAACACATTTTCACATATGGATTGTGAATGCTTCTAAGAATATTCTTTGAATGTTTAAAGTTCATGTTTGCTTCCATTAGTACTATATTAATTGAACTATTTCGGTTACTTCGGTGCTCCTTGTTGGAAATTTGTGGTTATGCTATAATGATCATCGCAGCCTTGTGAACTATTTCACTTGATGTTATGTGAGTTTCCATTAGGGTATTTCTATTACTTCTCTCCTATAGGCTCACTTAAATTTCCCTTTTAAATATAATAGCCTTGATACATCAGCAATTGAACATTCATAAGGCATACTAGCTTGATCATTCGAAAGGACAATCATGCTTCTCTCTCGTGCTGACAGTTAAAGCCAAGGAATATCTTTAAGTAAATGGTAGTCAGGTCATATTTTGGATGGGAATCATACACAAAATAGTGTGAGGTCTAGTTGGGACCTTATATCAGGGAGATCCCCTATATGTTGGTGGTATCCAACACTGTTAAAATTCTGGCACTAGAAGGAGGACCACATGACAAGTTGTTCCCATTGAGTCTATTTGAATCTCTTATCGTAAATGGATTTTCCCAAATCATAATTACTTAGTGTTTTTATAACCTACCTCCTTTTTTAAAATCCTCCATGTTGAAAATACTGAGGGGGGGGGCGTGAATCAATATTCCTTTTCAATCGTTATTTTTACCAGTTAAATAATTTATATTTAGAACACAAAATGAACAATAGGAGTAAATGCTTTTATTAACATAATCTTTACAATAAATCAGGTACAATATATATAAGGCTCCAACCTATTACCAAGCACCAAATTGGTCTTTTGTGAGGTTCCAACCTCTAGGGCACCAACCCTATCTTCTCAAGGCACCAACCTTGTGTTTAGGAGCACCAACTCCAAGGACACCAATCTTTCCAATTCTGAGGCACCAACCCCAAGGGCTTTGACCCTATCTTGTCAAGGCACCAACCTTGGATTTAGGAGCACCAACTCCAAGGATACCAATCCTTCCAATTCTGAGGCACCAACCCCAAGGGCTTCGACCCTATCTTGTCAAGAAATGTTTTGATTGTATTACACTGCTCTCAAAATCTTGTTCACTGTGTTCTGTCAATCTACAACTTCACTACTACATTAATGACAACCTGTCTTCATTTGAAGGAGTCTTCACAATTCTTCATATTTCCCAAAGAGAGTCTGCAAAGTTACCTCATGATGTTTTCAAATAGCCATCATGATCTACAATAGTCTTCAGACAACTTCAATGTGTCTACAATGAACTGCACTATGCTTTGCACAAAAACAACTCTCTGTTTCAAGCTTATGTTCTCATTACCACGGTAAATGCTTTAGGAGTGACTGCTTCAGGAGTAACTGCTTCAGGAGTGACTTCTTTAGAGGAGTGGCTATCACAGTTTCATATTGTGTGTTAAATTAAAAAACAACCCTGTTCATACTCAGATAATCTTCTTAGATCTGTAAGGCATCCTTTTGAAATGTTATCTTAATCACTATCAAACATAGGTTCGAGCTTTTCAATAAATAACCCAGTCAACAGAATGTGCGACCTTCCGCTTCCTTCTTCTTCCACTAGACCTTTCAGCTTCATTCTTTTCCTGCTCGACCTTTGGATTCTACTTTCATTCGCTCGACCTTTGGCTTCCTTCTTCACTTGCTCGACCTTCAGCTTACACTTTCATTCGCTAGACCTTTGGCTTCCTTTTTCTTTCGTCGGACCTTTCAACTTCCTTCTTTGCTCACTCGACCTTCATCTTCCACTTTCGTTCCCTCGACCTTTGGCTTATTTTTTCGCTCGCTCAACCTTCGGCTTTCTTTCTACTATTCCTTCAGTTTCCTCTGTCTCTTCAAGTTCCGAGTTGTTAACTTCTTTATGCTCTATTTTTATGCCCAAGATAGATACTCAGAACTGAAGCGTTTTAACTCGTTTTTATACGAGTTTCACCAATGACCAGAGGACACATCTATTGGAGGGAGGTCGACTTGTATGTATGTATATATATATATATATATATATATATATATATATATAGATATCGGAGAGTGTTTTATCCATAGACTTGATTATTCACGAAAACCATATAAGAGTTGCTATACCCACATGGAGGACCCACATGCCATGTCATCACCTTTAATCAAAATCGCAACTTTCGGAGGACTTTTACAAGTCGTTCCCATAACATAGCCAATGGTCGATTGCCCCTACTAGATGTGATATTATATTAAACTGTTTTGATAAACCCATTGGGTCCACCACTTTATCGCAATTGTAATTTCATAAGACTCCCACAATTGCAACTTTATGAAAATCCACATTAATAGAGTTCCCAACATGTCATGGATTTAATCTCGCAATCGCAACCTCATGAGAATCCCACTATCGCACCATTCAATATCACTAATATTTACATATCACCCCGTAGCGAATGCAATATTTAATAAACTATTTTTAATAATTCCATCGGGTCCACACCTCTATCACAATCAACAGCTTGACATCCATTTGAAACTTGTGATTACTGCGGATGCGATATTTTATTAATTCATGCTATATTGGTGCAATGGGTACGCAATTCTATCCCAGTCGGTGGTTGGGGGATTTACCGCAATCGTAGTTTTAGTGTGAATTTCCTTTAAGACTTGTGATGTGAAGGTTCTGATACACATGGATGCGATATTACAATAGGGCGTTACCATAACTTGTTTTTGGGTCCGCAATACATATCGCAGTCTATGGTTTGTGGGACCTTGACTGGCACACAGATTAAACCTGTCCTTCTATGATTTCCAATGCTTCCATTGTCTTCTCAGCTCCTTGTGCTTGTTTCCTTGCTTCTTCTAGTTTTGATCTAAGGGATGAGACCTCTTCCTTGTATTGACCAATCTCTGCTTCAAGTTTGTTCAAGCTCTGGTGCCTTTGTTCAAGGTGCCTTGACAAGTTATCTTCCCATTTCTTCACTTTATCAAATTGATTTGTCATGGATATGACTTCTTCATGATGCTTTCTTTTGCTTTGATGAAATTCCTTCTTAAGATTGGCAAGCTCTTCATCCCTTTCTTGTACTTGAAGCTTGACAAAGTCAACTTTCTTCCTTGTTTGGTCTTGGTCACCAGCTAGTGCTTTTTAATTTAGTTCCTCGTTTTCCTTTTTCAAATTGATAATCTCTTCCATCGTAGCCATAAGTTTCGTGAGGAGATCTTCTTCAAAACCTTTTTCATTCTCTTCATCTTCTAGGTCTTCTTTAGCCTTGATGTCATCATTCTCATTTTCAGCTTCTATGATGGGTTCTGGATTTCCTTCTTGGTTTCCATCATCTTTTTGACTAGTGGTCATGGTCAATGCTCCTTTTGAGTGAAGGTCATGAAGTTTTTCCAATATACCCTTTGCTGACGAACATTTTCCTAAATTGTTATTTATAAAATCAAGTAGCCCATTCAAGATTTCTTTCATTGCTCTTGTATTATGTTCATTGTATTCTCCATCCATCATGCTATAATAATCACCGATTTCCAAACTTCAATACCTTGAGTCTTTAAGAAATTCCTCATTCTTGCTTCCCATATATCAAAGTTTCCATTGAACCATGGATCCTTCACAAATTGATTGACTTCTATTTCAGTGGTAGAGGGAGACACATCTTTAGGAGGATTGGAGACTTTCTTCCTTGGCTTTGCCATTTTTGTTCTAATGATCAACCTTCAGGCTGTTCTACTTTGAGTGAAGGCACTGGCTCTTATACCAATTGTTGGAAATACTGAGAGGGGAGTGGGGGGGTGAATCAGTATTCCTTTTCAATTGTTATTTTTACCAGTTAAATCATTTATATTTACAACACAAAATGAACAATAGGAGTAAATGCTTTTATTAATATAATCTTTACAATAAATCAGGTACAATATATATAAGGCTCCAACCTGTTTCCAAGCACCAACTTGGTATTTTGTGAGGCTCCAACCTCTAGGGCACCAACCCTATCTTCTCAAGGCACCAACCTTGTGTTTAGGAGCACCAACTCCAAGGACACCAATCCTTCCAATTCTGAGGCACCAACCCCAAGGGCTCTGACCCTATCTTGTCAAGGCACCAACCTTGGATTTAGGAGCACCAACTCCAAGCACAAAAATCCTTCCAATTCTTGGGTGCCAACCCTAATGGCTTCAACCCTATCTTGTCAAGAAATGTTTTGATTGTATTACACTGCTCTCATAATCTTCTTCATTGTGTTCTGTCAATCTACAGCTTCACTACTACATCAGTGACAACCGGTCTTCATATGAAGGAGTCTTTACAATTCTTCATATTTCCCAAACTTAGTCTACAAAGTTACCTCATGATGATTTCAAATAGCCATCATGATCTACAATAGTCTTCAGACAACTTCAATGTGTCTACGATGAACTGCACTAAGCTCTGCACAAGAACAACTCTTGGTTTCAATCCTTTGTTCTCACTATCACGGTAAATGCTTCAAGAGTGACTTCTTTAGAGGAGAAACTGTCACGGTTTCATATTGTGTGTTCAATTAAAAACCAACCCTGTTCATACTCAGATAATCTTCTTAGATCTGCATAGTGTCCTTTTGAATTATTATCTTAATCACTGTCAAACACAGGTCCGAGATTTTCAATAAATAACCCAGTCAACAAAATGTTCGACCCTCGGCTTCCTTCTTCTTCGGTTGGAACTTTCGGCTTCCTTCTTCGCTCGCTCGACCTTTGGCTTCCTTTTTCTCCCGTTGGACCTTTCGTTTTCCTTCTTTGCTCGCTCAACCTTCAGCTTCCACTTTCGTTTGCTCGACCTTTGGCTTCCTTTTCCTTCCACTAGACCTTTTGGCTTCCTTCTTCACTCACTCGACCTTTGGCTTCCACTTTCATTCACTCGACCTTTGGCTTCCTTTTTTTCTCGCTCAACCTTCGGCTTTCTTTCTACTATTCCTTCAGCTTTCTCTGTCTCTTCAAGTTCACAAGTTGTGAACTTCTTTATGCTCTATTTTTATGCCTGAGATAGATACTCAAAACTGAAGTGTTTTAACTAGTTTCTATACGAGTTTCACCAATGACCAAAGGACACGTCTATTGGAGGGAGGTTGAATTGTATATTAAAAAATATATATCGGAGAGTCTTTTATCCATAGACTTTATTATTCACAAAAACCATATAAGAGCTGCTATACCCACATGGAGGTCCCACATGCCATGTCATCACCTTTAATCAAAAGCGCATGTATCAGAACCTTTAATCAAAATCGTAGTTTTAGTGTGAAATTCCTTTAAGACTTTCAATTTGAAGGTTCCAATACATGCAAATGCGATATTACAATAGGGCAGTTACCATAACCTGTTTTCGGGTCCACAATACATATCGCAGTTTATGGTTTGTGGGACTTCGACTAGCACATGGATTAAAACAGCCTTAACCCTCATATTTGACTTTGATATAAGAGTTGAATATGAGATCGAGTGCGGGACTTCAGCCAAGATTAAGGAAACTCGTACTCTCCTACGCCCGTAGTTGTTAATCACCGTCGATCTAATAGATCTATCGATCTGACGATCTAGATCTATTCCTCCTCCATTCTTATTCTGCCATTAATATCCGTTGATCTAATGTATATGTTGATCTGATGATCCAGATCAATTTCTGCGATTCACCTGCCTCAAGCACTTGGGTTTGATCTCCACCGTTCATTTCTTGACTCTATTATATTGCAATTGGGGGTTTGAGCAATGTTTAAATAACTTAATATAATAGAACTTCTAATAACGTGACAATATAATTTCTCTAATAAATCACCAATATCTTAACTCCTCCCTATAAACTACTTCCAGTAGCACTTACCCTTTGGCATATGTGATAACCTACTTCTCTTCCTCCAATAACTTACTTCTTTGATGGATTTCTATAAACTCTTCATCTTACTCTTTGGCTTCATGATGGCTGTTGGTACTATTTTATTGCTATTCTTTTCTTCTAAAAATCCATCATTTATCTATCATTTTCTTCCATAAACCCCTCATAGTCCATTTAAATTGATTAATGAAGCATTATAATTGTTATTTTACATTAAATTTAATTTATGGATTTTTATGTTAAAAATTGGAAATTTTCAACAAAATTACGGGATGTCATGACTTCCTGTAATTGGTTTATGTTGTGACACGTGGCATGGCAGGAAAATCGGAACAGAAGATAAGGACGTGATCTAGGATGTACATACATGGTGGAAAATCTATTTAGCATCGAATTTGGAGCTCTTGAGTACATGGTCAATGCTGGTCAAACCCAGCCTTTTTGGTTGTAAAAGCAACAAAAATCTGAAGTTACCTAAATTGATTTCGTTTTGTTTTAGAAATCAGTTAGGATTAGGAAAAACGAAAATAGCCTTTTTTATTGTAAAAGCAGAAACATCTTAAGTGATAATGAATGTACATTTGGTTGTAAATTTTAATAAATAAGAGGAACGCTGGTAAGGAAAAGAGATTAGACAAGAGCAGACTTGAGACTGTAAACGTATTCCAAAACTCTATTTTGAATTTAATCGATTCTCAGAACTTAATCAAAAGGCAGAATTTCATATGGTGTTTATGACTTAGCGTTCCTATCATCTGAAGTTTTCAAAAGTGTACCATCAAAACGTGGAAGGGCCCTACGTGAAGATTGGTACACTTTCGTTTCTGTTTCATAGGATTTAGTCTTCGATCTAAATAGTGTTTGATGTTATTTCATTGCTTGTGAGTTGATCAGTTTGATTAGAAGTTCTTGCGATTGTTATTTTATGATTCATAGTAGTACCTTGGAAATTCAATTGCAAAATTATTGAATCAGACTTTGTAAAAGGTTTAATTGAACATTGAATTTCAAGATATTTCTATGGACTCTGTTTTCACGAATTTGATCTTTGGTATGCTTAGTGTGTTGTCTTGAAAGAGTTTTTTTGAATTATTTCCTTGTAAGAGGATTGAGAACTCAGACGAGTAACACTCTATTTTTAGAACAGTTAATTAAATTAGATGATATAAGTGTTTAAATTGTGAAAGGAAACATATTTCAATCTCTTGTAAAAGAGTGTTGTAGCCTGTCACAATAAACACTTATTTAGATAGATGAGATCCTTTTAGGTCTATAAACTTTAGACACATGCCTCTAAGTTTAACTACCTTGGTTGACATTAAATTTAGTGTAATCTAGACCCCTGGATTGGTCTCTACATTTTGGCGCCATTGCCGGGGAGGCGCAACTAGAGGATTTCTAAAAAAAAAAAAAAAAACAAACAAAAACATAGATTTAATTTTAATTGATCATTTTAGAAGTCATGTTTACTTATGTCTAGATCTAGAGATAATAAAGGTAGATTCATAAAATCCCCCCATCCAAAAACTAATCCACCACTAGGAGCAGACCCTTTAGGAAAAATTGAACACACAACACCAGCTGGGAAAGTCACCATACAAAAATTAGAGGATAAATAGAAATCAAGGCAAAGACTCACACTCATTGAGAGACAAATTATATTGGCACACGAATCACAAAAGAAACATCTCCCTGAATCCTCTATAATAAGAGAAAGTAGCAAAATAACTCAACAATCTCTCCTTGAACCTACTGATTTTGAAAAATCTCAAGAAGGAGAAAAATCACTAGAACAACTTCTCTTTGAAACAAGTGACACTGAACAAGAAATTAAATCAACAGAGGAACCTATGAAAATGGCTGAAGAAGGAGGAGGATCAGCAAGAAGACCACAAAATCAAGATCGAAGAGAGGAGGAAGAGTCAACCTTTAAATTTCCTATTCAAGAACCAGGAGAAAATTATGATGAGGAAATAAAAATGAAAAACATACCTCCATCTGTGTTACCAAACTTTTATGGCATGGCTTCAGAAGATCCAGATTCATTCTTGTTTGAATTTGACATAGTATGTTGAACATATGGTTACACAGATGATTCCCATAGGCTTAGACTCTTCCCAGCAACATTAAAAGCATCAGCATTAAGATGGTTCATGGGACTTGGTGAACATGCAATAACTGATTGGGATGGCATGAGAAAAATATTCCTAAGGAAAGATTCTAAAGATGATATCTTTAGAATGAATCAACAAGAGGATGAAAGTTTAGAGGAGTATTTGGAATGATTTGTTTACAATTTACAAAAATCAAAACATAGAACCATGTCTCTTGATCTGATTCGAACAATATTTTTGAAGGGCATTCGAGAGGAATACTTAGATGATCTTAATTTGATGGGCAAAGGTGATATTTCCACTTTACCTTTCGAAGAAATTGTTGATTTATGTGAAAAGTATTCAAGGAGCAAAGCCAGAAATGGAAAAAGAGCTCTATCATCTAAAGCCACAAAATTTGCTTCAGCAAGTGTCACAAGGGCTGAAATAGGAAAATTGTTAGAAGAATTCAAAACAGATCTATTAAGTACCTTAGGAAATCAAATTGACACTCTGAAAGCAAAGAAAAGACAAGAAGAGGAAGATCAATTAATTGTTGTCTTTTGTCCAAAATGTCGAAAGAAACATGCTCTGAAAGACTGTCGATTAGAAAACGTTCAAGTTTGCACCTTTTGTACTGAAAATCATGATATATTTCATTGCTCTAAAGTCAAGATTTTGCAGAATTGTAATGTGGAAGCTAACACAGATATGGAGAATGTGTATTTCATGGGCGCTAAGAGACCGTGGCAACCAAGACCTCCACCTCCAAGTATGTTTCCGAACCAAAATTTGCAATTTCCTGCACAAGATTAGATGTATGTTCAAAATTCTTGGAATGTACCCATGCCATGGCAACACCAAAATTACCCACAACAACAATGGAAACCATTCCAGCAATACTCTCAACAATATCAACCATACCAACCATATTCTCAGCCATATCAACAGTATCATCAGCCATATTTACAATATCCTCAAACATATCCTCAGCAGCAAGTTGTTTATCAACCCCAAAACACTCAACACGCATTTCCGGCTCCTTCACCAATAAATCCACCTCAATTACAACTTCCATCTAACCAACCTCCTAGACCCACTCAGATTCCTGCTCAACCTGTACCAAATCCAAATAAGAGATCAGAGAGACCATCTTACAGTATAGATGAGGGACCATCATATCCCACATTACCTTTACAAAATATTGCGCTGAGGTCTGGTAAGGTACTTCAAAAAGAACCTCCAATAGCTAAAAAACAAGAAGAAAACGAAGAAAATGAAAATGAAACTCCAACTCAAAGGAAACAAAATGATGACATCAAAAATAAACAAATGCAACCGTTGCATCCATCACCTTTTCCAGAAAGATTGTTCCAAGTAAAACCTCCCATGTCTATACCATAGTTTGATGTTTTAGATGAGCTAAAGAATGTCTATATAAAAATTCCACTATTACAAGCCATAAAATACATTCCGATATATACTAAAGCAATCAAAGAACTTAGGATTGATCAAATTGAAACGTGCAAATGGGCGACAAAATGGTACACTCAGAAAAAAGTTCTCAAAGAAAAATATAAGAATATATCACATGAGTTCCAAGTTCAGAAGAATGCCCAAGTTCAGACGAATATAGATGTATTGCTACAAGCAGCAAAGGCACAAGCAGGAATAGAATATAAAGGGAGCACATCAAGATTAGCATGAGGACATGCCAAATCATTGAGTTTGGGGGAGATGTTGGTACTATTTTATTGCCATTATTTTCTTCTAAAAATCCATCATTTATCTATCATTTTCTTCCATAAACCCATCATAGTCCATTGAAATTGATTAATGAAGCATTATAATTGTTATTTTACATTAAATTTAATTTATGGATTTTTATGTTAAAAATTGGAAATTTTCAACAAAATTACGGGATGTCATGACTTCCTGTAATTGGTTTATGTTGTGACATGTGGCATGGTAGGAAAATCGGAACAGAAGATAAGGACGTGATCTAGGATGTACATACATGGTGGAAAATCTATTTAGCATCGAATTTGGAGCTCCTGAATACATGGTCAATGCTGGTCAAACCCAACCTTTTTGGTTGTAAAAGCAGCAAAAATCTGAAGTTACCTAAACTGATTTCGTTTTGTTTTAGAAATCAGTTAGGATTAGGAAAAACGAAAATAGCCTTTTTGATTGTAAAAGCAGAAACATCTGAAGTGATAATGAATGTACATTTGGTTGTAAATTTTAATAAATAAGAGGAACGTTGGTAAGGAAAAGAGATTAGACAAGAGCAGAATTGAGACTGTAAGCGTATTCTAGAACTCTGTTTTGAATTTAATCGATTCTCAAAACTTAATCAAAAGGCAGAATTTCATATGGTGTTTATGACTTAGCGTTCTTATCATCTGAAGTTTTCTAAGTGTTCCATCAAAACGTGGAAGGGCCCTACGTGAAGATTGGTACACTTTTGTTTCTGTTTCATATGATTTAGTCTTCAGATTTGAATAGCATTTGATGTTATTTCATTGCTTGTGAGTTGATCAGTTTGATTAGAAGTTCTTGCGATTGTTATTTTATGATTCATAGTAGTACCTTGGAAATTCAATTGCAAAATTATTGAATCAGACTTTGTAAAAGGTTTAATTGAACATTGAATTTCAAGATATTTCTATGGACTCCATTTTCACAAATTTGATCTTTGGTATGCTTAGCGTGTTGTCTTCAAAGAGTTTTTGTGAATTATGTCCTTGTAAGAGGATTGAGAACTCAGACGAGTAACACTCTGTTTTTAGAACAGTTAATTAAATTAGATGATCTTGTAAAAGAGTGTTGTAGCTTGTCACAATAGACAGTTATTTAGATAGATGAGATCCTTTTAGGTCTATAAACTTTAGACATGTGCCTCTAAGTTTACCTACCTTGGTTGACATTAAATTTAGTCTAATCTAGACCCCTGGATTGGTCACTACAATGGCTTCTCCTCTTTACTCTTTCTCCTCTTCTGATGGCATCCGATATCTTTCCTCCTTGGTTCCACTATTTCCATTATGTCTGTATTCAATCCTTGGATTCTCCATGAGAAATATTATGATAAATGGGAATCAATGGGCAACCACACATGTCACAATAATTTTCCATCACAAACACTACCATATTGACATCAATGATAACCTATATGAACAATCTCCCCCTTTGTCATTGATGGAAATACTCTTCTTCTCTCCCCCTTTGACATCAATGAAAATGGAGTGCACAAGGACTCCCCCTGTCGAACTACTCCCTCTGTCAAACTGCTTTTGTTCTTTATGAATATAATAATGTAATGGGTATGTTACTCCCTCTGCCGTGGTGCTCTTATTTTTACACAAGATAGAAGGATTTCTACCTCATCATTAACTAGCACATTATCCCCTCTTCATGTCTTAGAACTTGTTCATAATGCTTTCAACAATGCTTAAATATGCTCCACTTCAATGCTTCAAAACAAACTCCAAATAGTCATACACCAAATGTCCAAGTCCAATATTTTTATGCTTCTACACTGTATTCTGTTGTCTCCACAGTCAGAATTAAGAGGCCTTCACAGTCCGAATCAAGAGAAAATTCCACTGAAATTGTCATTCTCTCTATCTTTCTTCAAATCAGGATTCCTTTGTATCTTTGTGCTTCTCCTTAAGTTGCTGAGCTATATTCGACATCACAACATTCTCCCCTTTTTTTAATATATAATCCTTGACTGTCTTTTAAATTCTTTCTACTGGTTGACAACATTTTGCAATGCTTCAATTATGCTAGATTCTTCCAACTACTCTTGCTTCAAGCTCCATTCCCATATGTAATTGTTTGTTTGAAGGTTGCCTCTATTACTATCCTTGATTTACTTGTTCTCACATCATATCCCTGAGTCGTGACATTCAACTTCTGTAATACCAACAACATAGTTATTTTCCCTATTTCTCTAGCATTGGATAACCTTATCTGCTGCTCCAATTTATTCTTAGTGATCAAATGGAAAACATCTTCAACAACAGTCCAAATAATGCTTACAAGATCATGTTCTTCAATGTAGTGCTCCTGAGAAATGATCTTTATCAAATAATGATTGTTAATATAGCTCATCAAGGATTTCATAAGGACCGTTTCACGAATAGCTTCTGCAATAATGACCAAGAATCACAGGTGACCCCCATCCGTATGCATCATCCCTTTTTTTAGATTCTTCCCATCAAATTCTTAGATTGTCGAAGATCAGTCAATAACATGTGTTGTTGGCTGGAGAGTTCAAGGGACTTTCGTATTGTATTTGCTTCCTTCTCCATACTTGTGTAACTTTCTTATCTGGCATAGTTATATCTTGAGAAGGTGCCCAAATCAAGTTACAATTACATGCCATAAGACCAATGTTGTGACACTTGAATCATTCTATGTTGTTCATGAATAAGAATTCATGACTTCTTCTTGCGAAATTTCTTCTCGGAGATTGACGGGGATCATTATAAACCCTACAATCTTTTTCCATGTGTCCAAAGTTTATACAAGAATAATAATAACCAAGAAATAAACTTTGGTACTTGGGAGATGGAGATTTCCTTGATGTACTTCTGAAGCCTTTCTGCCTTGGGATTCCTTGATAGTATTCATCACCTTTTGTATTCTTGACATCACCTGCAAGTCTTCTTGGAGCGGAATTTCTTCCATTGTTTCCTTGACTCTTCTCCTTGCCTTTGCTGGAAATGGGAGCATCAACATTTATTTCTAGCTTCCTCACATCCTTTTTTGTTTGAAGTATGGTCACCTTTGCTTGAGGATTCACCTTCATAACCAAGACTTGATTTATCAAATGGATATCTTTGAATATCTCATCCTTGGATGCGCGGACCGCAACAATCAATTTCCTGATTTATGTTGTAGCTGTGGCATCCTCCATAATGTTTAACTCTGGAACTGAATTGCACATCCGCATTATTGTTGTTTCCAGGCCCTAACTTTGTGCTTTCAGCTCTTCCTTTTCTTTAAGATCCTCAACCTTCTCCACGAACATCTTCTTATTGTTTACCTTGAATTCACTGATCACTGCCAATGTACGCTGCTCTCTGATCCTAAGATCATCTAAAACCCCCTGATACAGTGCATGGAGAGTATGAAGTGGCAGTGCGGCTAAGTTCACCCCAATGTTTTTTATTGTGCTTAACAAAGCGCGGTCCTCCTCTGAATCCGTGTAAACAGATCCTTCTAGTGAGGATATGACTCTAAGGTGCAGAGTCCATTCTAGCTCCAGAACCTTCTCACTTCCTTGCGCAAGCCTCACTTGCACCTCACTCGCTTTCCCAACGCTTGCTCGAATTTGGCCTATTTGGATCTGCAGCTCATGCAAATCCTTCTGGACGCTCCCTAGCCTTTTCATATACCATTGTTCAAACTTCTACCACAACGTTGTTGTGGTGTCTCTGATTTTGTCCCCAATTTCATCTAGATACCCTCCTATGAGGATCATTGGGTCAATGCACACTTGTTTATCGGATTTGTGCTTCTTCCTTGGCCCATCAGTTGTCTCCTTACTGCACTTATTCAATGTGAAGGGAGTGTAATGCTCCTTTCCCCTGCCTCCTTCCTACTCTGACTGTTCTTGCTCATCTATATGCTAGGAAGCCAATTCTATGACTTCCTCTGTGTCATTGCGCTCTGTCTCAGCACGCTCTTTCACAGCGTGCTCTTTTTCAGCAGCAACTTCTTTCTTTCTCTACTCATCCAATGCTCATGCCACTTTCTATGCTACTTCTTTTCACTTTTTTACAACTATCACCTGCACAGAAGAGCTTTCTCCACCCTTACTGGTACATGCACCAATGTCTGTGGGTTCACGCCACTCCACTGGCCAACTCTCCACAATCACTTACACATATGTTTATAATACTAAGTAAGGCAACTTGTTCCATATATGTTTAGGGTTCCTCCTCACCCTGATTGATATGTTATGTAAATCGGCCTTGGACTCTGCGAAGGCCCTCAACTACTCGAACAAGGTTGGAGACAACCTTAGATGCTGACTGATTATGGTGCGGAGGTCCATTTCAACTAGTATCCAGAAAATCTTAGACTCCTTGATTCTTTCTGGATCCTTTGTCGACCACAGGGAAGTGAACTTCACTGCCTCTGGTAAATTTTCTTCCTCTGGAGGAAATTGACTATCCTCCAGAAGGTGCCACACTACTAGTAAAATTAGCAATAGGAGCTAAGCATAATGAAAGGGCTTACTATCCTCCTGTGCTTTGTGGTAGTTCACGAGGAATTCCTTACATAAATACTGTGCCCAGTTATATTGTACTCCCTTCGTGCACTAGGCAGCCAATGACACTACAGGCACTGGGACTTTGTCCACACGGCATTTCCTCATAATTTTTCCTGCTAAAATTTGGGCAGCAAACTACACCACCTAGTCTTGAATGGAACGAATAGAATATCCACGTGACTTCTTGATTAAACCAAATTCATCCTTCATCTTATTTTCTAGTTCCTTTTATCCACTTTTCCCTCCAAACTCCTTGGCATGGTTCGCCCCTTTATAGGCATCTTTGTAATCCCATGGATGAGCATATCTATGATAGGGATGGGTTCACTGAACCATAAGCACCCATCATTCCCCAGCACGAGAAGATGGCACACACACACAGTGTTGATAATTGACTTGTGAAAGTGTGGTACGCAAATCATGTGTAGCAACCCAGCATGCTCAACACCTTTGACCCATTTCATGGGTTCTAGCTGCTTAACCCTACTTTATTCATAATATATCTTTGTCATGTATTTGTTAGTATCCAAATGAGGGAATTTATCGTGGTCTGTGACATCCAAATCCTCTATCTTCAGCACTGGAATGCGCGCTATGACCACACCTTAAAAGTCAACCTATTCTGGTAACAAGGGCATCGAGACCATAAATTTTCCTGAGTCCGGATCTTTGGTGACTTTCATCTTCCATTTCCATGGAGGGATATACTCTGGGAGCCATGTGATAGGCTCACCCTCCTCAACATCTAATTCCTTCACTCCATCACGAAATTCTTCTTCCTCCAGGTCCACGATTTTTTTCGGTTGATTATCCTTCTTTTCCTTCTGTTGAACCTCTAGGTTCTTCCTCGATGAATACCTCACTAGTACAGATTTCTTCTGCTTCCCCTTACTAACTGATTTCTATGGCCTAGGTGACCTCAGCACTGTCTGCACAGCAGGCACAGCTTCCATAGATACAACTTCAGGACTTCTGCTTGAGAAACAGTGGCTTTCGAACTGACTGGAGCAGACATTTATGCGAGAATAATCATCTAGTTAATTTCAGGCAGCGCTGCAAATGTCGAACTGGAAACTAAGTCCTCCTAAACCTTATGATTCATACATCTAGAACATGAGGGCTCATACACAGTCGTTAGAATGCAAAGTGTTCTTCGGCAGACCAACATGCCCAATTTATAGGAGGTTTTGAATTCAAATCTGACCATTCCCTCCATTTTTTTATCATAAATGTGTCTTTGACAGCAGATCTCCAAAGATTTTTTTCCATAAATAGCACCTACCTGCTCCTCCTAATGTGATTTTTTCCATCAAATTGTGAACAGTGACTCCAATGGCTACTTTTGGACCCATTTTCAAAGTACCGTTCTTCATGGCACAGCTCATTTAGTGCAACTTCACCTGCTGCACTCCTTTCTTCCATCGTGCAGCCTCCCTACTATGATTTTCTCCTCTTTGTGTAGCATAGTTTATAATGTCGCAATCCCTTGTAGCTACCTAGATTAATAAGAATGTCCTACTACCATATAGTCATTGCGCAGGGGTAGGATCCCCTATATACAACTTCAACCTACTTCCATTCACTTTCCCAAGGAATGGATCCTCATTCAGCTTCACGAGATGAACTATACCACCATCCATGATCTCCTTAAAAACATATGGCCCCAACCAATGCATTTGAAATTTCCCTGGAAATTTTGTGAACTGGTTGTCATATAGTAGCACTAAATCATCCACCTTGAAAGTGTGCATCTTAATATGCCTAACATGCCATGCTTTCTCGCGTTCCTTATGTACTTGCTGGTGAAATCCTGCAAGAAAGCGGTCCTCTTCTAATACAATAAATGTGTGAGCCGTTCCTTTAGGGTCTCATGCTCCACCATCTCTATCAAAGTTGCAATACTTAGACTTGGCATAATATACTCCATTGGCACCGCTGCTTCAATCCCATAGACCAGCCTAAACGGTGTTTGGCTTGTCAACTTCTTGCAGGTCATCCTGTATGCCCATAGAACTTTAGGGACGTGCATATCTGAATCATTCCTCTGGGCGTTGTAGGCCTTTTTCAGTGCATTCTCCAAGATTTTGTTAAATGCTTCTGTTGTGAAACCAGATCACAAAATGATAGAAAAGATAGATCAACGCCTTAGAATTTAGCCTCTTTGAGGGGGAAACCTCCTTTACATTACACAAATGAACAATTCTTGTATGATACAAATGACAATACCTCCTTTCTATATATAGGAGTCTAAGTGGTCATAATATAATCAGAGCCGACATAACAATATTAATGTAAGGGCACAATAATAACAATAGTGGGCTTCTATGGGGCACAATAATAAAAATATGGGGACTAAATGGGCACAACAATATAATAAGGGGGTTGTACTAATAAGAATAAGGGGTTACACTAGTAGTATAGGGACCTAACATGCCCCTCTCCTTCAAAAAGTGTTGTCCTCAACGCTTGAGTAGTTCTTGATTCTTATGTATAAAATTCTTGTCCTCCGATGTGGAATATTCAACAGGTAAGTTCTTCCACTTGATGTGATACTCTGAAATTGATTGATTTTGTAGCTGTCAGGTTCCTTTTTTGTGACTACTCTAGGCTCCAATATGATTTTTCCTTCCTCGTCAAGTTCTGGCAATATTGTTTGAATTGGGATCTTCTGCAACTTTTGAATGAGTGGCCACACTTCTTCGTCCTTCTTCCATTCATACCTTGTTTCGTTTATCCAATCTGGTTGGATAATAGAGATGGTGCACAACAATGCTTCCACATCCTCATCCTTTCTTGAGAGTGCATCTGCCACAACATTTTTCTTCCATTTTTTGTAGATGATTTCAAAGTAACCCAACATCTTTGTGACCCATTTTTGTTTCTCTTCAGAGGATAAATTTTGTTCTAAAAAGTATCTAATACTATCATGATCCGTTTTTACCTTGAAGTGTCTTCCCATTAGCTAAGGTCGTCATTTCTTAAGTGCGTGTAGTATTTCCAAAGCCCTTTTTCTCTTTTTTCTTCCAATTGTTGTGGTGTAACCCTTGTAGGTTGTGGAAGGCTAGGAGAAACAACAGTTCCATATTTATAGTTGTGAGGGGTAGACTTCCTTATTGCCATAAAAAAAATTTCCATTTTTCTTGCCAACCTGAATGCCTTCTACAATGGATCAGGTTCCCAAAGACGAACCTCATTTTGAAGGCTATCCTTTAAAGTCCCTATGAAGACATCAACCATTTTCTTCTCTGGAATATCATTTACCCTTATATTCAATTTTTGGAAGTCCTCAATGTGTTGTACAATTGAACCCTTTTGTTTGAGATTTATCAATTGGCTAAAGAAGGTGTTTCTCTTTGTTTCCTCATAATGTGCTATCATTTCCTCCGTGAAAATTGACCACGTGACAAGTGGTTTACGAGAACAAAGCCCTTTATACCATAAAAATTGATTCAATTCTAAATAATTAGATGCAATACATACCTTTTGTAGCAATGGTACACCATGTAGATCAAAATATTTTTCCATATGTAGTATCCAATTTACCGGATTCTTTCCATCAAACTTCCTCATCTCGCTTTTTCTTGATTTTAAGAGCTCAATTTTGAAACAACTGTAAATTTGTATTTTCAGATTGTTAAGTTCTTAACTTTCTTCCTACAGTATCTCTTTGAGTTCTCTTTCTAACCCCACAAGTCTGATCATAATTTGATTATCCAAGAAATATTTATACCAAATCTCCCATGGTTACCTGATTATAGACAAGTTTAGTAGAGAGAACTTGTATGACATGCCACGTCTCACTGTTTTGACCTTAGTACCTGAAACTAATATACGGAAAACCAAAGGAAGTCCTCTTTTTCAAACTTCTTCCGAAATTTCAATCTAATGCACAAAACAAAAGTTATGACGATTTTCCCAAGGTGACCTGTTTGGAATGTAATTCAGGTGTCTACAAAAACCCTAACTTCCTCAGATTATATCTCCGAAAATATAGCGAGATAGGATCTGAAATTTGGAGCCAAGATTTAGAACACTTTTTTCTCAAATGGATTTTTTGTTTAGGTTTTGAAACTTCGTAGAGAAAAGTTGTAGTGAAAATTCCATGATGACCTGTTTTAGATGAAATTCTGGAGCTTGCAAAAACCCTAAGTTCCTCATATCATATCTCCGAACATATAGCGAGAACAAATATGAAATTCGAACGTGAGGTTCAGCATGATATTGTCTCAAATTTGTTTTTTTTAACTTCTGAAAAGTCGCAGAAACAAATTTATAGCGAAAATTCCACAATGACCTATTTGGAGCAGCAAAACCCTAGAATCCAAAGCTCTGATACCAAATGTTATGAAGCCAACTCACAAAAATATAGACAAGATAAATCAACGCCTTATAATTCAGCCTCTTCAAAGGGGAAACCTCCTTTACATTACACAAATGAACAATTCTTGGCTGACACAAATGACAAGACCTCCTTTCTATATATAGGAGTCTAAGTGGTCATAATATAATCAAAGCAGACATAACAATAATAATGTAAGGGAAGAATCCCAACAGGAAGGCACGATGGTAATTTTGTTTCAATGGGTTACTTCGTAATGGAGGCATCGCTCTCTACCTCCCTGCCCTAGGTCATCAGTCATTTTATTACTATTCTAGGAATGACGCACTATCTTCTAGGGCAGCTGGCTCCCGGATGGATGAACAACTACTTGACTATACCTCTGGCTCCCTTTCTGCTGAGGATATTTGGGTCAATTTCACTCGACCGGTTCCAGCTTTGACTATGCCGGTGATAGCCAGTTTACCGGTCACAAGGGTTGAGGCAGTTATAACTCAAATGGAAGATATAGAGGTCTCACCGCAGACACTATAATCAACTCTGCCCCCGACAGTTACGAAAGGAATATTTATTCCAAAAGAAGGCCCAGAGTTACCTTTCCTACCCATTCCCTCCCCTTCAAACCTAAATTCATGGTCGCAAGCTTTCCTAGCAGCAACAAATACCCAAGGCAGAGCGGGGGTTTTTGGAGCAGGACTGAGCAATTTGGGACAAACAACACAAGTATTGCTGCTTGAACAAGTTGGAATCCTTGGGACTGCCCCTTTTTTATATAGCTTTCTAACCAGTCGGCTCAGCCCCTCCTTTAAGATGCTTCATAGGCATTCCCAGACAGGATCAAGCTTCAGAAGGGAATCGGTCTAATTCTAAGGACATTGGCCTCGAGGAAGGAGAGAAAGCATCCAAGGTGAACCCAAAGCAACCAAAAAAATCAAGGAATTCAAAAATCAGAGAAAGGGATAGGAGGTTAATCTTTGGAGAAGGAATCTCAATGGCACAAGCAGCCCGGAGAGAACAGTGTTAGTTGGAAGGGTGAGAGGCCGAAATTACTACCCGATGTGCCTTCGAAAGTGGACAACAGAAATTTGGGGGAACCTTCTCATACAACTTCCAGGAATTCTCTCACTCTCCAGGGGTTGGTTTTTGATGATTTTCACTCATCCAGACTAGGCAGATTGGTTTCTCACATGCTATTGGCACATTGAGATGACACTAGTGCTATTGAAGCGATGGATGCCAATGTTTGACCCAGAAAAGGAAAACCATGGAGTAGGGCCAATCTGGGTCCAATTTTCTTCTCTCCCGTTACAGTTTTGGGGGGAAGAGATCTTCAAGGTAATAGGAGATGATTTTGGGGTCTATCTGATCATGATAGAACCTACCAAGACACAGGCTGCCTAGAATTGGCACGTATTCTAGTGCAACTAGATACCATAGAAGGTCTGGTAGAGAGCTACCTACTTCAGATGGGAGACATTAGTCGGAGGAAAATATTAGATTATGAAGGCATTCCCTTGCGTTGCCGCAAATTTAACGAAGTGGGGCATTTATATAAAGACTGTCCAAGAATCTCTGGACAAAATCAGATCCAGGCCAAAGCATTGGTCTTAACCTCCACTCAAACTATGGATTCACATTTCATTTCTCCAATGGAACTCCATGAAAGTTCTCCACCATCTTACCGAACTCCACAGTAGGCTGCAGCTCACCAACCTGCAAAGGCATCAGCTCATCCCCCTTCCAAAACCCAAGACAAGGCTTTCGCGGGTACTCCTTCCTCCACTCTTCCTCATATTTCTCATTCTATTGAAGGTTCAATACATTTATCTTCTTCATTGAATTATGTAGTCTCTCAATCTAAAGTAAATAAATTATGTTCCTCAGTATGTCCTATTTCCGCTACCCCCCCCCCCCCCCCTTCATAGTATTCCCCCATTCCCCAACCCTCTGTGGATAGGACCACCTTCTCGTTCGATTATCGCCCACTATCAAGTGGGCTGCACCAATATTTCCTCAGATCCCTCCCTGCTACACCCCCCTCAGTCCTAGGCCTAGACCGTGACCCCTCTCCTTCAATTATTCTCAAACCCCCGCGTGGTCGTCAATAAAAAATTTCTAAGGCTATTAAAAGGGCTAGTGTTGAAGTATCCTCTGGGGTCCAATCCCTAATCGACTAGGTTCTTAGAGAAAAGAGCAACCCTCACTCCTCTCCCCCATGATCTGTCTTTCCTTTAATTGGAGGGGTCTAACCAACCCAAACAAAAAACTGGCTCTTAAGAGGCTCTGTCAGCCTGAAAAGTTGGATGTTATTTTCCTTCAAGAAACTCTGGGGGATGGTCACTAGATAAATAAGCTTCTCTTAAGTTTTCTCCCAAATTGGGAATTCCATTTTCTGGATATGAAGGGTCATTCTAGTGGCTGCACTTTGGGGTTTAACACCCGTTCAACAAAAATTCTAAATGTTTGGGGAGGAGAAGGTCTACTTGGTGCAGATATCTTGTCTATGGAGCTCACTAGACCATTTAGATTTATCAACATCTATGGCCCTTGCCAAAACAGAGAACTATTTTGGAATAGAATCATGGACGCTGATTTTATGAATCAAGATAATATAATTATTGGTGGAGAATTAAATTTCTCCCTCGGCACAGCAAAATCTTAGGGTTTTAGGGGTTAAAGTGATCATCTCACAGCCTTTTTTAAAACTTGTTGGATGCTCACAACTTTCTAAATACTGACCCTGTCAAACTCAAGCCAACTTGGAGGAATCACAACTTGGGGGTAGATGCCCTTGCTAGAAGATTGGACCATTTCTTGATCAAAGCCCCTCTAATGGCAAGTTTAAATCTCTTTCGTCAATGGGTGGGGAGTGGTGGAATCTCTAATCACGCTCCTATTTTTCTGGAGCTCAGGGGTAATATTTCTAAACCCTCTTCACCATTTAAATTCAATTTCTCTTGGTTGTTGGAGCCGAGTTTCAGGAACTTGGTATCGGCCTCTTGGATCCATTGCTCTCATAATGAAACTTCCTCTCTAGGGGAGCTCTTTGAAAAAAATCTAGCAATTCTAAAAGGAAAAACAATAACCTTGGCTAGATTAAAACAAAGAAAAGATGAAGAAGAACTTCAAAGGATTGAAAAGGAACTATTAGCATTCGAAGAATCAATTCCGATTGGATCAAACTCGGCCGAACAAAAGATGCAGCTGATCCAGCTGGAAACAGACAAAATTAAACTCCTTTGTTTAAAAGAAGAAACCTGGAGGCTCAAGATCAGAGCAATCTGGCTCAAAGCAGGTGATGAAAATTCAAAGTTCTTTCAACAATATGCAAGGGGTCGGAAAGCCATTAACACAATTTGGGAATTACAAAACTTGGAAAGAAGGAAAGCGGGCAATTTTGAGCAACTAGCTAACATGGGGATTAGACATTTCACTAATATCTACAAAGCCCCCATTGGAATAACCCTCCCAAGCATCATTCAAACTGCTGAAGAATTGGCTAGATTTATTGAGCCAGAGGAATCTAAAGATTTAAACTCTCAGGTTACTAGAGAAGAGCTCGAAGTAGTGCTAAAGTGCTTTCAAAAGGATAAGAGCCTGAGTCCTGATGGGTGTCAGGTTGAATTCTTCAGTTCCTTTCTTGATCTAATTGGTGATGATCTCATCTAGAATATTGAAGAAAGCCGAAAGTCTAGCAAAATCTTGGGGGCCTTCAACTAGACCTTCTTAGCCCTTATCCCCAAATCTGATAACCCTTCCTCCTTTGATGACTACAGAACTGCTGAAGAACTGCCCAGATTTATTGAGCCGAAGGAATCTGAAGATTAAACTCCCAAGTTACTAGAGAAGAGCTCGAAGTAGTGCTAATGTGCTTTCAAAAGGATAAGATCCCAAGTCCTGATGGGTGGCCGGTTGAATTCTTCAGTTCATTTCTCGATCTAATTGGTGATGATCTCATCCAGACTATTGAAGAAAGCCGAAAGTCTAGCAGAATCTTGGGGGCCTTCAACTCGACCTTCCTAGCCCTTATCCCCAAATCTGATAACCCTTCCTCCTTTGATGACTACAGACCCATATCCCTCTGCAATAGCATTTACAAAATCATCTCCAAAACTATAGCCCTCCATATTAAGCCAGTTCTATCCCGAATGATATCCAAGGAACAATTTTCCTTTCTCATCCATCGCCAAATCCATTAAGCAATTGGCACAGCTTAGGAAGCCCTCCACTCGATCAAGAAGCTCCACAAAAATTCAGTCATCCTAAAAATTGATCTTTCCAAAGCCTTTGATTGTACCTGTTGGTCCTACCTCAGGATAACCCTCACTCACATTGGATTTCTTGTTGCTTTCATCAATTGGATCATGGGTTGCCTTTCTTCAATCTCCTACAACATTCTCATCAATGGAGTGTCTTCGGGTTTCTTTCATGTGGATCAAGGCCTTAGACAGGGGTGTCCTCTCTCCCTGCTTCTCTTTCTCCTCATCATGGAAGGTTTTAGAAGACTGGTAAAAAAAGGCAGAGAGGAAGGCTCCTTGGTTGGATTCAAGATCTCGGATATGTCCTCTATAACCCATCTCTTATTTGTATATGGTGTTCTGATTTTTTTAAATGGACCTTTTCAAGGCTATTCTTGATCTCTTTTGTAAAGTTGCAGGCATGCAACCAAATATTGCAAAATCAACTATTATAATAGTTTCCTGCCAGTTGAATGAAGCAAGATTAGCTAGCCAACTTTTTGAATATGAGTGTCATGACATGGATGATGGGCTTAAATATCTGGGTTTTAGATTGAAACCAAATAGTTATCATCTAGCAGATTGGACTTGGCTTATTGCCAATATTGAAAAAAGAATCAATATTTGGCAACAGAGATGGCTTTCTAGAGTAGGTAGGCTCACCCTCCTCAAGTCGGTCCTTCATGCCACTCCGGTATACTGGATGTCACTGGCCTAGATCCCTAAAGGCATTTTAAAAAAGAATTCAACAATTATGTTGTCGCTTCCTTTGGTGTGGAAAAAATCTAGGGAGAACCTTTGCTTGGGTCCATTGGGACAATACTGATAAGCCCAAAAAACTCGGGGGTTGGGGCATAAAGAATTTGCATCTTTTCACTGAGGCTTTGGGTGTAAAATTCGGCTAGAAACTTATAAACTCCGAAAGTCTTTGGCAGGAAATCAATTATAGTAAGTACATATATCCACTCTTAGTTCTGGAATGGATTCGTAGACCTTCAATTCCAATGTCTGATGCCTCCATAATATGGAAAGCAATATCGCAGTCTATCTCTTTGATCAAGCGAGGTCTGGCTTGGAAGGTTGGAAATGGAGTTCAAGTGAGGATTAGTTTGGACGCGTGCAGTGGAAGTGGGAATGGCCATATTCTTCCCCATCCTCTTTGCAATTTCCTTCAAGTCTCAGGTATCACTTACTTATCACATATAGTAGTTGCTTGCCAGGACCGTAGGTAAAACTAGAACTGGAAGGATCACATAATGCTCAATATTCCTGATATTTGGGTCAAATATTGGTAGAGATTCATAGGTTCCTTAGAGGATGCCAATGTGCATATAAGCGGCAATCAAGATGTCCTTATCTGGGAATTGGATCCCCATGGCAGATACTCCCCCAAATCAGGTTATGCTTATGCATTGGCTGCCAGACACACTGGTGATTTCTCTTGGTGGTGGAATCATATTTGGAAATTAAAGGCCCCTCCTAAAACTAGGCTTTTCATGTGGTGCATTTTAACAGACAAGGTTCCCACTGAATTAATGCTGAGATTTCGTGCAAACTATGGGTCATCTAGATGTTTTTTGTGTACAATGCATGAGGAAGATACTTCTCATCTCTTCCTTAATTGTCCTATCTCAAAATCCTTCTAGTTAAGGACCCTCACGTCACTAAATCTTCATATTGATTGGTCTGGATAAGATATCGAAGAGGCTTGGCAAAGATGGTGGATAAAATCCAACTCATAGGAAATTAGATGCCTTCCACTATTAATCTGTTGGGGAATCTGGCTTAACAGGAACAAATCCATTTTTATGAATGCCAAAGTAGATTGGGATTCCTCCAATAATAATTTTTGACCATATTCAATTTGATCCCAAAGGACTAGGATACTCGACCCCCTCAGATCATTATTCAGGAATTCATAGACATAAACTCCCCCTGGGGTTATTTTGATGGCTCGACACAAGCTGAAGGTTGTGGTGGTTGGGCGGTGCTACATATGGATAATATAGTGTCTTATAGAATCAAGGTTGGCCTAGGCAGAGGCATAAACAACTATGCTGAATTGAGAAACCTAAAATACCTTCTCCTTTTTGCAAAAGAGCAAAACTACCAACAAATTCAGATATTTGGAGACTCACGGCTTATAATTAACTAGAAAAATGAAGTTAATAATTTTCACTTGCACACACTTAGAGATATTCTGACTGATATCCTTTCTCTAAAGTCACAATTTGATTCATTTGCATGTTCACATACATACAGGGAAAGGAATGAGATCGTTGATCATTTATCCAAAGAGGCAGTGCAGCTGAACAGAGGTCAGTGGCAGATACAAGAATACAAGGGTGGCATTTTCTACAATTACTACCATTATCCTTTCATGGACATGATTGGTTCTTTTCTGAATGATCGTTAGATCATTCATTAGTTTTTTGCTGGCACATTCTCCTTCTATGTATATAACTTGTCTATTTTTCAGCTTATTTTTGGTCAAAACACTTATATCAGAAACTTACTGGACTTCTCTGAAGTTTATTATCAGTAAGCATCATAATAGTTTTTGTAAATCTTATAATAGCTCTAAACAATACTCTATTATTGTTGACAGCAGTTCATATATGCAGCTTCATACAACATGTAATTTTCTTATATTTTTAATGAAAATTACACTTTTTCCGAGGAAAAAAATAATGTGAGGGCACAATAATAACAATAGTGGGCTTCTATGGGGCACAATAATAAAAATATGGGGACTACATGAGCACAAAAATATAATAAGGGGTTTGTACTAATAAGAATAAGGGGTTACACTAGTAATATACAGACCTAACAGCTTCCAGCGTTCCATTCACTTGCGTGTGATAAGGTGTGATCTTTTGGTGGTATATTTGGAACCCTTCAAACATCACACTAATCATATCATTCAAGAAATGTGTACCCCTATCACTCATCAATATCTTAGGGCATCCAAACCGCGTTAAGACATATTCAAACAAAAACTTCACAGCGGTGGCAACTGTACAATCCTTCATTGGCTATGCTTCCGCCCATCTAGTTAAATACTCTGTTGCGGTAATGATATATCGCACACCCATCTTCTTACCTGGTGGTTGTATTGGACCTATGAAATCAATGGCCCACTTATCAAATACCTGCAATGAAACTTGAGGATTTAAAGGCAATTCATCTCTTCACAAAGGCTTTCCCGTCCTTTGGTAAGCATCACATGCCTTATAGTACGCCTTAGAATCCTTATGTAATTTCAACCACCATAACCCAATGCACAAAATATTTTTCGCGATTGCTTTTCCTGCATAGTGACCTCTTGGCACTCCTCCATGTGCTTCGACAAGGATACTACCTTGTTCAAATTATGGAACATACCTTCACAGTATTTCATTTATTCCCATCTTATACAAGTGACCTGCAATCACTGAAAAATTTGCAAAGGGGACTACTAATTCCTTCTTCCACTGAGTGGAATATCCTTTTGAAGCTGTACCCATGGTTAAAAATGAAATGGTATCAAAAAAATGGTCATCCATGACATGCACCACAAAGAGCTGCACATCTGGTATTCCTTCCTCCAGACTATTTGGTTCTTCACATATTTTAATCCTGGATAGATGATCTGGTCCTGCATTCAGCCTCCCTGACTTCACAATCACTTCAAAGTCATATTCTTGAAACAACAATAACCATCGGCAGACTTCCCCCCAACACAGGCTTGTTGACCAGGTACATCAGCGCAGAGTCATCTGAATACACTTTAAAGTGTTCAGCGCAGAGTCATCTGAATACACTTTAAAGTGTTTGCCCAACAAATAATGTGTTGGCTTATGGGGTCTTGACCCAAGTTCAGAGTTATTTAGCCAAACAAATTGCTACACTACTAGCCCTTTCGGCATCAGCCTACAGAGTGCAGACTAAAGTCTCACCCCGAAGCAGTATGGGGGGATGCTGGAACCAAGTTTCCGCACCCTTGAGATGGATGTGATGTTGGTTTATTCCAACTAGACCTGCCTTCGTGTGGGTCACGTCGCACTCTATTCCACCTTTTAGTACCTTCGTGAAGTGTTACAATCGGCCTTCGCATAGCCCTAACCAGGGGCTGAGATGCTTTTGTACCGCTAGGGCAGCGAACTACGCTACTTCCTGAACTAGACTAAGGATCCTACTTATATTAGTGATAGATATTAATTATCTTCACATAAGGATATATTCTAACTTGTGTTCACTTAACCAATACAATTATACACATTCGCACATCATATAAGCATTAGAAGTGAAATTCATACCCAATATAACATATGCATAAAATAGGAAATAAAGATGTAGAATTGATAACAACTTCTCTTTATTAATACTTCTAGATGATTACAAACTCGACTCACCCTGTGCACTCAGCTATAGGGGTTTGCACACTCAGCTACGGACTACTAGGCCTCTACGCACTCAGTTGCAGAGCCTCTACCTATGCTATGGCCCAAAACTTAGACTTACACTTCAAAGCTATCTCGCATACAACATCATTCGTTAGAAAATTTTCTTCCTTTTAACTACTTAGAGCTTCACTCTAGATATTCTACAACTGACATTACATTATCAAAATAATGGTGGACAACAATATGACTCTTTGATAACTACGCGCTCCGCACCCATAAAATGCGGAGTCTTTACATTGGAATTACAAAACTTGGACCAAAATCTGGGCTCTAAGCCCCAAAACTGCCCTTAGGGGATCCTGTGCCCAACAAGCCCCTAACACAAACATCGTGACTGACCCTTGAGTCACTCTACAGGTGCGGAGATCTTAGCGTGAAGACCTATGAGCTCTGTTTGGATCGTTGCAAGTTTGGGAGCACACTGAGCAGCTGCCTGCTGAACTTCCTCTACGCGTTGTTCGGTGATCATTGTTGTTGAACTACTGCCTGAATTCTCTCATGAGTTGCTTGTAGCTGTGCGAACTTTACTTCAATGGAGGCTGTAATGGTATAAGCCTCGTCGATCCATGGTTGTAGGCGTGCTTTCAAAACTGCCTCTTTATGCCAAGCGACATCCACCTGTTCCTTGAGCGCCTTTGCCTACTACATCCTTGCAAGCCTCTGTGTAAGGGAAACCATCTGCGTGGTCCCTTTTACCTCATCGTACTTCTGCTATAGCTCACACACCTCTAGCTCTAGGTGCTCTATGTTCGGGTCCTCTTGCAGGGTGGTGAGAACCTCAAATAATTGTTTGAACAGCTTCATGCAGTCTGTCACTACACTGTCAACCACCACCATTGTTATTGTGACCGTGGTGGTACGTTGTTCTCTGACCTCCATCAGAGTTGAAGGCTAAGCCTTCAACTGTAGTTCTACTATCTGAAGGTTTAGCTCTAGTTAAACCCTGGCCATTTCTGCTCTTGTGTCGCGCACCCCTGTGGCTAACTTTCATACGTGCACCTCCACCGATTCCTCTGCTTGGATGGCCAACTCTGGGACCATCTGGCAGGCTTCCTCCACAATCTGCACTATTTGTTTGTTCTGCTCCATGACCTTGTTGCACTGTAGGCTCAAATACTCAATGTTGATGCACTGCTCACTCATTACCTATATAGCGTGGCTCTCCTTGGCCTGAAGTTCTACGGTGACTCCATCCTGCAAGAGATAGAGCGTCTCCAGAGGGAGTGCAACCATGTTTAATATGACCCCTTTCAAACTGTTGACCATAGGCCTATCAGCCTCATTCTCTTTGATGAGTGCTCCATCTAGTAGCACTATTATGTTGGTCATCTTGGCGCACAATATTTCCTCGGTAGCTAAAGTGCCAACATCAATGTTGGTGGACACTATGCCAGCCTGTGGATTGCGCACCTGCAACAACTATATTCATGTCTGGAGATCCCCCAATGCAAAGTAGTGTTGTTCCTCAAACTATTGGAGGGCCTCCACGGTGACATCCCTCACCATTTTGCCAATATCATGCAAGTCCCCTTCAATAAGGGTGATAGGTTCGAAAGATGTCTTTGAGGCCTTTGTTTTCTTTCATGGCCCTACCTACTCTCATGGTCGCAGACATTTTAGCTGGGTAGACATCATATATGAGTCCGTGCCACCTTTTTCTATGTCTGTCTCCGATTCAGGCGAAGGTGAATTCTGTCCTTTACGCTCTTCTTCTATTGTTTTTTGCTGCTCCACCAACTGTGCAGCGTCATGTGCCGCCTAGGCCTTAGTTGCTGCTTCTTCTTTCCTACGCTTTTTCACGAGCTGTGCCATCCACAATTTTGTCTCTTCCTTCTTCCGCTGTGCAGTGGACTTCTTTGCTTCCATCGCGAAGCTAGTTGGAGTGTGCCACTCCGACGACCAAGACTCAAGGACCGTGAATATCACATTGTCAGTCACCAAATACGGTAACTCATGCCACGTCTTCGTGGGGTCCTTCCGCGCCCTGATGAAGACATGGTGGAAATCTACTTTGAACTCTACAAATCTCTGTAGACTATTTTAGACAGTGGGTGATAACCGCGACTTGCAAATGATCCCCATCCAGATGTTCATCTCCATTAGCACCCAAAATATCTTACTCTCTCTAATCTGTTGTGTGTTCCTGGTTACCCATAGAAAAGTGTACTTCACTGCCTTTGGAAGGTCCTGCATGACCACCAGGAACTGGCTATCTTCGAGCAACTCCCATGCCACCAGGACTATCGACAACATGAACCATGCGTAATGGAATTTTTTTCCCTGCTCCTGTGCCTCGCGGTATTTCACACAGAACTCACGACATAGATAGTTTGCCCAGTTGAACTAGACCCCTTCTATGCATTGCGCTACTAGTGCAACCACTAGCGTGGGAACCTCATCCACGTGATACTTTTGCATCACCTTCCCTGCCAATATCTATGTTGCAACCTTGACTACAGGGTTTTTGATGTTGGAGATGGCATACCCTCACTTCTTCTTCTCCAACTTAAACTTCTTTTTCATTGACTCCGCAATGGCCAACTCGTCACTTCTTCCCTCTGAAATGTTTGTTGGGTCCTCCCCTATGCAAGGTAGCCGTGTAATTCAGTGAATCAGATGGTTTGTGATGGGGATGGGCTCCTCCAGCCACAAGCACCCATCATGCACCAAACAGAGTAGTTGCCTGATGACAAAAATGGTCACTAGGGTGCGGTGGTAATGTGGCACCCAGAGCAGGTTTAGCAACCCTTCTTTCTCAACACCTCTAAGCCATTTGCACGGCTCTAATTCAATAATTCTAGCCGACTTGTCCATATTTTGGCGCATTAGCCTCACAGTCGCTAAATGCAGGAACTTCTCATGGTGTGCAAGGCCCTAATCTTCAAATTTTAACACGGGGACCCGTCCCAAGTGCACTCTCTCAAACACAATATTGTCTGGGAGCAGTGGGGTTTGTAGAGAGCTCTTGCTCTCATCTATAGCCTTGGGCACCTTGGTTTTACCCTTCCGCAGAGGAACATATGTAGGCAGCCTGGTGAGAGGGTCTACACCCTGGGTTTCGACTTCCATCTCTACATCCTCCTCCTCCACCAGGATTTCTTTAAACTCTTCCTCCTCATCGGCCTCCAAATTAATGGCCTTCCCCTTTTCCTCCAATGTGAGCTTGGTCCTCAGTGGATTTCTGGGTAAGATGTGCACCAGTATCATGGCCTACTTATCCTTCTTAGGTCTCAGCATGCGCGGTGATTTAGGGACCTCTGCGATTATTCCAACGCTCTCTGGGCTTCTACTTCCGCAATTTCTTGTGTGGCTACCTCGGCTGTCACTACTCCTATGTCCATGGCTTCTTCGGGTGCTGACATAGTGCTATTCCATAGTTCTCTCAATGTCTCTGGTAATTGCTCAAACAACGAATTCACTTTCAGAA
Organism: Pinus tabuliformis; assembly: GCA_031772625.1. Lineage (NCBI taxonomy): Eukaryota > Viridiplantae > Streptophyta > Pinopsida > Pinales > Pinaceae > Pinus > Pinus tabuliformis. Next base: position 623,709,930 of record CM062804.1, on the reverse strand, counting down.
TATCAAATAAGTCTCGGTTCATGAATATCTAAGCGCGCAACAACTCAGTTCTCAAATTGCCAAGTGTTGTTTGCTGGATAGCCACTTGTAATTTATAGCACCTTTTGAATTTGAATTCGACCATTCCCCCCACATTCAGTCCATTAATGCTAGATTAGCGGCAGATTTCCAAGAATCTAGCCCATAAAGTTCGCCTTAAATTCCTACCACCCACTTCATTTGGCCTCAAACCAAGCATAAAATCATGAATAGTGGCTTTAACGGTCACTTTCTAGATGACTTGCGTGGCAACACAGCTATCCTTGCACTGTCACGAACCCTGTGACACTTCGCTACTATGTGCAGTCTTGACATTGCGCAATTCTTGGGCAAAGTATTTTATAGTCTGACGCGTCCTTTAAGTTGCCTGGAGTGCTAAGAATGTGCTTATTTCGGCTATTCAGATGGTCGGGCCACCTATGTATGGCTTCAAACGACTGCCATTCACTTTTCCTGGGAAGGGATCTCCATTTAACTTAACCAGCTAGACCGCGCCACCATTAGTGATTTCCTTAACAACATACAGTCCCAGCAAATGCCTTTTGAGCTTCCCTGGAAATTTATCAAAATTACTATCATGCAACAACACCAAATCATTGACCTTAAAGGTGTGCAGCTTAATATGTCGATCGTGCTATGCCTTTTCACACTGATTTTGGACTTTCTGGTGAAATCCAGCCAAAAATTGTTCTTCTTTGAGCTCATCCAACTACGCGAGCCTCTCCTCTAGGGCTCCACGATCCATCATACCTGTGAGCACTTCTATGCGCAGACTAGGCATGATGTATTCCATAGGCATTATGGCTTCCCCTCCATAGAAAAGCCTAAAAGGTGTCTATCTCGTCAGTTTCTTAGACGTCATTCGATAAGCCCATAACACTACAGATACACGTAGGTCACAATCACTTCGCTGCACATTGCATACCTTGGTCAATGCGGTTTCCAGTACTTTGTTGAATGCTTATATTGTCCCGTTAGCCTGTGGGTGATACGGTGTGCTCTTCTGATGATACACCTGACACTCTTCTATCAGAGCGCTGATCGTCTTGTTCAGGAAGTGTGTATCACGATCGGTCATCAAGATCTTTGAACATCCAAACCACGTGAGTACATATTCAAATAGAAAATTTTCCATAGTCGCACCCATGCAATCCTTCACCTGCTGCACTTCTGCCCAATGAGTCAAGTACTCTATCGCAATGATAATATACCTCGCATCTGTATTTCCTTGAGGCTGAATAGGTCCTACAAAATATATTTCCCACTTTTCAAAAGGTTGCAATGTCATTTGTGGATTCAAAGGCATTTCATCCCTCCACGATGGCTTACGTGTTCTTTGACATACATCACATGCCTTGCAATATGCTTTTGAATCCTGATGAAGGGTTGGCCACCACAACCCTGCACATAGAATATTTTGCATGGTTTCTCTTCTTGCATAATATCTTCCCAACATTAAGAGCCACATGCAAGTTCTCCCCCCCAACACATGCTTATTGACCAGGTATTTTAGTGCAAAGTACATGCACCTTTTTGTAGGTTGGGGCTTTTCTCAATAGGCCTGCGTCCACTTAGCCAGATGTGCACACGAGTCATCTTATCCATCATACTTGTCTGTTAGTCACATCTTAGGCTTCCCAAATCATGTCTGTATCATTCTCCTACATTCGTGCCAATCATTAAAGCTTCCTTTGTGCATACCCCACCATCTCGCAGGCATAGTGCGTAGTACCCAGTCCAAGGCTTGGAAGCGTTGCTTTTCTGGAACCTCCCTTTCAAATGCTTCCAAGAAGGTATCTACCTCATTTATACCATCATAAGTAGGCATATCTCTTACTTCTGTCGACACGCAGTGTAGTGACCTGGTCATCATATTGCAATTCGGTGCAGTTACTTCATGTAACCGATTCTGCCATTGTTCTATTTCTTCATCATAATCCGAAGTGCAGGAGCTTTCGCGCTCCCATGTAATCTGCCCATCCACCGTGGGATTCACCTAGTCTTGGTCTCGCGCTATTATCTTGTAGATACAGTCCAGACCATCATCACTTTCATAGTCGCAAACCGGCTCCGTATAATGTGATTCTTCAATTCCTACCTCGCTCTCCTGGGAATTGAAATGGTCAAGTGGTTCTCTCAAGTATTGTTTTCTACCTTTTTGTGCTAGAGAGACACAAATGTATGAAAAGGGACCGTGTGGAGTTTTCTTTTACGTGTCTTTTTCAAACTCTCTAAACATGAAAAAGGTATCAAGTTACACCTTTGTCGGACTCATTAAACTATTAAATGACATCGAATTCATCAACATGACGAACATGAGTTTCTCCTTCCTAGGGCTCACTAAACTTAAATGGTCGATTCCCAGGAGCGCAGGGTATGGATTTCCATCATCAATAAACTCTATTACTTCAAAACCCTCTAGCGTGCTCGGTCCCTCAATATCCATAGTTATTCCCTGCAATCTCCCCATGGGTATTATTTTCTGCTGATTCGCCATCCTTAGCTGAATTGGAGACCATTGTAGCGTAGGTCACCCCTTTCACTGCCATATCTATTTTGGTAGAAAATTCGCATCTGATCCCAAATCCAAGATGACTTGATCCATTTCGTATTCTCTGATCTGCGCGATAAGTCTCATTTCTCATCCGGTTCTTGTCTTATGTTTTTAAATTTTCCGGACTACACGCGATTCTCCTGGCGCGGTCCCAGCACATCTATTGATAAGTTCTTGTAACCCTTTCACAGCCTTACTGTCGTGCAATAGCTTCATACAGGTTTCCAGGGAAGTCGTGAGCATGGATGGGTCCATTTCTGGCTCTGGTTTACCTTTTCTTCCTGAAGTGGAGGCATTAGCGAAGCTCTTCTTAGCTTCCATGAAGGTTTCCTGAGCGCACTCCAAATCAAACTTGGCATTTTTCATCGGGGCTTTGCGAACCCAAGTATTGTCTTCTAGTTGTTTTCCTTTGTCATCTCCCATCGCAATTCCACTTCATAGCACAATTTTTACGTTCGATCTTCCTCACGCGGCTCGGACCTCATCATCTACAGGTTTTGAGTCGAGGGAGGCAATAGCGTTCCTTTGTCGTGTATCCTAGCTATTAGCATAGGACAATCTTCTGTCTCATGATCAAACAGTGTGCAATACTTACGTGATGGGCACGTTGGATTCATGAAATCACGGGCATAGTGTCCTAGCCCTCTGCAATTATAGCAAATCAACTGTCTATGACCTCTACCAAGTCCTCCTCTGCCTCGTCCTCATTCACGCCCCTGAAATCCTATTTGTGCCATCCCTACATTTTGGTCAAGGGGCCACGTTTCGGCCTGAACTCTGTAGGCGGGTGTTTTATCCATCGTCAAATCATAGCATATGCAAGTATGCTCGTCATGTCCCACCGACCTACAAAAGTTGCAGAAAAATTGTTGTGAATTTTGAATTTACTTTTGTAACAAGTGAAAATTGTCTGTCACATGTTTTTCGACTATTTTACAGATCGCACACCACAAAGTAGGTGTCGCACTAGTTCCTACTTAAGCTTTTCACCTTAAAGGCATCAGTCCTCCTCCTGAAAGGTAATTCACAAAAACCAAGCAGTGGTCTTTGTCATGACCCTAACTCTTGAATTTCACACACCATACTTCTTCGCGCACTTTTAGACGAACCGTCCTGTCCTGTTTCAGACTTTGCATCTCCAGGCACAAATTCTTCATCTGCGCGTGGATCTGCTAAACTCCTAGGTTAGGATCTTGCATCGGGATCTCATGTAGCCTCATAGTGATCTCTAAGGCCTATGCCTGAGTCATTATCTTTTGCTGCGATAACGCACTCCTTAAATGTGGTAGTAGCGAAGCTACAAACCACTCGCAATGTTGTCCATCTGTCAGATTCATATTGGTTTCATGAATTGTACATTTTAGCCTCTAATCTAGTTCCCAAGGAGTCTCACCTGGTAGCATTTTGATCTCTTTGAATCCCACAATCGACTGTGCTTCGGATTTAGGCCTGCTAAATTCTCTATTTAACGTTGTTTGGATATCTGTGACTCTCGCATTCGGTTTATCATTGGAATACTTAATATACCAGGTCAATGCACAATCTTGCAGGGTGCTAACCAGTGTTGCTCTATTTATATGGTCATCTGTAACACCTTGCACTTCCCATACAGCCCTTACAACAAACCAGAATTGGTTTGGATCTTCATTTCCCAAACCTTTGAACACAGGAAACTTCACTGTGTTTGCCATACTGAATCACCGTGGTGGTGGAGTTGGTATGGGTGAAGATGGAGGTGATGGTGATGAAGCTGGTGGTGGTGTGGGCAGGGGTGGTATTCGTGGAATTCCTTATCTTATCAGATGAATAGCACTTCGCGGAGAGACCTTCGTGAGCTCTTCCTCATCCCTTCGTGGATGTGAAATCAAGGGGCTTTTTTCTGGACCCTTATTTCCTTCATTCCTGTAAACCTTTCCCCTTCGCATAGCCCCGAACTTCAAGGTAACTGCATAACCCACTTTCACACAACAACATTTTAATCCAAGTATTCAAATATTTTACGTACTTACCTCGCGGTCCTTTGAGAAAGAGTCACTCTACCTCACTATAGATGACTGAGGTGTCGACCACGAACTTAGTAGAAAATCCTCCTATAATATGATCGAGCTAATGATTGACGGCACCCGTGATCTTATCCCCCGATGCTTCTAATCTTCACACTAGCTTTGGGGTCCACACAATATGATCGTCAAGCTTTCACCTTCCTTGGCTATCTTCTAGCTTCGTGATCCACTCGTATAGCTCAGTAGGGAAGGACGTGAAAATGATTTTGTGGATCTCCATATACAGGTACTTATCTAACCACTCTTATTTTGATAGTCGCGGGTTTCTATTCTCCTGCGTCATGAACTCATGAATTCTTCTTTCCAACCAGCCTTCGATTTCTTTCTTAGTTGGATTCCAATGATACAACATCACATATCTCTCATGTAGATTTTAGTCCTAGCAACAGAACCATTTGTTGGCTTATGGGGGCCTGACCCAGGTTCAAATTTATTTAGCCAAACAAATCCCTACACTATTGGCCCTTTTGGACTGAATTCTCACTTGAAGCAGTGTGGGGGCATGCAAGAACCAAGTTTCCGCACCCTTGAGATGGATGTGATGTCGGTTTATTCCAACTAGACTTGCCTTCAAGCGGGCCGCATCGTGCTCTATTCTACCCTTCAGTACCTTCGCGAAGTGTTACAATCAGCCTTCATGTAGCCCTAACTAGGGGTTGAGATGCTTTCGCGTTGCTAGGGCAGTGAACTGCGCTACTTCCAGAACTAGACTAAGGATCCTACTTATCTTAGTGACAGATCTTAATTATCTTCGTGTAAGCAGATATTCTAACTTGTGTTCACTTAACCAATATATCTATACACATTCGTGCATCATATAAGCATTAAAAGTGAAATTGATACCCAATATAACATATGCATAAAACAGGAAATAAAGACGCATAATTGATAACAACTTCGCTTTATTAACACTTCCAGATGATTATAGACTCGACTCGCCAAGCGCACTCAGCTGCAAGGGTCCGTGCACTCAACTGCGGACTACTAGGCCTCTGTGCACTCAGCTGCAGAGCCTCTACCTATGCTACAACCCAAAACTTAGACTTACACTTCAGAGATATCTTGCATACATCATCATTCCTTTGACATTTTTCTTCCTTTTAAATACTTAGAGCTTTGCTCTATTTATACAATCCCATGGTCTGCAGACCATGGGTAGATCTTCTACAACTGACATTACATTATCAAAATAAGTGCGGACAACCCTATGACTCTTTAATAACTACGCGCTCCGTGCCCACAAAATGTGGAGTATTTACATTGGAATTACAAAACTTAGACCAAAATCTGGGCTCTAAGCCCCAAAATGGCCCTTGGGGGATCCCGCGCCCAACATAATGCCTAAATTTTTGCACCGCATAAACCATTGTCAACCCTTCGCGCTCTGTAGTGGAGTAATTCCTCTCATCCTTTGATAACTTTTTGCTCGCGAAGGCTATCAGATGATCAATTTCTCCTTCACCTGCCTATGTTAATATGCACCTAGCGTAATGGAAGAGGCATCTACATGCACATGGAATTGTTTCTTCCAATCTGGAAACACCAAAATAGGTACAGTTACCATATTTTCCTTCAAGACATCCAAAATGCATTGACAGTCTTCATCCTAGCAAAACATCTCATCTTTCTTCAATAATGTTTCCATCGGCATGGTTATCCGAGCATATACTTTGATAAAATTTCTATAATATCTAGTGTGCCCCAATGTCCCGCACAGTTGTTTTACATTTTTTTAGGTCCCTATAATACTAGTGATTCCCCCATTACTATTGCCATTGTAACCTGTATTGTTATTTTTGTTCCTCTATTTTCTCCATATTGTTAATATTGTGCCCCATGGAAGCCCATCATTGTTATTTTTGTGCCCTTATATTATTATTGTTATGTCAGCTTTGATTATATTGTGACCCCTTAGACTCTTATATATAGAAAGGAGGTTTTTTTCATTTGTATCATCCAAGAATTTTTCATTTGTGTAATGTAAAAGGAGGATTCCCCCTCGAAGAGGTTGAATCTGAAGTCGTTGATATATCTTTTCTATCTTATTGTCAGCTGGTTTATTAACATTTTGTATCAGGGCGTTGGATTCTAGGGTTTCGCTGCTCCAAACACGTCATTGTGGAATTTTTGCTATAACATTTTCTCTTTGAAGTTTCAGAAGCTAAAAAAACAAACCCATTTCATCCAAAATCATTCTGAACCTCGAGTCTGAATTCCAGATCTTGTCTCACTATATTTTCAGTGATATGATTTGAGGAAGTTAGGGTTTTGGCAGACTCCTGAATTACATTCCAAACAGGTGACCTTGGGAAAATCGTCATAGCTTTCTCTCTAAGAATTAGATTGAAATTTTGTAAGAAGTTACAGAAAGAAGACGGACTATAGTTTTCTTTGTATCTTTTTCAAATCTGAAGGTTGAAGAAGTGACACGTGGAATGTCATACAAGTTTTCTCTACTAAAAATTATATAATCAAGCCATCTTGGGAGATTAGGCATAACTCTTTCTTGGAGAATTCAATTTTGATCAGACTAGTAGCATTGGAAAGAGGACTCTGAGGGCTACCGCAGGAAGAAATTTCAGACCTTGGAGATCTTCATTTACAGAGATACAATAGATTAAATATAGAGCTTCTACAAAGTGAAAAAATATGTGTAGTCTTTTTAAAATTTTGCATGAGTTTGGGTTGAAAAATTAGTTTGAAGTTCAAAGGGCATAGTGAATCATAATTATCATTAATTGATGCCCCGAAGAAAGAAAATGAAAACACCTAGTAAGCAACCAGAAATCTCTAGCATGACTCATGAAGAAGAGGAAGAAATGCAACATGATATATCAAAATTACGAGACCAAGTGCAACAAATTTCACTCTCACAATAGGTAGATGAAGCTAAGATTGATGGTTTAAAGAAATGCATGGAAGCTAAGATGAATGGCATGGAAGCTAAGATGAATATCATGGAATTTAAGATGAATGGAATGGAAGCTAAGATGGATGGTATATAAGAAAAACTGAAACGTGACATGGAAGATTTGAAGATATATTTGACTAAGTTTCTACAAGAAATGCTTACTAATGGTGAAAGGGTAGTAAAGGAAACTCATGATGAGAACAAAGTAAATGCTAATCATGATTTAATAGACTCTAACATTGGATTGAAGACCCACCATGTTCCAAAGATCGATATCAGGAAGTTTGATGACAAGAATCCTGTAACATGGATACTACAGATGGAGCAATATTTTGATCTCCATAATGTGCAAAACACACAAAAGGTACGCATTGCAACTTTATATTTGGAACCAAATCAGTTTGTATGGTATCTATGGATTTTCTCTTGTAAACAAATTGTCACTTGGGAAATTTTTACGGAAGAAATGATAGCACATTATGAGGATAGAAAAAGAAACACTTTTTTTAGCCAATTGATAAACCTCAAACAAAAGGGTTCAATGGTGGAGCACATTGAGGACTTCCAAAAATTGAATATAAGGGTAAAAGATATTCCAGAGGAGCATAGGATTGATGTGTTCATAAGGACTTTAAAGGATAACATCCAACATGAGGTTCACCTTTGGTAACTTGACTCATTGGAGAAGGCATTCAGGTTGGCAAGAAAAATGGAAAGAAAAATTATGGCAACAAGGAAGCCTACCACTCACAACTATAAGGATGGAAGTGTTGTTTCCCCTAGCCTTCCACAACCTACAAGGTTGACACCCTAACAATTCGAAGAAAAAAGAGAAAAAGGGCTTTGTTATAGTTGTGATAGCAAATACACTAAAGGTCATAAGTATGCTGAGAAGAAATTATTTTACATAGATTGTGAAGAGGAGGAAGAAAAGGAACAAGAAACGTCAAAAAAGGAGGATATACACCAGGAACAAACCCTAGGGAATGAAGAAATGAATCTGACCATATCTTGTAAAACATCGGCCAGAATTACCACTCCTCAAACTATCAAGATAGAAGGACATATCAAGAAGAAAAGGTAATAGTGTTTATTGATTCGGGAAGTACCCATAATTTTATTCATTGTAAGATAGCCAAGGAATTGAATTGCTTCCTATATCCAACACCAGAGTTTCAAGTGATGATTGCAAGTGGAGGAACCATAAATTTCTCTGGAAAGTGCCATAATATCAAGCTATCTATGGGATAATATGTATTGAATAGCCTAATGCTTTCCATTCCAATGGGTTGTGTTGATGTTGTACTAGGAGTGCAAGGCTACAATCCTTGGGTACAACCAATTTTAATTTTCAAGAAATTTTCATGAAATTTTCTTTGGAAGGAAAGGAATTTGAATTAAGAGGTATCTCAGGGAAACAAGGAAAGATAATTAGCTCTAATGGAATGAAAAACCTTCTAAATAAAGAACAACGAGGCGTAAACGCACAATTATGTTCGCTATAGGTTCCCACATCGAAATCATCTATTTCTCCAGATCTCCAAAATTTCTTGCACAATCATTCCAAGGTATTTGAGACTCCCAAAGGTCTCCCACATATTCATGATCATGATCATGCTATTCATTTGGTTCCAAGAAGTGTTCCTCCAAACATAAGGCCTTACAGATATCCCTATTACAAAAATAGTGAAATTGAACGTATGGTTGCATAAATGCTAGAGGCAAGTATAATTCAACCTAGTCAAAGTTATTTCTCTACTCCAGTAGTGTTGGTGCACAAGAAGGATCATTACACATGCCTTTGGATTATAGGGAGCTCAACAAGCTCACTATTAAAGATAAATTTCCCATTCCTGTCATTAATGAACTATTGGATGAATTGCATGGATCAATTTACTTCACCAAGTTGGATGTTCATTCAGGATATCATCAAATCATAATGAAGACTGAAGACATTCTGAAAACAGTATTTAGAACTCATGAGAGTCATTATGAATTTTTGGTCATGTCTTTTGGCCTTACCAATGCACCTTCTACATTTCAAGTTTTGGTGAATTCCATTTTCAAAACCTTCCTTAGAAAATTTGTGTTAGTATTTTTTGATGATATACTAATCTATAGCAAGTCTTGGAAGGATCATGTTCAACATGTTGACAGGTTTCTCAAACTATTGGAGGAGAAGCAATTATATGAAAAAATCTCCAAATGTTTCTTTGGATTACAAGAGGTGGTATATCTGGGTCATATTGTATCTCATGAAGGTGTTAAGATAGACCCTAGAAAAATTAAAGCCACTAAGGAATGGAAAATCCCCATATCGATAAAGCATCTGCAAGGATTTCTCAGGTTGACAAGGTATTATTGCAAGTTTGTTAAAAATTATGGGAGAATAGCAGCACCTCTAACAACATTATTGAAGAAAGATGCATTTTTATGGATTCCAGAAGCAACGAATTCCTTTGAACATCTTAAAGAGGAAACGTGCCAAGCAGTGGTCTTAGCTACTCCAAACTTCATAAAAACCTTTATGATGGAATGCAATGCTTCAAGAAATGGAATTGGTGTTGTTTTAATGCAAGAAGAAAGACCCATTGCTTTTGAAAGTCGCCCAATCAAAGGAAAGTATTTACACAAAGATATTTATGAGAAGGAAATGTTGGCAGTACTACATCTACTTAAGAAATGTTGACCCTACCTAATGGGAAGACACTTCAAGGTAAAAACAGCTCATGATAGTCTTAAATACTTTTTAGAATAAATATTATCTTCAGAAGAGAAACAAAAATGGGTCACAAAGATGTTGGGTTATGACTTTGAAATCATCTACAAAAAATGGAAGCAAAATGTTGTGGTGGATGTAGTCTCAAGAAATGATGAAGATGTGGCAGCATTGCTTTGTTCCATTTCTATCATCCAACCAGATTGGATAAACGAAGCAAGGGATGAATGGAAGAATGACGAAGAAGTGTGGGCACTCATTCAAAAGATACAACAAGATCCCAGTACATATAATACATTTATCTGGAAAAATGATTCGTTATGGTACAAAGATCACTTATACCTATGTTAGAATTCCCAACTCAAACAAAATATTCTTATGGAATTTCATGCCTCTCCCTTAGGAGGGAACTCAAGATTTTTAAGAACTTACCACAAGGTTAAGAAGGAATTTTTTTGGGATGGCCCTAAATATGATATTCAAAATTTTGTGGCAGAATGTTTGGTTTTCCAACAAAATAAAGTTGAAACAATTAATACCACGTGTCTATTACAAATTTTATCCATTCCAAGTCAATATTGGGAAGAGGTTTCAATGGATTTTATCACAGGTTTACCCAAGTCTGAAGGAAAGAGTGTCATCATGGTGATATTTGACAAACTTACCAAGTATGCACACTTTTGTGCATTATCTCATCCATATAAAGTCAGTACAGTGTCTACTACATTTATGGAAACAATTAAAAAGCTACATGGAAACCCAAAGATTACTCTAAGCGAAAGAGATCCCATTTTCACTGGAAATTTTTGGATAGAATTATTTTCTTGTCTTGGTACTCAATTAGCTCATAGCTCATCTTATCATCCTCAATCCGATGGGAAAATTGAGATAGTAAACAAATGTTTGTAAGGATATCTTCGTTGCTTTGTATCTGATAAACATACACAATGGGTCAAATGGTTACCTCTGGCTGAATGGTGGTATAACACTTCCTTCCATACTACAACAAAAATGACCCCATTTATGGCACTTTATGGATATCACCCACCATCCATCACATCATATTTAAGATAAAATTCGAAGGTTCAAGCAGTGTAATATCACATCGAGCATCAACAACAAGTTCTCCAACTCTTAAAGGATAACCTAACTTTGGCACAGAATAGAATGAAACAACATGTAGATCAACATCGCAGTGAAAGAAGTTTTGATGGAGGTGACTGGGTATTTCTACGGCTACAACCATATAAACACATGTCCCTCAAGCAAGCTAAGAAGGATAATAAATTATCACTAAAGTATTATGGTCTGTACAAGGTGTTCCAAAAGATTGGTACTTTGGCATACAAATTGGAGCTTCCTGTAGCTTCCCGAGTGCACCCAGTTTTCCATGTTTCATGCTTAAAGAAGGTTATTGGTGACAAGATCCCAGTTCAAACAATATTTCCAGACCTTGACAAGGAAGGAAAAATCATATTGGAACCTGAAGCAGTCATAGAAACAATAACTCAATAGCTATGAAATTTATCAATTTTATAGTATCTCGTCAAGTGGAAGAACTTACCTGCTGAAGATTCCACATGGAAGGATGACAATTTTATATAGAAGCATCCAAAACTACTCAAACATTGAGGACAACATTTTTTTGAAGGAAAGGGGCATGTTAGGTCCCTATAATAGTAGTGATTCCCCCATTACTATTGTCATTGTAGCCCTTATTGTTATTTTTGTGCCCCTATTGTCCCCATATTGTTATTATTGTGCCCCATAGAAGCCCACTATTGTTATTCTTGTGCCCTTATATTATTATTGTTATGTAGGCTTTGATTATATTGTGACCCCTTAGACTCCTATATATAGAAAGGAGGTTTTGTCATTTGTATCATCCAAGAATTGTTCATTTGTGTAATGTAATGGAGGTTTCCCCCTTGAAGAGGTTGATTCTGAAGTCGTTGATCTATCATTTATATATTTTTGTGAGCAGGTTTCTTAACACATTCCTAGGAGCTTCCAAATTCACAATCACAGCAATGTTCACAGGGTCCATCGTCAATTCCTACTTACATACTACATGGCCAAGCAAAATCCCAAAGGGCACATAGAATATGCACTTCTTCAAATTCAGTGTGATCTAATACCTTCGACATGTATCCAGCATAAGGCACAAACTTGCAACATGGTGCTTTACCAACCCAAACACAGTCCAATCATCAAAATAAACCTCCAAAAAATTATGGATAAACTCTTTGAACGTCATGATTACTACCCGGGAGAAGATTGCAGACACGTTCTTCTCCTCAGTAAATGAATAAGCCTCTTGTCCTTCTACATTCTCTAAGACTTCATCTTTGAATGGTGTTGGAAATGTATCTTGCACACATGTGTCATTCAACTTTCTTAGATCTATGCATATCCTAATTTCACCTTTCTATTTGTTCTCTTAGACAACCATTGGGCTTACCCAATCAGATTCCTCTACTAGTTCAATAATATCGGCATCCAACATGTTATCAAGCTCTTGGTGCACCTTTTCTTTGTACTTTGGATTGAACCGATAAGGTCTTTGCTTGACAGGCTTCGCATCTGGTTTCAACGTAATCTTCATAACACCCAAATCTCTAATGATCCCTTTCAAGTCTGAAATTTTTGTTGGGAATAGATCCTAGTACTCGTGTAGCAGTTTGACCACCTTATTGATTATATCTTCATCCCAATATTCCCCTATCTTCACAAACTTAGGTTCTTTTTCAGATCCAATGTTTCCTTGTCGAGTCTTCAAAGGTTCTAATATATCTGAATTCTCAGTTTTGATCCTTCGACTTCATGTTGTCCTTTTGTCTCTGGAATGTTAATATTTTGTGGGTCTTCTTCTTCCTCTTCAGTAGTCACATTATAACATTCCAACGCATGATGCAGATGTGTAGTCCAATCCATCTGAGCCCATTCTACCGGTTCCTTAGGTGTTCTGAATATAGTTTCTCTTATCTCCTGGAGCGCTTCATCAATGCATTCAAACCTATCCTCAAAGTTGAAAGTCACTAAGAAAATCTCCCTTAAGATGTCCCATTCAGTTACTCCATTGTGAATCTCCATTTCCAAATACCTCTTCATTGGGATTGTGTCTAAGGTATATCAAAAAATGTGCACCCATTCTAGTTGTGGTTCTGTTCCCCAGGCCTTAATCCATCGTGCGAAATGATCGCGCAGATCATATTTCCCAATGTACTTTTCTGTCATCCGATTATTAACATACCCAAACCTTAATCTCATCATTATCTTTTATTCCTTCCATCCAGCAAATCTCTCCTTGTGCGTACCCCACCAACGGGTAGGCGTAGCACGCAACACGAACTCCAGTGCTTGGAAGTGATGTTCTTCCAGTACTTCTCATTAAAATTAATCTAAAAACAGATCCACATCATTCAAACCATCATAATGCGGGAGCTTCCTTACCTCATTTGAGACACACCATAGTGATTTGGTCATCATATTGCAATGAAGCATAGATACCTCATGCAACCGATTATGCCAGTGTTCAAGCTCTTCATCTGACTCTGAGGTGCAGGAACTATCCCTGTACCATGCAATTCGTCCATCAGTTGTAGGATTGATCCAGTCTTCATTGTGTGTTATCATCTTGTATATCTGATCCAGATCATCATCACTTTCCACGAAGTTGCGAACAGGTTCAGTATAACGTGCTCCTTCAACATGGTCTAATGGTACTACCACCCTTAGCGACTTCCTTTCAAATGTCATCTTCCGCTTCTTCAATTTGATTACCAACGTCGCGGTTGGGTTATCAGTGCAGTACTTAATGTACCATGTTAATGCTTGATCTTGTAAGGTTGTGACCAACTGTGCCTTCTTGATGTTGTCGTCCATAATCTATTTTTTTGTCCATACAGCTCTTGTAACAAACCAGAACTGTTCGGGATCTTCACTCCCCATCCCTTTAAAAAATGGCATCTTCATTCCGTTCACCATGTTTTATGGTGGAAGTGGAGGTGGAGGTGATGGTGTAGGAATATGAGGTGGAGGTGGAGTGGATGGATGAGGTATCCTCAGGATACCCTGAGTAATTAACTGAACTGCACTTTGCGGCGTAGTCAACACCATCCCTTGATCGTCACTTGAAGGGGGTTCAATGAGTGGACTATACTCTGCACTCCATCCTTTGTTTCTTCTAAATAATCTCCCACTTCATGTAGCCCCAAACATCAAGGTAACTTCATAACCCTCTTTTCACATAACAACATTTTGATCCAAGTCTTTAATGATTTCAAGTACTTACGTCACGATCCCTTAAAGAGCCTTCATTCTGCTTCACTATAATTGATATTTTTATAGATCACAAACACAGTCACAAAACTTACAAGTGTGTGATCAATCCAATGGTCCACAGCCCTTCTGATATTGCTTCATGATGCCTCTAGATGTCACATCAGTTCAGGAGTCCACACTATAGGGTCGTCAAGCCTCCATGTCCCTTGATTATAAACCAATTTATACAACCATTCGTGTAGTTCATCAGGGAATAAACAGAAGAATGCATCAGTCTCATCTATGTACAAATATCTCTACAACCATTATTCCTTAGATAATTTAGGGCTCCTGTTCTCTTGAGCTACAAACACATGCACTTTTCAGTCGATACACTTCTTAAGCTCTTTCTTTGTAGGAAACCATTTATTACACATCTCTCAAATAGATCTCGATCCCGGCAACAGAACCATTTGTTGGATTAAGGGGGCCTGACCCAGGTTTAGAGTTGTTTGTACCAACCAAAAAAACCCTAACTTTTGGCCCTTTCTGCAACAACCTGCATAGCACAGGCTGCAGTCTCACCCAAAGCAGTATTGGGGGATGCTAGAACTAGGTTTTTACATCTAGAGACTATGTGATAATTAATCTCAAGCCCTTGTAGCCCAGATCTGCCTTCATGCAGATCTATGTCTTCCTATGATCCGCTAGTACAATTCTATAAAAATGGCCCTTAGACCTTCATGAAGGTCTACAATCAAACTTTACAGACCTATAAGAATATGACTGACAACTTTCGCGTAGTAATTACTAACCCTAGATCTTCCTTTGCGCAAATCTAACCGAGACGAACATAGATCATAAAGATTTATCTAATACCTTCACGAAAACATATAATTACTTAGTTCATGCATTGATTTTAAATATTTAACATATTTGCTCAGCAATTACACTTTATTCCACAAAAACATATCATTGAGTGATAAATCATAACATGAATAGAAATAATAATAAGACATGGATGCAAGATATTCGGTCCAAAATCAGTGATTATTAGTTTTAGCGTTCAAATTACAAACTCTTCCACCCTGTGCACCCAGCTGCAAGGGACCACACACTCAGTTGTGAACTTGCCAAGGTCTCTGCAGACTCAGCTGCAGGAGCCTTCCCCTTACACCTAAGTACAAGAAACAGAGCTTTCCTGCCTTAGCACTTTCCCAAAACAATAATCTTTTATCTTAGTTCTTTTTTCTCTAGACTCGCTATGACTCATCTATATATAGCATTTTTTCTTACAATACCATGGCCCGTGGCCTATGGGTGAGTCTCAAAATCAACCTATCACTTACCCATAAAAGGGGCTAAAGCCCCTTTTACTCCTATTTAGTTGCACACTCTGCTTCCACATTTCGTGGAGACTTTAAATTTTTTACAAAATTCTTTCTCAAAAATTGGTTAAACTAACCCAAAATTGACCTTAGGAACCCTATCCCAATAAGGATACTTCATCTAATGAGTTGGATTTTGAATTGACATGATGAAGAGGAAAGTACTTAAATCATCAAGTATTCATTCCATTCCTTATCATTTCGAATCTTGCATGAGAAGAATTACTCAATACAGGTTACTCATGAAATTCTTTCAATCTATTCATCCTCAGAGGTGGAATCATAAGAACTTCATAACTTGGGTAATTTGTTTGTTAAAGATGTAAATTTTGATCAACTCAGTAATAAAGATGGCTTCTAACTTGATACTATCGAACTTACTTCAATTATTAATGGTAGTTGTCGACATACCATGCATAATCTGACTCATCGAGGAGTTGAGGTACTTCAAATTCAGTTGATGTTTATGTAAGGTTATCACAACTCTCTTAAGGCCCCCAAACTAAATCAGGTTTGTATATCCTCACAAAATTATCTCCTTTGTAGGGTTTCACTAGATGTAAATTCCTTCTTGAAATAATTATGGTATTCTGGACATAACTCTTATGACTTTCCAGATTCATTTTCTAGTCATATTGAAAATTTTGTTTCAGTCAACTTATCTTCATGCAAATATCTTGAATCTAACTTGGTTTTGGAGTGTATAACTTCTGTAATATACAAAGCCATGAAGTCTACCATTTTAAATATTATCATCAACCAAAAGATCCATACCTATCAGAGACTTTTGAAAATAATGAGATCCTAGTCCTTCTTGTGAATGTTATAATGCTACTAGATCTCCTCTTGAGTGTTAGTGAATTCGTATTTTATTTTCTGATTCATGTTCCTCTTTTTCACCCATTTCATCTTGATTGGTTTCAGGTATTTTCCATGTTGGCATTCCTTTTTTATTCTTTCAATGATTATGATGTCAGTCCAGTTTGTTACTAGTTAGAAGAAAATTGTTTTCCATATTCAACATATGAGGAAGATGATTTTTTTTTAAGCATTCAAAAATTCATTCAAATTGACTTATCCTTGTTGTCTACTGGTCAAAATTATTATTTTTTAATCATTCCATCTAATCATGGTTCTTGTTCTAACAACTTTAATCCAATTAATCATTTTCCCGCTGGTATATCTCATGATAGCTGTTTTACTTTTTCTTAATATTGAAGCCTTCCAAGCAAGCATGTTTTCACCCATGGATTATGAATGTTTCTAATACTATTCTTTGAACGTCTATGGTTCATGTTTTCTTCCACTAGTACTATAATAATTGAACTATTTTAGTTACTTCAGTGCTCCTTGTTGGAAATGTGTTGTTATGTTATAATGATCATCGCATCCTTGTGAACTATTTTGCCTGATGTTAGACGATTCTTACTTTTTTTCATGTGTATCCATTAGGGTAGTATTATTACTTCTTTCTTATAGCCTCACTTCATTTTCCCTCCATAGTAGAAGAACCTCGATACCTCAGAAACTGAACATTCACAAGGCATACTAGCTTTTGCTCATTTGAAAGCACAATTGTGCTTTTCTCTCATGCTAAGAGCTAAAGCCAAGGAATATCTTTAAGTAAATGGAAGTCAGGTCGTATTCCAGATGGGACTCCTACACCAAATAGTGTGAGGTCTATTTGGGACCCAATATCATGGATATCCCCTATATGTTGGCATTATCCAACTCTATCAACAAAAGGATTAGGTGATTACACTTAGGAGGATCATGATGTGAAACAGTTTGGAGGTGATATTGAGGAGGAATTAGTGCACAATTATTGATGAGTAAGGCCTTATCAGTGAGGTTCATGGATAGGTTAATCTCCTGACCTGGTAAGATGGTTTATGCCTCCACAACTTACACTGGGCTAAAGGACCAAGAAGGGCTCCAAAATGGCTAAGTGTGAGACCAATAAAGTAAAAGAGAGAAATGCATATGAAAATGACACAAGCATGGATAAGACACATAAAAACATAAATAAAAGTTATAATTATATGCAGGACCCATTGATAATAATCACATCTCAAAATGACATCAAAGTGACACTTATTTCTAAGTGCGACAGTTGAAACAACACATTATGACACTTAGAACACAAGTTGCGACAGACATGACAACTGTGACCAAAATGTGTGATAAGATATAGAAATGTGTTTAGAACATATTATAATGAACTTTAAGACCATTAGATGAAAAAGAGTGAATGCAGAGCTAACCTTTGTAATATGCAAGGGTACAGCAAATGAAGGATTTAAAACAACAAAAGCGAAACCTGCAACAAGAGGAAAACATGAAGATAACACTTGAAAAATAAGAATAGCCTTGAAAGAAACACATACTAGAGAAAATATAAAAATAAAATGACACTTATAAATGTGATCACTAGAAAAAGCGACAGTTGTGAAGGTAAAAGCGACAATTGGGAAACGCAACAAAAATGAGGGGGGTTGTCAATAAAAGTGTGCACTCACTGTCGACATGACTTGAACATCAAACAAGCACTATTGTTATGCATGTTTCTATGCATGTCTAATTTTTAATTAAGGAAGTGTTCTCGTGAACTCATCGATGACTAAGCATGTGTGTGCAAGTGACTTGACAGTTTAAAACTAGGAAGAAGACTTAAATTCTTTACAAAACATCAAATGACCATGGATTATCCATAGGATAACATACCATAAGATCCTCATTAGGATCCAAAATTCAAGTGTGGGAAAAATTTTGGAGGGTGTTGATCATAACGTCAACACTTGGTGACACACTGGTATAGATCTAACTTCTTTTTTTAGGTTTAATTCTCTAAGTGCAAGGTCTCAGTATTTCAAGAAGTATTGATTCATCTTGTGAATTACCTTGGCTTCCCTACTTAACCTAGTTAGAGATATAGTCCCCTCCATTCCCTTACTCGGTTAAACACATAACAAGGCTTGTCGAATCACAATTGTTTCGATATAGGAAAGGGTAATATATATAATGAGTTTAATATAATCAGAGTATAAATTTTCATCTCTGGTGTTGCTTCATTGCTAGCAGGCCTAGATAGTACCATACCGAAGTCACTACAAGAAAATAAGCATCGCTTCACTGCCAGTGAGTCTAAACAGTACCGCAACGAAGTTACTTGTTTCACCTCTCTACATAGGAATCCTTTCTCTTCTTTCACCCTTTATTTATTTTATTCATAGAATTGTTCTTAGGCACTTATTTATTTCATCGGTGGAAGAGGGATCTCAACTTATTGAGAGAAGGAGAGGTTTTTCCCTTAGACAAGGTAATATAAACCTCTGATATGGGTTTTCTCACTAATCAATTTTCCCCTTACCTTTCTCCACTTGATTTGATTAGCAAGAAAAACATTATTTACTCACAATTATGAGTTGAGGAATGAAAGTCCTAGAATAGATATGGGATTTATATTTTGACCAGAGGCTTTCCATTTTAGTGGATCGTATTTTCCATTTAGACATCATTGAATTTAAATATATGTAAACCTAAATAGAGAAGAGGTAACAAACTACCCAAGCATTGTTCGTCGTCACAATTTCCCTTTTCAAGTTTTTCCACATTGTCTTCTGAGCCAAACAAGAGAATATTTCATGCAAAGTCTTATTTGAACAACACAAAAAAATAAAATACATGACAAAAGAATGAAATAAAAAACAAAAGAATGAAGAAAATTTTTGGAGGCAAAACATAAAAACAACATGTAGAACATACAATAAGGAAACAAACAAATGCAAAGACTCGATGGAGAGTAGTATGGAGAGTGGATGTAATGCAAGGGAAACTAAATTCAACTAAGCCTACTCCTAACCTAATCAACTAGAAGATCAGGGCTAATTGTAATGATATTTCCAATGTATCCATTGTCGTTCCCAACCTGAAACCACAAAGATACGAGCAATTAAAAACAATATAAAACAATGTGCAATAGAAAATATAAGAACTTTGAAAACTTGCACAACTAACTGAAGGTCTGGCTTATTACCAAAAGAATGTGCCATATTGAATGGTTTGAGCTAGTTTTGAACTTTACCTTGTTGTTTGAAATGTCAATTATACAAACCTTGAAGTTTTCTTGTGAATACACATTCATCTATGCTCTCGGTTCTTGAAAGCATTAAGAAAGATCGAAGCTTATTATTTGCAATAGATATTTCCAAGTAATATTGCTCTAACCATTTAGTGATTGGATCTCAATATTCAAAACAACCAATTTGAATACCTTGGGACTTTTGAGAGAATGAATTTTCAATTAATGCATTTGAATCACAATGACAATCTCTGGTATTATGATCATATTGGTTGATTAACATAAAATTTTCTCAAACCATTATTAGTTCCTTTTGTATCCAAATACATGCAAAGTCAATAATAAGAAATCTTAGGGAATTCAAAACAATTGTTGACATTGTGAATCCGGGAAACCAATCAGGACACTGAGTTGACAAGAGATTAGAAATATGTGTCAAATCAAACCCAATACTTATACCAACACAAGGGTTTTGGTCAGCTAAATGATTGAAGCAATTGAAATTACTCCAAAAGATAAAATGTGCCATGGAGATGATTATTTTTATGATATTCACAAAAGAGATAATAAGATGATCAGATTTAGAAGAGTTTCAAAGAGAGAAATATTTAAACCCAAAATGACCTTTATCTCAATCATCAAAATGACAAGCCTTGAAACCATAAGGATCTGTGAAATATGTGCTCTCCAACCCTCGGTCTAGCTCAAGGGATTGGAATGAAAAGGAACTAACCAAACAAGAATATTTCATCTCATCGGGAATTCTATCTTGAAGATCCACTTGAAAATACCGGAAGTCATTTAAGAATGAACACATAACCAATGGATGAATGTTGAGGAAATAATTATGCGTGAAAATTTGTGTCTAACTTAGTTCAGATATCTCAATAGGATTGCAATAACCTGACATAACCATCAGCAGAAGCTGAAGTGCCTCGACTTCCTGACAGGTCTCAAAACTTTCTGATAGTGGATCATCAAATTTGGATGGCTTAGAAACATCAATAGGTAGGCATGCACCACTATCATATGATGTATTAATGAAAAAATTGGCAATGCCACTAGTTTTATTAGATTTAGGATTAAGTGTATTAGACTCTTAATGGATACAAAATTGAGATACATCAATTTGAAAAATCCCTTGATCATTCAGAGTTGGAACATGTTCCTCCTCACTTATGAAATACTTATAATCGAATGAATATTGAATAATAGATTCAAACTTTTCATCCTCTAATTGTAGTATCACACCATCCTATACCTGATTGCAACCATGATCAACTACATAAATATCAAAAGGATTTAGGGGGGTTTTTGGTGACATAATTATGAAACATATTTGGGTACAATGAATAGTGTGTATAGGTGAAGAAATATTTAAATACTCGGGAGGAGGAGGAGAAATTGTACTTAAATCAGATTAAACATGAAATGACAATCGATCATAATTATTGTCATTTGTATAATGGCCAAATATAGGCATACTGAAATGATACTCAGATCAACCAGGATATTCCAAATATTCAAGAAGCTGAGAACTCACCACTTCAGATTTGGAATCTAAAAATGTATGAATTATAGGAGATTTAGTATCATTCTTAATCAAAATAACATCTTGGTTCACAAATGAAGATTGTAAACTATGGGAAATAGTTTATGAACTGATACCTTGCAAATCCAAGAGCACATAAGAAAAGAGGGTATCATATGATATACATGAATGTTCACCACCATATGTGTTAATGGAAACATGGATGTCATGGTGATGGTTATCCAAAGTCTCAACTCCGATGTGAGGTTGAGAGTCATTTGACAGGTTATCAAGGTTATAAGATTGGAGATTAGTTATAAAGGCAATATTATGATATTGAAAGAGGGAGGAAATATAAGACATATATTCAACACTTTTCTCCCCTACATGTGAAATAAAACTACCTTGTTCTTGATTACCACTTGGAAAAACAGTTTGAACATCATTATGAGTTGAAGTAGGCCAAAAAAGGTGATCATGAAATAATGAATCATGAAACATAGGTGGTATAGGTTGAAGGGTATCAAAAATTAAATAAAATGCAAGAATTGAATTATCCATATTGATGTGACCTTTAGTATTGACAAGATCAACCTTCACCTCATACTCCTCGCAGTTACTGAGCCAATCAAATTTATCCCCCACAGAATCTGAAGCATGAGAAGGGGATGAAAGTGGAGAAGATAGATCAACAACTTGATTTTTATATTTCCCAACTTTAACACCATCACTAGGGGGCACCCAAATTGGTACTAGAAAAGGAGGAGTACAAGGAACAATAGGTTCATCTTTAAAATATTGAGGTATCCCATGGTTAAAAAAAGTCAGGGAGAAAGAATCATCTGGGGGTTCATATTCAAAATATCTCAAAGGGAGTAGAATCAAATTATGAAGTTTTTCCGTAATGACTCTGAATCAATAACTCCCTTGGGAAATTCAAAGCAAATATTAAGAAATCAATTAAGAAAATTCTCTATAGTTTCACCTCGTTTCATTCTAATCAAATTCACATACATCTTGATAATCATACATGTCAAAGGTGTCACGAAGCTTCTTAACAAGTTCGTCAAGTGAATGGATATAAGTAACATGTAACATATGACACCATTTCTTAACTCGGACTTCAAATCTGAGGGTGAACAATCTGGCCATGACTTATTTATAATGAATTCCATTAAAGAGACAACAATGCATAAATTGGAAGAAGTGTCAAAAGACAATTAGTTCACTCTCGTCATCAAACTTAAATTGACACAAGTCGTGAAAGATTTCCATGGGGATGGTAAAATAAAGCTCGTTAGAAAAACATCCCAGGATTATGATTTTGGAAAAAACCATTTAAGATAAGATATTCAAAATAGACTCAATGGGCACAGCTTCTCATCTGTCCCTCCTTCTAGTGCAAAAATCTTGATGGTGCTGGATATTTCCAACATACAGCGAGTCTCTCCGATGTGAAGTTTCAATTATACCTCACACATTTCGAGTAGGAGCCCCATCTGAAGTATCGTCTTGGCTACCAGAAGTTAAGATTCACCTTGGTTTCAATAGATAACATAAGAGATTATATATGTAAAACTTAAACAAGCAAGTTAAAATTTTGAAACACTTATTACAATGTGTAAAAGGAGACTTTCACGAGCGGGAGAAATGGGTGAGTCTCTGGAAGGAAGTAATATTAGTAACCTAAGAGAGACACATGAGAGCATAAAAAAATTAGTTGGCAAAATATTTCAAATAATGATTGTTTAAAGTGAATACAACACACATTCACTGGATTTTGGACTTCTCTAAAAGATATTTTTTCCATATATAACTAAGTGACTTTTCATATTCCACATACGACTCTTGGACTTCCACACATTACATTTTTTCCTATCCTTGAGAATACATCATTACATTCCACATGATGATGTTTCATGACACATGGATGCATTTGACATAGAGATGACACTTGTACAAGTTACAACTTGATGATGATGACATGGAGCTCATAATGAAGTGGCAATGTCAAGTTATCTTCTTTGTTGCTTTGTCTTCAATCTTCATGATAGATCTGATATATGCTTCATCTTCATGAAGGATTTTTTGTTTTCTTCTCCTTCACCCTCCAAAGGGTCTTTGATCAACATCGGAATCCTATGAGTCTTCATGCAATGGCTTCTTTCTGTCTCGATCCATAATCTGATTCGTCCCCATGGTAGCTCTCGTTTTTTATTCTTCTTTGAAGGTATTTAATTATGTTCTCTCATTGCTATATTATTTGAGCATCACCTTTTTGTGCTAGGAAGGTACTCCTACTAATGAAAGTCATCCATGATAAGGAAAAATCAGTGTTAAAATCATCAATTTTATCCTTACCTAGCTCATGGAATCATTGGCTTATGATAAGCTTGTGACATAGTTAAAAGAAGGAGGCTTGATTAGGAGGGCACAATCAAACTCATCAGTGGCTTAGGAATGCTCCATTGTTAATTTTTAATGCACCATACATTATGAAGACGATCTCTCCTTGGTTCAACGCAGTGGGGGAAGCTGAAGGGACAAGGTGGGAAGGCTTCATACTTCAAGTTTGTGTCATGCACCTTAAAGAAGAGAGAGGAAGGCTTGAAAGCATAGTTTGACCAGTCAAGGGTGAGAGAAAACCTCCTTCAACCTTCCTTACTATGCCATGCACTGAGGAGGAAGGCATAAAAAATATTGAGCATATATCGCATTGGGGAAAACGGAAGGTGAAAGCTTCAGGCTTCAAGACTATGCTATGCACTAAAAGGAAGAGGAGACCTTAAGGAAAGCGCAGTTTTACTAGTCAAAGAAGAAGAGGAGGCTTTCTTTAGCCTTCCATACTATGCCATGTGCTCTAGAGGAAGAGGAAAATAAATTCTTGGGCACAGATCACATTGGAGAAGGGGGGAGGATGAAGGCTTTAGCCTTAAATACTATGCTATGTGTTCAAAGAGAGGAGGCTTGAAACACAACACGGTTTTCTTTTACAAGGGTAACTTTTTCTTTAGAGTGTGGTTTTCATCCTAGGCTACTGCAATTTCACCCAATAGTGGGTTATTTACCATTTGGAGTGTGCTTTTCATTGAGTGAGGCCATAATAAGGAAATCATTTTTCTTAAGATGGTTTTCATTGCACTAGGAGGATAGGAGGGTCCTCGCATTGCATGTTTTTCCTCTTAAAAAGGTGGAAGAGGTCCATGTTATTAGCTACGATTTATTTATGTCATTCAAGGAAGAGGTGACCAAAACTCAGTGTAATGAGCCTGTATAAGTAATAAGGATTAGGTGAGTGCCCTTGGGACAATCATAATGTGTATCAGTTTGGAGGTTATCTTGAGGAAGACTTAGTGCAAAATTCTTGGTGTGTAAGGCTATATTAATGAGGCTCATGGATAGGTTAAGTTACTAACTTGCTAAGATGGTTTATGCCTCCACAACTTACACTGGGCTAAAGGACCAAGAAGAGCTCTAAAATGGCTAAGAGTGAGACCAACAAAGTAAAAGAGAGAAATGCATCTAAAAATGACTCAAACATGGATCACACACATAAAACCATCAATATAAGTTAGAAAACATGAATACAACCCTTAAAAAATGTGAACTACCTTGAAAGTGACATATTCCAGAATGAAGATAACAAGAAAATGACACTTATTAAAGTGATCATGAACAAAAGTGACAGTTGAAAATGTAAAAGAGACCCTTGTGAAAGTGACAGTTAGGAAAAATCACCAAAATAGAAGTACAAACAAAACAAAAATGAGGGGGGCTATCAGCAAAAGTGTGTAGTGATTGTCGATATGAGTTGAACATTGCACAAACACTTTCTTGATGGACAGTGCTATACATATCCAATCTTGCATAAAGGAAGTGTTATACTCTTGACCTGCGAAAAATCTAGAATACCATAAATACAAAGAAATATATCCCAAAACACATAATTATCACATGAAATGAGAAAAAATGCAAGGTAGTTTAATATTCAAAAATAGATTCAATATTCACTTGCCTCTTCAAGGGTAGAACCTCCAACAGAGCATAGCTCAATTACAATAAGACTCGGTGATCTTTCCTTACTAACTAAGAAAATTTATAGCTAAATGACATCCAAAACCCTAACTACTAATGGTGCCTTGCATAACACGGGTTAACCACTTTATTTAATAACTATGGCCCATTTAGAACTAATTGTAGTCCATTTTTGGGTCAACCACTTACAATTATTAATGTGGGATTTATTGAATCTCTAACTAACTATGTCTCTAAATCAGCCCATTGGGTTTATTAAATAAATAAAGGGGTTAGGGTTGGACCCTAACATGCCCTTCCCCATCAAAAGCAGCCTTGTCCTCAAGGCTGAGACCGCAGAAATTGCAGAAGAATAGTGGTTGGTTCCCAGGTCATATATTCTGGAGAGGTGTCTTTCCACTTGATGAGGACTTCCTTGATCGTGCAGCCATGGAGATGTCTTTCACGAGTATCAAGGGCATGTTCTGTTTAGAGCCAAAGTGATCCTTCCTCATCCAATTCAGGTAGACTTGTTTGAAATATGCAATTTTCCCCACCACTTTCTTGAGGCATGATAAATGGAAGACCGAATGGATTTTTGAAGTAGGTGACAAGGCCAGTTTGTAGGAGACATCTCCTATGCATTGAAGGATATAATAAGACCCATATAATTTTGGTGCTAGTTTCTGGCATCCCTTTTCTTTGAGAGGTGTTTGCTTATATGGTTGGATTCGCATGAATACTTAATCCCCTTCTTGAAATGAGTTCTTGGAACAATGTTGGCCAGCTTGTTGCTTCATTTGGTTCTGATCTTGATGTATATTATCTTTGAGATGAGTGATCATGGCAGCATGATTATGTAGGAGTTTATCAACTGCATGTAATTTATAACATCCAGGGATATAATAAATAGGTGAAGGTGGGATTTGGCCATATAGTACCTCACATGGAGTCATCTTGGTAGCTTCATGATAGTTATTATCATACCACCATTCAACTAAAGGTAGAAACTCTACCCATTGATGCATCTTGTCTAAATGAAGCATCTCAGATAGGTCTCCGAACCTTTTTTTGACTGCTTTTGTTTAACCATCGGTTTGGGGATGATATTTGGTACTTAGTTGGAGTTGTGTTCCCTGTAGCTTTAAAAGTTCCTAGCAAAATTTTCTGGTGAAAGTGGGGTTGTGCTCAGACAGAATGGAAGTTGGCATGCCATGTAGTTTGAAGATCTGGTCCAAGAAAACTTGAGCCACCAATGTGGTGGTAAATTGGTGTTGTAGAGTGCAAAAATGAGCACATTTAGAAATTTCGTCAACAACCACCATGATTTATTCATTGCCTAACTTTGCGAGACTAGTGATGAAATCCATGGAAACATTCATCCAAATAGAAGTAGGAAGTTGAAATGGTTGTAAGGTTCCCGATAACTTGATTGTTTCCCCTTTGTTGCATTGGCACACATCACATTCAACTACAAAAGTAAGAATGTCATTTTTCATGCCATTCCAAAAGAAAGAACGACGTGTGCGATCATAAGTATTCTGAAAGCCTGAATGACCTACAATTGGAGATGAGTGTAGCTTGTACAAGATGTGGGTTTTGAGGGTGGACATCGAGGATATCACTACTCGATCCTTGTAGCGAATAATATCATCCTTCTCAGAGTAGTCTACGAGGAATTAGGATCTTCTCTTAAGTTATTAATGAGTTAGGAAAGAGAGGGGTGGGAGAACCATTCCTTGTGGGCCTCGTCAATCCAACCTAGTATGGGTAGAGAGATTGATAGAAGGGTGCTCTCATCCTCAAATTGGTGCGATAAATCATTAGCTACTACATAGTCACACCCCTTCTTGTAAATTATATAATAATCATATCCCAACATTTTGGCAATCATAGACGCTACTCTAGAAAATATTTTAGGCTATGATGGTCTGTACGGATTTGGAAACATCATCCCAATAAGTATGGTTTCCAGGTGTCTAATGCATGTAAGATGGCCATCATTTATTTCTCATAAGTAGATTGACCCGTATGTTTTCCACTGAGTTGT
Organism: Pinus tabuliformis; assembly: GCA_031772625.1. Classification (NCBI taxonomy): domain Eukaryota; kingdom Viridiplantae; phylum Streptophyta; class Pinopsida; order Pinales; family Pinaceae; genus Pinus; species Pinus tabuliformis. The sequence goes on along the minus strand of CM062804.1, from coordinate 623,682,317 downwards.
TGACTAGTGAAAGTCAATGGTCTACCTTCCTGCATTATTATAGCGCTAATACCTCTATTTGAAGCATCACATTCAATCACAAAATATTTGGGCAAGTTGAGTAAGGCCAATATGGGAGTGGAGCACATTTCATGTTTCAAAGCCAATAAGGCCTGCTGAGCTACATCAGTGCAGAGAAATGAATTTTTCTTGCGAATATTAGTGATGGGTCTAGAAATGCGCCCATAATTGCGGACAAATTTGTGAAAGTAGCTAGTGAGATCCAAGAATCCCCTCAAACTCTTCAAGGTTTTTGGTTAGGGAAAATATTACATTTCCTTAATATTTTTCGGATCAACCCTCTCTCCTTCATGACCCACAATGTGTCCCAAATACTCGACTTCTTCCATGCCAAAAGAGCACTTGGATAATTTGACAAATAATTTGTGATCTTGGAGCAGTTGAAATTTATGGTCTACATGCTAAAGATGTTTGTCCCAGGTTATGTTGTAGATGAGAATGTCATCGAAGAAGACCAAGAATTTTTTTTAGAGATATGGTTTCAGAAGGTGGTTGATGAGGCTTTGAAAAGTAGATGGATAATTACAGAGACCAAATGGCATGACCATGAATTCATAATGGCCTTCATGAGTTTGAAAGGCGATCTTGGGAATTTCTACTTCCTTCATGAGTATTTGGTGATAGCCCGAGTGGAGGTCTAGCTTGGTAAGGAATTTAGAACCATGTATTTCATCAAACAGATCATCAACAACCGGAATAGAAAATTTTTCCTTGATAGTGAGCTTGTTAAGGGCTCGAAATTCCATACACATGCACCATTATCCATCTTTCTTTAGAACCATGACCACTCAATATGAATAAGGATTGATGTTGGGATGGATAAAACTAGCTTCAAGGAGTTCCTTGATCATTTTTTTAATTTCATTTTTTTAGGAAAAAGTATATCAATATGGGAAGACATTAGGCATCTAGGCACCTGAGACAAAAGGGATGTTATGATCATGTTCACCCCTAAAGGGTGGAAGTTCTTTAGGTTTGTCAAAGATCTGTTGGTGGTGATCTAATACTTGTTTCATATCAGGATGAATATGAGGAGCAATGGATTCAATGGCCTGGATGGAATTAAATTCAGCAACTACTCCATGTTGGCCCTTTTTTAAATTTCTCCATTCAATTTGAGTTGATGATAGTAGGAGCACTTGCATGGATTCCACTTAATGTATGAATGTATTAATTCTGCTTAAATCTCATATATAACTCCTGGAGATCCATTGTGATAGGGCCCAGTGTGCAAACCCATTCAGTACCCAGGACAATGTCGCAACCACCCATTTCAATGGCTAACATGTAGGCCTTTAGGTGGTAGTTTCCCATATGAAGCTTAATATTTTCATATTGGCCTTCACATTCCATGGTGCCCCCATCAGCGATAAGGACATGGAAATTAGATACCACCCGCACAAAGCAATGAACTGATTATGCGACTCTCTTATGGACAAAATTATGAGTACTTCCACTATTAATCAATACCACTAATTATAAAGCCTAAGATTTTGAGAGTCTAAGAAGAAGAAATTTCATCCAAGGAATGTAGTGATATAACTGGCTCATTGGGTGTAGATGCAAGATCATTTTTAATTTGGGTTTCCCCCACTTCTTTCTCAGGCACCTTAAGGGATGGATCTTCATCTGTTGAGTTGTTTTCAGTAGCATCAATTTGAAATAATTTTGGTTCCTTTCATTTATGTCTAGGGGAGTACTTTTCATCATAGTAGTAGCATAGTCCTTGTTTCCTTCTTTCATCCATTTCTGCCAGTGACACATTTTCAACCTTAATTGTTTGGGTGGGGCCCTAAGCCTGGGTGGGTGATGGGCCTCGGTATTTCAACAAGAATGTTGCAACTCTCAAGGCTACAGACTTTAATTATCAACCCGAGGTTCATACAAACTTAAGAGGTATCAGAACTATATGTGCAGTGTACAATGTGTCATTCCTTTGCTGTCATGATGTAATGGAGTTCATGTACTAAAATCATATCCTAAACTAATTACCAAAAATGAAATGTTCGAAAGGGAACCTTAACCTATTGAGAGAAAGAAAGTACAAGGAAAGACTGAAATCAAATTCTGAAACACACCATTTTCTAACTAACTGCTAAGAGGCTTCGCTTCAAATGAATGCTAAGTTAACATGTATGCAATCCTATTGTCCTAAGCATGTAGATTCGAACCATCAAACCTTCTACTATTTGCATGTAAATGAATAAAATAAATCTATTTTTCTTTTTGTCTTTTTTCATGTGAGAGTGTGAAAGCTAATCTCTTTTGGTGATGTGGCTGGTGGCTTGGAGATGATGGTGGATGTTTGGAAGGATTGGGAGGCCCTTAGGTGACCTTTTGTGGCTTCCTGGAGGTTTTCCCTCAATTCGGCCTCAAAACATGCCACTACAGGAAAACCTACATGATGTATTAAAAACCTACAGGATCCCCTAAAAACCAACCGGATACAGCCGAGAGAAAAAATATGGATGTTGAAGGTCATGGAAAGCTTAGGGAAGGTTTTTAGTGGATGGAATGAGGCAATGGAGTGCCTAGTACCACTTTAGAACTCAAAACCAAAGTTGGGAGATGGATGGATTTGCTCAAAAAGCTTGGAGAAGTTTCCTTGCGAAATGATGAAATTGGTGAGGGTTTAATGACCAAGAAAATCAAATCCAAATTGGATGGGACAAATTTTGTTATTAACTAGGATGTCTTAGGTCCTTATTCCAAGTGTAATCACTAGAAAATACCTCTATTAACCCATGCAAACAAAATAAAAAACATTACTAATCGAAAATCTAGAAATTCGAGAACTAGTGAGCTAGTAAATCTAATCAATGCCTAACCAAATCAAGTTCAAATGCAATGGGGTAATCTTTGTTATGAACTAGAATTTTTTGTGATCTAATGCAAGTGGAACCAAATCGATTGAATCTTCTTAGCATGCTCTAAAAAATAGCATAAATTTACTATTCTTTGTTAAAAAGGAGGTCCAACAATCTAGATTTGGGAATAAGAAGACTAATCCAACCAGCTCAATGATTTATATGAACTTCCAAAGCTTTTCCAAGGATGAAATAATTCTTTTTATCCTACAAAATAACTTACATCAACCATTTAACTCAATCCTACAACAAGAAATTATTAATCCTAAATGCAGAAATAGAAAGGAATAAAAACAAGAGATGCATGTGAACAAGAAGTGAAAAGAAGGAAAGAAAATGATACAAAAGGGCTCTGAGGTTCTTGGGATTGGAAAGCCTAAGGAAACTCAGATACCTATGGAGGAGAAAAATATTTAGAATCTGAACATGACACCAATAATCATTATTTTCATCAATAGAATTACATCCCTGCAAGAAAATACAATGGAGCTGCAAAAATACAAGCTCTCTCCACAATAACACTAATGAAAATATATATCTAGAGGCAAATTCAACTTGGTACTTATAAAAAATGATTAGGAAACATTCCCCATGAATGGAGGAAGCTTTCCCCACCAAAATCCCTTGATTAGTGGATCTGGTCCCCAATATTAGGAGTTTGCATTAAATGGCAGGGAACACATTCCTAGATTTTCTCAATCATTCCGTAGAGGCAAATTTGACTTGGTACTTATACAAAATGATTAGGAATAATTCCCCATGAATGGAGGAAGCTTTCCCCACCAAAATCCCTTGATTAGTGGATCTGGTCCATTAGTTAGTGGAACACATTCCTAGATTTTCTCAATCATTGGCGTTCCACAATCTATGCCATAATTCCATAATATCTTGTTTATTTATTATTTATTATTGATCCTCCTATAGTAGGGAACAAGTCCCTAAATTATCTCCTCTTCCAAATCTTCATATTCTACCCAATATTCTCATCATATTCCACAAAAATAAATAATATTAGGCACAAATATCCAATTATTCATAAACCTTCCTAATGAATATATTAAAGTTAAAAATAAATTATCTAATGCAAAAAGAGAGGTTTAATGTGTTGAAGGATGGTCATAAGCGTTAATTGACATTTAATTTAGAAGTATGGGCCTTAATTTATGTCTAATTTAGAGGCCCATCATACGGTCCCCCCTATTGAAAGTTTTGCTCATCCTCTGAGCAACTTAGTGACCTCATTGTTCCTCATTCATGACCCTGGTGGCCTCTCTCTTGTGCATTAAGAATCTTGGTTGTACGTTCTGCAAGGACAAGCCCAAAAACATATTTGTGCAAAGAAAATTCATTGTTTCTTAAGGTCATTAGCTTTCCTTCTTCCCCTTATTCAATATGGGTTCTTGAATATTTTTCAGTTTGGCAAGGTCTTCCAAACCCTTATCAACCTTTTGCTACCTTGTTCCGCCATTTGGACACCCCTAACACCTTCAAAATGCATTTAGATGAAAACTAGGACATCCTGTAGTAATTCCTGTCAAAACTACAAGAACCCCTATTAAAACTACAGGAAACTATTTTTGAGCATAAATGATAGTTTGAGCCTAGGACAGGCCCTCAACTTGACTCTCATGCCTTTCTCTTATTTCTAAAACATCATTTAGGCCTTGGACAAAAGTTAGAAAGAGATTAGATACCTCTTGGAAAGCCTCTTTTCATCACTGTCATTTGAGTTTTGTTTTGATGGTGGATGCCTCATTTTATTTTGTTGTCTTCTTCTTCTCCCTTGTGGCCTAGATGATTGCCTAATGGCCTTGGAGTTTTCTGTTTTGATTAGGTCTCTCTTAGGCACTGTCATTTTGGGTTTTAGCACAATTTTTTCCTTTCTTCCTTCTTGTAGCAGCATTCTACCTTCTTGTAGTAGTCATTTCTCCTCTTTCAGGGTCTTCTAACTATATGGGAGTGATGAGAAATGTTGAAGAGGGATTGGATGATGATGCTAGGGCTCAAAGGGAGTAGTGTAGATTTGTGAAAATGGAGACGATGCTCTGTTTGTTTTTTTTTCAAGAATGAAATGGGATGGATGAATGATGAATAGATAGTGAATATGAAGTGGATGGAGGGCTTGGAGCGTTGTGGTGACTTGGCCTTTGCAAAAATTACTTCTTTTAACTGTTATCCTCGTTCCTTGAAATCATCACCCTTCATAATTTGACTTTTCAACATTGCATGAGAGAAGGAGTGAGCTGAAATTAACTAGTTGAAGGAATCTGAGACTGCTGACCCACCCTTAGCTTATAAAACCTCATCTCTCATGCATTGAAAACAAATTTCTAACTATAATATGCTCAAGAGAAGAGGTCAATAATATTGCATACTTGTACCTACCTGATGGTTGTTGGAGAGACCTGCATGTTGCTGCTGAGTTGATGTTGATGTGCAGGTGTTGGATGGTGATGTTGATGATCCTGATGTTGCTGCTAAGCTCTGGAGGAGCTTCTTTGACCTCTGGATCTTCATGTTGAAGCTGACTACAAATCTCTGGCTACTTCATCATCATATCCCCTCAATTTTTCAAAGAAACCCATCCAATTGTTCCTTGTGAATATATTTAGTACAGGAGGGTGCCGATGAATCCTCATGGTGCTAAAGGGTTCCCCCTGTCATTTTTCTCTGCTAGATGGAGGATTGTATATGTCTGATACCAAATTTAAAAATTCTATGTATACAATTCCCTTATGCTACAATCGCTTTCAACAAACTAGAAGGGTTTTCATGCTCCTTTCACTTGGAAAAATGTGAGGAAATGTAGAGCCTACCTCCTTAACACTACTTGATGAAGCCAACCTATGTTTTTCCCTTTTAACACTGCTCACTGTGAATCCTGTAGGTGTTGTTTTGTATCCTGTAGGATCACAGGGAATCCTGTAGGTTTTCAAGACAGCGACTTGTTTTGTCCATGTCTCCCAAATGGTAGAATGGATTGACCTGAAACTTTTTGAGCATGTTGCCATCATCATTATGCACCTCCCCATAAAAACTGTTGAAAATGAAAGAAGATGATGGAGGTTAGTGAAAAGAAGTCGCCTTCACTAAGTGAGCCCGCAGGCTATTTTTGGCGCAAAGTCTATTTTTAGACTATGTCTATTTTTAGACATATGGATCATGGTCTATGAGTTGCAGGATGCGATTTGTGGATGATTGGTCATGTTGGTAAAAATAGATGGAATTTTGTTTTTAGACATATGGGCAGAGTCTATTTTTAGACTGCCAGGCTAAAAATAGAACAGTCGAATATTATTAGCTCTTAATAATATTTGGACTATAAACATTATCTTATCCTCTTGGAGCACTTCAATTCGAGCTACGGATGTGGCACATGCAACTGCCAGAAGGAAATACGCTTTTCTTATGGGTCAGTTGAGCTATTGCATGGTGGACTTCAGTTAGAACTCATGTGGTTGAGTTTGGTGGAGTTGATTGAGGAGTTGATGGAGTTGTGTTCAGTTTGACTTGGTTGAACTAGTTGTATTTAGTCTAACTGCATAATACACTAGTGATGAGTGATGTGAATTAATTGTTAATTAATTCACTAATTATTAACTCATAAAGAAACTAAAGAATACATCATTTAACTCAGTGCGTGGACAGTTCAGTGGAGACAAGTGTTAGAGGTGAGTGAAATGGCAAGACAGTTGTCAGTTGTGACTATAGTTGTGCATGAGATTTGCACAATCAATGGATTGAGTATTGCCAATGAGGATTGTGTGGTTCAGCCAAGGAAATACGATTTTGCTTCATCCATTCATCTATTCTCATGTAGGATTGCGCAGTGGAGGCAGGCAAGCAGCGGAGGAGATTTGAACCTGTGATTGATTCAGATCTGAGCTAGTTTGTGTGTAACAGGTGGAGATAGTACTGAGTACATGTGAGGAGTATTGTACTATGTATTGTTACATGTTCTCCATCAATATAATATACATATAGTTGGGTTTTTTCAGCTGTATGCTTTCCCCGTGATATACTATGTTGATATGTGCTATTGATGCTTCAATGTGCTCATGCGATTGTTTCTGAATACTGCAAATTGATGATCAATAGTAGAGGAGGTTATGTATTATGCATGCATTCTGCAAATAGTGTATAATCAGGATAATCTCTATGAATAAGTGTCATATTATTCAAAATTTCTACATGGTATCGGAGCAGAGTTGATCATCAGATCTATTATTCAGAAAGTAATTACATTTTATTTCTTCAAGCAGAGTCTGTAATCAGGCTAGGTAGCCTCTGGATTCATCCTTCTTTTGGAAGGTGAGATATCCGGTGAATTCCCATACAGTTAATCTCTATACGAGAAATAACTTGTTCTCACGAATTTTAGATCAGAAGTGGTTGAGTTTTGAGCTGGTGGAATTCGAATTTGCAGCAGTGTTTTCTTGGTGTCAAAGTTGAAATGTCTTTCAACGGATTGCGATTGGAGTATGCTCTTGAGGGCAGCTCAAATTATAGTGCATGGAAAGACAGGATGGAGGCGGTGTTAGATGACAATGGGCTGAAGGAGTTCATAGAGGCTAAGGTCCCAAAGCCTACTGATGTTGCTCACGTTGATGCTTGGAAAAAGAAGACAGCAAAGTGTCGAAGGATTCTGTTGGAGGGCGTGAAGGATCACATTGTATCCAGCCTGCATGGAAAGGCTTCTCCATACTTGATGTGGAAATTGTTTACATATTTATTCCAAAGCAAGAGCGACCAGAGGAAGTTGGTGCTTAAGGATAAAATCAGAAACTTTAAGTGTGAGAATGGAGACAGTATGCCCGAGTATCTCACGAAGTTCACCCAATGCCAGGATGAGATGGGAAGTGTGGGGGTGACTGTTGATGATGAGGACTTGGTGAGCTTGGCTCTCCTTGGTATTCCAAAAAGTTTGCATTCCTATCAGGACTCTGTCAATGGTCGGGAGAAATTGCCAGGATGGGAGAGACTTTGGTCGGATCTTGTGCAAGAGGAGATCAGGCGGAATACCATGGACGGATCTTCATCAAAGGTATTTGATGAAGAAAATTATGCTTTGGCTACCAAAGAAAAGAAGGGGAAGGAGAAGGGTTCTCTTTCCAAATCCAGTTCTTCCAATGATGGGAATAAGGTTGACAAATCGAAAGTGCGATGCTTTCGTTGTCATGAGGTGGGCCATTATGCTTCAAATTGTCCACGGAGGAAATCCAAGAAGGGATCCAGGGAAGGATCTAAAGGTGAGGCACTTGCTTCACAGTTTGAGTTGGATTTCACACTCTTTGCATGCATGGTTTCATCCATGGTGGGAAGTGGTTGGTTTCTTGACAGTGGAGCTTCTTTCCACATGACCGGTGACAAGAGTTTATTCAGTACTTTGGAGGAGAAAGATCTCCAGATACTCATAGCAATGGGTAATGATGAGAAGTATAGTGTCTCAGGTGTAGGCATGGTTATTTTTCAGAGGGAGCATGGAGCTCGCCTTACCTTGATCGATGTCAAGAATGTACCAGGACTAAAGAGAAACTTGGTGTCGATCGCGATGCTAAAAGATAGAGGCTATGATGTAGTCTTCAGTAAGGGAAAGGTTTTCCTTGGACACATCATCACTAGACAGGTGAAGCAGATTGGTTCACGGGTCAAGAACCTGTATGCTCTTGAGGTTCAAGATGCATGCAAAGCCTTGAGTAGCGAGGCAATTGATGGAGACTTGGTGGTTGAGAGGGAGCGTATATTACCTCTCAACATGCAGAGCCAGAAGAAGTCTTAGACAATTGTGGAGGAGCCACGATTGGTGCAGCAGCTTCAGGAGGTTGTGAAGCAGCCACAACAAGGGAAGCTGAGAGGAAATCGAATAGAGATATCTACTCATGCAGAGACCTCCGGTAGGGGGAAACTTTGAGCCAGGTGGGTTGAGGGATCACATGCAGCCATACCTCCAGGTAGGAGGTGGGGGGATATAGAGTGATCGTTCCAAGGACGAGGGGCAGGATCCTTGAGGTACCCAACCTCTTGGATGAGACCTTGCTACGAGAGCCCTGATGTGGAGTAGTAGGAACTAACTGATTGGGTAGAGACAGATACATATGGACCAGCAGAGAGAGCGATAGTGTAGGGAATCTCAGGACATCGCATAGCTAGCAGGTTGCAGCAATGCGAGAGGCACAAGTGTTTTGCACAGTGCTAGGTGGCACAGAGATGTGTGCAATGGTGCGAGATGCATGGAGATGTTGCAGTAGCGTAGATGTCAGAGAGGGAGCACTTGTCAGCAGCAGGTAGAGCTTTAGCATCAGAGTATGTTCCTAGCCCAACAGAGTGGTCAGTTGGGAGTGTTTTTTATTCCAAGTGTTGTTGGAGCAAGTGGACTGGGCAAATGTGTTGCATGCAGAACATTCCAAAGTTGTAGGATAGGGGTTGCAGATAATCCATATCTTGTTGAGAGGGAGTGTTGAAAATGCAACAAGATGATGGAGCTTAGTGAAAAAAAGTCGCCTTCACTAAGTGGGCCCGCATGCTATTTTTGGTGCAAAGTCTATTTTTAGACTATGTCTATTTTTAGACATATGGATCATGGTCTATGAGTTGTAGGATGCTATTTGTGGATGATTGGTCATGTTGGTAAAAATATATGGACTTCTATTTTTAGACATATGGGCAGAGTCTATTTTTAGACTGCCAGGCTAAAAATAGAACAGTCGAATATTATTAGCTCTTAATAATATTTGGACTATAAACATTATCTTATCCACTTGGAGGACTTCAGTTCGAGCTACGGATGTGGCACATGCAACTGCCTAAAGGAAATACACTTTTCTTATGGGTCAGTTGAGCTATTTCATGGTGGACTTCAGTTAGAACTCATGTGGTTGAGTTTGGTGGAGTTGATTGAGGAGTTGATGGAGTTGTGTTCAGTTTGACTTGGTTGAACTAGTTGTATTTAGTCTAACTGCAGAATACACTAGTGATGAGTGATGTGAATGTGTTCAGTTTGATTTGGTTGAACTAGTTGTATTTAGTCTAACTGCAGAATACACTAGTGATGGGTGATGTGAATTAATTGTTAATTAATTCACTAATTATTAACTCATAAAGCAACTAAAGAATACCTCATTTAACTCAGTGCATGGACAGTTCAGTGGAGACAAGTGTTAGAGGTGAGTGAAAGGGCAAGACAGCTGTCAGTTGTGACTATAGTTGTGCATGAGATTTGCACAATCAATGGATTGAGTATTTCCAATGAGGATTGTGTGGTTCAGCCAAGGAAATACGAGTTTGCTTCAGCCATTCATCTATTCTCATGCAGGATTGCGCAGTGGAGGCAGGCAAGCAGCGGAGGAGATTTGAACCTGTGATTGATTCAGATCTGAGCTAGTTTGTGTGTAGCAGGTGGAGATAGTACTGAGTACTTGTGAGGAGTATTGTACTATGTATTTTTACATGTTATCAATCAATATAATATACAGATAGTTGGTGGTTTTCAGCTATATGCTTTCCCTGTGATATACTGTGTTGATATGTGTGATTGATGCTTCAATGTGTGCATGCGATTATTTCTGAATACTGCAAATTGATGATCAATAGTAGAGGAGGTTATGAATTATGCATGCATTCCAAAAATAGTGTATAATTGGGATAATCTCTGTGAATAAGTGTCATATTATTCAAAATTTCTACAAAAACAAATTTGGTCAATGGATGCACGGATCTCGTGAAAAACTGAAAATGGATGAAGGTGATGGAGGTTGATTTCTTGGAAACCGTGCACTAGAATTTGTTGAAATTTTTTGGGCATGTTACCATCATCCATATGCATCTCCCCATGAAACATTTTTTTAAATGGTTGCACGGATATCGAGAATATGTGAAAATGGTTGTAGGTGATGGAGGCTAATTTCTCGAAAATGGTGCACTAGAATTTGCTAAAATTGCTTGAGCATGTTACCATCATCCATATTCATCTCCCCCTAAAACAAATTGTCAAATGGATGCATGGTTTTCAAGTTATGGAAAAAACAAATTTCTGCTCTATGTATTTTTGTATCCTGTAGTAAAACAAATCATCTTGTAGTTTTTTAGGACAACAAGCAAATTGAATGGTAGAAGCTTCAGAATGATGGGTGTATCGTGGAAATAGATGAGGGTGATGGATTGGCATGGCCTTGGCCTTGTTGGAGCACTTGAGCAAAGGAGGAGAAAGTCAAAATTTGACTTCTTTTGACTAGGATTGACCAATTTTCCCTTTGGTACCAACTTGTTCTTGTTGCTTGCAGATGTTGGAAAGTACATGAATTCATCAAAGAGATGCATGGAGCAAGGATTTCTTTTATTTTTTCTCTTTTTTTCTTATTGGCCTACTAACTGCCTCAAGGAGGTTTTCAACTAGTAGGTCTGCCTAGGCGCCTCAAAGGAGGTTTTCACCTAGGATCTTTTCCTTTTTCCTCTTTTTTCCTTTTTTTCCAACCCATTGACCACCTCATGGAGGTTTTCAATCAATGAGCCAATCTGAGGTGCCTCACAGGAGGATTTCACCTGAGATTTTTTTTTTCTTTTACCTTACTCTACTTGAAAAACAAAATCACTTTCAAGTATAAGAATACTTCCAATGGAGCCATGTGCACATCAAGATGACAGATAAAATGATGTGGAGGCTTGAAATGTATGCTTTGACATGTACTTGGATTTGAAAGATCAAATGATTTGACTTTGATGATATCAAACACATTTGAAGAAGAGGGTATTGCTGCAACTTAATGACTGTCTAGAACCATATTTCAATATAGTTGTGATGCCCCTGGTCCACTTGCTAATTTGGATCATCTTGGATGTCTTCTTCTTCCATGACCTTCAAATCTTCCTCTTTTTGCTGATTGTTCTCTTGAACACATGGAGGACTTAATGATAACCATGAGGGAGATTTCTCAATCTCTTATTTTATTGTCTGCTCTTCATCAAGTGCAGCTCATGATTCATTGATCTTCTCTTTCAAATCTTCTTTCTCTGCATGTTGTCTCTCAATGGCATCAAGAGAATCACTTTTTTGTAGTAATTTTCCCGAGCTATGGTGAATACCATTGAGCTCAAGAGGAGATGTTTGGAAGTGTTGTACCTCAGCATTGTAAGTGGGTTGAGGTACTTCAATGTGTGGGTTTGGAAATGGTGGTACAGGTAGTTGAGTGGGAGTGTATATTTGAGATGAATGTGGATGGGGTTGTGGTTGTGGTGGAGGTGAATGGTAGGGACAACATGGAGTTGGGTATGGAGGATATTGAGGAAAATATTGAGGATATTGTGGATGGCTCCCATAAGTTCCTTGCCAATGTTGTTGCCAAGATTGGTTTTGGGGTTGAGATGGCAAATGTTTCCAAGGAAAGGGTGTGTTCCAATTACTTTGAGGTGGATGTGCATAAGCTTGAAATTGTGAACTAGGATTTTGTATCATATGAGGCTGAATAGGCTGCCATGGTTCTCTTGGAGCTACATAACATTACTACATTGGCAATTGACTTGCTCCATTTTCCTCTTGGTGAACTTCCTTCAACCTTGGTAATGAGGAGCAACATTTAACATCATGTGATTCTGTATGGACAACATAAACATCTTATTTTTGCTCATTTTGTATTCTTAACATTTTTACTTTTTTGGTTAGATTGCTAAGAATTTCTGCTTTAAAGTCATCAAACAAATTTCCAAGTTTAGCTTGACTTACCGATCTTGATGCTAATTGACTTACTCTTGCCCTTCCTCTTGATATGTGTTTGCATGTTTCACAAATTTCTTCAAATGATAATTAGTATACATCACCTCTACTCACGAGATCAAGGAGATTAATCCATTCATCCCTAATTGTTCTAAGAGGGTTTTTAGTGTGCCAGATGATAAATGATGTAGTTTTCCCCTCTTAACATTATACATGAACCTCTCTATTAGATCCTCTAGACTCTCATATTCTCTTTGATTCATTCTAAATATTTCTTCTTTAAGATCATGATCTTTATATTTTTCTATAAATATCTTTTGCATATCATTCCATGATCTTATTGAATTAGTCCCTAAACTCATGAACCATTTAAGAGCTCTATCCTTCAAAGTTGTTGGAAACAATCTCAGTTTTTTATTTTTTAATAACCATAAGATCTACAAAAAATATCAAATTCAAAGAGAAAGATTTTTAGATCCTTTGACCTTATACCATGAAAATTTGGAAGAAAATATGGAGGGATGTTCTTCATGTGCACACTACCATCAGTATCTTGAATGGGAAATCAGAGAGGGTCTTCAACATTGTCATCATATCCATCCATTTCTTCTACATTATTTGCCATCTTCTTCTTCTACCTGCAAAAGTGAATGGTGATGTGGCTCTTACTGCACCATTTGATCAAATGGGGGGTGGGTTGATGTTGGAGAATCTTTTGTTTTGTTTTTATGATTGAATGAAAACTATAATGCAATGAAATTTTCTACTTTTGAAATTAAATATGTCTAATGCAAATATTTTTTGTTTGTGGAAAAATTAAAAAGAAATGAATCAACTAGGGAAGAAAACATTGCATACTTTGACACCTCCCCGGCAACGGCACCAAAAAGTGACGGGCTTTGTATTGCAACAAGAATGTTGCAACTCCCAAGGCTACCGAATTTAATTATCAACCTGAGGTTCGTACAAAATTAAGAGGTATCGACACTATATGTGCAACATACAATGTGTCCTTCGTTTGTTGTCATGATGTAATGGAGTGCATGTACTGAAGTCAAATCAAAAACTAATTGCAGAAAATGAAATGTTCGAAATGGAACCTTAACTTATTGAGAGAAAGAAAGTACAAGGAAAGAGACTGAAATCAAATGCTAAAACACACCATTTTCTAACTAACTGCTAAGAGGATTTGCTTCAAAAGAATGCTAAGTTAACATGTATGTAATCCTACTATCCTAAGCATGCAGATTCGAACAATCAAACCTTCTACTGTTGTGCATGTATATGAATAAAATAAATCTATTTTTATTTTTGTCTTTTTTCATGTGAGAGTATGAAAGCTAATCTCTTTTGGTGATGTGACAGATGGCTTGGAGATGATGGTGGATGGTTGGAAGGCTTGGGAGACCCTCAAGTGATTTTGTGTGGCTTCCTGGAGGTTTTCCCTCAATTCGGCCTCAAAACAAGCCACTAAAGAAAAACCTATAGGATGTATTAAAAACCTACAAGATCCCCTGAAAACCTACAAGATACAGCCGAGAGAAAAAAGATGGATGTTGTGTTGAAGTTTCTAAGTATAAAAATTAGGAACCCTCCATGTACTTTCTAATTTATTCCTTCCTACTTGTTCTGATTAATTAACAAGTTATTTACCATGTAAATATTGAAAATAAACACAAGTACATGCTCAACACATTACAGATCATTAACTGAAGGAAACAGAAACAAGCACACAAATGACACCATTATTTTTGGACTAATGTCCCCGGAAAAACAATGCGGGAAAACTGGTGCAGCTATCTGAGGGTTTGATTTATTAAGCAGTTTCAAAATACAATTTGGGTGCCAAATCCAACTCACCCAACAAAGAAAAATCTCGACATTAGTACCTCTCCTTCAGAGACAGATGCTCTAGCTGAAACCCGGGATAAACACTCCAGCAACTCCTTAGCTCCAATCTGCCCCACGAAAAACCCCAGCGTCAGCCTCTAGGTATTGCATCAAGCTCTTCTGCCCTCTGCATTAGTTTTCCCAGCAGTTCCAGCTTCTTCCCTCTACGTCAGCTTTCCAGGCAGTTCCCGACAGTTCCAGCTTCTGCCCTCTACGTCACCTTTCCTGGTAGTTCTCGGTAGTTCCGGCTATTCCTGAAAATTCTGGCTTCTGCCCTCGGCATCAGCTTTCTCAGTTGTTCTGGTAGTTTCCGGTAGTTCCGGCAGTTCCAACTTCTTCCCTCTCTGCTTCTATATTCACTGCCCCTTAGCTACAGCTCTAGATCACTCTCTCAAATTTCTCAACAAACCTAACCCCAGAAAGTCGAAATCTTGATCTCTTGGTGTGTTCTCTAAGTGACCCTCAAGCGTCCTCTTATACTTTTCTCGTTGACAAATCAACGGCCGAGATTAAGTCCCTAATCAATAGCTAAGATTAGATATGGCTTGATCCATGACTTTTCGACCATTCTAACACAATTTTATATCAATTCACATTAATATTTCATTTTCCCTAAGTTTAGACATAGGGACTCCATTAAAAATATTAATTATTTTAATATCTCCCAAATTTCTTAGAATCTTCCGAAACCCTTTTTGGGTATTGGAGATCTCATGTGCTTTAGCCTCTCCACCAATTTTCTTTGCTAGAACACATCCGATGCTACCCCAAATAAACATTTTGAAGGTGATGGAAATCTTAGGGAAGGTGGATGGCGGATGGAATGAGGCAAGGGAGTGCCTGGGACCACTTCAGAACTCAAAACCAAAGTTGGGAGATGGATGGATTTGCTCAAAAAGCTTGGAGAAGTTTCCTTGTGAAATGATGAAATTGGTGAGGATTTAATGACCAAGAAAATCAAATCCAAATTGGATGGGACAAATTTTTTTATTAACTAGGATGTCTTAGGTCCCTATTATAAGTGGAATCTCTCAAAAATACATTTGTTAACCCATGCAAAAAAAATAAAAAACATTACTAGTCGAAAATTTAGAAATTCGAGAACTAGTGAGCTAGTAAATCTAAACAATGCCTAACCAAATCAAGTGAAAATTCAATGGGGTGATTTTTGTTATGAACTAGAATTTTTTTTTGATCTAATGCAAGTGGAACCAACTCGATTGAATCTTGTTAGCATTTTCTAAAAAATAGCATAAGTTTACTATTCTTTACTAAAAAGGAGGTCCAACACTCTAGATTTGGGAATAAGAAGACTAATCCAACCAGCTCAATGATTTCTATGAACTTCAAAAGCTTTTCCAAGGATTAAATAATTTGTTTTATCCTTCAAAAGAACTTACATCAATCATTTAACCCAATCCTACAACAAGAAATTATTAATCCTAAATGCAGAAATAGAAAGGAATAAAAACAAGAGATGCATGTGAATAAGAAGTGAAAAGAAGGAAAGAAAATGATACAAAAGAGCTATGAGGTTCCTAGGATGGCCAAACCCATGGAAAATCATATACCTATGGAGGAGAACAAGATTTAGAAGCTGAAAATGACACCAATCTTCATTATTTTCATCAATAGAATTACATCCCTGCAAGAAAATACAATGGAGCTACAAAAATACAAGCTCTCTCCACAATAACACTAATCAAAATCTATATATAGAGGAAAATTCGACTTGGTACTTATAAAAAATGATTAGGAATCATTCCCCATGAATGGAGGAAGCTTTCCCCACCAAAATCCCTTGATTAGTGGATATGATCCCCAATATTAGGAATTTGCATTAAATGGCAGGGAACACATTCCTAGATTTTCTCAATCATTCCCTAGAGGAAAATTCGACTTGGTACTTATAAAAAATGACTAGGAATCATTCCCCACGAGTGGAGGAAGATTTCCCCACCAAAATCCCTTGATTAGTGGATCTGGTCCCTTGATTAGTTGATTGGGTCCATTGATTAGTGGAACACATTCCTCGATTTTCTCAATCATTGGAGTTCCACAATCTGTGCCATAATTCCATAATATCTTGTTGATTTATTATTTATTATTGATCCTCCTATAGTAGGGAACATGTCCCTAAATTATCTCCTCCTCCAAATCTTCATAATCTGCCTAATATTCTCTTAATATTCCACAAAAATAAATAATATTAGGCATAAATATCCAATTATTCATAAACCTTCCTAATAAATATATTAAAGTTAAAAATAAATTATCTAACATAAAAAGAGAGGTTTAATGTGATAAAGGATGGTCATAGGCCTTAATTGATGTTTAATTTAGAAGCATGGGCCTTAATTTATGTCTGATTTAGAGGCCCGCGAATAAATTTAGATGATTTGACTAGGCATTTAAGGTGATTTTCACATATAATGCCTTGCAGCATGCATCCAACCAAGTAGCTAGGTGGTGCACCTGGACATGGGCATGGATGGATACTTTTAGGCCATTGATGAAACATTACAAGTAGAATTCATCTCCTAGACCGTCAATTATGATGGCCAATTGTTCAAAGGCTGCAATGTAGTCCTTTACTATACATGTTTGTTAGAGCTTAGTGAGACAACCCAAAAATTAGATTCCCTATCAAAGCGATCACATATGGCTTTTGAGAGCATGTTCCAAGTTTCTCTCCCTAGATAACATTTTTTATGCCACTTTCACCACTTCCATCTCTCTTGGTCCAAGTAAAGGGATCCCACATGTAGTTTAGTTCCATCTTCGCAAATATTTATTAAGGGAGAAATATTGTTCCATTTGTGCTACCCATATTGCAGGGTTATAGAAATCAAATTTGTACATGTTATCTTGGTTGTCTGGTGGTTGGAAGAGTGGTGATTTCCATGGAAGTGAATGTGATGGTTGGATTCTCCTTCTATGTGTGCATCGGCACTAGGGTCCTCCCTATGAGACGTTTTTATAAGGGTTGTTAGTTGTGAGAGTTGTTTGGTAATATTCTCCTCGAATGTGTTGAATCTTTTCTAAAGGTGGTTGACCCTTTCGAGTGCCTTTTCCAAAGCCATATTTTGAGATCTGCTACCTATCATACACCAACCCTGGTCAATTTTTTGAGCTTACTTAAGAGTAGTCTTCTTGGAAAGAGGGCAAGCTTGGAAGTCTAATTTTGTGGGTCACTTGAAGCCCCGTCGGGAAAAAATTTGGGATCGCCAAAAAATTGGGGGCTTACAAGTGAATGGTACCACTACAAGCAGTTCATTATCTTGAATCTTATGGGATAAGTCTCTTTCAAGTGTCTGAAAGGAGTTTTACTCCCTGCTAATCAATACTACGATGGTCGAATTCCATAAATCTTGATACTCCCAATGTCCTGCAAAAATTGGGTCCAGACTGTAGTATCAGAAACCTCAAGGTCTTGGTACTACCAAATGTGTTGTGACAATCTAATTTGGACTATGGCAGCCAAAACTCACTGCACAAAGAGTTTGATGTGCACTGTGAAAACCCCAACTACTAGATTTGAGTTGTATGGTGGTGGAAGAACCCCAACAACTAGATTTGATCTGGAAGATAAGGTATATAGCGGAGGTAACTATGGTCACAAAGAAGTGTTACCAGCTACATATAGCAATATACGCAGGGGTTCAACAATAGTACTTGGCCCAATATTTCAGGGTGCTAACAAAGAAGGATTGACCGTACCCTTAGTTGTACTACACGACTACCCTATTGTATGTATGAGTAATCTCACTGAGTGTTTTTCTTAGTTTATTGTTAGGTTAGGTTTCAAGTGATCCTATGGGGGCTTCTGATATACCCAAGTGTACATGGAAGTGCAGTCCGTGTGTGGTTTTGTCTAATTCACTACTACTCGAAGGGCTACACATAGGGGTTACAAGGGAGTCCAACAAGCATGACCACCTCTTGTAGTTCCTTTCTGCATGCCTCCCCAATTATGCAATTTTATGTGCTCAACAATAGATCTCGTGATTTAAAGACGTCGAAACACATCTCTAGACTAAAAAAAAAACTACGAAAATTGGAGGTACAACAAGCCCTGGAAAGTGCTCTGATACCACTTGTTATACTCTTGACCCTCAATAAATTTAGAATACCAGAAATACGAAGAAATATAGCCCAAAACACAGAATTATCACACGAAATGAGAAAAACAACAAGGTATTTTATTATTTAGAAACAAATTCAATGTTCACTTGCCTCTTTAAGAGGGAAACCTCCAATAGAGCATAGCTCAATTACAATAATACTATATAATATTTCCCTTACTAAATAAGAATATGTATAGCTAAATGACATCCAAAACCATAACTACTAGTGGTCCCTTGCATAACACATGTTAACCACTTTATTTATTAACTATGGCATGTTTACAACTAACATTTGTCCCTTTGCGATTCAACCACTTACAATTACTAATGTGGGATTTATTGACTCTCTAACTATATACGATTTTGACTCGTTCCATTGGGCTTATTACGTAAATAAATGGGTAAGGCTTGGACCTGTTGTATCTCTGAGATGATAATGGTCAGCTATCATGCCAAAGCATCTAAGATAATTGTTTTGGGGGTTTTGTTTTAATTTGGAGGACCAATGAATGAAACAAATGTAACATTGTAATGCCTAACCTTGTGAATAATATTAATACCAAAGCAGAGGGCCACTATAAAATTTCACACAGTGATATAGCTTGTATGGTGGTGAGTAGAAACAAAGAAATAATATGATTATCACAATTTTCAAATTGAAAATTAAATAACCATAAGTATGAAAACCTCTAAACTATGTTCAGAAGGTTTAAGAGAATATGCTTAAGCTTACAAAAGATGTTGATGATTTAATTATTCATAGGGAATTAATTAAACAAATAGTCCATTAATTCATTCTCTTTATAGATTATCACTTCAGAAGCTTATAGGAATAGATTGAAACCCAATTATTCCTACCTAATTATCTCTGTAAGACATAAGAATATGAAGAAAAACATAATGAGTAATACTGGAAAAACTTACAGGAAACACAAACTGTGTAAAACAGAATTCAGAATCCTCTGCTTTGTATTAAGGATCCAGAAAAGTCAAGTACATCAAATGTTTAGAAATGCTTCATCAAGGGTGCAACCCCTAATAACTCATGAAGAGATTTATTTATACAAAAGTAGAACTAAGAAAATATCCTAAACTATTTTTACAAAAATAGATTATTATAAAATCAAAATAAAGACTTCTAGTTGATATGGCATTATTTTGATGATGTGTTGTTGGTGACTATTACTGAGAAAAAAAAAAACTAAAAATTGTTGAAGTTGGCTGACTGTTCCTCTAAAAGCTAAATGTTATTCAATTTTCACATTGGATGTTATATTTACTTATGACCTTTCATCTGATACACTTTTACCTTGTTGACCTGTTAATATCCTTTACTGTGCTTTTTACTTTTATTGTACATTTCAAATTTTTACTGTGTATTTCAATAGTTAATCATTTAGTTTTTCCCATGTCTCAGCTTCTAGTGGTTGGATATTGATCATATTTTTGTCTTTTAACTGTATTTCTTTATCTGCCTCCTCTATTTTATCTTGTACTGTGTAAATTGTCTGTTTTAAGATTACTATGTAAATTGTTTCTTTCTGTGTAAATGACTTCTTTATGCTCTTTCTTCTGGAATATTTTGTTAAGGAAAATCATTTGAATTCATTTCTTGATAATCTTGAACAAACAAGTTTTTAACTAGTATAAAAATTGTCTGTCTAGGTCTTGTATGATCACCTGCAAAAGTAAACCAATAATTAATAAAAACACAGGATGGCAGGGAGGTGATAATGGCTTCAGGGAATAGAAAACTCTGTGGACAGAGTCGAGAGCATGTTCAGGAGGTAATCGGAGATCAAATTGGGTTTTAGAGGTTCAGGGTGGCGTGGGAAGGGTTAAGCAGCCTTTTGTGAAAAAATGAGCGAAAAGAGTGAAAACGAGGGTCTTCGGAGTTTTAACGAGTAATGTTTAAAACTTGGCACAAAAATTGATAAATGAACAGTGGATGGTTTCGGCCTAAGTGGGGAGGCGGTATTAAGGTTCATCGCATTTCTTTTGGCCGTCAAGTGGTTTTTTCATGAGAGCACGTGAGTTCACCCGGTGCTGCCACATAGCCAAAAGGGGCCCGAGAAAAACTACGAATCTCGCGTGTTCTCGGGCTCTACCTGTCAGACATCAGGAGCATGTGATATGGATGTGGGTCATTGGATTTTGAATTGGGTGATCAGAAGGTTATCGCACGGTCGAGATGCACGGAGGGAAATCAAGCAGATATTAGCGGGGCCCAGGGGTTAATAACAAGTGATTTGTAGTTAATTTAATGAATAAAGTGTGGGTTGAAAATATAATGTGGGTTTAATAAAATGGGACCAGGGTCAAATGCGGCGGGGGTTTGTTAACCACACCAAGGGGGGTGGGTTAAAAGGATTTTTATCAGGAAAATGGTGAATTGCGGAGTTAATTAAAATAAAGCGGGGGGAGAAAAAACTTAGGAGAAATGGGTTTTATGGGTTAAAAGGGTTTTGTTGGGAAAAACATGAATGGCAGAGTTTAATTAAATAAATGGAAAGGGGAATAAAAGTTAGGATAAGGGGTATTTATGGGTTTTTTTAGGTGAAATAGGGAATTTAATAAGGGAAAAGTGATTTTTCAAGGTGAAAGGGTTTCACACTAGGAAAAAGGGGTTTTTTGGGTGAAAGAGGGAAATTAATAAGTATGTAGTGGGGGATGAAATAAAATGAGTGGAAGTTTAATTAAATCAGCTTGTGAACATCCTTTCACTTTCATAACTGCTCCTGCACACTAAAACATATGATCAAGCATGATAAATTTGCTTATGCTTTGACAACCTTGTACTTCTGCAACCTTTCTTCCACCTACCCTTTACTTACCCTAACATTTTTTCTTCAATTTATTGGGTGCATTTAAGCTAGCAGGCCCTTTATTTCTTTTCATGAATAATCTACCTCTATACCTTATTCTCTCCATTGGCCCAGATTAAACTATTGAACCAATTTTATTTTCTACCTATGAGGATCAATTTAAAACAAATCCAATTATGATTAAACTGTATAATTGGATTAAATAAACTAGTGTGGCATCTAAACAAACTGCACACAACTATTATTTTCAAAGGTGAATTAGAGTAAAAATAGTGGCATTTAGATTTGCAACACTTTCAGAGTTTATTGCTTTTTGCTTTTCTCTCTAACCTAACATTTAATTTTTGCCTTCATTTTTTAGGGCATCTATTCTAACATTTTATTTGATATGGACATATTTATCAAAATATTTCCTAATATTTTTATTTAGTATTCTTTTTGTCCATATCCTAGCTTAACATTTTTTTAAAAATATTTTCATTTTTTGCACTAATTTATTTTAAATTACCAAAACCAAAAAATGCTACAACATCGGCTCCATCTGGGGACTGCTTTCTCTTGTAGAATGTAGAGAACCTACAGATCCATGTGCCTTCTCCTCGGGATATGGAGTCTTTTGCTGTAAAAAATCACACTGACAGCTTGAAAAGTAAAAGAAATCGGAGTTTTTACAATGGCAGTAATGAAATCTACTTCAACTTCTCAGTACCGAATGTAACGTTTGAGAAACCTTCCATTTACAGGATAAGTGGAATATAGTCCCTCAAGATTTTGTAACACAAAAGTGTTGTTTCCCTTCACTTCATTAATTGCTAAAGGTCCAAACTATAGGTTGTCAAACTTGCCATGTTTTCCCTTTTCTTCTCTCCTGGAATCCCATCTTAGAACTAGATCATCTTCCTTGAAGTCCCTTTCCCTGGCTCTTCTCTCAAACAAGCTCTTCATCTTATTGTGATACTTTTTCAATTTGTATTGAACTTCATCTCTATTTTCATTTAGTTCAATAATCTGATTTATTCTCCTTGAAAAATCATCAATCCTACAGGAATTTTAAAACAAGGCCAAATTGGGAGGGAAGATTGCATCTTTCCCATAAACTAACTAGAAAGGAGATTTTCCAGTAGATCTCTTTGGAGTAATTCTGTTTGCCCATAGTGCATAAATTAAATGAGAGTCCCAACTCTTTTTATGATCTGTTAGAGCCTTTTTATTACCTTTACCATACTTTTATTTGAGGATTCTGCAAGGCCATTACCTTGTGGGTAATATGGAGTTGAATGATGTAATAGAATCTGATATTTCTGGAAAAACTCAATCATTTTAACACTAGAAAAAGTTGTTGCATTATCAGTGACAATTTGAGTTGGGCAACCAAATCTAGATAAGATGTTTTCTTCAATAAATTTGATTACTACTGAATCAATAGCATTTCTCACTGGAATTGCTTCCACCCATTTAGTGAAGTAGTCTGTTGCAGTGAGGATCCATCTATGCTAATTACTTGAAGTGGGATGAATCTCTCCAATAAAATCTAATCCCCATTGGAGAAAAGGTTCTGAGACTATTGATGGAACCAGTGGAAGAGCTGGTAATTTTTGCTTACCAGCAAACATTTGACAAGGAACACAACCTCTAACCTTTGCTCCTACTTGTAAGAACAATGTTGGCCAATAAAACCCTCCCCTTAATATATTATATGTTGTTTCTCTCCAAGCATAATGTGCTCCACAAAATCCTGTATGAAATTTGTCAATGATTCCTTCAATTTCTGATTCTATTAAACATAATAACAAAATATTTAGTGGGTCTTTCCAGTATAAATTTGCATTTATGATACAGTACTTGAATGCTTTTAGTTTGAGATTTTTACACTGGCTTTTGGAGAATGATGTTGGACATTCAAAATGGATCAAGAAATTTACAATGTCTTGGTACCAATATAAGAACAGAAATTTTTCATCAATGTACAAAGGGCGGATCTGATCTGAAGGTAAAGGTTCTTGTGGATTCTTTTCTTCAAGATGAAGGGAAGGCTCTTTTGGATTCTCCCCTTCTGCAAGGACAGAAGGTTCTTGTGTATTCTTCTTATCTGAGGTTTGAGAAGGTTCCTGTGGATTCTTCCCTTCTGCAAGGATAGAAGGTCCTTGTGTATTCTTCTTATCTGAAGTTTGAGAAGGTTCTTTTGGATTCTTCCCTTGTATCTCCAAAATAGAATTGATTTTGAGCACTTTACAGTTGGATTCAGCTAGAAGCTTAGCTAATCCTTGGCCTTTTAATAGCTTTGTAGTTTTGATAGTTAGATCAAACTCCAGTATTTGAGTGATCCATCTACCTCTCTTTCCATCAGTGTCTAGTTGAGTTAAAATGTTTTTCACAACATTTTTAGGAACATAAGTAGTAATAGGAGAATGTAGGACATACATCCTGAATGATTTCAGGGATTAAATAAGGGCATATAATTGCTTCTCAATTATGTCATACTTAAGCTCGACATCTCTCGTAACCTTACTGAAAAAGGCTATGGGTTGGTCATGGGAATCTTCATTCTTTTGTAGTAAAACAGCAGCAAGGGTTGTTTCTGAGGCAAAGGAAAAGATATTGAATGGTTTAATGTAATCAAAGTTGGCCAAGGTGGGAGCTTCAGAGATAGCTTTCTTGATCTGATCAAATGCATTCTTGGAAGAGACAATCCATTTAACTTCGTGATCTTTTCAGAGCATGTCAGTTATATCTTTTAAAATCTCAGCATAATTTGGGATGAATCTCCTTAAAAAATTAATCTTGCCTAGAAAAACTTAAATCTCCTTCTTGTTTCTAGGTAAGGTCAATGTTTTAACGGCAGACACATGCTTGGGATCAATCACCACTCCTTTTTTTGAAATTATATGGCCCATAATTTTTCCTTCTTTGATAGCAAACAAAGACTTTTTATGATTCAATGATATTCCAAATTTTCTACACCTGTCAAAAACCTTCATCAAGTTCTTTAAATGTTTCTAATCAGATTTAGAAAAAACAATTATGTCATCAAGATAAATGACCACAAATTTATTTACCTGACCCACGAAAGCTACATATATCTTCTATTTTAACTTGAGTTTCGTGTATTTGGTTTGAAGAGAGTTGAAAGCAACCAAAATTGTGATCAATTGCATAAATGGGATGATTCCTTGGTTGGTCTGTTTTGCAAACAGTGTGCACAAATCTTACCTCTATATATAACCTTAGTTGTTCTCCCCCATAAACTGGAATAGTGGCATAAGATATACCCATCTGAAGAGTTCCCCCTAATTTGGCACAACAAGACCTAGAAAGGAGCATTCCAATTTTGGGAGGAATATCTGTGACAACTATATCAAGCACTACACTTTCCATTGGAATTTGGGCAAGGGTGACTACTAAATCCTTAATCAATCCTAAGTCAGGCACCCTTTTAGAATCAAAGGTGTAAAAGTCATGATAGGATCTAATTATGTCAAGTTTCAAATGGTCCATGATAGTTTTTGGCATGAGGTTATGTGATTCTCCAGAATCAAGCATACAATTATATAACATGGAATCATTTGTCTTAAGAGTTACATAGAAAGGAGGCACTATTTCATCTATCATATCTGAGCTAGGACCAAAGAAAACTGCTGATTTTTCATCTTGCAGACTAATGATATCACTTTCAGCATCAACCGAGGTTTTTTATATCCATTTGGAGACTTGATTTTTATACCCAGGGTTTTTGGAAAGTTCTGAAAGTGGAATTGGGAATTTAACTCTTTCTAAATCTTTTTCAACATTAAATATAGTCAAAGCATTTTTATCATTTTGAGCAGTATCAGTTGACTGATTTAATGGTCGAATAACAGTTGTTTGAGTTTCAGCAGCTTTGGTACGAGGTTCAATTATTGGAGTCTCCTTAGGAGGTCTTCGGGGCCGGGTCTAGGATTAAGATCATATCTCTTGTTCAACTCTGCAATTAAAAATTCAGAGAAGGCATGGTATTTAAAAACCTGTGAGGATTCTTGATCTTCTTGAACCTGATTTTGTTGTGAGAGACGAATAATAATTGTTTTATTAGAAGAAGTATCCATGTTATTGATATCTTCAGTAATAGTCATAGTACTTTCATTAGGTTTCTGGTCATCTATCAGTAAAGGAGTGGGAACCTGCTAATCATTACTAGGTCTCTGAAGAATTTGTAATTGTGGATTCCTTTTATATTGACCTTGATTTTTATTTTGGGGTCTAGTAACTGTTTGTTGAACTGTCCTAGGTTGAGTCTCAATCTTGGAAATTCTATTAGATATATTTCTAAGAAGAGAAGTTATTTCATCTATTTTAGAATCTTATGTTTTAGTCTTAGAAGAACTAGAGGAACTACAGGCCCCTTGAATAGATTTGAGTTTTCTTTGGGCCTTTTCCTCTTTAGCTTTCAAGGAAGTTGAAGCATCCCTATTTGCTTCCACCTCTATAGCATTTTTTTGCATATCTTAAAGAGTTCTTGAAGTTCTCTCTCTTAGCATTACAGGAAAATCATCGTCAAAGGCTTTAGAAAACCTAGACTTAGTTGTTGCTAGAGGGGGCTTACAATAAGGGGGAATCTTATGATAAAGTTTATTGAACCTTTTGATAAAATCTGATACAGGTTCACCAAAGTTTCTTTTAAGTTCTTCAAACTCAGTCAAAAATTAAAGAGGATCTTTCTTTACACCCCATTTATTTTTAAATATGTTTGTAGGCTCTTCCCAACTTCTAATGGAATTTATAGGTAACTGCCTAAACCAGATTCTTACATTTCCTTCAAGTGACTGTACAAACAATCTCATGTAAACATTTTCTTGTTCAATATTCATGTTGTCTGTAAAGTCTAGAAAAGCTTGAAGATGGTCCTCAGCTAAGGGACTAGTTTCTCCATTATACCTGGGAAGGTATTTCAAGTACCCAGCTGGGAATGCATCGAGGTTAGAAGGTAAGACTAAAGTTGCATATCTAGCCTGTAAAATAGGTTGGAATGCCATAGTAGAAGGTGGTGTATGAGGTGTTTGTGTGGATGAAGAAGAATAAGATGAAGAAGAGGTAGAAGAAAGTAATTGAGGGGGTGTGTGACTATGTGGAGGTGAAGAAGGAGGGGATCTACTGAATAACTTTAAAGGAATCTTAAGAACTAACTTTGGGACTCGTGAATGAATACCCTATTTTTTTTCAAAGAGTGGATTTGAATATACAAAGAGGGTCTCTTCAGGTTGTTCAGAAGTAGAAGCTTCGGGTCGTTCAGAAGTAGAAGCTTCGGGTCATTCAGAAGTGGAATCTAATGAATAAGTGGTAGGGGACATGAAATATGTGGGTTTGTATTCAGATAAATGAACACCCAAGTCAGACTCAGTTTTAGGTGATCCTGGTGGTAGTGGGGGTTCTGGATGTGTTTCAAAAGAATGAATGAGGAAAGTTGAATCTAAATCAACTCAAATCCCCTA
Source organism: Pinus tabuliformis (assembly GCA_031772625.1). NCBI lineage: Eukaryota > Viridiplantae > Streptophyta > Pinopsida > Pinales > Pinaceae > Pinus > Pinus tabuliformis. The sequence goes on along the minus strand of CM062804.1, from coordinate 623,655,377 downwards.
TCTAATAGTTCAGAAACCCTAGGAGGCATTTGTGTCCAATCAAGATCGGGTGGAATATTACTAAAAGGATCAAATGATAATAATCTTTAGACTACAAGGCTGAAGAGGAAGAAGAAGATGGTTGATGTCTCCTTTTAGAACTAGCTTTTCTCATAATTTTTTCAGGATCTGATAGAGGATTAACTAAGTTAGATTCCGAATGAGATTTGGTATGCTTAAAAAGTGCCAGTTTGGGCTAGTGGAGTTGCCAGGTGAAGGATTTCAACCTTTCTAGACCTTTAATCACCTTAAAGGAATAGAATGAATATTGTTGCCCCGAGAAAACTTAATGAAATTTGAAGCCCTGGCAATGGCATCAAATTGATGTTGTATCTCTGAGATGATAATGGTCAGCTAGCATGCCAGAGCATCTAAGATAATTTTTTTGGGGATTTTTTTTTAATTTGGAGGACCAATGAATGAAACAGATGTAACATTGTAATGCCTAAACTTGTGAATAATATTAATACCAAAGCAGATGGTTGCTATAAAATTTCACACAGTGATATTGCTTGTATGGTGGTGAGCAGAAACAAAGAAATAATATGATTATCACAATTTTCAAACTGAAAATTAAATAATCATAAGTATGAAAACCTCTAAACTATGTTTAGAAGGTTTAAGAGAATATGCTTAAGCTTACAAAATATGCTGGTGATTTATTGATTCAGAGGGAATTAATTAAACAAACAATCCATTAATTCATTCTCTTTATAGATGATCACTTCAGAAGCTTATAGGAATATATTGAAACCCAATTATTCATACCTACTTATCTCTGTAAGACATAAGAATACGAATAAAAACATAATGAGTAATACTGGAAAAACTTACAGGAAACACAAACTATGTAAACAGAATTCAAAATCCTCTGCTTTGTATTAAGGATCAAAAAAATTCAAGTACATCAAATGTTTAGAAATTCTTCATCAAGGGTGCAACCCTTAATAACTCGTGAAGAGAGTTATTTATACAACAGTAGAACTAAGGAAATATCCTAAAATGTTTTTACAAAAGAAGATTATTATAAAATCAAAATAAAGATTGCTAGTTGATTTGGCACTATTTTGATGTTGTGTTGTTGGTGACTATTGCTGAAAAAACTGAAAATTGTTGAAGTTGGCGAAATGTTCCTCCAAAAGCTTAATTTTGTTCAATTTTCACGTTGGATCTCATATTTACTTATGAACTTTCATATGATATACTTTCACCTGATACACTTTGACCTTTCTAACCTATCAATATGATTTACTTTGCTTTTTACTGTTACTGTACATTTCAAATTTTTATTGTGTATTTCAACAGTAAATCATTTAGTTTTTCCCATGTCTCAGCTTCTGGTAGTTGGATATTTATCATCTTTCGGTATATTTCATATGTTTTTCTTTTAACTGTATTTCTTTATCTGCCTCCTCTATTTTATCTTTTACTGTGTAAATTGTCTGTTTTAACATTTACTATGTAAATTGTTTCTTTCTATGTAAATGATGTCTTTATGCTCTGTCTCCTAGAATCTTTTGTTAAGGAAAATCATCTAAATTTATTTCTTGAGAATCTAGAATAAACGGGCTTTTAACTAGTATAAAAACTATTTGTCTAGGTCTTATATGATCACCTACAAAAATAAACCCATAATTAATAAAAACACAGGTTGGCAGGGAGGTGATAATGGCTTTAGGGAATAGGAAAGTCAGTCGACAAAGTCCGGAGCATGTTCGGGAGGTAATCGGAGATCAAATTGGGTTGCAGAGGTTCAGGGTGGCGCAAGAAGGGTTAGGTAGCCTTTAGTGAAAAAATGAGCAAAAAGAGTAAAAGCGAGGGTCTTCAATGTTTTAACGGGTAAAGTTTAAAATTTGGCGTGGAAATCGATAAATGAATAGTGGATGGTTTCGACCTAAGCAGGGAGATGGTATTAAGGTTCATCACACCACTTTTGGCCATCGGGTGGTTTTTTCATGAGAGCACGTGAGTTCCCCCGGTGCTACCATGTAGCCAAAAGGGACCCGAGCAAAACCACGAATCTTGCATGCTCTTGGGCATTTAACTCTCGGACATCAGGAGCGCACGATATGGATGTGAGTCATTGGATTTTGGAGTGGGTGATCGGAGGGTTTTCGTGTGGTCGAGATGAATGGAGGGAAATCGAGCGGAGATTAGTGGGGCCTAGGGGTTAATTACAAATGATTTGTAGTTAATTTAATGAATAAAGTGCAGGTTGAAAATATAATGCAGGTTTAATAAAATGGGACCAAGGTTAAATGCGGCGGGGTTTTGTTAACCACACCAGGGGGGTGGGTTAAAAGGTTTTTTATCGGAAAAATGGTGAATTGTGGAGTTAATTAAAATAAAGTGGGGAGAGACAAAACTTAGGATAAATGGGTTTTATGGGTTAAAAGGGTTTTGTTGGGAAAAACATGAATGGCAGAGTTTAATTAAATAAACATAGGGGGGAATAAAAGTTAGGATAAGGGGTATTTATGGGTTTTTTTAGGTGAAATAGGGAAATTAATAAGGGGAAAGTGATTTTTAAAGGGGAAAGGGTTTCACACTAGGAAAAAGGGGTTTTTTGGGTTTTTTTTGGTGAATAGGGAAATTAATAAGTATGTAGTGGGGGATGAAATGAAATGAGGGGAAGTTTAATTAAATCAACTTGTGAACATCCTTTCACTTTCATAACTGCTCCTGCACACTAAAACATATGATCAAGCATGATAAATGTGCTTATGCTTTGACAACCTTGTACTTTTGCAACCTTTCTTCTATCTACCCTTCACTTACCCTAACATTTTTTCTTCACTTTATTGGGTGCATTTAAGCTAGCAGACCCTTTATTTCTTTTCATGAATAATCTACCTCTATACCTTATTCTCTCCATTAGCTCAGATTAAACTGTTGAGCCAATTTTATTTTCTACCTATAACGATCAATTTAAAACAAATCAAATTATGATTAAACTCTATAATTGGATTAAATAAACTAGTGTGGCATCTAAACAAACTGCACACGACTATTATTTTCAAAAGTGAATTAGAGTAAAAATAGTGGCATTTAGATTTGCAACACTTTCAGAGTTTATTGCTTTTTGTTTTTCTCTCTAACCTAACATTTTATTTTTACCTTCATTTTTTAGGGCATCTATTCTAACATTTTCTTTGATATGGACATATTTATCAAAATATTTCCTAACATTTTTATTCAGTATTATTTTTGTCCATATCCTGGCTTAGAATTTTTTGAAAAATATTTTCATTTTTTGGACTAATTTATTTTAACTTTCCAAAACCAAAAAATGTTACAACGGGACCATAATAGGAAGTGTTCTCATGAACTCATTGAAGATTGAGCATGTGTGTGCAAGTGACTTGATAGTTTAAAACTAGGAAGAAGACTTAAATGCTTTATAAAACATCAAATGACCATGGAGTTACCATAGGACGACAGACCATAAGATCCTCAAGAGGCTTGAAAATTCAAGTGTGGGAAAAATTTTGGAAGGTGTTGATCGCAGTATTAACACTTGGTGACACACTGGTAGAGCTCTAGCTTCTTTGTTTACATTTAATTCTCTAAGTGCAAGTTCTCGATCTTTCAGGAAGTATTGATTCATCTTGTGCTTTAGCTTAGCTTCCCTACTTAACCTAGTTAGAGGCATAGTCCCCTCCATTCGCTTACTCGTTTAAACACATAATAAGGCTTGTCTAATCACAATTCTTTTGATCTAGGATAGGGTAATATACACAACGATTTTAAGATAATCAAAGCATAATTTTTCATCTCTGGTGTTGTTCCGTTGTGAGCAGGCATGGACAGTACCCTGGAGGAGTCACCACAAGAACACAAGCATCACTTCGCTTCCAGTGAGCCTGAATAGTGCCCCAATGTAGTTACTTGTTTCACCTCTCTACGTAGGAAGCCTTTCTCTTCTTTCACCCTTTATTTATTTTATTCATAGAAATGTGCATAGGCACTTATTTATTTCACTGGTGGAAGAGGGATCTCGACTTATTGAGAGAAGGAGTGATTGTTCCTTTAGAGAAGGTAATACAGACCTATGATATTGGTTTTCTCGCTAATTGATTTTCCCCTTACCTTTCTACTTAATTAGATTAGCAAGAAAAACACTATTTACTTACAATGTTGAGTTGAGGAATGAGGGTCCTAGAATAAATGTGGGCTTTATATTTTGACCAAAGGATTTCTCTTCGAGTGGATCATTAATTTCCTTTCAGACATCATTGGCTTTAAAGATATGTAAACCTAGATTGAGAAAATGTATTTGCATATTTCTGTGGGGTTGATCTTGAATCTGAGATGTCGGAAATTCCACATTAGTCATTTTTTAATGCCAACGTTTCGAGTCTACACCAAGACCCGTCGTCAGGACAATTGTCGAGGAAAAGCAGAAGGGAAATGGAGTAATAAATAGTGAGTGATCAACAAAAAAAAGTAGATAGTGAAAGAATTAAATATTAAAGAAGGTGAACATAACAATATGTTACTAATTAAATTATTTTATTTTATTTTTTGATATAGTATTATATTAATAATGCATTTTTATTTTTATTTTAAATTTTAAATTTCTTTTTTTTTTTTTTTTTTTTTTGAAAAAGTCGGTTGCTATGTATTATATTCTGAAAAAAAACGAGGGTCTAAATCCCTCTTTGTACATAGAGTTCGCAGATTGAGAGGAGGCAAGGGGTTTACAAAATGAGGCTGCCCCCTTGATCCTTAGACTACTTTTTTCCCTACTACTGCTAGAGATGGCACTAGTATAGATTCTGATAAAGGAGGATAACAAAAAGATACATTTGATTTTCATTCAGTCTATCATTATTTGTTGAATGTGTCTCGTTGTTGATTCTTCTGGATTCTCATCTTTGACTCCATGATTTGCGCTAGAGGAGCTAGTGATGAGAGTGTTCTTTTCCAGCCAGGATTTCAGAGTGTCGAGCGATTCCTCAACATGGCCACAGCGATTTGAGAGCTGCTCAAATTGATCTCGGAGAGAGGACACCCTGTGCATGAAAAGCTGGATTTCTGCTTTATACTTCTCCGTGTTGATACGGTCCTGTTCATAAAGTCTCCTACTGTGCTCATCAAGACGCCTGTCATGCTCTTCTAGCCTTGCAGCAAGCAGACCCTGTTTTTCCTCTATCAGTGACTGCTGGGTCCTTATTTCTTCCAGCTCAAATTGAAGGTCAGCACAGTGCAGACAGTCCTCACTGCGCGCCATGGAAAGGAGGATGCAAAAAGGGAAAAGGGTCCAGAAGGCGGGAGAGATTAGGGAGATTTTGGAGATATCTTGCAGACGGAAATTGAAGACGCTGTCAGGGGAGATAGCAGATCCCGCTTTCTGAGCGACAAGGGAGAAGTATAGAAGGGGCAGGGCAAAGGCGCGCAAGCCAGAAGGGAGAACGACGAAGATGAGGGAGGATGGAACAGAGGAAAACTTGCTGAAGGGGCAAGAGTGGAAGATGGAAGGCGGCTGGCAGAGGCAATGAGAAGAAAGCAGAGAGTGAAGAGAGGGTGGAACAGCTAGACTAGCCACCCCGCAGAGACTACTCCTGAAAAACACCACGACAGAAATTAGTGGAAAGATAAACAAAGCAGGAAGAGGCAATACCAGAGACTGATTTTTTCTTCGACTCTGAACGAGAGCGCCTTCATCAAGCCAGAGTAGCTGCTCTTTCGCAAAGCAGTGAATGACAAATCTTGGCTTGCCTCTGCCCGTATTTATGGAGTGAAGCCAACGATAGCCTGGGTGCCTTACAGGAGCCGGATCCTCGGTAGTGATGAGATATTTTCCTAAATCTCGTTGGCGATCTGCTGATGCAGTGTATTCGATCTTCCGGCCGTCACTGAGTTGATTGGCTTTCCTTGGGAAGTAGATTATTCTTTGAATCGATGCTTGGATGAGACTACTTGTGCATTTCGTGCTTTCTGCAAAATGTCCTGATGCTGTTGAAGCCATGCCCTTCACACGCTTGATGGACCTGCGAATCTGGGCAATGTCAGGATTTGCCTGTGTCATGGCAGAGGTTGGAAGGTATCTCTGTTGTTGTGCCTCAACGCACCTTCCTGTTTTCCAACTGCGTTATTCGCATGCTTATCAGCTTCCACGTTGAGCGTGCGAAGGATATGGTAGAGTCTGATGTTTTCAAAGTATTTGAGGAGGAGTTTAATGCGTCGAATATGTTGCTGAAGACTGTTGTTCGGTGATCTCTGGTTGCGATTCATGAGGCCAATGATTATAGAAGAGTCTCCAAATACTAATGCTTTTCTAATCCCCAGGTTTTTTAATTGCAACAAACCTTGATAGAGAGCTAAGGCCTCTGCGTTGTTGTTTGTTTTTTTTCCCAGGCACCATTCATAGCTGCAGATTTCTTCTCCTGATTCATCTAGAATAACTCCTCCCGCGCCTGCTGGTCCTGGGTTGGACTTTGAGGCACCATCAAAGTATAAAATTGGACAATTGCTACTCTGTATCCACCTCTTATAGTCCTGGGTTGGAAGTCTGATTTTCCACTCCCTGGTCTGGTCTTGATGCTGTCTATCAATTCTCTGAGTATCCTGTTGATGTCCTGGATGGCCTAGAATATGCCTGATAATTGACCTCTCCTCAACTGAGTAATCTGCTGCTTTGATTTTCCCTGTGTGTTTTGCTGCAATTGTCTCCTGCGCCAAGATGTGAGCCTTGTTGCATGTCATCCGTACATTACTCTCCTTGCTTTGGAAGATTTTTTTATTTCTTGTGAGCCAAATTTTCCATAGTAGATTGTGAGGTATGATATCATAAGCTCTTTTGACAATCTTGCTCCTTTTATCTTTCCATGGGCAGTTCCTTCTCCATTCTTGAATTGCCTCTGCAATGTTCTGATGAGGTTGCCATGTTATATTGCCCAAGTTGGCCAAGTTGATCCAGCATCTCTTCGCGAAGGGACAATCAAGGAATAGGTGGTGGATGGTTTCCTCTGCTGAGCAGCAATTGGGGCAAATTGAAGGTCCATGTATCCCTCTCTTTCTTAAATTTTCAGAAGTAAGGACTTTGCCTTTTAGCAGCAGCCATATGAAAAATTTAACCTTGGGGATGGCCTCAAATTTCCATATTGTTCTCCATTGATTCTAGATAGAAGTCTGATAGGTGCTGTTGCAGATAAATTGATAGCCGGACTTGATGGTGTAGCTTGAGCCCGTGGGGTCCCATCGAAATCCATCTGCTGCTCCTTTTTTAATGGGTGCTCTGTTCTGAAGGTTTTTATGAAGGGCTTGGAAGCTTAATTCTAGATTTGAGGGGATAACTGGAAATTCCCAACTAATCCAGGCTCCTGTATCAGCATCCCATTTTGATATTTGATCGAGCCTCTGAATGCCTTTGCTATTAAGATGGAGGATGAAGGGAATGGCTTCTTCGACTGTGTTTAGAGGTTGGAGACCCATTATCTTATCAGTGGCATAATTGATACTGTTCCCTCCCCCCGGGATCTTTGAGGTGTTTTGATTGAGAATGGGAATTGCTTTCTTACAGAGGTGCCAAATTTTAGTAGAATCTCTACTGGGTATATCAATTTCAAGAAGTCTTTGCCTTTTGTCGGAGAGGTATTTGCATTCAATGACCTGTTTCCACCAGGCTTTTGGTTCATTGATTAATCTCCAAGCCATTTTGATCCCGAAAGCGAGGTTTAGAATTTTAGGGGCTCTAATTCCCAGTCCACCTCTATCTTGAGATTGAATTACGCTTTTCCAATTGACCAAATTGAATCTATTTTTTTCTTTTTTCCCTCCTTGCCATAAAAAGTTGCGGAGGGCAGTTTCCAGCTTATAGTAAAAAGTGGCAGGAGCTTGGTAAAGAGTGAATCGATATAGAGGTAAGGAGGAGATACCTGATTTGAGCAAAATTAATCTGCCTGCTGGGTTAAGCCATTGAGTTCCCCATTGCTGGACCTTCCTTTTAACTTTGTCTATTATTTCATTCCAGGTAGTGGCTTTTAGAGAGCCCATGGTGACCGGCTTCCCAAGGTAGGTGAAGTGGTCCCAGTTTGCTTTGTAGGCAACTCCAAAAATGTTAGCAATGTTGTGAGCTATTTGATTGGAGATATTCCATCCATAGATGCAGCTTTTTTGAAAGTTGACCTCTCCCCCTGAATACTCCATGAATTGATCGAGAAGGATCTTGAATCGTCTTGCAATAGTAGTGGATGCCCCTCTGATGAGCAGAGTGTCATCAGCAAATTGTGAGTGATTGATATTCTTCACTCCGTTTCCAAACTTGATACCAGAGATGAGGCCAACTCTTCTGTTGTGATCTAAGGTGCTGCTAAATGATTCAGCCATCATGATGAAAAGATAAGGGGAAAGAGGGCAACCTTGCCTTAACCCTCTTGACGATTGAAATGCTTCGCAAGGGCGCCCATTTATGAGAGGCGAAATCCAGGGACCTGAGATGCAAGCAGCAATGGTGCTGATGAAGGCAGAATTGAATCCCATTTTCCTCAAGACAGCAAACAAGAAGGAGTGTCTTACTCGATCAAAAGCATTGGCTAAGTCAAGCTTAAGAACGAAACCTTTCTCCTGCCTTGATGTGCTGGAGTGAATAGCTTCTTGGACCAAGGTGATGGTATCATGAATTTTCCTGTTGGACATGAAGCCTCCTTGATTTTCGGATATAAGGGAAGGGAGAAGGGGTTGTAGCCTAGCAGCAATAATTTTTGTAAAGATCTTGTAAGAAGTGTTACACAATGAAATAGGTCGAAACCTGGAGAAGGAAGTGGGGCGATTTTCTTTAGGAATGAGGGCGAGGAACGTTGAGTTTGTGAAGCCCCCCATTTTCCTTTTGCTTTGGATTCCCTTCATCATTTTTACAAGGTCTTTTTTTATCAAATGCCAATGATCCCTGTAAAAATTTATTGGGAACCCGTCTGGACCTGGTGACTTGTCTGGTTGTAGAGTCCAGATAGCTTTTCTGATTTCCTCCTCTGTTATTTCACGATTTAGGCTGTCATTCTCCTCAGGAGAGATTTTTTCCGGTAGATGCTGAAGAAGCGCCGAATAGTCGGCATCTCCTTGATTTTCCGTGAGGAGGTTTTTATAATGGAGAAAGGCAGCTCGTTTGATTGATTCTTGGTCGTTATGCTGACTGCCTTGGCTATCAATTATAGTGTTTACATTGTTCCTTGTTTTTCTGGCAGTGGCTTGCTTATGGAAGTAAGCCGTATTTTTATCACCTTCCTTCAGCCATAATTGTCTTGATTTGATTCTCCACTTGATTTCTTCCGCTCTCTTGATTTGTATTAGCTGCCCTTGAGCTTCCCATTCTTTACTTTTCAGCTGGTGAGTGAATCCATGGTCCTCTATTTGTTTATGGATTTCTTCCAAGTCCTGCTGTATTTTTTTTCTTATTTTTTCTGGCTCTTGATAGCTGACTTTTGCCCAGTCCTTGAGAGCTCTCCTTGTGTTTCTGAGTTTTGTTTCCCAAATATGGCTTGGAGAGCCTTCAACATGGTGCTTCCAAGTTGCTTCTATGATAGCTTCGGCCTCAACGTTGTCTCTCCACAAAGGATTGTACCTGAACGGGATTGGTCCCAATTGAGAATGGGAGTCCAGCGTTAAGAGAATGGGAAAGTGGTCTGAGGCTGTGGCACTGAGAATTTTGGTGTGGCCTGCAGCAAAGGAAGAAAGGAGGGAGACATTAACCAAAATTCTGTCCAATCTTTCCATAATGTTGCCTGGCCCCAACCTTCTATTGTTCCAGGTATATTTCCTATTTTTTGGGATGATATCCATCAGTTCATGTTCGGACATTATCACTTCCATCTGTCTTCTGAAGGGATCGGAGGTGAAGTTGCCCCCTCTTTTCTCGTTCGCATGGAGGATTAAATTGAAGTCTCCAGCTAGAATAACATTTGAGTTCTGCTCGTTGTCTATTTCTTCCTTCAGTTCCTTCCAGCACTGTTCCTTTTCCCGGTAATGATTGGGGATATAGACATTATAAATGATGAAGTCACAGCTCTCTTCCTTGTTACTAAGGTTGGTCCTAACCCAATTTTGATTGAGAACAGAAGATTTGCAGTCCCAGTACTGCTTGTTCCACATGGTTGTAATTCCTCCAGAGGCTCCTCTGGAGTTGCTACTGGCCCCTGAAAAGTTTTTTTGGGCATCTATAATTATTTGCATTTCGCTCTGACTTTGCTTGGTTTCCTGTATCAGGACAATTTCAGGTCTTTCTGTTTGAAGAAGATCTCGTAGGGCAGCTGATTTGGAGGGGTGCCCCATACCCCTGCTGTTCCAAGATAAAAGCTTCATCATGAGCCGTTCGAGCGAGGAGGTGCTCGCCTCTCATGGTCTTTACCTGCTGTTTCTTTTTCTTGAGAACCTGTAATGAAGGAGTCCATAGGGGTTTGGATCCCTAGGGCTATGTCCTTTTGCGTGCTTTCTTCCCAATGCTGCTTGGCTGACTTTCTTCCTGGTCCCGGCTTCTTGTGGATATCGCTGGAGGCGCCAATGTCTTTTGAAGAGCTTCTGGTGGTTCTGAGGGGGGGAGGATCAATGAGGGGCTGTGAGGGAGTCGAAGAAATCAAGGGAGGTTCGGTCAGATCCGGAGAGGGCTGATCAGTCTGAGGATCATCAGAGGATAAAATAAGGAAAGGGTTGGAGGAAGAGGGGAAAGAGGATTCATGGGAAGGTCCAGGAGGATTGAAAGAAGGAGAGGTGGGGCGGGGGGAGGAAGAGCCCGGTTGTTCAGAAGGTGGATCTTGCTTTGACTGAGGTGCTGCTTTCTTTTTTTTCACAGTTTCCCATTGTTCTCCTTGGTCCTCAGATTCAAGATTAGTAATTTTAGAGCATCTATTAGCAAAGTGGCCGTATTCGTGACATACCTTACATTTAAAGGGTATTTGCTCGTAGTCCAGCTGCTGTATGTAGCTCCAGTCATCCACCTTCAGCTTGATGGCTTCTGGCAGGCCTTTCCCGAGGTCCACTTCTACGCAAATCCTTGCACAGGCTTGCATGTTATCTTTAGGCTCGCTTCTGTCAATGTACTTACCTACTGCATTCCCTATTGCTTTTACCGAATCATCTCCCCAACAATGCAGGGGGAGATGGGGAAGACGGACCCAAACCGGAACCGCATTAGGAATATCTAGTTCAGGGTCGAAGTCAGGAGTCCACTTGTTCAGATATAACCCTCGAGAGTCCATAAAATAGGGCCCGTTCCTGAATATCAGATCCTTGTCTGCCTTGGTTTCAAAGTGAAAGGTATAATAACCTTTACCACAAAATCGAATCGAAATCTTTCCTTGTGTTTTATCAGACCAGTTCCTTTCCACCCATCTCTGGACTGTCTTTGGTGAAGGCCATAAGCCTGTAAACTGCCCTATGAGCCCTTTTTCTGCTAAAGATAAAGCTGCCATTCGAGGGAGAGAAGGAGGTAGCTGAACTTCTTGGAGAATATCAAGTTTCTTGACAAATTTTGAAGTTGCTGGTTTCGGACGGGCGGGGGGCAGAGACTTTACCAGATCAGAGAAAGCTTTCTCTGCATCCCCAGTAGATGGATCTGAATGGGCCATGGCGGAGGCCAGGCCCCAAAACAGGCCTCGCGGCCCAGGCCGAGGCGACGAAGCTGCAGCTGCTCACAAGTCTTCAGCGCTCCCGCGATCCAGCTCCGCGCGCTCTCTCTTCCGATAAATTTATCTCTTTAGGTTTTTTTTTTAAATTTCTTTTACTAAAATTAAAAATTATTGATTATAACAATTATGTACATATTAACATAAATACTTTTAATCAACCAAATATATTAATACCTAAGTACCAATATATTTAATTGTTGATAAGATGTATTCAAATTGATATGCTCTTTTTTATTATACTTTAAAAACTATTTTGGTTTAATTGAAATGTTGATTAATATGTTATATATATCATTTAAATATATTTAATTAATTTTATTTTAAATATATTAATATATTTAAATATTGATTAAATATATTTAAATTTTTTATTTTAGTAGTCTATTTTGTTTTTATTTTTATTTTTATTTTAAATATATTTAATTAATTTTATTCTGAATATATTAATATTTTCAAATATTAAAATTAATATATTAAAATATTAATTAAATATATTTGAAATTAATATTTTAACAGTCTTTTTATATTATTATTATATTCTAAGATATTAAAGTTTTTAAGGGATGATTAAGGGATAGAGGTAGTTGGGATGTTAAGGGAAGTAGGATTAGTTTGGAGGTTGCATCTTTGTGTGACCAAGGGTATCTAACTCATGTTGACTTCAATCTCATTGTCTGTGTTGAGATTGATGGGATGCTTCATGATTTGCAGTTCTTCACATATATTTCTTTTGTAATAATGGTTCTCCCTCGAAATTATTTCCATGTCTTCCACACACACATGATGGTTTTTTTTGGATGGATTTTTGAAAAGTATTGAGGATATGACTCTCCCTTTCCTAATAGCTGCAACATGCTGTTTAAGTCTGATTTTGAAGGATCTTCCTATCTCACCAATGTAGCATTTACCACAAGATAAATTGACTTTATAAACGCCTTTTTTCTTGAAGTGATCTAGATCGTCTTTTACGGATTTCATTCTATGCTGGATCATATTCACAAGTTAGAAAAAGGTAGTTATTCCTTTATTTCTCAAGACCTTACCTATCTTATAGGTGACTCCGTGGATGTAAGGCATATATGATTTTTCGCTTAGGGTTTTTGAGCTGGATGAGGGGAGTCTAGACATGGCTTTGGATCTAGATTTTATGATAGCTTTTTTGATATCCTTGTGTTTGTATCCAATGTTAAAGAAAAAAAATCAGATATTAAATTTCCTCATCTACATGCTCCTTGTCATATATCCTTAAATCTTGTGTGAAGGGTGCGTTGAGGACCCCCATCTTCTGGGATGGATGGTGATGAGAATCGACATGGAGGTAGTTATCTGTGTGAGCCTTTTTAATATATACTTTATGACCCAACGATCCATCTCTTTTCTTGATAAGAAGAATGTCAATGAATGGAATGCATCCATTCTCCTCAATTTCCATTGTGAATTTACTTTCATTAGAAATGTTATTAAGATGATTTAAGAAGTTGTTTAGCTTTGAATCTCCATGAGGCCAATTCAGACTAGTATCATCAATGAACCTAGTCCAAAGTTTGGGCTTAAGAGGGTAATTTTCCAAGGCAATATTTTCAAAATTCTCCATGAAAATTTTGGCTACTATGGGAGATGATGGCAACACCATAGCCACTCCTATGGTCTACTTGAAGTATTCACCTTGGAAGGTGAAGAATGTGGAACGGAGACAAACTTCAGCAAGCTTGGTCGTTTCTATCTATGTAACCTTCTTGACGACTAGATTGCCTCCTCTAATGGGATCTTTGTGAAAATTTGTGTTACATCAAAGCTCACAATCTTGTCTTCTGTATCTAGCTTGCTTCCTTTGATGAGTTCTACAAAATTATTAGAATTTTTAATATAAGAGTTAGTCTTCCCAACCAGAGGTGCAAGCGCATTAGACGCATACTTAGATAATCCATATGTGGGTGAACCTATAGTTTTTACTATGTGTCTTAGGGGGGAATCCTTTTCATGAATTTTTGGAGCCCCATAAATTTTGTGTGTGATTTCATTACTGGGTAAGAGGCATTTATTAAAACTATCGTTAATATTGGAATTGATTATGCCTTTTTTAACTTCTTTTATGATCCAGGAGATGGGGTTGTCTTTTATACTTTTGTAGCTACCACTATTGTACAAGTGGTCCCTCATTTTCTAGACATAATCCACCTTATTCATCACAACCGTTTCTCCCCCTTTTTTGGCTTTTAAAATGACAATGTATTCATTGTTCCTAAGGTTTCTGAGAGTAAGAAACTGGTTTTTGCTTAAGTTATTCTTGGGTGGTTTTTCCTTCCTCAAGATGATTGCACAATCTTGTCTAATTTTCTCCTATTTTCACTCTTAATATTTTGAATTCCATCCTCTAAGTTACATATGATCTCTTCCATAGGTATCCTCATAGGATCTATTGTAAAATTTAATCCCTTTTTCAAGACCTCGGATTCATCCTTGCTTAACTCATAGTTTGATATGTTGACAACACTCTTGCTGCAATGGTTGTGAAAAGCATTGTGAGAGTTGTTATAAGCGCTAATTTTTCTAGAGCTGCTCCCGCTGCTAAGATTTTTGTTACCGAGGGAGTTTAAAAAAATCTTGCTTTCATAAAACAATGGAAGGATATTATTTACACTGTCGAGGTTTAACATAATGTCGTTGTTGATATCCTTTTTGTGGAGGGAGTCCTTAAACACTGGTAGGTTATTATTCACATTGTCAAGGTTTAACCTAATGTTGTTACCATTAAATGTTGGCAAGTTATTATCCTTATCAGTGAATAAACCAAGCTCATGCTCTATTATCTTATTTTCAATGGAATCCCTTAACGAAATTCTTGTATTAATACCTGCATTGCCTGATAAGCATACATCGAGTATCTTTGGTCCCAACATGTCATACGCATATCCCCACCCACATCAACAGATGCATGGCTAGATGTTGCATCACTTGTTCATCCCAATGTTTCCCCATATCCTTATTATCAGTATGCACTACCTAGCACTCCAGCCCCTCCGCCACCCGTGCCCCATTCCCCTGTGCATGTTCCCCCTCTGCCACATTAGCCACCTCCTCCACAAGGTCAATTGCATGCTCAGCAGAGCAGACCTAATCCCCTAACCCCAAGAAAAGGAATAAGGGGAAGGGTAATTGAAACTAGCAGTATCAAGGTAATCAAGGCAACGAGGTTCCTCAACCTAATCCTGCAACCCATCAATAGGGCAGTCAGCCGAAGCAAAAGAAGGGTCTTCGCACGAACAAAATTTTTGCCTGTTGTGGTGTATATGGTCATTATACTCATGAGTGTCCTCTTTTACCTCAGATGTGTCAAACATGGGAAGCTCAAGTAGCTTCTTCTCAAGGATCGTAGCCCACCGCTCCTCCTCGAACCCTTGCTTCATCTCAACATGCAATGCTTACCAATATTTTCCCGCACCCAAGGATATATAGCTCCCTGTTAATTTTTCATAGGGCTACATTGTTCTTTTCTTTGATAATTGCATTTCATCATTAATACATTAAGTTCACCCGATATAATCATTACATTATTCATATATACACCATTATCCATTAGTATATGATGTTGGCACAAAAGAGTCATCAGGGAGAAAAGACCCTAGGTTCAGGCGTAGAGGGCCAATAATGATCCGTTGTAGTCTAGGACAATACCGGTATTTTCACCTTACCTAAAGGGTAAGGAGTCTCACCTGAGGTGTGCCGCGACCAAAAGCAAGAAAGGTTCATCATGGATTCCAAGGAGCATCGACCGAAGCATCATCCAATAACAAATGTATATACATTACACACATAACAGAAATAACAACATAACAACTATTACACAGGAACTACTAAATACATGCATTTGATGGGACATTTAAAATTTTTAAAGAGTCATCACGCCATAGAACCCACACAAATCATATTCCGCAACCAGTCTAGCCTTTGTTTTCTATTAACTTAACAATAAAACAGTACAATATATCTTTGACATTCACAGCAAGCAAATACAAGGAATACCCGGTTTAGATTCACGGGCATGGTCTTAGCCTCAAGGGCCCTGCTCATCTAGGCTCCAACCTTCTAATATCGGTCTACTGCAACCAGATGTCCTCTTGAAAAATCCCACAACCTCACCAACTGACTAACCAACCCCTCTTCTTTACTGTCCCTCTCCTTTTATATTCCTTTCTACCGCTTGGACTACCAGTTCCTGCTAGGCTGCTCTCTCCCTCAGATCCTCTTGCACCTTCCCACCCACTCAGCTGCCTTTTTCTTCCACTACCACCTTGTCACAAATATTCTGCAACTACCTATTCCTACCCTGTTGTCTAGCTTACTCCTCCACAATCTAACCATTGTTGCCACCCATTTCCTTCTTGTCCTTCGGTCAACCAAAATTGATCAATACCTTTTCAAAATTAAACGAAGGCCCCAATAAGCCTGGACCACAATTCTTTCACTCGTCCCTGAGTTAGTTCATTTCAACCTAGGTCGGTCTCACCGGTATTTCCATGGGCTCTACAAGTGGTGGTTGCACTGTCAACTGCACTGGTTCTACTGACAGCTGGGTTGGTGCTTCTTTTGCCTTGGGCGTTGCTCGTGAAGTGGAATTTGTTTCTACTACGCTTTCCTCCCTTTGAGTTTCCCCTTTTCCAAATGAAGGCCCCAACATATGCAATTATATAGAAATAACAACATCATCATCATCATCAATGCAGTGGAACATAAAGGAACAATATAAGAAAAGCATGCATACACATAGAGACACCAGGATTGATCTGAGACTAGGGAAAAACCCACTATGGGAAAACCCTAGCAAATCTTCTTCTTCTTAGATCGTCATCAAATGATTCAAAAAAATAGAGTACAATGATCATGACTTCATCTATGCAATAAAACAACTATGATATTCATGAAACGGATCTAATGATGCTTGAAATAAAAACCCTTATTATGATGGTTGTAGTGTGTTGTCACTGACTGTAGACAATTGCTCAATATTTTTATCACTGTACTGAACACTGATGCACTAAGAAGTATCTTTGGAATACATAAATCTCATCCTTGAGTCCCGAACAGAGGGAGGAGGAGTTGTGCGAGCGTCTATTACAGATCTGGACACTCTCTACATAACTGGATGACTATGTCCAGAATAGATCTGGAGGCTCTTAGCTGAACTATATGAGGGCGTCCGGGTTCAAACATACCCAAACCTACTTCAAGCCCTATACTCTCTCATAAGGCTATCGTGTGAGCGTTTATGGCTGCCCAGTCGCTCTCAGGACCACTCTAAGCGAGTGTTCGGGGACTAATACAACATGATCTATCTATGAAGCCCTCGACGCTCCCATAACCCATTGTGCTAGCATCCAAGGCTCCCTAGATGCTCCCATAACACACTATACTAGCGTTTAAGGACTAAAATTTCCAGTTTTGTGCCCGTGTTCGAGATCTAGAAAGCCCTATATCAGTGCGAGCTTCGACCCTGAGATTTCAAACCCTTGTGTGAACTTTACTTCGACAAACCTATGCGAACCAAGACAATAAGAGAAGAGAAGATGGATTATTCAATGTGTTTAAATGAGCTTGAGGTCTCTTCTATTTATAGGCTTTCATGAGGGACCACTTGGGGTTGAGGCCGACCGAAGAATTTACACATGTGCTTAGGGCCGACCCATTCCATAATACATGTATGAATAAAATAATTCAAAACTTAACTTTCGCTTGTCAAAATAAGGTGATTTTTAGGTCGATTTTGGTCCTATCGAAAATAGGAATATAATGAAATCATCATCTTGGTCATTTGAACTGTCCAAGGTGGAATTTTACCACAATTGCAAAAATTAACACTCCCTCTCAACTAGGGAGAATTCCAACTCCCAATATTTGTCCATCAAACAATATGCCATTATGGAATCTTCAAGTGTCATCATGTATCATCACAGATGATCTCTATCATGTAGTAATCATGCCATTTACATATAAAGTGTCTCATCATCACAAATCATTATTGTGCATCTTGATCTATCCTTTTCTTATTCCTGCTTATCTCTTGATTATTCCTACTCGTATGCTCAACATTCACGAATCTAGAAGAAGAAGAATTTGTTACAGGAGAGGAGCTTAAGCTACCACCCTCTATCCATTAGGCTTCTATCTAGAATCTTTGTCAGTGGGCTTCCACCTGTAATATATTATATCATCATCAATTGTCATCATAGATCATATCATCAAGGAGCACATCTCAACATGGAACCACATCGGGGAACACATCTTGACTCGGAATCTCATGGGGGGGTTTTACATCTACAACCCCATATTGAGCATTGGGATAACCCATCATACAGGGGGGAAAATCCTCAACCCTTTAATCTCATCAGGGAGCTTACCCTCAACCAAGAATCTCATCGGGGAGCTTACCCTCAACCCAGAATCTCAAAAGGGGAGTAACTCTTAACCCATTCCTATTGCCTACAAATATTCCCAACAATGACTCTCAGTATTCATGTGGTAGAACACCTACGTCATAATCACCTTGGGTTGTAAACCCCTATGTACACTCTCGACTTGTTGGCCAAACAAGGAGCAGTATTCCAAACAAGCCCCGATTGTGGGTATGATACCAACTAGGGTATACTCTACAAAGATCAGACAGGGGAGAAGTATTATTCGACCTATAAAGATAAGGGAGAAGAATTCTCAACCCTATGGGTAAAATATAAGGAAGTACCCTATTGTCCAAAGATCCCTCAACCCCAAGAGCCCTCTATTTTAATTCCTCACCCTGGGAGCTCAAACAAGGAGGAAGAGTTTGCTTAGTTTCCTCGATCAGCGTCTTTCTCATCATACTCAAATATGGTATCTTCTTGTCTCACTGAGCAATTGTTTCATGTTCATACATAACAACAAATAAAATATCATGTTAGATCATATATGATCATATAAATCAAAAAAGGATATCATAATCATCCTCCTTCTCAAGGAGGTGCCAATCACAAGCTTGATCTTGTTTCGAACAACTGCATTGTCTCAATATATGAGAGTATCTTGGTCCCAGCTATAAATATGGGACTTTCTGCTAGTTGTATCCATGTCATATCCAGATCATGCTCAGATAACTCTCTAAGGAGCTTCTTCATCCTGCCTCACAGCCAGCCATGATAACGACATCATGTTCAACCTCAATTATGTTATGGACCTGTTGTAGCGGCTACAACCACCCTTTAAAATTTTTCCTTAGCTTCGTTTTAGAGCCTCCCTTCCAACCTTCACAGCATCTTGCCTTGCTTCATCAAATTCACAAGCTTCAGTGTTTTTCATGCACAAAGGTAGCCTGTCGAGCAAAGCCTGATGCATCCCCCTCACAGGCTATTCACCCAGACATGGTCCAGCTACATGTTGAGAAGCTTCCCCAAGAAAATTGCGCATTTCTAGAGGGCAACCAGCTTTCCCTCTAGAAATTGCATAATTCTATCTGGCAGCCTTCTCGGCTCCATAATTGAAAAATTTTGTCAGTCAACACTCCCAGTAGGAATTGCGTAGTTTTCCCCAGAAGGGATGCTCAACCTAGAATTTGCACAAATCTGGGCAGCAGCCAGTTGCTCTGCCTAGAAATTGTGCAAATCTCCTGGGCAACCAGCCTATCTCCTAGCCAGAAGTGTGCATTTTCTCCCAGCAGTCGAGCAGTCTCTTGCATGTGCAGTTGAGTTGACCGGTTCCCTCTGGGACCGGGAAAAATTGACTTGCATGCATGGGCTGCTTATCCCAAGGCAGCATGAAAAGGCATAGCTTTTTTTAGGGATCTATGTTTAGCATTTGGAGGTTACATGCAAGGATCATTTCAGAAACCTCCCAACAAGTGTCGCTTTCCCTAGATTTGTGGCATGCTCATCTCAACATTGATGTTATCAAAACTCATCAACCGAACGCTACATAGCTCATTCCTCACATCAACATTGCAGCTCTGACATCCCACATCACATCTAGTAGCAGTCGGCACATTTAGTTCAGTTGTTTTGGGGTAAGCCTGCTTCCCATGCCTTGTGTCGCATTTCTGTCGCTTTTTGTGTTTTTCCTGTATGAGTATTGTTTGCTTGATTTCTTTGAATGATTGTTGTCGTTTACATGTATATTAGCTTGTCCTAGCACAGTTTCAGTTTTCATCAACATCTCACTGTTATCACATGCATGAAACTGCTTTTCGTGAATAGTCGTTGATTCGGTGACTCACCTCACCTACATGCATGTTGTTCCATTTTCTGAATCTTTCATTCACCATTTGCATGCATGATCATTCATTTATGTTTACACTCAGTATCAACATGCATTCATACTCACAGTCACTTTCAGTTGCCCATCGGCGAGTCTGGCCAACCTCGGCCCAGACTCTGCCTCACCAGACAGCATTACGCAATCCTGAGAGGGAAGGCTCTGCCTTCCTCACTAGAAATGCAAATTTTTGCCCAGAAGCTATTCCCTAGGCCTGCTTTACACAATCTTGAGGGACAGTGACTGTTGGCCAAGAAAATTGCACAATGCATTCACTGAACCTACAGCCATTTCTAGCTGAGATTGCACATTGCGCAATCGCGGCAGTCAGCAACCAGAATGGACTATGCATTGCGTAGTTCCAACAGTCAGTTACTCTCCAAGTAGCCTAGAATCTGCCTTGTACAGTCTTGGCAGTCAGTCTCCTGACCTCCCAACCGAAATTGGGCAACCTTCAAGATAAATCACACGGGTATGTTGCAAGTCATTTCTCAAGTTCATTTTTCTTTTCAACTGATAGATTCCTTGCCATGAGTGTTGTCATGTCTCCAGGTATTTCAGGTCTTCATCTACCTCTCAGCAGTGCAGGTACAATGGTTTCCAAGAGAGCAGAGTCAAAGACATCGTGCAAAGCACACCTAGAGATGCAATCAATCACATGTCTATGAGCTTTCCTTCTCACGAAGATATCAAGTTGTTCGTAGACAAGGACATCAAGATATGACAGCAGTAGCATCACAACAAGCAACATCATGAACAACAATTAAAGGCAGCATACTGAATTCATCAAATGCAGTGAACACAATGAATGCAACAGATGCAATGAATGCAAGAGGAATATTGTTGACATCACAAAGGCAGAACAAAGTTGCAAGATCAAACACATCCACTAATAACGAAAACAACTTTGGAGACTCAGGCTATGAGGTGACAGCGTGACATGAAGATTGTGTGAAGACAGAGAATGGAACAGAGAATAAGTTGCATGTGTTGAAGAAGCAACTCAGGAAGAACATGAAGCTGCATAGACAGATGAATGAGTTGCAGCAGGAACAGGAACAGCTGTGGGCGCAACATGCACTCATGGATGAACTGCACCCGTACAAGTTAAAGATCCATCCTAGCAATTGACATGGAGTAGACATGGGGACCACTGCTGTTGATGATGATGATGATGATAGTGGTTAACGTCCACTGAGACCAAATTGGTCTATTGGACCTATAATTTTCTTAGTTTTTAATTGTCTGGCTCCTCATCTTCTTGGCGAGATTGATGTTGTAGCTTTCTTTATTTTCTCTACGGTCTTCCAACTTCCTTTATCTTGCATCTCATTCATCTCTTCTGGTTCCTGGGACATTGGTGTCTTAGCTTCAAGATCTATTGTGTTCGTCCTTTTGAAGATAGTCGGAGAAGGAGTTTGGTCTAGGAGATCTACTTTGTTGTTAAATGAAGATTTGTTTTGTGTGGTATTCGGATCCTCATAACTGTTGATGCTTGAGGGGTTGTCGAGTTCACTTTTTTATTGTTGTGCGGGATTTCTCCATGCTTGTCTTGAGATTTATTTCTTTCTTGCTTGATTTCTTGTGATTCAGAGTTTTCTCTAGAGCATTATTCTTTGATGACAATGTAGTGTTCTTTTTGTGCTCCTTCCCACCATGTAGATCTGTGGTGGTTTTTTCTAGCAAAATTTTTCTAGGAGGCTTTTGGGAAATTTTTGGCTAGATGGTCTGTCTCAAAGCAGGATCGACATCTGAAGAGGACACTTTCATATTCCAGTTTTTGTTTCATACATAGTTTTTACTTGTTAGGTTTATTTCAACTTGGAATCTGGCGCTAAAGTCCATTTCCACACAGATGCGTGCATAGGTGGTTCTAGCATATTCCTTTGTTTCTGGTCACCTATAGTAAAATTTCCCAATTGCATTTCCAATGGATTTTAGTGAGGAGAGATTCCAGAGATGCAAGGGTAGGCTTGGCAATCTCACCCAAACTATTGCTGAGGTTATCGCTACTGTTGAGGGATCGAATGATGGGTTCCATGGCTTCATGAATAGGCCTAAGTTTTCCCAAAACCAAGGGCTAGAATCTATAATACATTGTCTTCTTTCAAGATTTTCAAAATCCACTATAAAGAAACCCCTAGCACAAGGGTAGATATTAATTTCATTAGAAATGATAGGCTTCCATACCTCCGAGATCCAATTGTGGAAAGCTGTCAGCAGCAGCCAAAAGCCATTGAACCAACAGATTAGGGCACTTTTGGAAAACTTCAAAGCCTCATTGAGTGAGGCCTAGACCACCTGGATAGTGGGAGTTGGGGCTTCACTGATGATATGGACATGATCTTGCCCTCCAGAAATGGACAGAAATGAGCCAGCAGTTATTTTCGCTAAGCTGGGAGCCTTATTTGCTAGAACCCAGCCGCAGAGAAATAAGGTAGAAGATTAGATCTAGATCTAGCCACAAAATATTGAACAGGTGGTTCGTCTATGAAATTGGTTGTTGCCTTTGATAACCCCACAGCGTGAGACAGCGGAGAGTGTCGAAACACAGTGTGGGATCTGAGACCTAGCCGCAGAGAAATAAGGCAGAAGATTAGATCTAGATCTAGATATAGTTGCAGAAGATTAGATCTAGATCTAGATCTAGCCGCAGAAGATTAGATCTAGAACCCAGCAGGTAGAGTCTCAATAAGCCTTTTAATCTGCAAGAAACCCTAGTAGGAAAAATCCTGCTTTTAGTACCAAGAATCAAATCCTTCTCCAGATAAAAATAAATCACCAACTTTCGCTTCCAAAAAAAAAAAAATATCACTCGATCCCGGTTGCCCACGCAAGACAACAATCCAACCCATTCAAGGGATTCATCATCATGCATGTCATTGTGCGCATGCATGCAATCCAACCCATTCAACACACTCACCAAGGCAAAGACAAGAAGCAATTCCAACTAGAGCTGAACATGTACTTTGGCAAGTTGATGCGCATGAACACCAGCACACACTTGAAGATCAACAGTGACACTATGCATCAGAGTGTTTCCAATTCAGCCGCACCCAAGAAGACCATGCGCATGTTAGCAGATGAGTTGGATGAAGGGGTCGAACCAATTCACCAGTTGCAACGGAGGCAAGAGTTCGCTTTAGCAAGATGTCACCATGAGGTGCATGCACACCATCACAGATGACCAAGCTTGGCATCAACTCACCACCTTCACCATCACAAGCATGTCAAAGAGTTGGTCTCATCACAGTGGACTGAGTGTCAGTGATGTCTTGCATGGCTTTCTCAAGTCATGTTGTCTCACATGAGTACATGTGCATTGTAATGTTGAGTCATGTCAAGTGTAATTCAAGTGTCAATACTGAATGTAATAGTCATAGAGTAGGTGAAGAGTGATGAGGGAAGTTGAATGGTCACAAAGGGGAATGTCAAGGGTCACCCCACCCTTTGCTATAAATAGTCCCTCATAACTCATTGTATAGGCTTTTGGTTAGCCAAGCTTCTATTAAGACTATCTTGAATAAAGCTTGGACATTATTATAACGCGCCTTATCTTATCCGTTGCACGGAAGTAGTACATCTCTTTGGGGGAGTAGGCAGATGTGGCTATAACATTTCACTGATGGGGCTAGTAGGTTTACATGGATGTATTGTATGATTGGAACTTACACTTTTTATATAATAAGAGCCAACACATTTTCATGCATATGTTGTTATTGTATTTGGACTGCTCTGATTGCCTTAATGATATATGTTGTTTAACTTACGTATTTGTGTATGAACTGATTCACATGAAATTATATGAATCTTGTTACAAAATGTGTTGTATATGCTGTTAATTTTGCCCAGTCCGTGTCGACTGCTTTGCCAGACACCAGATAGACCTTTCACATGAACCTTGTTGTAACAACTGTTGCACTCGTTCAGACTGATCTTTGAGTGTTGTACATGTTATCTTACCTTGTATGTTGTGACTATCGCATCCGAGTGGACTGCTCCGCTGGAAGCTGTGTATGTCCTTTTGTGTTGTGTGTTTGTAGTCGAGTTGAGACTAATACCTTCCAACCTGGAACTCACCTTCACCCTTATCTCCCCCTTATGTGTTAGAACCTCTCATACACCTTCCTTGACTCACTGCAGTAGTCACACCCTTGCTACTGACAGAGTTATCTTACTTGCCTCTATGCGACATCGCAGTCAAGTCATTACCTTACGACCCACTGCTGGGACTCCTACACCAAATGGTCTGAGGTCTAATTGGGACTTCTTACTGGGGAGATTCCCTCACATGTTGGCGGGTCCATCATCGTCAACGTTTTGACACTAGAATGAGGGCCAGATGACAAGCTGAGTCCTCACATCTGTTTTGAAACTCTACACATCTATCATTGTTCACTACCGAGTTGCTCTTCCGGAATGTGCATCTTATGGAAACGATTTCATCATCTCAAAATAGCTCTCGATTAACTTGTCTCATGAAACATTTGATGGTGGAGGTTATGTTACCTTGGTAAGGCACGCTGTCAACATTGTAGGCTCATGCGAAAGACATGAATTCTTTGAAGAATACATGAGTTGTGTGTTATTCATCTACATGCTTCGAGGTCACCTAATGCACTAGCGTGCCACACTGCCCGAAAAATCTATTCATTCTCTTTCTCATCTGGTCGCAGAGATAGGCCGTGCTTTCAATCACTATGACCGTAAAGCACTCAACAAAGAAATTAAGAAATTAAGAAAAGCACCTAATGAATCCATGGAACATTTTCACACACTCTTTTTCAATCTTATATACTAATTCCTGGAAGATGATATTAATTGGGAATTCCTTGATGGAATATTTGAGTATCTTCTTCACATATTCGAACCCTGCTCAGCACACTTTGGTGATGGAGCTACGTAATCACAGGAAGTCACAGTCGCAGTCACAAGTGGTTTTCCGCCTTCACCTCATAAAATAGCTCCACCACCACGGAGTGATGTGGGAGATAATGCACATACCTTTGTTGAACTGTCACACTCTCCCACCCCACCTTCTCTTGAGATTTGTGTAGATTTTGCTTGCAAGCCTATTGGTTATCATGTGGACTCTTCCCCTAGGCCTCCGTCCTCGCGTTTTGTTGATCCTTCAGATTGTATTATCTTGTGTTCTCCCATTCTGGACTCCTAACCTATTGTGAATGAGGATCAAGTTGTCGACGGAGTTGGTGTTATGCAGCCAAACTGTGCCATCATTTATGATGAGTCTCTGTAGGAATCTAAAGAAGAGCCCACGGTGAAGGATGTCTCCCTTCCAGTTGCACCTCATCTTCTTCATCCTAACATCCCTTGTGATTTTTCCACTACTAATTTCCCCTATGAAAACTCATTTCTGGATGCTTTTACTTTTGATCATTCATAGGACACATTGGATGTTAGTTTGTCATTACAGTGTGGAGACGACACATCTTCCTCAGAACATCTGTCTAATCTATCATCTATCTTTCTTGAAAACACAATGGGTGAACATATTTGCTTCCCATCTACCCCTCTACCCGATTCATCAGATCATGAGGATGCTGAAAAGCATCCTAAATTTTCTGATCTTGGTTGTCGTGATCTATTCACTTCCTCATCTGATCACGATGTTGATTCAACAGCTATTAATCTATCCAAGACACTAGTCTACGATGATCTATCTGTCAATGAAGTCGAAACCCCCCAGACTGTCGAGGCACTTCAGCCTGAGCTGATGGTTATGTCAGGCCCTCGTTGTCCTAAGGTTGGTTTCACTTCTGGTCAGGAAATTTTTGAAACACTCAAGGATCCTCATCACTCTCTGCTTTACATTGAAGATCAACCAAACACCCAAATTTCGCTTCCTCCACTTGAACTACGCGATCCCATCGCTCATGCATTCGAGAAATCTTACACAGCAAGAACACATGCACAACGCAAGTGGTCTACCTTTCTCACGTTTTCTTGCATGACATAGTCAAGAGAATGCATACACTCAACATCTGCATGTAGTGTAGCACAGCATCATGGCAACACCAAAGAATGCATGTCATGCACTTTCACTCATCTTTGTTATGTGGTCACTTGTAAGCTCGAAGTGTATTTGTCTTCACTATTACATCTTTCTTGTATGCTGGTTCGCATATTTGCCTTGTTCGCGAACCATGCCTTCACCAACATGGGTCAAAGAATGCACTGGTGGCTGCATTGGAAGTATCACTTCACGTAAGATGACCCATGCACTATTAGATTAGGAGTAGGAGTAGTGTTTGCTTTTGAGGTGTTTTCTTGCATGCTTATTTGCTTACCTATTTTGTCTGTTTGTTTGTCATCTTGCTTGTTTGCTTACTTGCTTTGTTTTGACTTTTTCTTCTGCTCTTGCTTTGCTTTGTTGTTTGTTAGTTCACTTGTTTCATTTCATAGGATAGTTTCACGTGAAACCATGTATGACTCTTGAAGCAAGCTGGGTAAAGTACAAGAGGCTTTGTGCTACTAGCATTACTTGGTTATTTTTCATCCTACCTCTATATGAAGAAATTTTTACTTTCATTCCATGATATGTCAATGGAAAATACGTATTGTTCGAAGTAAACCTTGGTGAAAACACAACGCTTGTGCGCTAACTAGTATCACCTAGTCTAATCAGTTTTTTTTGGGTTAACCCTTGTCAGCTCAATCAAGTAGTGTAAGGTGAGGGGGAAAATCTTAACAGGCATGTCAGAGATACAATAAACTACTTCTCTACTGGAACAACTTCTTCTACTCTCAATAAGTCGAGATCCCTCTTCCACCTTTGAAATGAATAAGTGCTATGCACAGTTACGAAAATGAAAAAAACCAAAAAGTGAAAAAAAATTGGAAAAATGAAAATGAATAAGGTGAAGGAAGAGAAATGCTTCTTGTGTAGGGAGGTGATGTATGTAACTCCATCGGGGTACTGACCAAGCTCGCTAGCAGCAAAGTCATGCTTGTGTTCCTATGTGAATCCACCGGGGTACTGTCCAGGCTTGCTGGCAGTGGAGAAACACGAGAGATGAAACTAAGACTCTGACAACTATACTACTTGTACATAAATATACCCATCAACCCCAATCGAAACAACTATGTTGCCTTGGCTTGGAATGTGTGTCAATCGACCAAGAGCTTGGAAAATGCTACATCTTACAATCAAGCTAGTGTGGAAACCAAGATGAGCTAAGAGCTGAACAATACTCCCGGAGGTGTTAGACTTGCTTTTCACGAACAATGTCCATTCAAAGAGCCAGATTTCTACCAGTGTGTCGCCAAGTGTTGTAGTGGCTACAACCACCCTCCAAAATTTTTCCTTAGATTCGTTCTGGAGCCTCCCTTCCAACCTTCACATAATCTTTCCTTACTTAATCAAGTTCACAAGCTTTAGTGTTTTTCATGCACAAAGGCAGCCTGTCGAGCACAACTTGATGCATCTCCCTCACATGTTTTTCACCTGGACATGGTCCAAATATAGGCTGAGTAGCTTCTCCAAGAAAATTGCACATTTCTGGAGGGAAACCAGCCCTCCCTCCAAAAATTGCACAATTCTGTCTGGCAACGTGTTGGGCTCCAGAATTGCGCAATTCTACAAGTCAACACTCCTAGTAGGAATTACGCAATTTTCCCTAGCAGGGCTACTCAGCCTAGAATTTGCGTAAATCTGGGTAGCAGTCAATTGCTCTACCTAGAAATTGAACAAATCAACTGGGAAGCCATCCCAGCTCCCAGCCAAAAGTGTGCATTTTCTCCCAGCAGTCGAGCAGTCTCTTGCATGTGTAGCTAAGTTGATCGGTTCCCTCCGGGACCGAGAAAAATTGACTTGCATGCATAGGATTCTTATCCCAAGGCAGCATGAAAAGGCATCCCTTGTTTTAGGAATCTATATTTAGCATTTGGAGGTTACATGTGTTAGCGCTTGAAATTTCACCTCAGGCTGAGAAAGGTAAACCTCAAGGCTACATCAAACCATTTAGCCTCGTAGCTAGCCCTACGGGGCAGGAGAAGGCTCTCTCCGGTCAATCTCGGCAGATATTCAATGGGATGAGATGACCAACAAGGTAACACTGATATTAGGCTAGTAAACTGATTAAAAAGGTTGATTTGGGTTTTTTGGGTTTTTGGTGGCAAATTAAGGAATTGCAATTTTGGGTGCGGGGATTGGACACAGTTTCTGCAGGGGGTTCCTTGGGGCGAGATAGGAGACAGTATTGATGCCTTTAGCTGAAGTGGATGATTAGGAAAGAGAGATAAGAAGGCTAAAGAGAGCAAACAATGAATTTGAATTCTCTTTAGACAGTAGAAAACATAGAAATTAAACAAATTTAAAAGCAGAGCATGGCAAGCATGAATTCTTACTTTAACACTTCATTTGTTTAATATGCAGCAGTATAGAAAGGAAATGAATCACATAAAAAAGCTTACAATAACATGGAGAAACACACCATCAACACATGAGTCCACAAGAATCCCAAAGATGACTGCAAAACCCTGGTCTTCCTTAGCCAAAAATTGCAGAGATATAAGTGAAAT
This sequence comes from Pinus tabuliformis, assembly GCA_031772625.1. NCBI lineage: Eukaryota > Viridiplantae > Streptophyta > Pinopsida > Pinales > Pinaceae > Pinus > Pinus tabuliformis. Next base: position 623,626,902 of record CM062804.1, on the reverse strand, counting down.
AATACAGTGATAGCTTCTCCCTCAAGAGTCCAACCATGAAAATGAGCAAGAAAGTACACAATATAGATGATCTAACCTCTTTCCCTACCTCTATGGGTCGAGCTCACTATCCTAGGAGCTGTTTGAACCACTTCTAAACTAAGCACTAGAAAATAGGCAGTCAAAACAACTTGCCTCTATAAACTTGGAAACCAGTTCATACATTCAATTTTTACCCTTTACATGCAAGAATATTCTAGAAGAGTTAAACAAGAGTTAAAATATCCAAAAAGTGTCACAATTACATCCAAGAGGACCACCATCCACCTCAAAAAGTCAAACTGGAGCCAAACTGCGTTTTCTGGGCTGAACTGGTCAAATCTGGCAAAGTTTCCTCAACGGGTCGCGCACTTTGGAGCTCTGTTTGGAGGCCTTCCTGGTGTCAGAATTAGGTGCAGGATAGCTCGTTGGAAAGGTCTCTGAGTATAATTTCCAAAGCAACTAGAATTTTTGGATTTGGAGGTCATTTGCCCAATAAAAATTCAATTCTCCCAAGACTGCTTCTGCAACTCAAAAAAGGGGCAGAAAGTCAAATTTTGCATGTATTTTGACCTTCTGGAGGCCCAGAACCCCATAAAAACTCAAGTCCATCCATGGGCATATGTAATTTTGCATGAAAAATCTAAAAATGCTAAGTTTTTGCAAAACGGAGCTACGATGACAAAGGGTCTCACCGGGGGTGAGACCCATTGAGAAGCCAAAACCTGTAAATTTCCAAAAAAATCCCAAAATTCTCAAAAAAATTTGGGATTTGTGCTGTAGCTGATGCTAGTGAGTGCCATGATCTTTGAGGGATGCCTCAGCCAAGATACGGAGTGGATTGGTCTTCTTCCTCCGCTTAAGAGCCTTGGACAACCTCCTTTGGAACATTTTCATTTTGGCCTTGCATACATGCATTCTCGCCCAATAGTGATTCTTCATGTTTCTCAGCAGTCTTTTCTCTTGGTTGGTCTTAGCCAATAGCCTCTCCAAGTGAGAATTCTCCTGAATGAGCATTGACTCTCGGTCAGCTGGTAATGGATCACCGGGTCTTCTACGGTTCAAGACTCGGTCGCTCCGAATCCTCCATAGCTCATCAAGCGCTTTCTCATCCTCCAATTGTTTGTTCCGCTGCTCCAGGTAAGTAATATTCCATTGGGCACCCTCAATTCTCCTCTGTAAAACATCATTTTCAGCCCTGAGATGTTGAATGATCTCCTTCGCCTCTTGGCTAGGAGAACTAACCTCAAGATCAATCACCGGATCCTCATGAATCATGGGCTCTTTGCCCCTCTGTAGTACCTGTGCTGGTGAAGAAAGCGAGGCCCCTTCCACCTGATGTGGAGATAACACTCGCTGAGCTGAAGAAAGGTGATAGCCCTTCCACCTGCTGTGGAGATAGTACTCGCCTAGCTGCTGCAAATAAGGCCCTTGGGCCTTTCTGATAAGTGACCAAAGGAGTGGAGCTGACATGTCTGGTCTCAAGAATATCATGCTATTGTGATGGCCTTCCCTCCTCATGAACAACCTCAGGGGGTGAAAGGGATAACCTTGAGAGCAGCAAAACAAAACCCTATCTCTACTTGCATTTTGACATTTTTAAAGTAAATATACATGAACTTCTCATTTCAACTTGATGGCATTAAAACACATTTCCCATGCTCATTTTTCTCTATCAAGAAAAATACTTTGATGATCAGAGGCCTACCTACAACCTTGAAGAGATTTGGGGTCATTTGGCAGCCTACTGGCAAATTTTTGTGGAGAAATCCCCAACGGGTCGCGCCCCTCCCAACGGGTCGCGCACGTTGCTTTTCTGAACTGCAGAAGAGCTCTCAACGGGTCGCGCACCACCCAACAGGTCGCACTTTTGAAGGAGGCTTTTGGAGGCCTTCCCGGTGTCGGAATTGGGCGCATGATAGCTCGTTGAAAAGGTATTTAAGTATACTTTCCAACCCAGCTAGACGTTTTGCAATTTGGAGTTCATTTGACCTGTCAAAAATCAAATCTCCCAAGACTGGTCAAAAAGTGCCAAATGAGGCTGCCTCAAGGAAGAGTGTTGTTGCAGTCAACTTTTGAATGCCTTCCTCAACCCCAAATTGAGTTCATGATAGCTCATTGGAAATATCCTTGTGTCTAGTTATCATTTTACCCATCAAGAAAATCATTTGGCCAACCAAGCTAGGAGAAAACTTGATTTTCCCCAGGTCACTTCAGAGGTGTCTTTGATTCTCCTGAGGCAACGATATTCTTGACATTTCTCTCAAACAATGACACCTGTGAAAAAAGTGAAGGAGTTTTTTCTTCTCTGGCATGTTCTGGACAAAAACCTCTCTCATTTTTCCAAAATTCATCTTTGATTGCTCTGAAACATCATTTGAGTGAAACTTGTCCCAATGTGTGAAACAAGGAATTTCGTCGAAATGAAGCGAAATGAAGGGGATAGGGGGCTTCTAAATTCTTGAGGAAATTTTTGGGAGTGGGGAGGGATGTTAGGAAATAGGGGAAAGTGGAATCTTAGAGATTGAGCGAGGGGAAGGGGTCCAAAAGGGAAAAACACAGGCCAAACCTAGAAAATTGCCAAGTTGTAGCTAGAAACTAGGGTTTGTGCAAAAATGAGGAATTTGGCGGATCTAAGGGATGGGAAGTGTTTGATAAGGTACTTTAAGGATAGGGGAAGGTGTATGAACATCTAGATACAAGTTTTGCCGATGATTTGACCGTCCAAGAGAAATTGCCTTCAAAACCCTAGGAGAGGGAAATGACCTTGCCTAGGCACAACTGAAGCATGAATAAGGTGTAAAATGACTCATTCGACACTGACATGATAATGAAAACCCTCTGGATGATGATAGGCTCAGCTGAATGATGACATGGACTGACATTTGGGCAAACCCTAGACCTAATGCCTAGTGGCCAAATTTTGCTTGAATACTCACTGAAATGACAAAATTTGACCTTGACACTCTGAGACCACTTTGTAAGAGCATATTTGATCACTGTAGGAAAGCTGGAAAGACTGACACTAACATTGGCTCCAATGGGGATGGTAGCTCCTTGGAGGTGCCAAGAACCTTAGACCTCTGGGAGAGCAGACCAGTGCCTTACAATTATTGGGCAATGGAGTCAAAAACTCAAGCTGAAATGCATGACTAAAAACTGATGAGTTGACAACACAAATTGACTCTCACTCAACTAAAAACTGACTCGATACTTAAGCACAACCGACAAACTGAAAATGATGCTCAAAGGGGAGCTTATTCATCACAACCTACTCTAACAGTTTCATACATCACCTGATCAAGTGAAATGAAACAACCAATGTAACCAAGCAAGTATCCGATCTGCTGTTCGAATTCTCCACAAGTCCTCGCTTATGACCAACAAGAGAGAACTAATAAAATGCAACTCCCATGACGACTTAGAAACAGATCCGTAGAATGATATGAATTCTCTATCCACCTCCAAAAACACTGCATAAGGATCTTGAAATTCAAGCACACTGGAACTTAGCTCATCGAATGGATTACTTCTCTTTTCCTCATACCATGAATGAAAACTTTGATCTAAGCCTTGTGACGAGACCTCTGCTAAAAATGACAAAGAAACTAGCTGCCGAATCAAATTCATATCAGCACATGTTTCAAGCTCACATGTAGTTAATGGAGAAAGACTTTGACTGCAAACCTCATCCAAAACATCAACTATTGGATCATGAAAAACTTGAAAAGACTGCTGCAATGTATCCATTGAAAATGCATGACATTCTTCTAGCTGTTCATCTTTTTCCTGAGAAATTTTATGAAGATTCTGCCTTATAAACTGAAATGCTTCGAAACAAAAGGGTATAGAATCTTCCGGCATCATCAAATCATCTATTTCGGCTGCCATACCTTCATCTGTAATCTGCCCTTCAAGTTCATTTGGTGGCTGCAAATCTGATGCTACAGGCTGCTCAAGAATTTTGTTATTTGTCTCGTCCTCAACATTGACACTGAGAGATTGCTGATTTGTTATAGGTTGTCCATTTAAAGATTTACTATGTAATCTATCCTTCAAAAACTAAAATGATTCAAAACAGAATGGTACGGAGTCACCTTCTTGTATCACTTGATCAAATATGTCAGCTTCCATGCTTTCATCTGCAACTTGAAAACCAATGGCATTTGGGGGCTGCAAATCTGAATATGAGAAGTCTGGAACAAGGTTTTTATTGCCTCCAAGATGGTCTAGATCAAGACTTGTTGACAGCTGATTTCTAATTTCATGGAAGTTGTCTTTAATGAACTGACATGAATCAAAACAAAAAGGCAAAGATCTTTCACTTACTTCAAAATTTGTTGCACTTTCCTCGTCACTGTCATAGCTGATATGTGATGGGTGATCATTATATTTGAGCTGCTGAAAATGAACTTCTTCCTCCCACAAACTAGCTGTTGGTTCGTCTGCAAGATTAGCTTCTGTTTGAAGAACATAATCATCATCATACTGATCAAACCGAGGCAAACCATCGGTATAAAACATACACATCATATCAACAGCTCCTTCTTCTTCACAATGATCTATAAAACAGTCACTACGACAACTAGGGTAAGAAACAAAATGTTTTGGATCAGCAACTTGTTCTTCTTCAATCAGCGCGCCATGAACATCATAATCATTTCTCACGTTGATCTTGTCAATCATCTTTTCCACTGCACTTACCAAAATATCAAGCTTCACCTCTAGAGATGTCGATTCTTCTGGATCTATGTTTTTCATCTCTTCTTCGTTCAACCTTGCCCTTCGGATCAGCAGATGCGCCTCTACATTTACTGCACTGTTTTGCATCTCATGAAGTGTTGCAATATCCCTTTCTCTCAGCTGAAACTCCATCTCCGGATCAAAGGCACCCGGATAGTGCAAGAGAGTAGATCTAGTAGTAGGCCTTATATCAACTGGCATTGAATAATAAACTTGGTTAAATCTGGCCGAAAACTGTTGTACTGTCTCCCTTGGCAATCTTTTCAGCTGGTTATACTCTTCTACAATCAAGAAAAGGTTCTGCCCAATCATCCACCTATCGAGAAAAACTTTGACAAACTGCTGGAAATCTGAGATGCTCGCATCAGGCAGGGCTTTGAACCAACTCTTCACTTCAGCTTGCAAAGAAAGAGCAAAAAGCCTAATACTGACATCTTCATCATCAACTTCAAAAAGATCTAGAAAATTCTCAAAATTCTGCACATGTTGCTCAGCGTTGACATTCTTACATTCACCATCAAACATCGGCAAGTATAGATCATAGTTTTTGGGGAAATCATGAAGAACAGAAGGTAAAACAAGAGGTTTATACCGATCTGGAATTTTACAAGGTATAGGGGTATGTACAGCAGGTATAGAATTAGTCTTGGTCTCTTGAGATTCATAAATTTGAAGATGGTCATCACAAAATTCGGAAAAAGGATCTTGATCAAGCTCAAAGGTATGCAAATCTTTGGTATTCACAATCTTCAAAGGGAAAGAATCAACTGCCGGCCTGTGATCTTTTCTCAAGCATAGTATACTTTGCAAAGCCTTCTTAACATTCTTGGGAAAAGAGAAGAAATAATTTATGACAAAGAACAAAATGTCTTGGATGAAATTCCAACTTAAGTACCTGATCTGCCCATGTTGTCATTTCATGTTTTTGCTGGTCGGGATCATCCTCCAGTGGAGTCTTTGGATCTGATCTCGAAATTGATTTAGAGTCGCCAAGTGAATGATTTCAGCCTTTCAAGTGTCTGATCGTTGTCCACAATCAACAATCAGATCTGAACTTGATACATGTACTGGGGTGAAACGCAAATGAAGTGGTCGTATTCACAAGCTCACGGAGATTGACTGAAGCAGTGTTTATCTACTAACGTTGATGTAAAACAAGAGCGTTTTCGAAGGCTACCTGGCGTAACTTCAGGCTCCGTCTAAGACTTATGAAACAAACACATCAATCCACAAACAAATTTGTTCTCCCCAGTATGGTCGCCAGTATGTTAGCGCTTGAAATTTCACCTCAGGCTGAGAAAGGTAAACCTCAAGGCTACATCAAACCATTTAGCCTCGTAGCTAGCCCTACGGGGTAGGAGAAGGCTCTCTCCGGTCAATCTCGGCAGATCTTCAATGGGATGAGATGACCAACAAGGTAACGCTGATATTAGGCTAGTAAACTGATTAAAAAGGTTGATTTGGGTTTTTTGGGTTTTTGGTGGCAAATTGAGGAATTGCAATTTTGGGTGCAGGGATTGGACACAGTTTCTGCAGGGGGTTCCTTGGGGCGAGATAGGAGACAGTATTGATGCCTTTAGCTGAAGTGGATGATTAGGAAAGAGAGATAAGAAGGCTAAAGAGAGCAAACAATGAATTTGAATTCTCTTTAGACAGTAGAAAACATAGAAATTAAACAAATTTAAAAGCAGAGCATGGCAAGCATGAATTCTTACTTTAACACTTCATTTTTTTAATATGCAGCAGTATAGAAAGGAAATGAATCACATAAAAAAGCTTACAATAACATGGAGAAACACACCATCAACACATGAGTCCACAAGAATCCCAAAGATGACTGCAAAACCCTGGTCTTCCTTAGCCAAAAATTGCAGAGATATAAGTAAAATAATACAGTGATAGCTTCTCCCTCAAGAGTCCAACCATGAAAATGAGCAAGAAAGTACATAATATAGATGATATAACCTCTTTCCCTGCCTCCATGGGTCGAGCTCACTATCCTAGGAGCTGTTTGAACCACTTCTAAACTAAGCACTAGAAAATAGGCAGTCAAAACAACTTGCCTCTATAAACTTGGAAACCAGTTCATACATTCAATTTTTACCCTTTACATGCAAGAATATTCTAGAAGAGTTAAACAAGAGTAAAAATATCCAAAAAGTGTCACAATTACATCCAAGAGGACCACCATCCACCTCAAAAAGTAAAACTGGAGCCAAACTGCGTTTTCTGGGCTGAACTGGTCAAATCTGGCAAAGTTTCCTCAACGGGTCGCACACTTTGGAGCTCTGTTTGGAGGCCTTCCTGGTGTCAGAAGTAGGTGCAGGATAGCTCGTTGGAAAGGTATCTGAGTCTACTTTCCAACCCAACTAGAATTTTTGGATTTGGAGGTCATTTTCCTAGTCAAAAGTCAATTCTCCCAAGACTACTTCTGCAACTCAAAAAAGGGGCAGAAAGTCAAATTTTGCATGTATTTTGACCTTCTGGAGGCCCAGAACCCCATAAAAACTCAAGTCCATCCATGGACATATGTAATTTTGCATGAAAAATCTAAAAATGCTGAGTTTTTGCAAAACGAAGCTACGATGACAAAGGGTCTCATCGGGGGTGAGACCCGTTGAGAAGCCAAAACCTGTAAATTTCCAAAAAAATCCCAAAATTACCCAAAATTCTCAAAAAAATTTGGGATTTGTGTTGTAGCTGATGCTAGTGAGTGCCATGATCTTTGAGGGATGCCTCAGCCAAGATACGGAGTGGATTGGTCTTCTTCCTCCGCTTAAGAGCCTTGGACAACCTCCTTTGGAACATTTTCATTTTGGCCTTGCATACATGCATTCTCGCCCAATAGTGATTCTTCATGTTTCTCAGTAGTCTTTTCTCTTGGTTGGCCTTAGCCAACAGCCTCTCCAAGTGAGCATTCTCCTGAATGAGCATTGACTCTCGGTCAGCTGGCAATGGATCACCGGGTCTTCTACAGTTCAAGACTCGGTCGCTACGAATCCTCCATAGCTCATCAAGCGCTTTCTCATCCTCCAATTGTTTGTTCCGCTGCTCCAGGTAAGTAATAGTCCATTGGGCACCCTCAAGTCTCCTCTGTAAAACATCATTTTCAGCCCTGAGATGCTGAATGATCTCCTTCGCCTCTTGGCTAGGAGAACTAACCTCAAGATCAATCACCGGATCCTCATGAATCATGGGCTCTTTGCCCCTCTGTAGTACCTGTGCTGGTGAAGAAAGCGAGGCCCCTTCCACCTGATGTGGAGATAACACTCGCTGAGCTAAAGATGAAGGCGAGACCCCTTCCACCTGCTGTGGAGATAGTACTCGCCTAGCTGCTGCAAATAAGGCCCTTGGGCCTTTCTGATAAGTGACCAAAGGAGTGGAGCTGACATGTCTGGTCTCAAGAATATCATGCTACTGTGATGGCCTTCCCTCCTTATGAACAACCTCAGGGGGTGAAAGGGATAACCTTGAGAGCAGCAAAACAAAACCCTATCTCTACTTGCATTTTGACATTTTTAAAGTAAATATACATGAACTTCTCATTTCAACTTGATGGCATTAAAACACATTTCCCATGCTCATTTTTCTCTATCAAGCAAAATACTTTGATGATCAGAGGCCTACCTACAACCTTGAAGAGATTTGGGGTCATTTGGCAGCCTACTGGCAAATTTCTGTCGAGAAATCCCCAACGGGTCGCGCCCCTCCCAACGGGTCGCGCACGTTGCTTTTCTGAACTGCAGAAGAGCTCTCAACGGGTCGCGCACCACCCAACGGGTCGCGCTTTTGCAGGAGGATTGTGGAGGCCTTCCTGGTGTCGGAATTGGGCACATGATAGCTCATTGGAAAGGTCTTTGAGTCTACTTTCCAACCCATCTAGAATTTTTCAATTTGGAGTTCATTTAACCTATCAAAAATCAAATCTCCCAAGACTGGTCAAAAAGTGCCAAATGAGGCTGCCTCAAGGAAGAGTGTTGTTGCAGTCAACTTTTGAATGCCTTACTCAACCCCAAATTGAGCTCATGATAGCTCATTGGAAAGATCCTTGTGTCTAGTTATCATTTTACCCATCAAGAAAATCATTTGGCCAACCAAGCTAGGAGAAAACTTGATTTTCCCAAGGTCACTTCAGAGGTGTCTTTGATTCTCCTGAGGCAACGGTATTCTTGACATTTCTCTCAAACAATGACACCTGTGAAAAAAGTGAAGGAGGTTTTTCTTCTCTGGCATGTTCTGAACAAAAATCTCTCTCATTTTTCCAAAATTCATCTTTGATTGCTCTGAAACATCATTTGAGTGAAACTTGTCCCGATGTGTGAAACAAGGAATTTCGTCGAAATGAAGCGAAATGAAGGGGATAGGGGGCTTCTAAATTCTTGAGGAAATTTTTGGGAGTGGGGAGGGATGTTAGGAAATAGGGGAAAGTGGAATCTCAGAGATTGAGCGAGGGGAAGGGGTCCAAAAGGGAAAAACACATGCCAAACCTAGAAAATTGCCAGGTTGTAGCTAGAAACTAGGGTTTGTGCAAAAATGAGGAATTTGGCGGATCTAAGGGATGGGAAGTGTTTGATAAGGTACTTTAAGGATAGGGAAAGGTGTATGAACATCTGGATACAATTTTTGCCGATGATTTGACCGTCCAAGAGAAATTGCCTTCAAAACCCTAGGAGAGGGAAATGACCTTGCCCAGGCACAACTGAAGCATGAATAAGGCGTAAAATGACTCATTCGACACTGACATGATAATGACAACCCTCTGGATGATGATAGGCTCAGCTGAATGATGACATGGACTGACATTTGGGCAAACCCTAGACCTAATGCCTAGTGGCCAAATTTTGCTTGAAGACTCACTGAAATGACAAAATTTGGCCTTGACACTCTGAGACCATTTTGTAAGAGCATATTTGATCACTGTAGGAAGGCTGGAAAGACTGACACTAACAACATGCAAGGATCATTTCAGAAACCTCCCAACAAGTGTCACTTTCCCTAGATTTGTGGCATGTGCATCTCAACATCGATGTTATCAAAACTCATCAACTGTACGTTGCAAAGCCCATTCCTCACATCAACCTTGCAGCTCTGACATCCCACATCACATCTAGGAGCAGTCGACACATTTAGCTCAACTGTTTTGGGGTAAACTTGCTTCCCATGCCTTGTGTCGCATTTACGTCACTTTTTTTGTTTTTGCATGTATGAGTATTTTTTTCTTGATTTCTTTGAATGCTTGTTTCGTTTACATGTATATTAGCTTGTCCTAGCACCATTTCAGTTTTTGACAACATATCACTGTTGTCGCATGCATGAAACTGCTTTTCGCGAATAGTTTCCAATTTGGCGACTCGCCTCACCCACATGCATGTTGTTCCATTTTCTGAATATTTCATTCACCATTTTCATGCATGATCATTCACTTATGTTTACACTCAGTATCATCATTCATTCGTACCCACAGTCACTTTCAGTTGCCCGTCATCGAGTCTAGCCAACCTTAGCCCGGACTCTGCCTCACTAGATAGCATTGCACAATCCTGAGAGGGAAGGCTTTTCCTTCCTCTCCAGAAATGCACATTTCTGCCCAATAGTTGTTCCCCGAGCCTACTTTGTGCAATCATGAGGGACAGTGACTGTTGGCCAAGAAAATTGCGCAATGCAGTCATTGAGCCTACAGCCATTGCCAGCTAAGATTACGCATTGCATAATCCCGGTAGTTAGCAGCCAGACCGAACTATGCATTGCACAGTTCTAGCAGTCAGTCAGTCTCCTAACAACCCAGATTGTGCCTTCTACATTCTTGGCAGTCAGTCTCCCGACCTCCCTACCGAAATTGTGCAACCTTCATGATCAGTCACACAGGTATGTTGCAAGTTAGTTCTCAAGTTCATTTTGGTTTTCGACTGAAATATTGCTTGCCATGAGTGTTTCCATGTCTCCAAGTATTGCAGGTGTTCATCTGCCTCTCAGCAGTGCAGGTACAATGGTTTCCAAGAGAGCAAAGTTGAAGACACTGTCCAAAGCACACCTAGAGATGCAATCGATCATATGTCTATGAGCTTGCCTTCTCACAAAGATATCAGGTTTTTCATAGACAAGGACATCAAGATATGATAGCAGTAGCATCACAGAAAGTAGCATCATGAACAGTAGTTGAAGGTAGCATAACAAATGCTGCGGATGCATTAAATGCAAGAGGAAGATTGTTGACAACACAGACGTGGAACAAAATTGCAAGATCAAGCAGATCCACTGAAAATGAAAGAAAATTTGGAGACTCAAGCTATGAGGTTATGGCACGACATGAAGATCATGCGAAGACAGAGAATGGAATAGAGAAGGAGTTGTATGTGCTTAAGCAGCAACTCAGGAATAACATGAAGCTGCATAGACAGATGAATGAGTTGCAGAAGGAACAGGAACAACAATGGGTGCAACATGCACTGACGGATGAAATTGCGCCCGTACAAGCTAAAGATCTATCTTAGCTTTTGACATGGAGAAGACATGGTGAGTAGTGTTTTTCATTGCATGCAATGGATTTAGAAACATGCATGTCATTGTGCACACGCGTGCAATCTAACCCATTCAACACACTCACCAAGGTGAAGACAAGAAGAAAGTCCAACTGGAGCTGAACATGTACTTCGACAAGTTGATGTGCATGACCTCTAGCACACACTTGAAGATCAGCACAGACACTATGCATTAGTGTGTTTTCGGTTCAGCTGCACCCAAGAAGACCATGTGCATGTTAGCAGACGAGTTGGATGAAGGGGTCAAACCAATGCACTGATTGCAACGGAGGCAAGAGTTCGTTTCAGCAAGATGTCACCAAGAGATGCATGCACACCATCATGGACGACCAAGCTTGGCTTCAGTTCACCACCTTCACCATCACAAGAATGTCAAAGAGTTGGTCTCATCACAATGGACCAAGTGTCAGTGATGCCTTGCATGGCTTGCTCAAGTCGTGTTGTCTCACATGAGTACATGTACATTGTAATGTTGAGTCATGTCAATTGTAAGTCAATTTTCAATAGTGAATGTAACAGTCATAGAGTAGGTGAAGAGTCATGAGGGAAGTTTACATGGATGTATTGTATGATTGGAACTTACACTTTTTATATAATAAGAGCCAGCACATTTTCATGCATATGCTGTTATTGTAGTTGGACTGCTCTGGTTGCCTTAATGATATATGTTGCTTAACTTACATATTTGTGTATGAACTAATTCACATGCAATTATATGAATCTTGTTTCAAATGTGTTGTATATGTTGTTAATGTTGTCTCGCCCGTGTCGACTTCTCTGTCGGACACCAAACATACCTTTCACATGAACCTTCTTATAACAATCGTTGCACTCGTTTGGACTAATCTGTGAGTGCTTTACGTGTTATCTTACCTTGTATGTTGTGACTACCGCATCCGAGTGGATTGCTCCACCGGAAGATGTGTATGTCCTTTTGTGTTGTGTGTTCCTATCCGAGTTAGGACTGATCCCTTTCAACCTAGAACTCACCTTCACCCTTATCTCCCCCTTATGTGTTAGAACCTCTCATACACTTTCCTTGGCTCACTGTAGCAATAACACCCTTGCTACTGACAGAGTTATCTTACTTGCCTCTGTGCGACATCATGATCAAGGCATTACCATACGACCCACTGTTGGGACTCCTACACCAAACAATCTGAGGTCTAATTGGGACTTCTTACCAAGGATATTCCCTCACATGTTGGCGGGTCCAGCACTATCAACAGGACCTCTCATCCAAGATATCATGGCAGATCTCATACTAAAGCAACATCCAAATGTGCTTAACAATAATCTCTATCATCAACAATACATCCATGTAGACACATACCATAGGAGAAATATCTCATTCTCAAAAATATAACACCTCATGCACATATTTCAAAGCATGCTCGGTTGCTACTATATGTGAATGAAGCAGCTTAATCATGAATTTATTCAGGTTTTATGCACAATGTATATATATATAGATGGATGTTCAAAATGGAACATCAATGCTTCAAACAATTTTCAGATGCCATGTCAAGTTCAACAACATCTTTGAACTTCAAATTGGAGTATCCAAGGATTTTCATTTTTCATTATACAAAAATATTTCCCAATAGCTTTGCAATATGGAATTTATTTCCCAAATTCCATAAATCAATTCATCATGCCATGATACATCATTTCAGGATTTAGAATCCATCTCCCTCTAATTTAGTTAATCATAGGCTCATCACCTATCACAGGTAGATCATCAAGATATAATATCAAGTCCATACCTTGGAACTCATCATCCTAACTTCATCATATAATTGTCAAATATAGACATATCTGAATTGCAATGCTCTAGGCATAATACCTTCCTAAGACAGCATAATCAGCCTTACATAAATCAATGTTGTACCATCACAACAACAAAGTCAGCCCATCAAAGTTTAGAAGCTAGATCACGACCATTATCAAATTCATCAATATCATAGTATCAGCTCCTTCAACCGAGTGACAGGGAGAGATCATATCAAGTCTTGACTTTATTTAATCATTATGCCAACAAGATGTCATCAACCATGCATTATCAATCAAACTTCATCAAGTCATTCTCATAATCATAACATAAGTCATTTTTGTCGCTAGGTGCAAATGCATACACCAAGGATGAGTCATGCACATTCCATGTTCATGTTAAATCACAACTATCAATACTTCAACCATTGTGTTAGGAACAAGGAGGCATTTTTTTGAATATCCCCATAAGTCATTATGACCACATAGCATAGACATGAGGGAAAATCAACAATCATCAAATCATATCATTAGACATCAAGTCAATTCCAAATTTACTATCATAGAGAGATTTGTAGTCAAAGCATATTTCCACCATCAATTCAAAGTTATTGTCAAGCATCATGACAAGACAATGTTCATCTATATCAATCAGCCAAATCATGCCAACCTCTAGTAGCACAAACATAGTGACACATCTATATGTATGTCTTGGTCACCTGCAAACACAAGTTCAGTCTGCATGTTCATATTATGGAATACATACAAGCTTTTCCTACTTCCATATCTTGTTATCTGCAACATATCTGAGGAACTGACATCTTCCAAATGAAAATCTGATTTCATGCATAAAACTTTCATTTTTATGTGATCATCAATTTAACCTAACAACCTTAGAAATTAGATTATAGTGACAGAAAATGTCAGAGACACCTTGATTTGGAGTTCAAACAGCTTTAGGTGAATGCCAATTGTAGTCAAAACCCTGGACACTCCCTTCAGGTTAGCATGGGAGTGTCTTTAGCTGCCTGGAATCTCTTTGGGCCTTAGCATGCATGTGTCTAGGGACACGATATCCTAGATATATGACTACGTCTAGAGAAGAAACCGTAATTTCTAAATGGGCTTCATATTTGAGACTCTACTATAGATCAATAATGTCAGATGCACATAAATCATATTTCAACAATACACAATGTAAACAGTGATCTGAGAAGATATTCTCCTTCTAACTCGGATCTACTGCATTCATCTTCATTCATGCCATCAGCATGTCTCTGCTAGAGTCATGCAACAACAGATCTATTATATCATAAACATATATATAGCATGGCTATTAGCATCACGACATCATTCTTTCATCAAAGGTTAGACTCCAAGAAGCATATAGATGCAACATCATATCTTAGAGATTAGGATAACACTTTCTATTAGGTCACTATATCAAGTTATGGCATCTAGTTTAACCATATGTCATCACGACATGACCACAGGTAGTAAGAGATCTAAATATAAATCTCACTTATACCTCTCATATCAAGGTTACCATGATCAATGAGATCAAGTTAGGTCATTCAATAAAATTTTACCAAAGTAGAAAGAGTGTCAATCTCTCTTTCCATATGCTTTCATCATTCTTATCACAATCATTACCAACAAACTCATGTATAGGATTCAATGAGCTATCCTTCTCTTTAAATCCATCATGACAAGTATCAAGAGTATCATTTACTAGATTCAAGGTGTTAGCCTACTTTATAAGATGTCCAACAAATGGATGTTATTCAAACATCAAATATATCGATGTATTAACATTAGATAGCCTCGTAGAATTCAAGAAGATCAAAATGTTCAATGCTAGGTGCATCATTTAATCATAGGAAACATAGATCCAAGTCACTTTCATATGCATGTATGAGCCATTTAAGAAAGAGACATTATCATCATACCTTATGGATTACTGAGCCAATAGATGAAACACAACATACCATGCATACCTTGTGGTATTCAAATACATGTGCACCTTCTCATTAGACATAAGCTGCTTGAAGCACTTTATCATCTTTTTATCAAGTACATCTTTATCTCTTTCGAGATATGCATCTCAAAATGATCTTCAAGAAGGATCTACTCATCAAATCTCATCAAGGAGGTTAGAAACATCCATATACTCAAATACATATGTAGGAAGTACAAGAAATAAACATAAACATCATATCTATAAGCCTAACAAGTAAGAATCATCATAAGTCAAGAAATACTTATCTTCAATGAGAGGTGATCCTCTCCCTCTTGAACCAATACTCAAGAACCATAAATTTCCATTCAAGAATCCAATCAGATCTGCTAAGGATTATCACATATGGGGCTTCATCAAATCTCCCAAAAGTGCTTGAGCATCTTCACATTCACCATCTAGGTTCCATATCTCATATAGTTTCCATAAACCAGGGTTTTCTCTCCAACCCTAACCTCATAGAATCCATCAAACCATACTAATCAAGTTTCTTAGGTGTTACACAGTATTTTGTCACACCTTCTTCACTTCCCCGTGACATAACCTCAAGTGCCTGAAACATGACCATCATGCAGTGTACTCATTCATATATGCAGCTCAGATCCTTCCTAAGACATTGATTGGAAAATGCCTTGATCTTCCCCTGAAGGAAATAGCTCTAAAACCCTAATTTGAGAATCATCGCCCTTATGAGACTAAAAACAATGATGATTTCCTGTTGCACTATACTCGACCTGTGATGACATCAGTCTGTTGACTCCTATACCTATGATGATCCCAAAAAGTCATTTTTCCCAAAGAGGATGAGAAGCTTCATGACCTAGAATCTTCCAGAGCAGCGAGCTGGAGGTTGTTCAGCATAGATGAGGTCGAATTATCCCAACTTGGCCTCTTGGTCTTATCCCTATGAGCTACCTCCTTGAGATAAGGGCCCACTCCTATATTTGGAGAGATCCTAACTCCCTTTCCCATCCTATATATTCATCCTCTCCCATTCCCAAATGGTTGGTCTATGTCTATTTGCACCCTTATGTTAAGATTGTGCCTATATGCTACTCATTTGGCTTGGAAAAGGAGTGCTTGGAGAGCTTATCTTGGACTTGGACATTCATTCAAGGAGAGCCTACCAACATCAAGGCTTGGTTGTATTCTCCCCTTTCTTTTCTATTAATATACAACTTCTGGTTCATTTTCCATTGATGTGTATGCTCATGTATCATCTATCTTAACATTCCTTGATCAGTTAAGTAGGTTGCTTTTGAATATGTTGTTTGTATTTGCATGCATCTTTGTGTCTTGATCTCTTGTGCAGATGCATAAATGTTGTGAGTAGTAGGATTGATCTCGTGACACAAGTGATTCAAGGTATTCAACAAAGGAGATCGAGATAGCATCAGAATAAGGTAGGTCATCTTCTTCCTTTCTCTTTTCAAACGTAACCTAGGAAAGTGTCTAGCAAATTGTCACTTAGGTTGCTAGTCCCACTCATTGGGTTATAGATATCGTCTCTATCCACATAGAGGATTTACCTAGACAAAAAAATGTCGACTCCACTAGGGACGCTATGATCCTTTCCATTCAATCCTTCATCCTACTTTTTGTTGAGTTTGACCAACCATTCATTTTTAGGCTTGTTTGTTTGTTTGTAATTTTATTCACTTACAGGTGATTGCTTGAAGGTTCTTAATTTTTGTTGATCTTAAATATTTTTTTGTTTTATCTCATCTTTCTTGACTATTGTGGTTTTCTCTCTAACAGCCACAATGACATCGCAGATGTTTTAATTACAGCAATGATTATCGTTGTTTTTCCTATGACAGGTGTGATGATCCCACAAGTTTAAGAAAATTAGGGTTTTTCTTAAGGTACTTGAAGGGAACTCAAGACTTTGGAATCAAGTATACACAGGTGGACGACTTCAGTTTGATTGGATACTCTGATTCAAACTTCGATGGAGACAAAGAAACTGGGGTATCAACTTCAGGATATGCTATGAGTCTTGGATCAGGAGTTGTCTCCTGGAGATCATGCAAACAATTAGTTCTAGCAGATTCCACAACAGAAGCAGAATACGTGGTAGCAGCTGAAGCAACAAAAGAAATTGTGTGGCTCAGGAAAATTCTTGAAGGTTTGCAGGTAAAACAAGTACAATCAACTCCACTCATGATTCACAACACCTCTGCAATAAAGTTGGCCAAGAACCCAAAGTTCCATGATCAAACGAAGCATATCAATACTAAATATCATCTGATTCGACATCATGTTGAGGCCAAAACAATCCATCTCCGTCATTCTTCCACAAATGAGCAAATTGCATACATCTTCACCAAAGCACTTGGAAGGGAAAAGCTTGAACGATTCAGAATGATGCTTGGACTCACTAACATCCCTTCAGATTAAGGGGGGGAATGTTGACACCTAATCTTCATGATTGGGTGAATTTTATGTAAATAATTAAATTAGGAATGTGAACAGTCATCGGGAGATGAACTGAACAGTCACTCCCTATTGTATATAACAATGACCTACCTATGGAATAATACACGAATCAATTTTTGTTTTGTGGAGTTACTTCCTGGCCTGACATGGTATCAGAGCCAACTCCTTTTTTTAGCTCATATTCTCCTGTAACTCCTCTATCTGCCATATCCCCTCTATCCTGACATGGTACAGTCCTGAGTTACCTATGCTCTATGTTCTGTCCATAACGCGCTGCCTCTTCCATACTCCTTTCCAGCACTGCCTCTGTCAATAACGCGCTGCCTCTATCCATAACGCGCTACCTCTATCCATAATGCACTGCCTCTGCCATATTCCTTTCCAGCGCTACCTCTGTCCATATTCCAAAAAAAAAAACCGATGCCAGGCACTGCTACAAACTCACTATCAACTGCTCGATCTTGGACATATGGGTATCTAGTTTTGTAAAGCGTCTCCCATTTTCTCCGTTTTTCAATGAAAACACTGCTGTTACAGTTATTTTTAATATGTTGATACAGTTATATGCGTGGTTATGTTATTGTCCTGATATGCGTGGTTATGTTAATGGATCTGATATGGAGGATTTTACTTAAGTTTCCATGATTAGCTGTGGCTGAGGAAAATCTGTCTAAAACTTGCATTGCTGTTCCTTAAATTTGACGCAAGAATGGCATTGGAAGCGTTTTCACTGTTAAGACAAGCTGGAGTGTTGAGGAATTCCGCTGAGTAAAGTTTTAAAGCATCGCTTATTTATACCCGCAAGGCAGTAAAGAATTGGCTGGCCGGCCATGGTGGCGTCCAGATTTAGGAAACCACAAGCTAACTTACAGAAATGAGCTGAATCGTGCAAAGTTGGTAAAAGGAGAATAGCGTGCAAGCTTTGCGAAAGAATTTACAATGGCGAGCGAAGATGACATGGCCATATTTCAATAATTTTCACCACAGTTTTATGATTGTATCAGCGCAGAGGGTTAAAAGAGTAATAGTTTAATTTTTGTGTGGTAGATGTTAAGACTGTGAAGGTGTTTGGCTAACCTTGGTATCACTGAAAAAAAAAAAAAGGGGCGTTGAGTAGAAACAGTTTTGCTCAAGATTTTCCTTATTTTATTAGTCATTCTGGATTTAAGGAATACAATATATTGATAATGGTGCATTGAGCAATTCTTTCTTGTCAAGGGCATGGATGCTTGATATATTGTATGAAATAAGGTTGAAATTACAAATGGTGATATTCTATATGGATAAAATATAGTTTTGCTCTTTTCTAGCAGAAGTATTTTTCTATCAGCAGAAATAAATTTTTTACAGAATGCATTCAATCATATCCATGGTGGCAATAGTTCTCACTGGCAAGCAGAACTATCCTGAATGGTCCCAGATGATAAAACACACCCTCATCTTCAATGAGTTGTGGAAAGGAGTGTGTGTCGGAGAAGGAGACAATGACCCAGTACATCCTACCTCAGACAAAGAGCTTGTCATTTGGGAAAACAAGAACAGCAAAGCCTATGCATTAATCGCAACATCTGTAAATGAAGAGGTGAGTCGCCATATTTTGTCATATTCAACTTCCTTTGAAGCTTTACAAAAGCTGAAAGAACTCTATGACGCACATTCTTCACTTGAAGTTGTTCAACTCATGATTAAACTCTTCACTCTTGAACTGCAAAATAATGATCCTCTTGCTCTTGCATCTGAAGAAAAGTCTATAATGCATGATATCAATTCCACTAAGGTTGAGTTGGATATTCATCTTATTTCTTTTCTCAAGTCACTTTATCCTACTTATTCCAATTATCTTGAGTCATTGCAAGCAAATGGAAATCTCAAAGATATAGCCTTTGACTCTCTTGTGAAAAAGTTTGCTGAAAGAGAGAAAGCTTTTGGAAAGAAGACAGCCCCTGAATCTTCTGAAGACACTGTGTGCCTTGCTCATAAAGAAAAGCATCCTGCTCAAGATTCTACAAGAGGAAGAGGTGGATGAAGAGGAATATGAAGATACTTCAGAGGCAGGGGGGCAGACATTCTCAAGGAGAAAAGGCAGATTTTCACTGCATTCACGGCAAAAGAAATGGATCACATGATGCCTCTACATGCAAGCTACCATGGGACAAAATTGAGCAGAAAAGAAACCAACAAAAAGGTAAAAATGATGATACAGACAAAGGTAAAGCACCTGAATCCGCTCACTATGTTGAGGCACAATGTAACATTGGAGTAAATGAAGATTTGTTTAATGCTTCACTTTCTTCCTGGAAAAATGATTGGTTGCTTGATTCAGGAGCAACCTGTCACATGACTCATAGAAAATATTTTTTTGAAGATTTTACTGACAATGTTGATGGAGCAATATACTTTGCAGATCAATCAAAAATCAAGCCATCAGGGCTTGGCACAATCAGGCTTAAACTGTCTGGTCTTCCATACTTTCTTCTGAATAATGTTCTATATCTCCCACAGCTCAAGAGAAACTTGTTGTCCTTGGTCCACATCCACCAGCAAGGTCACTCCATTCATATGTTTGATGGCAAGCTTGAGGTAAGAAAAGCATCTGACCACTCACTTGTCATGAGGGGAATAGAAGAAGAAAGGCTTCTCAAACTGCAAGGAACATCTGCTTATGCACAACATTTCTCATACAATTCTCATCATGAAGAAGGTACACTTCCATCAAGTTTATTATGGCATGCTAGATTCGGACATTTGAACTATGATAGTCTCCGCTTATTGAAGAAAAATGGTGTTGCTGGTTTGCCTACAATTCCTAGAAAACTTAAGCAATGTGATGCTTTCATTCTAGGAAAGCATAGCAAGCAGTCTTTTCATGATTCACATTCAAGAGCACATAGGAAACTTGAACTCATTCATTCAGATTTATGTCGTCCAATGCCTGTTCCTTCTGCAAATGGAAATAAATATATCATGACATTTATTGATGACTACACCAGAATGTGTTGGGTTTATTTATTGAAGAACAAACCTGATGCTTTTCAAACATTCAAGAATTTTCATAAATGGATTGAAAATGATGCACAATCTCATATTGGGTCTATTCGCACTGATAATGGAAAAGAATACACATAAAATGAATTTGAAAACTATCTTTGCCAACATGGGATCAAACATCAAACAACTGTGCCTTATAATCCCCAATAGAATGGTGTAGCTGAAAGAACGAATAGAACAATCTTGAATTTGGTACGATCCATGTTTTTCTTCAAAAATGCAAAGATAATGTTTTGGGCTGATGTTGTTCTATGTGCTGCATATATAAAGAATAGATGTCCATCTAATGCTATAAGAAACAAGACTCCTTATGAATTGTGGTATGCACATGTTCCTTCCGTAAAACATCTCAAGGTCTTTGGTTCCACCTGTTATGCTTTGATACCAAAGGTACATAGAAACAAACTTGGTGCTAGAAGTCGTAAGTGTATCTTCCTAGGGTATTCAAACACCTCCAAAGCATACCACCTCTATGATGAAGTAAATAAAAAGTTTGTTGTATCTAGAGATGTAATTTTTCTTGAATCATAAAACTGACAATGTTATTGAGCGGAAACTTGATCGCTTGGATAGATTCGCAAAAAAAAAATCATTTTAAGAATTTGATAATCAGATTCCACATCATGAAGGGGGGATTCCTATGCTAGATCAACATGTGGAATCTTCTTCTGAAGAACACTCTCCCCCGCATGAAACTCCAACAATGGATGATGCTTTAAGTGATGTAATTGATAGAATTGGGAGACTCAATCTTGATTCAGTCCCAACTCAATCAACAGAGCAGCCTGGACCATCTCAGAAAGGTCCCCCAAAGTGGCTGATGAAGACAATTGAAAGTGTTCATCTTGATGAAATTGGAAAAACAGGAACCAGAAATTCAAACCGACAAAATGGAGGTGATGTAGATGACTCTAATTCACCTGTTGATATGGATGTTTCTTATGATTGTGAATTGAACTTGTCTAAAGATTTTGAACCAACTTCCTTCAAAGAAGCTACTTCTCATGATGACTGGAAAGAAGCGATGCAAAAGGAGTATGATGCCCTCATAAAGAATGGCACTTGGAAGCTAGTTGATCCTCCATTTGGAACCAAACCAATTGGCTGCAAGTGGGTCTACAAGAACAAGTATAAAGCTGATGGCTCACTTGACAAGCACAAAGCTAGGCTTGTGGCAAAAGGTTTTGCACAGAAGGAAGGGGTCGATTATGAGGAGACTTTTTCCCCCACGGAAAAATGGGCTACCATCCGGACACTCTTTGCACTAGCAGCTCAGAACGGTTGGAAAGTCCATCAAATGGATGTAAAAACTGCTTTCTTGAATGGAGACCTAAAAGAGAATGTTTTTATGTCCCAGCTTGAAGGATTTGTTGTGAAAGGACATGAACATAAAGTATGCAAACTTGTGAAGTCCTTGTTTGGCCTCAAAGAAGCACCGCGAGCCTGGTATGAAAAACTAACTGAGCATCTTCTGAAACTCAATTTCAAAAATTTTGATCTTGATGATGCAACTTTATTTGTCAAGAAAGTTGGAAAAACAGTTGTATATCTTGTGGTATATGTAGATGATCTTTTTATGACAGGGAACAATGAAAGCTACATTGCATCCATAAAGAAGGAATTGGGGAAACGTTTTGAAATGACTAATTTGGGCTATGTTCATTACTATCTTGGCATTGAAGTAACCCAACATCCAAAGTCGATATTTCTTTCTCAAAAGAAATAGGAGATCTATTGAATAGGTATGGCATGATAGAGTGCAATCCTCTCACTACTCCAATGGAACAAAACTTAAAGCTCACATCTATTGAAGGAAAGGAATTTGCGGATGCAACAAAGTATAGACAGCTTGTAGGAAGTCTCAACTACCTAACTACAACCAGACCAGACATTTCGTTTGTTGTTGGAATCCTCTCCAGGTTTATGCAAAAGCCTTGTGAGGGACATTGGTCTGCTGCTAAAAGAGTTCTAAGGTACTTGAAGGGAACTCAAGACTTTGGAATAAAGTATACACAGGTGGATGACTTCAGTTTGATTGGATACTCTAATTCAGACTTTGATGGAGACAAAGAAACTGGGTATCAACTTCAGGATATGCTATGAGTCTTGGATCAGGAGTTGTCTCCTGGAGATCACGCAAACAATCAGTTCCAACAAATTCCACAACAGAAGCAGAATACGTGGCAGCAACTGAAGCAACAAAAGAAATTGTGTGGCTCAGGAAATTTCTTGAAGATTTGCAGGTAAAACAAGTACAATCAACTCCACTCATGATTCACAACACCTCTGCAATAAATTTGGCCAAGAAACCAAAGTTCCATGATCGAACGAAGCATATCAATACTAAATATCATCTAATTCGACATCATGTTGAGGCCAAAACAATCCATCTCCGTCATTCTTCCACAAATGAGCAAATTGCAGACATCTTCACCAAAGCACTTGGAAGGGAAAATCTTGAACGATTCAGAATGATTCTTGGACTCACCAATGTCCCTTCAGATTAAGGGGGGGAATTTTGACACCTAATCTTCATGATTGGGTGAATTTTATGTAAATAATTAAATTAGGAATGTGAACAGTCATCGGGAGATGAACTGAACAGTCACTCCCTATTGTATATAACAATGACCTACCTATGGAATAATACACGAATCAGTTTTTGTTTTGTGGAGTTACTTCCTGGCCTGACAGTTTGTCAGTGTGAATATACTATCATTTTCTTGGTTGACATGTTTGTCTAACTACAGTTCCATCTTTATTTTGTTTAGGTGTGTTTGAAGCTTGATTTGCTTTCTAGGGTGTCACACGGAATCAGTCAAGGGTGCGGACACAACTGACCTTCCTAGAAGTCTAAGACATTCTAATGACAAACAAAACAAACTGGAACTATCCTTCTCTAAACATACATTATGATATGAGAAATCAAGTGTTTCGTTCTTACCTTTGTCCAAACGCTGTTGTAGAAGTCCAAGCTTTGTTGATCTGGATGAGCTCCTCCTTTTCTCCAAAACCTGCAATCACCAACAGTCAAACAATTAAATAGCACCTGATTATAACATAAAACAAAGCATATTCAACACATAGACCAAGGAGTACATGAAATAACCCATAAACAACAAGTTATTGAGAAGAATGGACCAATTTGCATTAAAGGTAATCAAAAGGAACCATTACAACCTGAGCCTTGGTGTTGTGCAAGCTCCTTCCAGGGTCCACAAGAGTCTTCCTCTACTTTGACAAAGCTCACCCACTTCCAAATAGAACAAGTAAAGATGACAATCTCTCCTCACAAGCTTCTAAATGGGAGTCCTAATTCCTGCAACATTTACCCTTAGAAATCTATAGCTTTCAACCTCCTTCCTTCTGGCCCAATGCCTCTTTTTATAGTGCTCAAGAGGAAGTTAATCAGGTCCACCATCAATGGGATAGTCCCCTCTTTGGATGGGATCACTCCCTTATTGATGGGATAAGTTCCTCTTTGATAGGAGTGCATGAACCATCTGGAGGCGCTCAATACACATCAAACAACCTTCTAGAATGCTCTAGAAATGACCACAAGTAAGTTTTTGAAGATAAAACTTGCGCATTTTAACCTTTTCAGAGGGACGCACCTACCCCTTTAGATACAGAGCGTCCTTGGACCCAGACCTTATGAACAAAAGGTGCGTACCCGCAGGCAAGGCTTGAGAGAACCTGCGTACCAAGAGATAAACATATTTATAAGGACTTTCTCTCTTTCTTGGAGTTTGACATGAATAGCAGAGGCATAAGACTTGCTCAAGAGGGTAGTATGACTGTTGACAGAGCCATACCAACTGTAAATAGCCATGGTGACATTTTTTAGTGTAACAGATTGCCCCCTAAAGTGCGAAGCCTGGAATAGATTAGGGTTTTGTATTATCTAGGAAGGGTGAAGCGCTTTATCATTTCGAGGATTATCTCGTGGAGAACCTGGTTGGAACCTGCAATTTTCAACACAAAATACATGGATAAGATTATATCATCACTGAGGTAGGCATTCCCATACTCAGATAAAAACTTTAACTAACAGACTAACTACTCTGATACAGGAATGATTTTGCAGTACATCATAATCATAGACTTTTGTAGACACAGTATGGGCGCAACCATCTGTTTATGATTAGTCTACTTAGATAATGAATACAAAACTCCTCGCAGCCTGGATGGTAAAGATTTGATCCAGGGTCTTCATTCCTACTTCTCGAATTGGTACGATTCTAGCCATGCGAATAAATGAGTCGATGTCGAACATGGTAGAAACCACTTGATTACCAGTCAATGATGCGAACTGTTAACAAGCGTGAGAGAGACCACCAGTAATGTCAATGGTTCTCAAAGTACCCAGTACAATCCATGAGATGTGAATGAATGAGTTGATGTCGAACATTTCATGGAATCCTTCGATCGAAAGTCAATGATGTAAACTGACGTCAAAGGCGAGAAACCTGCCATTAATGCATGCAGACTTCAAGGCACTGACGATTTCTAAGTCATCTCTCTAGATAATGTGTTGATGTCGATAGAAAGTGACCCGTTGCGGGCAAGCCCACAACACGAAATCATTTGTTCAAGTTGAAGAAACGTTGCTGTAAGGACTGACTCAGGGATGGTCAAATGGATGACAAGTATTTTGCAGATGAAAGTTTTGTTTGCAGACCTCTTGGACACATAACGACACGACAGATGGTTTGGTGCTAAATAACTCAAAGTTAATCCCCGGAACCCGGTTGAAGACTTTCAAAAGTGGTTTGATTGACTGTGAGGTAAAAGATTTCCCAACCCAGGTGAATGAAAAGTGTCGTGTCCAAGAGTGGTAATAAAGTTTCTTCTGAGACAAAAGGTAACAAATAGGCTCATTCTTCTCTTTTTCCCCCACCATTTCTGGCAAGTACCTCTTTATTTTTTAACAAGCTTGAGGAGGATAACATATGCTTGATTATAAGCTCATCCTTCGGATGAGTCCAACCCAGTTTTGATTCGAACCCTAGGAAGGAGTGGTTCGTTCCTGTTTGTAATTGAACAGGTCCTTTACTGTGAAATATTTAACGAGCCTAGTATAGGAGAAACTCGGCGTTTTTCAATTTTAGAGTCTGAAAAACTTAAGAAAACTCCACGTTGAACTTTTTCGTAAATTTGTGTCCCTCAAGCCCGAAAAAGTATAAAATAATACCTGGGGTAACCGCTTGATCTTGCGACCAAGGAGTACTTTCATAATTAGTGTCACTGACCTGAAAAGTAAAAAGCGATCAAGGACACGTCGTTTTATTTCCGTATCGAGTTTGAAACGACAAAAACACGGCAATCTTTTCCTGATTTTACGGTCAGAAAAGAGCTATAAGGGGACCGTCTTTTAATTCCGTTTTAACGAGTGTAAAAGAAACGCTCGGCAATCTTTTCATGTTTTAGGAGTCAGAAAAGGGCTTCAAAGATGACTCTGATATTTTGTTTGTGAAAAAATGACAATTTTCCCTCTAAGTCCCTTTGTCCTGCACAAAAGCGACACATTACTCATACCTGTTTAAGATAGGCAAAAATTCATCGAAAAACATCTTTCCATGGTGAAAAATGAACAAATTCATCCAAAAAACCTATAAAAAGACTTTTTACCATGTCATTTTTACCATTTGACTGTTGAGGTTGAAAAAGGAGCTTTTGACAAGAAACTTCCCGTGGTCGCTGCGGAAAATCTGACCGTTAGAATCGAACGCCGTCTCTTCCAGGTATTTCACAACATCCTCCTTGTCAATTTCATCTGTTTAGAATTTTAATTTAGGTTTCATTTTTGATTTTTTGGGAAGTTTTGGGTTTTTGAAACCGCCCTGCGGGGGACGCAGGTTTCCTAAAGGCTGGCCTGCGTCCCCCGACTTTTTCCTACATAGGGAAAAGGTCGGGGGACGCAGGTTACCTTCAGGCCACCTGCGTCCCGGCGCACTGTGCGCCAAAAGCGGGGTGCGTCCTCCGCAAAACGCGGGTTTTGAAACCCCAAGCTCCCAATTTAACCATTGAAATTTCCCAAAATTAATTTTAATACCTGATTGTTCATATGTAGGGCACTTATCATGCTGGATTGGAGAGAAAGAGAGCATGAGGAGGTTGATCAAGCTGCAATCAATCATCAACCTTCCCTCGATGCCCTAAGAGGATGCGGATTATACAAATACTGGGCCATACCCGGCATGAGAGCTCAGGTAAGATTCTTGGAGTGGCTGGTTGAGAGATGGAATGTTCAAGAGCAATGCTTTTATATCGGCGGGCAACAACTCGAGATAGAGCCTGCTGACATTTACTTTCTCACTGGCTTGCCGAACAGAGGTGAGCAACTCAATCTGGCTGGGACTAGGCCGGGTGGCCAATCCCTTGATAGTCTCCGAGCAGATTGGTGCCTACCTGATCGAGAGCATAAGAAAGGCATAGAGATCAAATATGTCTCTCAGCGTGAACTCATGGTCTTAGCTTTCACTGTGACCAGGATTTGTGGCTCAGCCACTTTACATATTGCTACTGGGTCTCAATTTCGGATGGCAATTGATTGTCTCCAAGGCACCATTTTCAACTGGTGTGATGCGTTGTTGGCTAACTTGAAAACCCAACTGACCAAGGCAAAGACCGGCAGACTAAAGACCTTTGGATATGGGCCTATAGTCGTGAGCTTTGCCCTAGAGAGAATTCCAATGCTGATCCCTCAGCATCTCACTGTTGATATTTCGGGTCCTCAGGAGCCAAAGCTGGTACGATGGGTTGCGGTGATGGCCCGGCATCCGGATGAGGGTGCGGCAGTTGTTCGATTCACTGACAGTTATTTTCACTGGTTAGAGGACCAGGTGTTTGCGATTCAGGACTTTCCGTATGCCGGAATAGATTTTCGAGGTGATCCGGACATGGTTCTTCCACAGGGAGAACAATGGGATGACAGAGGTACTTTATTTTTCACGAGTTTTCAAATTATGTATTTTTTTTGTTTTTTATATATATCGTCTCAAAACTGACAGTAAAATTTTCAAAATGCAGATGTTGGTCCACAGCGTCCAGCCAACCTCCGGCCTTTCGAGAGGAGACATCCAGTTGCACCGGTACCGGCCCCACAGGACGCGGCGGCTGCAGAGGTACTGACTGAGTTGGAGCATGATCTACAGCGTCTGACGGCGGATATACCGGAGACTTCTATGGATGCTATTCCTATCAGACTTCAGCGCTATGTAGTCGCGGTCCCTGGACCGTTGAGGAGATTTTTGCGCAAGGTAGCCCATGCAGTGGTGTCGTATAGGGAGCACCACCAGTGACTGGCTAGTCACTTTGTAGACACATGTGACATTTTTGACTTTTTGTACTTATCATTTTGCCGATCATAAGGTGTTTTTCAACCTATGATCGAAGACGATGTATATTTTTTGACACACTCCTATCTATATATATCATTATTACCGGCTTATCTTGTTTAACATGTATGATGAAATGTTTTTAAATTTACTTGCATGATTATCGTAAATGTCTGTCCAACACTCGAGAAGCAATTGCATCTGCTAATGTATTTAAGGACCTTGGAATATGCTGATATTCAATGTAATCAAATTCACATTCCAAGAGACGCACTCTCAAAAACAACCTTAATAACACAGGATTTCTAATGGCATAAACTCTATTAAGCTGTAATACAACAAGTTCAGAATCTAACCTCACTATCAAACGTCGAATTCCAAATGAAATAGATTCGGATAATAATCAACCACTGCACTGTATTCTGCAATGTTATTCGTTGTTTGACCGAGGCTTACCCCATGCATAGAAACTAACTCGTCAGAGGGTGAATAGATAACCCAAGCTGCGGAAGAGATATTCCGTGTACTACGACAAGCACCATCAGCAAATCCAATGTATGTTTGGAGGGGTGTTGACATCTACAATATCAAGAGAAAAACCAAGATAAGCCAGAATAACGACAAAAAACACACTCACTAAGCTAAGCACACTGACTAACTAACAATCATACTAGCTAGAAAGAAAAACCTAACCTAACTAAACATTCTCCATACCCACCATTTAAGCATTTTACCTCTTTAGGTAAAGTCCATTTCTGGGTTTATCCAAAGAG
Source organism: Pinus tabuliformis (assembly GCA_031772625.1). Lineage (NCBI taxonomy): Eukaryota > Viridiplantae > Streptophyta > Pinopsida > Pinales > Pinaceae > Pinus > Pinus tabuliformis. Next base: position 623,598,215 of record CM062804.1, on the reverse strand, counting down.
TCCCCATCAAAATCTACCAGCTCATAAGCCCCTTTTGCTAGCTTTCGCTTTACAATATAGGGTCCATGCCACATAGGAACGAATTTTCCAGCACCTAGCTTATCGTTAGCTTGATCATATAAGAGCACTAGGTCTCCCTCCGAAAAACTTCGAGGGGTCACATTTCTATCATACTGAGCTTTCATTCGCTTCGCGTGAGTCTCGATTGCCAATGCAGCGTCACGTCGAGTCTCATCTAATTTAGCTAAGTACAATAAACGTTTCTCCTATTCGGAAGTAGCTGGAAGTAATTCGACAGCCATTTGAAGTGATGGGATTTCACATTCAATGGGTAACACTGCTTCTAAGCCATAAACTAGCTGGAAAGGAGTGAACCCTGTTGAGGTTTTCACTGAGGTTCGGTATGCCCATAGCGCCGAAAATAACATGTTGTGCCAATTCGACCGATGAATACCAATGGTTCGTCGGATCATGATAACCAGAACTTTGTTGATAGACTCAACCAAACCGTTGGCTTGCGGATAATAAGGAGTAGAGCTGTCATGGCGCAAACCAAGCTAGCTTGTAAGTTCAGTCATCATGGTGTTTCGAAAATGGCTTCCATGGTCAGTAATAATTGCTTGTGGGACACCAAACCTAGTTATTATATGATTGAATATGAAAATTGCAGCTGTTTTGCCGCTTGCGTCGAATGTAGGCATCGCCTCGGCCCATTTAGTGAAATAATCAACCGCGAGGATGATATACGCATGCCCCCCGGCCGAGTGAGGGTTACAAGTAATAAAGTCGATACCCCATTTGGCGAATGGACCAACAGCAATTATAGGGTGGAGAGGAGCAGGTGGTGCGCGCATCTTTCGATCAAACACTTGGCAGTTGTGGCACTTCCGGACTGCAATGATACAATCTTTAAACATAGATGGCCAGAAGTAACCAGCGCGCAACACCTTCTGAGCTGTGGCATACCCAGACATATGACCGCCACATGCTCCAGAGTGACAATCATTCAAAACTCTCTCAGACTCTTTGTGAGTTAGACAACGTCGAAAAACTAAGTCTGCCCCCCGGCGATAAAGTGTATCTCCAATAATTTTGTATTGCTGGGATTGAAACCTAATTTTTCGACGTTCCGCTTTGGAAGCTTCAGGCCGAAAGGTTTGGGTTTGGAGATAGATGATTATATCTCCGAACCACGGATCTAAAGTACTGATAAGAAACAAAGATTCGTCCGCAATGGACTCTTCTGCCACAGTCTCTGTGTCAGTACGCGGGAATCACACATCAATTCTGCAAAAACTAAGGATTTCTTAGACTTGGACTTCTCGAACTCCAAGTCGAACTCTTGCAGGATAATGATCCATTTAGAGTACTTGCCCCCTAGCAATTGTTTTGTTAAAATGTAAATCATAGGGTTGCAATCCGAAATAACTGTAGTTTTATGGAGAAGAATGTAGTGACGAAAACGTTGGACAGCTTGAACGGCTGCTAGGGCCAATTTCTCCACATGCAAATATTTTAGCTCAGTGGGATTTAAGGTTTGACTGAGATAATATATCACATGTTCCGCTCCGAATTCATCTTCTTGAACTAACACCATCCCAATGGTGGAATGTGAAGCTGCGAGGTATAAGAAGTAGTCCTGGTTGTAGTTGGGAGGATGCAACAACGGTGCACGGGTCAACGCGTGTTTAAGTGCATCAAAAGATTGTTGGGCAATCTCGTCCCAAAAGAATTGAACGTTATGTTTCAACAACCGTGTAAAACCTTTAGTGACCTCGGCGTAGTTTGGGATGAATCAACGTAAAAAGTTCGCTTTCCCTTGCAAACTTTGGAGTTGGCGCAAACTCGAAGGAGGAGGCAATTTAATGATCGCTTCGACTTTCGAGGGATCGACGCGAATGCCGGATTTTGAAACAACAAATCCCAGCAATCGACCTGTTTCTATACAGAAAACTGTTAGGATATTCCGACACATAGGATTTAGTTAAGATCAACTTGGTCTAGTTTAGAGCTAGGTATAGAGTTAGGTAAAGTGTCTTTCTTTACCGTTGTACATATTGTAACTTACAATCTGACGATCACGATATGTAGTGATCCGACGGTTCACTCTCACCTCGGTATTATCGACACTTGATCCGTGGCTTGACACCCGATTGGTCCATGAGTTCTATTTAAAGCGCATGGAGGGTCATTGTTCGGGTAATCCGTGCATGAGAGAAGCTTATGTAAATTTTCATTCTTTGATTAATAAATTGCCTGTAGTACCCACGTTGGGACAGGCCGTGGACTGTTTCCCTCCTTGCACTCTGAGGGTTTTAACCACGTCAAAAATACTGGTGTATTGATTTGAGATCTGGTTGTGAGCGGTGTCCTTTTGGTATTCTTTCTGAGGAACTTACCCTGTAAATTCCTACATGGTATCAGAGCTATTTGAGGGCCGCGTCCGTTGGTGATCCAAATCTGAAGCCGGTAGAACTGCATGCGGCTGTCGTTTCCTAGATCTGTTGTTTCTGACTGCTTTCGGGCCGAGAGGACTGCTCTGTTGCGTTCGGAGCATCTGTTTCAGTGAGGAACCCCTTTCGTTTCACGCGAAAAGGTTTCCGGTAGCGCTAGCTGCGTCATTTTTCAGATCGGGAGGTATACAGTGTTTTTTTGCAGTTTACTGTCATTTTCTCTCTGCTTATTTCGGTTTCGGTTTATTTAGCCTTTTTTTTCCCGGATCTATACCTTTCATTTCTGCGTATGCTCTTTGCCCTGCGACTCTGTGCGATCTGGGCAAATCAGAAACAGAAAGAAAGGATTTTTCTCATGCGTATGCTCTTTTCCCTGCACCTTAGTGTGATCTTGGAAAATCAGAAACATTGAGAAAAATATTTAGTTTTTCGGTTAAAAGCTAACTTTGAGATTTTTTTTAAAAATTCTAGTTTTTTGGCTAAAGCTAACTTTGAGCCGTAAGGTTCGTTTTTCTTTGCATATTCGTGTTGGGTTTTGTGTTTTGTGTTTTGTAGGGGAAAAGAGCCTTCCCAAGGCAAGCACGCAAATCGAGGCCCCCCCCACCCCCCCCCCCCCCTCTCTCTCTCTCTCTCTCTCTCTCTCTCTCTCAAATATTTTGTATAGATCAATTGGTTCAAAGACTTTTTAAGAGAGTAGAGGTCTTGGGTTCAAGTCTCCATTTTGTGGGGGCGGATTTTTTCATTCCCGCACATTCGCGCACTTTGCCGGCAACGTCAACAATTTTTTTTCAAAAAGCCATAACTTCTTCATCCGGAAGCCTTTTTCAGAGCCGTTTTTTTTAAAACCGCCTATTTTTTCGAGATCTATCCATTGGACCACTTACTTTCAGCATCTTCAGCTTCAGTTTTTTTTCAAAAAATGGAAAGTCCATGCCAAGTCATTCTTGACAGCACTAACTACTTCCAATGGGTAGCCTACATGGGAGATTTACTTAGAAGTAAAGGTCTCTTCAGAATAGCCACAGACCAAGAGAAGAAACCCAAAGATGAAGACAAGGCCGAAAAATGGGAAAATAGACAAGATCAAGCACGTGGTTTGATAGGAATGTCTGTTTCTCCTGATCTTAGATTCCACATTGCAGAAATTGAAACTCCTCATGAAGCATTAGAAAAACTTGCTAAAGTTTTTGGGATTAAAAATGAAATTAGAGCCCATCAACTTGAGAATGAATTGCTTACTTTGGATCCTAATAATTTTTCTTGCATTGAAGATTTCTTGTCCAAATTCAAGACCCTTAGATATCTCTTGGAAGGTGTTAAAGTTAAGAAAGAAGATGGTAACCTTATTTATTCCATCCTTACTAAGTTGGGACTAGCCTACTCTGTATTTGTTTCCACTTTCCATTCTACAAGGGAAGCTTTCATTTGTCAAGGCAAAGACTACAAACCCCCTTCCTTTGACTCCTTTTGTGATTCCTTAATAAGAGAACAAGAAAAACTCTTACACCTTGGTCTTCTTAATCTTGGAAAATCTTCCTCGAAAGCGTTAGCCGCCCAGCAGCAACCAAATTCAAAGAATCCTAAGAAGTCTTATCCTCAAAGGAATGGTCCTAAACCAACTCAGCCTCAAGATGAAAGATCATTTCAGCAAAATGACAAGACCAATAAAAACAAATGGAAGAGGACTGACAGACATTGTAACTTTTGTAATCGAGATGGCCACTTAGAATCTAAATGCTTTAAGAAGATGGAAGCCTTGGAAGCCGCAATGAAGAAACATAACATCCATGTGGAGCCTACTTCAACTTCAACTTCCGGAATGGCACTTTCTGCATGTCGTTGTCAATCATCTCAGTCTGGTTATGCTTTAAATGTATCTTCTTCTTCTTCTCATTCTCATGAGTGGCTCATTGATTCTGGAGCCTCTTATCACATGGCCAAAAACCAAGCCATGTTTTCTTCTTTAAAAGATTGTAACACCAAAAATATATATGTTGGTGATGATAGATCTCTTAGTGTTGTAGGGACTGGAACTGTTCATCTAGACAATGGTCAGTTTAATGATGTATTATGTGTTCCAACCTTATCCTCCAACCTTCTATCTGTCTATCAGATAACTCATTCAGGTGAAGGCAAAATTGTTGAATTTTCACCTCATGATGTTGTAATCAAGGATCTAAAAGATCCTAAACAGATTCTAGCTACTGGTCTTGCTGATGATTCCACAAGGTTGTATAAGTTTCACAACTTTGGGTCATCAAATCTTCCCTCAGCATTTGTTGCTCATAATGATGAAGTGAGCAAACTTTGGCATGAGCGATTTGGTCACTTAAACTATCGCTCCCTTCAGCATCTATGTAAAGAAAATATGGTGACAGGTCTTCCTATGATATCTTGCAGAGATGGTGTTTGTTCCGGATGTGTACTCGGAAAACATCATCGGGACAGTTTTGACAAACGTGCCTCTTGGCACGCCTCAGCCCCTTTACAGCTTGTGCACAGTGATTTATGTGGTCCTCTTCCTGTTGCTTCATTCTCTGGTTGCAAGTACTTCTTAACCTTCATTGATGATTTCTCCAGACGCACTTGGGTATACTTCTTAAAACTCAAGAGCGAAGTATTTAACACTTTTTTGGCCTTCAAAGCCTTTGTTGAAAAACAATCTGGACATCAAATTCTTAAGCTACGAACTGATAATGGTGGAGAATATGTTAAAAACACATTCATCAACTTTTGCACTGAAAATGGAATTCAAATGCAACATACTGTTCCATACACTCCACAACAAAATGGTGTAGCTGAAAGGAAAAATCGCACCTTAAAGGAAATGGCTAATTGTATGCTGCAATCTAAAGGACTCAGTCTTAGTTTTTGGGCCGAAGCAATTAATTGTGCAAATTATATAATCAATCGCACTCCTACTAAGGTTCTAGAGAATATCACTCCAGAAGAAGCTTGGAGTTCCATTAAACCAGATGTAAGTCACTTTCGTGTGTTTGGAAGTGAAGCATGGGCCCATATTCCAGATGAAAAGCATAAAGCTTTAGAACCTAAGAGTGAGAAATGCACTTTTGTTGGATATTCTGAAGATGTAAAAGGTTACAGACTTATTCCATTTAAGTCCAAAAATGTTATCATTAGAAGAGATGTAAAATTTGATGAAAATAAATCGGCCTGCGAGCCTAGTCCGGCGGATGTGCCACCTCTTCCTATCTCTTCTACTTTTGAAAACATTTCTTCTTCAGATGATGAAAGTGAGGATGACAATCCTCCCCCACCTTCTCAGGATCCTCACCTTCCAAGATGGGTCCGTGCTACTCGAGATGCAGCAAGTGATCTTGCCGGTGATCCTACAGATCAGCGACGTACACGTTCTCAGTTTGAAAGAGCCTCTTCTTTACTGGCTCAAGCTCCAGTAAATCATGATCCTGACACTTTTGCAGAAGCTTCAGGCCATCCACATTGGGAAGCAGCTATGAATGAAGAATATCAGTCATTGATGACAAATGATACATGGGATCTTGTTCCTCTACCAACGGGACGAAAACTTGTAAGATGTAAATGGGTTTACAGAACCAAGTATGGACCAGATGGCAAAATTGATAAACATAAAGCTCGTCTTGTTGCTAAGGGCTTTTCACAGGTTGAAGGAATTGACTACACTGAAACCTTCGCCCCTGTTGCCAAAATGAACTCTATCCGCCTTGTTCTTTCCCTTGCTGCCTCTTTAAAATGGGAAGTCCATCAAATGGATGTTAAATCTGCCTTCTTGCATGGGGACTTGCAGGAAGAAATCTATATGGAACAACCCATTGGCTTCATACAAACAGACTCAAGCCTTGTGTGTCGACTTAAGAAATCCCTTTATGGTCTCAAGCAGGCTCCTCGGGCTTGGTATGCCAAAATGGATAGCTTTCTTTTAGAATCTGGCTTTTCTAGGTGTCATTCTGACAATACTGTCTACACCAAGAAAGTGGGTGACTCTCTTATCATCCTTGTTCTTTATGTTGATGATCTTATCCTTACTGGTAGTGATCCCAACCTTATAAACCATGTGAAGTCTATCCTTAAAAAGAAATTTGAAATGACAGACTTAGGACACTTACACTATTTTCTCGGTCTTCAAGTCTTGCAATCCAAGGAGGGTATTTCCCTTTCCCAGTCCAAGTATGCTTGTGATATTCTTCGTCATTTTCACATGGAAGACTGTAAGCCAGCCCCTTCTCCCTTTCAGTCTGGAGTCAAACTTTCAGTCTCTTGTTCTTCTCCTGAAGTTGATGCTACCTTATACCGTCAACTTGTAGGAAAACTCTTGTACTTAACCCATACTCGTCCTGATCTTTCCTTTGCTGTTGGCCTTGTTGCTTGTTTTATGCAAAACCCCCATGAAAGTCACTGGAAAGCAGCCAAAAGAATACTTCATTATGTTCGAGGTACAGTACAGTTTGGGATTCATTACAGTGCCAAAGCAGCTCCTCTGTTAGTTGGTTTCACTGATTCTGATTGGGCTGGTGACCCTGATGATCGAAAGTCTACTGCCGGTTATGTCTTCACTCTTGGTTCAGGACCTATTACATGGGCTTGTAAGAAACAGGCTGCCATTTCTCTTTCGTCAGCAGAAGCAGAGTATCGTGGTGCCGTGGAAGCTAGTAAGGAAGCCTTGTGGCTTCGTCAGATCCTATCAGAGTTTGGCTTTGAGCAGCAGCATCCAACCTCCCTTTGGTGTGATAATCAAAGTGCCATTCAGCTATGCAAAGATCCAGTCCAGCATCAGCACAGCAAACACATCGAACTACACATGCACTTCATCAGAAAACTCATTCATGACCATGCTCTTGAAGTACAATATTGTCCAACAGATGATCAGATTGCAGACATCTTCACAAAGGCTCTCACAGAGGCGAAGTTCACTAAACTTCGATATATGCTTAGAGTTCAGGAAGTTGTCACTAAGGGGGGATAGGCTCTAGTGCCTCCTTCCTTCTCCTATTGTGTCATATTTGTAAATCCTTCAATCCTATCCCAAGTTGTTCTTAAGGGGGGATGTTAAGATATTCCGACACATAGGATTTAGTTAAGATCAACTTGGTCTAGTTTAGAGTTAGGTATAGAGTTAGGTAAAGTGTCTTTCTTTACCGTTGTACATATTGTAACTTACAATCTGACGATCACGATATGTAGTGATCCGACGGTTCACTCTCACCTCGGTATTATCGACACTTGATCCGTGGCTTGACACCCGATTGGTCCATGAGTTCTATTTAAAGCGCATGGAGGGTCATTGTTCGGGTAATCCGTGCATGAGAGAAGCTTATGTAAATTTTCATTCTTTGATTAATAAATTGCCTGTAGTACCCACGTTGGGACAGGCCGTGGACTGTTTCCCTCCTTGCACTCTGAGGGTTTTAACCACGTCAAAAATACTGGTGTATTGATTTGAGATCTGGTTGTGAGCGGTGTCCTTTTGGTATTCTTTCTGAGGAACTTACCCTGTAAATTCCTACAAAAACACACTTGTGGGGATTCAACCGAATTCGATAATGCCTACACCTCACAAAGATTGCTCGTAAGTGGTCAAGGTGATCAGCTCGTCGTAAAGAATGAGCAGGCAAATCATCGAGATACGGTTGCACAATGTGCTTGATGTCGTGAAATGCGTAAGACATCGCCCGTTGAAAAGTGGCCCCGGCATTCTTAAGCCCAAAAGGTAATTTGCAATAAGCAAATGTCCCCCATGGACAAATGAATGTCGTTTTTGGTTGGTCGGCAGGTAGAATATTGATTTGATTATAGCCCGAAAAACCATCCATGAAGGAAAACATTTCACTTCCGGCACAATCATCAATAATTTGATCGATATAAGGCATAGGACAGTTGTCTTTTGGACAAGCTCGATTGATATCCCTATAGTCGATACAGGTTCTTATTGTTCCTTGTTTTTTATTGACCGGAACAATATTCGATACCCAATCCGTTAACGGGATCGGATAAATGAAACCTGCTTTCAACAGCTTTTCGACTTCTGCTTTAATCGCAGCCGCTTTTCGAGGGTGAATCTGACGCAACCGTTGTCGGATGGGTTTAGCATCCGGGTAGGTTTTGATTTCATGAACAACAATGGCAGGATCGATTCCCGGCATTTCCTCGTAAGACCAGGCAAACACATCGCGGAATTCTTGGAATAGGGCCTTGTAAGTTTGGATTTCTTCTTCTGTACATGCGGCACCTATATGAATGTTCTCCTCAATTCCGGGCTTCACTGAAATATCAATGGGAATAGTATGAGAAATATTCCCCAAATTCAACTCTGAATTAGAATGTTTCGTTGGATCTTGAGCGTCTTTGACATATTCAGCGGTAAAGATAGATGAAAAATCATTTTCAAATGCATCATCCTTAGGTAAAAATGAAGATCTGTGATGGAGATCTTCCCATGGTAGATCGTCTACACTTATGATTTCGCGAAGTTGTTCATCAGATGACACGACTTCGGGAAACGCTATCCGTTCTAAGGTTGAGGTGAAGAGTGATTCTTCATTGACCACATTCATTTGGTCGACCTCGGTTGAATGAAAGTCGGTAAAAGACATGAGAGCTTCATAAGAAATTTCATATGGACTCAAGGGCATAGCATTACCGAATGAGTCTATCTCAGAGTCAGATGGGACATACCAAGGATCATCGTAAACAATGTTTTCTGATGTAATCATATGAATTGTTGCAGATGAAGGTTCTACGCTGAGTGGAGGGAGAGGAAAAGTTCCCAGTAAACCAGAATCCTTAACTAAACCTACACCAACATCCCTATAAGGGATTGTCGTCTTACCGACATGCTGGATACTCTCTGAAGAGGCTGGGTCGGATGAAAAGTATGTCAGCTGATCAATAGTCACGATCTTACCGTTATGTGGAAACTTAATTACTCTAAAGACCGATGAAACGACCGCTGTCATAGCATATGACCAACTTCGACCCAAAAGAAGGTTGTAGTCTAGAGGGGCATCAACCACTTCCACATCCAGACTAACGGTTTTACCTTCTACCCCTATAGGCAATTCCTGTAGAATACCAAACGGACGGAACCCACGGCCATCAAAGGCCTTAAGGATGGTGGGGGATTGGTTCAACGAAGGAGAACCAAGGGATCTCCAACATTGAATTGACATAATACACGTAGAAGCTCCCTCATCAATCACAGTTCGATGAATAGGCCTGTTTTTTACTATCACTGGAATTTGGAAAGCCATTTGATGGGGGAGTCGTGGTGTACTATTTTCTAGATCGAAGATCATTAGATTCGGATCCTGAACGTCAACAGCTCCTATAGCCGACAAAAGCAATTTTCGTTGTGCTGGGCATGATTGCAGCACTTCTAACGCCGACATTGCTGAGGGTGAAACAGCTAAGTCCTCAACAATGTTGTAATTCTGGGCCGCTCTCGCATGTGGATTGAAAGCAGACCTTCGAAGTACACCCTTGGCGGGCGGTTTAATTACTAAGTCTGGGTTAGGTTTCTCGATCTGTAGTGGATCGGAACCAGGAGCTGAGGTTGATGGGTTAGAGTGAGAAGATTCTGCTTCTTTACCATCAACAGGATTCTTACTACCATAATCTTGCGATCGAGTCGCAATCCTCACATGAGACATCATCAAAATGGGTTCTTCACTGGCATTCGAGGAAGAACCTATCATCTTATTCTCCTGCTCCGGAAATGGATTTTTTAACACAGCAGGAGTGGGAGAACCTTTGACTATTTTCACTACCTCGGCCCGATGAGGGCAATCTCTCGTAAAATGATCCTCTTCACAAATAAGACAAGGATATCGAGGTTTGCGCTTTTCGTCATTGGTTTCCGACTTTTCAGTTTTCTCCTTCGGAGCCTTGTCTGCTTTAGCCTTCTTCTTTCCTTTCTTCTTTCCACCGTTTTTTGATTTGGCCATGGATGACTCTACGGCGTGAATATCGGCGGTAAGTTCATGAGAAGACTCTCCTGTCGGGGAATCGGGCAAAGTGATAATAGGAGTAGCTGAAGCCTTGGAAGACTTCTTCTTGCTCTTTGTATTCACGATACCAATCATACCATCAGCGGCATGAGATCCCGAAGGAGCAGCAGCGATTTGGTTCGACTTTGGAAGATCCGGAATCTTCTTGTGTAATGTACCCGACTGCGTGTAAACTAAGTCAAGGTATTGTGCCTGAGCAATGACTTGCTCCTCAGTAACTACTCCGGCCTTGGCTACATCTTCAGTAATCCTTGGTAATAATGATTTAACAAACCATTCAGCTAAGATTTGGTCTGGGATAAAAACTTTCACTAGCCTTCTTCGACGTCTCCACTCATGAATATGATCTGAAATATACGTGGAGGTTGATTTTTTTAGTGAAGTTAATAACTCCGTACCGTTATCGTATCTGACCGGTAACTGAAAGTGAGTTAAGAACGAGGTAGCTAACTGGCTAAAATTGTAAAAAGAGGCCCGTGGTAACTCAATGTACCACTTGGCCGCGAGACCAATGAGTGTACGCTGGAAAAGACGTAAGCGGATCGAATCATCCGAGATGGAATTTGAAGCACACCAGAGGTGGTAAGTCATCACGTGATTGGACGGATCCTCTCCAGACTTACCTTCGAATTTGGGTATATCGCTGGGCAACTTATTTGGCATTGGCGGCCAGAACGGAAGATATTGAATTGGATCGTTCGTTAGGCGCGTCAAGTCTGGTAAATCCAAAGTTACGATAAACGGTAACTGTCGGTTAGGATCTCTAAAACTCTGGGTCACAATGCCGGCCCCAGGAGGAGGATATCCAGGATAACTAGGAACAGGAGTCGCATTTGGGATATTATATCCTCCTGGAAAACCAGGATTAACCGGACCGTACTGGGGTTGCTGAGGTTGTTGATAAGTGTACCCAGGATACGGTTGATATTGGTAAACCGGTTGTTGGACAGCTTGCCCAGGTTGATACTGTCCCTGGTACGGAGGTTGAACAAATTGAGGTTGAGTAGTGACAACCGTACTTATACCAGGTTGGCCTACAGGCATCTGGACTGTGGTTTGAATCGTAGATCCAGACAACGGTACAGATGTCTGAGGAGTGGTTACAGAGACAGTAGAAACCGGAGCCGTCGATACTCCATAAGTAAGTATGGTAGATGTGGCGGTAGTTGCAGCAGCCGTTTGAGATGGAGTACTAGGTGCAATTGGCGGCTGAGTAACTACTGAAGTTACAGAGGTCTGAACACTTGACTGGACAGGTTGCGGTTGCTGGGGTGGACCAGAAACTACAGGTTGTCCTGCTTGAGGAACCGACTGTATACATGGCTGCAACATCTGTTGACCCTGTGACGGATCCCACACTAACATTCCAGGGTATTGACCCATAACAGGTTGAGGGTACTGAGATCCATAGCCGGATTGAGGATAGGATTGATAACTGTAAGGTGCAGTCCCCATATTTTGACCATATGATTGACCTTGAGGTGGTTGATAACCTTGACCTGAGTATTGACCTTGAGGTTGATAACCCTGAGGTAAATACGGGTACTGGGGTTGACCTTGACCTTGAGGTTGGTATCCTTGAGGTTGATACCCTTGGGGTTGCCATCCTTGAGGTTGCCATCCTTGAGGTTGATATTGATACTGAGGTTGACCTTGGGGTACATATTGAGGCTGGGGTTGACCTTGAGGTATGTATTGCCCCATAGGAGCGTACTGACCTTGAGGTTGCCCCCCAGACACGAATGGAGTACCTTGAGGTTGCCCCCCAGGCATTAACGAAGGCTGCCCCCCAGGCGGTAATTGGCCACCTTGAGGTTGGGTAACAGGAACTGAACCTGACATCATGTAAATGTCTCCTACACCCAATGGTACATTACCACTGTTTCCAACTAATAACCCATGATCAACGGGTTGAGGAGATGCTCCCGCAAAGGTACCAGAAAGAGATTGATACCCAATAGGAACAGAAGGACCACCATGTAAAAAAGATTCAGGACTTTGTGTAAACACAGATGACTGACCAGACATATTTACAGGAGTATGAACACCTCCAGGTGGAAAAGGAGTACGAGGTGTGGAAAAACCTAGCCCAAAGTTGTCTAAATAATTGGTTAATGAAAGGTACCAAGTAGTACTTCTAGGAGGACTGTAAAAGATAGATTCACGCTCCCTTAAATCAAGGGTAATTTGATCTTCAGGATCAGAGACGCCTATTTCTTCCTCTGGAACAAGTTCTTCAATAGCAATCAAACCAACAGGAAGATTTTCGGTGATAATTCTTTCTATTCTCAGTGAATCAGGAACACTAGGAGTCGGAGTAACAGGTTCGGATATTTCTGGTTCTTCGCCTGTATCACTAGCAGACGAAAAACTACCAACAAGCTCAGAAACTGTAACAGCTTCGGGATTATAACCTGTCTCTAAACTTTGGTAATCTGGATGGACTACCAAGGAAGATTCTCCTTCTTCAGGTGAGCCTACTCTACTGCCACTAGGAGGAGTTACAAGGACCTTTAAACCTTCTAAATGACTGGACTCGTCTTGAGGAGGTTCACCCCTAAGTCTACGGGATCTTCTCAACAATTCGGCCACAGAAACAACTTCAGAAGACTGGCCCCGAATTCTACGGGACTGTCTCGGTAATTCCGCCACAGCTAAAAACTTTTAACTACTACACACGAAAACAAAATAAAATTTCAAATCAAACCACCTAAAGTCTCTAAAGAACCAAACAAATTTGAATCACACGCCTAAAGAATCTAGGGCGTCAAACCAAACACAAACAGTATTCTTCCGGACCAAAAGCGCTAGTTGGTGATTAGGCCCAACCTCGCTGGATTCAGTACAGAAATGGTGGGTGGAACAGTTACGCCGAAAACCTGCTTAATGAATAGACTGGACCAAGTTCCTCCACTTTAACCGTCTCGAGTGAAGTGAACCCCCCAGAAAATCCAAGTGAGTATAGCCGACGTCTGCTCCAGGTACAGTGGGACCTTCCCTCCACCGTCACCTTGGGTAGAATCCTAGAGATTATGATCACTAAGGTTACCAATGGCCACAAGTACACCTGGGGGAACAGTCTAAACTCCGACAGCACGCAAGGGCAGAGTAGCAAGCTCAATCCCCTTACCGGCTCCTTGACAGTAATCCAAGGTTTACCGATAAGTGACCCATGGCTCCTCGACAATGGTTAATCCGAGGTTTACCGTTTGTAATACGTACTGTCTGGCGTCGTTCCCAACGAGGGGGGAATGATCCCCTCACTGGTTCGGACACGAGCTCATGCTTCTCCTTTAAGAGGAGCTTTCCCAGAGTGTAAATGTAACAATTGGATTTGATTCTATCACAAGATCGACTACTTGTTTGGTTTTACTGTCTTGGAGAGTTAATTACTCACCTACTCCAAGACACTAGCCTGATCTAAATTGATGCTTCAGAGCCCTAGTAAATAAAAGTTTCTATTTCAATTTTACTTTAAGCGTTACTTTTATGGTTGTTCTTTAAAGTCACAAGGTAATGGAAGTGAAACCAATGGTGTGTAGACTCGACTCCAACCACTACAAAGATGCACCTAAGATGATTTATGCTACTTTGCTTTTTCAATGAAATTCTTTAACTAAGAGAGTTGAGAGAATGCAATTTTTAGAGAAAACAACTTCCTTAGAAAAGACAATCAAAGAAACAATTCTCTTTTTCTTTTCAAGCACACAAACATAACCACTCTTTACTTGCACGAAAAACTCTTTTTCTTTCAAAACTTTCAAAGCTACTTGAAACAAAACTTTTCAAAGGAGATGTTTTTGTATTTTCTCTATTTAATAAAGCATGTAAACCTATCTTTAACAAAAAACAATCTCAAAAGCTACAAAACTATGGAAACTTGACTCACAAGCAAACCAAAAGAGAGATTACTCTAAGCAAACCTAACAAGGCAAAAGCTCATAAAGATGATTCTAGGTTGTTTTACTTGATCAAAATCAAATCAAGGACCAGCTAATGCAGAATCAAAAGACTAGTCAAAACAAAACTCAAATCTTTTTGTTCTTTTCGTAAAATGGAATTCAAGACTTTAACAACAAGCACTTCGAAATTGGCCCAAAAGACAACTTGATGGTAAGTTGTTCCTACAGGTAGACTTTATGACAGGTCTGACTTCTTAGAATGTTGACAAAACTAGAGAGATCTAAGGCTTGACAACTCCTACCGCTAAAGTCACTACAAGACCTACTCAAAAATCAAACCCTAGGGCTTACACTTCGATGAAATCCACTAAAACACTCAATGCTATTGAAACCAGTTCAGGTGAAGATTCTGAGCAAGGGACTAATGAATCTGGGCAGAAAAAACTAAGAAAAAACAAAATCTAAGAGCAAAAAAGGCAAAAAGTGGAATTTTTTCAAATTTTGGCAGGGGACGCAGGCAACCCGTTAGCACAGGTGCGGGCCCGCTCTATGCACACAGCAAAAGTGCGTCCAGGGACGCACTGTGCAGCACTCAGAGGGTGCATCCTACTGAAAAACTCAAGAAAACCCAAAATAAAACTAATCCTAAGCTAACCCACCCAGAGACAAGGTCACAGAGCCAAAACCAGAAAAATAAACCAATTTTCTCAAAGCAAAGTTCATACAAAAGAAAAGACTCTTCTCATCAATGGAATCTATCCCCAGCGGAGTCGCCAATTTGTCACACGGAATCAGTCAAGGGTGCGGACACAACTGACCTTCCTAGAAGTCTAAGACATTCTAATGACAAACAAAACAAACTGGAACTATCCTTCTCTAAACATACATTATGATATGAGAAATCAAGTGTTTCGTTCTTACCTTTGTCCAAACGCTGTTGTAGAAGTCCAAGCTTTGTTGATCTGGATGAGCTCCTCCTTTTCTCCAAAACCTGCAATCACCAACAGTCAAACAATTAAATAGCACCTGATTATAACATAAAACAAAGCATATTCAACACATAGACCAAGGAGTACATGAAATAACCCATAAACAACAAGTTATTGAGAAGAATGGACCAATTTGCATTAAAGGTAATCAAAAGGAACCATTACAACCTGAGCCTTGGTGTTGTGCAAGCTCCTTCCAGGGTCCACAAGAGTCTTCCTCTACTTTGACAAAGCTCACCCACTTCCAAATAGAACAAGTAAAGATGAGAATCTCTCCTCACAAGCTTCTAAATGGGAGTCCTAATTCCTGCAGCATTTACCCTTAGAAATCTATAGCTTTCAACCTCCTTCCTTCTGGCCCAATGCCTCTTTTTATAGTGCTCAAGAGGAAGTTAATCAGGTCCACCATCAATGGGATAGTCCCCTCTTTGGATGGGATCACTCCCTTATTGATGGGATAAGTTCCTCTTTGATAGGAGTGCATGAACCATCTGGAGGCGCTCAATACACATCAAACAACCTTCTAGAATGCTCTAGAAATGACCACAAGTAAGTTTTTGAAGATAAAACTTGCGCATTTTAACCTTTTCAGAGGGACGCACCTGCCCCTTTAGATACAGAGCGTCCTTGGACCCAGACCTTATGAACAAAAGGTGCGTACCCGCAGGCAAGGCTTGAGAGAACCTGCGTACCAAGAGATAAACATATTTATAAGGACTTTCTCTCTTTCTTGGAGTTTGACATGAATAGCAGAGGCATAAGACTTGCTCAAGAGGGTAGTATGACTGTTGACAGAGCCATACCAACTGTAAATAGCCATGGTGACATTTTTTAGTGTAACATAGGGTTCCTAGGATTTCTAGGTCACCCTTCATTCACTCATTGGTCTGTTCTTCAGAGATCACCTTTGTTCAAAGAACCTTTTTGCGCCTGGACACCCTCTGCAAGTCACTTTTGGTTATTTGGTACAAAGTTGTTTTCATTAGTGTCAAATAAGTAGATACTTTGAAAGTCACTTTAGTTCCCTTGGTAAGCAATAGATTACAAAATTTTTTGTTTTTTATTGAATCGAACGGAAGTGCTTGTTGTTGTTCTTGTGTTTCGAAAAGTGAAAGTGCATATCATTGAAGTATTTTCAAAACATTTCTTGCATTCGCATCGGAAAGTGAAATAGATTTTCATGATTAGTGAATTGTTTACATTTTCTTTTTCTCTTTTGCACTAGTTTTCATTTATTGCATTAAAGCGAAAGGAAGATCATTCTTTCATCTTTAGGGAAACGAAAAAGATTTCCATTTATATGGAATTGAATTTATTAGTAGAATGAAAGATTAGATTTCACTTTTACTTATTGCATTGAAAAAATTGTATTGATTCTTGTTGGATTGTTTGATGCAGTGATTGGTTGTTTCTCTTCCTTTGTTAGAATATCCTTCATCGAATGAAAAGTTTCATTTTCATCATTTAGTTGCATTGTAGGAATAGGTGACATCTTTGAGCCCTCAAAAGTGAAACTTAATTCAAAGAAACTTAAAATTTACCTCAATGAATCTAAGGAGCATTTGAAACATTAACGCTCATGCTTAGTGGTCTAGGTTAGAGACGTGTTCTGACATCTATAAAACTTAGCAACTGTCCTTCGTGATACTATTACATTAGAAAGTTGCTAAGTTTTATAGATTTTAGAACACGTCTCTAACCTATATCACTAAGTATGAGCTTTAATGTTTCAAATGCTCCTTAGATTCATTGAGGTAAATTTTAAGTTCATCTTTGAACTAAGTTTCAGTTTTGAGGGCTCAATGATGTCACTTGTTCCTCGAATGAAACTAAATGATGAAAATGAAACTTTTCATTCGATGAAGGCTATTCTAACAAAGGAAGAGAAACAACCAATCAATGCATCAAACAATCCAACAAGAATCAATACAATTTTTTCTTGTGCTCCCCATACCATCGAGTATATAAAGAGAGACCCTCGTATGTTGCAAGACTTTATCCATAGGAAGATGAGTTTGTTACCCTGTAAATTTGATACATCGAACACAACATTTAGGGAGATTGCATGCACGTACATCAAGTCCTTGGTAAATTTATTTGCTAAGGTGTATATTGCAGTTCATGGTTACTTGGTACTCCTTTTTGCCTAGAGTTACCTGAGTAGTCATTTCGATCTTTTCTGACTTCTTAAATTTGAAAATATCATCAAGCACTTGTCCTTTAAATCTCGATAAACCAACGAAAGCGACTAAAGTCACCTTTTCATCCTTTTCTCAACTCTTAAAACATGAAAAGGTAAAGTTTTTGTTTCAAATTCTAAAATTAAATGACATCGATAACATGTCTAACCCATGCAGTTGCTTCTTGGCCCAATATTGAGTAAATCATTGTGAATTTTATTTTTAATCGGCCCTCAATGAATCTCCTCTCTTTTTCTTCTCTTGAGAGAAATTCATCATGGCTGAACCATCGAGTTCACCCCAAAGTTCCCCTTCATTATCTGATACTGAAGGGTCTTCATAAGGAATTCGTCTGGAACTTCCTTAGTCACTTGAAGCTCAAGGTTTTTAACTTGGGATTGTCCTGAGCATTCAACCCCTTTCTTCTCGTCCACCACCTTCGGATTCCTTGTCACCTCAAGAATCTGATCTAGAAACCCTTGATATTCAACAGAGGTTTGTCTTATATCCACCGAATCTGTTATTTGATCATGTTGTGATATCTCCTTAGCATCCTTATAGTCCTTGTTACACAGTAATTTGTCACTATTTTCACTCCAGTCTTCCTACTGTGTTATGTGTCCAAGTAATACATGCTCATATTAGACATATGCTCTCTGATGTTGCCAAATGACCCACTTTTCCAAAGGTTTCTACCTCATTGCGTCTGTTGGCTAAATAAACGCGCTGAATGGCACTCCAAAACAGCCCAAAAGCGCTGCCATCGCGGAAGTACACCTAATTCCCGCGATGGTTCGATTTTATATGCCAGCGCGACTGTTGTTTGTAATATCCAGTGATGACATGACTAGCTACATTATTCAATAGTGATGTCAGCGTAGAAGATCATTTATGGACCTACAATGATCCAGATTGGGCAAATTTGTTCCAACAGTCGGCCTTCCAGATGACTCCAGACCTAGTTGTTGGCATAGTTTATGTCACCCTCCTTTCCCTGGCGTGGTTGTTCCATCATTTGTGCTACCTTCCTTGGAGATAAGCTCACTCTTCCACCTTTCATGGAGACTCCTCCTATTTAAACTCTCACCATTGCTATGTGCTGCTAGTTTTGGGAATGGTTGCTGATAGTTGGCTAGTGGAGTAGTGTTGTTAGTGTTTATGAGTTTGCTAGATAGCTAGTGTGAGTGTGACAAGTGTGGGATTGTTGATAGCTTGAGGAAGGTTGTGAAGTGCCCTTAATCTTGGGTAAAACTTGTGAGTGAGAGAGACTTGTATGTTGGGAGATCCATCTTCAAAGAGTGAATGCTTGAGGAACATGTTGTTTGGACCCTTCTGAGAAGGCTTGTGACATCAAGACTTTGGTTGTAAGCTTACTCTTATTTCATTATTAATGCAATCAATGATGTTTTCCTATGTATTGTATGTAATGTACTTGATAGCTCATGACTTCTTAACTCTGTGAGTAAATAGATCATTGTTGTTTTAGTTATGTGCTTTGTTGTATTTCCTTTGCATTGTTTCAGGTTGATCACTCATTAGGAGAAGGAAGCGGAAGCTAGAGCAACGCAACGGAACTCCATTGACCACCAGTTGAGGTAGGCCTCCAAC
Source organism: Pinus tabuliformis (assembly GCA_031772625.1). Taxonomy (NCBI): domain Eukaryota; kingdom Viridiplantae; phylum Streptophyta; class Pinopsida; order Pinales; family Pinaceae; genus Pinus; species Pinus tabuliformis. Next base: position 623,579,080 of record CM062804.1, on the reverse strand, counting down.
TATGACTGTTTAAGGAAAGCTATTGTTGATCTGTCCTTATTTCTGACTAGACCCACTCTAGGGCTAGAGGGGTTGCCTCTGTCCGTAGAGGAAACATTTTCCTACATCACAGTCCTTATGATCAGACTGGTGTTCTTTTGGAGTTATCTCCTCATGCATCTCGGATTCCTCCTCGCCAATTGTTTCCACCCATGGATTCAGAGGGTGATATCCCAACCTCTTCTCCGGGTCATTTGGAAGTTTCTTCTACTCATACTCCTCATGTCAATGATGAACATAGAAGGACTTCCTTTTATAGGAAGAGTCCCATCTCACACACTTCTTGAAACCAGTGGGCCTATATTTCCACCTGGTTATACAACCCTAGCCCATTTAGTTTCAGGAACTCCTAGTGCTTCATCTTTGTATCAAAATCCCATTTGGTCTTCAAGTGCCATGCCTACTTCTGGTCCGTTCATTCCAAACGTGACCTCTCAAGTTTCCATACCAATTGTTGTCACGTCATTTCCCGTTCAACCTACAATTTCATCGAAACTTGCACTGTTATTTCAATCATCCATTATGGTACAAACAATTGTTTCAGGTCAGGTTTTAGTTAGTTCTTCTACCCCTCCGTCACAAAATGTGCCACTTCCTGGGGGGGATTCGAACATTCCTCTTGTGTCAGGTGAAACCAATGTGAGTGGATTACAAATTCACATGTTTGGAGTCAATCAACCTTATTCTGATGGTATTCCTAACCCTGTTGATCCATCCAGGTCGGGTAACCTCTAGTATCAACAGCCTGATATGGCTCGGATTCCACTCCAACAGGCTTATGTCCCATATGGTTCGCAAGCCTTGGTAAATCCATCCTACACTCCACAAGTAGGAGCTTATGTCCAGCCAATCCACTATTCCTAGTGGATATGGTCACATTCAATTCAAAAATTACCAATACCCTCAGGGTATATCTCAAGGAACTATCCAACAACCCTTGCATCATCAAGGGAAACTGTTACAGCTACAAGGAAAACCTTTGCAGTAGCAAGGGAAGCCTTTTCAGTAGTATCATAAGCCTTTGCAGTAGCAAACTCAGTTTTTTCAGCAGCCTACTTAACCTTTGTATCTACAAGGCCACCATTTGCAGTAGTAAGGTCAACCTTTACAGCAACAAATTTAGCCTTTGTAGCAACAAGGTCAACCTCTGCATCAAGCTCAATATGTATATCAACAAGGTCATCCCTTGCAAACACAAGGTCAACCCCTATAGCAGCAGGGCCAATCTCTTCAGGTCCAAGGTCAATAGGTCTAACAACCTTACAATCTGTATGCCACGTATAATGCTTATCAACGGCCTACGCTAGGTCAATATCAAACCTACCCTGGAAAAAATCCACCTTATGGTCAAGGTAACCCTCAGTGGGAACAAAGTCAAATCCTGTATGGTCAAAATCCTCCACTATGGTGGCAGAATCCTTACCAGCAAGGTTGGAACACACAGTTTGGGCCTCCTCAAAGGCCCTACGTGCCATTCAATCCATAATTTCCCTTTTTTGATACATTGGAACTGCCTGATGTCTCGAGGCTCACAAAAGATTTTATTTTTCATTCGCCTTACTGGCCTCCAGTTCCAACTAAAATTCCAAGTGATTGCCCTAAATTTGAAGGAAAGTCTAAAGAGGACCCGCAAGCCCATGTGATGACATATCACTTACGGTGCTCTCCAAATTCATATGTTGACGATTCTATCTGTCTCCACCTCTTTCAGAGAACCTTAACAGGTGTTGTCGCAAAATGGTATATCGAGGTTGCCTCGAGCTACCTATGCTAACTTTAACTCTTTAGCTATGGCCTTCCTCACCCACTTCCAATTATCAGTTTGATATGAAACTGGCACTCATTTTCTCACATCCCTAAAGCAAGATATTGTGACCCACATCTATGATCATATCCATGATTGGAGATATCGACGTTGCTCATCAAATTCCATATTCCTAATGAGTTGTTAACTGAATGGTTCATGAAATCATTCATAAACAAAATTGTTGCAGATATAGCAATGGGTGGATGTGTTACCGAGGACCAAGCTATTGCACATACTCATTATCTAGACTTAGTTTATTCCCAATCTGGCACGTTACATGAGATGTTTTCTAATGATCCAAGACCATCTTCAGATCCGAAAGCTTCAAAGTCTCCTGATGTACCACTTGTTTATGGTGTAATTGGTTCAGTGTCTCAGACTTCCACTAAGACTTCTTTGAAGCAAAAATATGTTTCAAACACTGGCTCCAATAATCCTTCAAAAATTCATCAAATCCTGGTAAACCTCTGAGGTCCATGTTGTTCAGTCTACCGCAGCAAATAAGGCCTAAAAAGATAAGAAAAAGGGTAAAGGTAAAGCCAAAACCGATACCCCGAAATAGGATCCATCCAAATCATCTACTGATGATGGTTCCAAGAGAAAGTTGAAATATCTTGCCTATGAGGAATACCATTATACCAAGGATTGTCCCCGACGTACTGAAGTTAACTGCTTATTGAAAGGGACTCTAATTGTTTTGAAAGAACCTTTTCCATCTCAACAGACACAGTTGGTAGACCAACCGCAATCCTCTGCCTCCTCTAGTTCCCAAGTTTTCATGATGCAACGTTCACCGCCTATTTCGATTGCTACTCAAACAAAGGATTATCAAACCTTGAAAAAGCATATGATGGAGAAAGAAGCCACTAATATACCTTATACTTCCACTCCATCCAATTCTGGTCCACTCCATATTAAGCTTCCTAACAATGAGTTTGTAATCTGACCACCTCACAAAGGTGTGCTTCGGAAATCATCTTATAATCCTAATGCTAGAGTTTCACAACATTATAATATTTTTGAAGATTTAGCTCAAGCGCCTTCAATGATGTCTTCTTTGGAAGTTCTCCAAACATGTCCAACGTAGCGGAAATCATTGTTGTCTGCTATAGGCACCATTGATCCTGCCGATTCGAGTTTAATTACCTTTTATCTTGAAAACTACATTCCTTGTCTTTCTCATCAAATTTATTTTCGGATTCAATTTATCATTAAAGGAAAGATGATCCATGAAACTATTATTGATGAAGGTGTTTCCACCTACATCATGTATGTTTCTTGTTGGGAGGCCATTGGCTCTCCTCCTCTCAATCAATCCCCAAACACTTTGGAGGCCTTTGATGGCAGAGACTCTCATCCATATGTTATTCTCACTAATTTTTCTATCACATTGGAAAAAAATATCATTGAGCTATAAGTGGATGTTGTAGAAGCCAATCTCAACTACAACCTTATTCTCGGGTGAAGTTCGACCACCTTATGTTTTGTGTGGTTTCTTCTTTGTTCTAGGTGCTTTGTTTTCCTCATGAAGAAAAAATTGTCCCCATTGACCAACTGTATTTTTTCTCTTCTGTTATGTTGAACAGAAATGTCCCATATGTGGGAAATATCTAAACTCCTTATGAGAGTGTGGGGGTAGGTCTTTTCAAAGATTCTGTTTTGATGTGTACTTTCACTCTCCCACCTCTGAATGTCACTTCAGTCAATATGATCTCGGTTTCTATAGATCCTTGGATTATTCCTACCCCAGATCAAATTGATTCATTTGGTGATTTTATGTCATTAAGTCCATTAGAACAAGCTTATCAAGAAATTTTCTTGGCTTCAATGGCTGCTTCAGAAAGTCATGATGTTTTCAGTATGAACCTGGATACTTATGTGCCATATCCTTAGCTTGGTTCATGGGATTCTTTGGATCCTTTGAACGAGACATTCCCCACCAACGAGAGTATCGTGGAGGTTATGTATTTGGACGAAACTCCTTGGAAAGATCTCCATCATCGTTCTTCATTTCTTCCCAGCCTTAGTGAGATGCCTTCGTGTCTTGAAGCATTTGTTTCTCATTGCCCAACATATCCACTTCAAACACCTATTTTGGAGCATGAATTCCTATCTAAGGGTAATATGGGAACATTACTACAATCATGCCCCTTGAAATTTCCATTAAACCTGAAATTGTTGATAACGTTCATATTGGGGTTTCATGTTCTCCTGATGAGATCAGAGTTTACACTTAACTTTTCAAAGACTTTCGAGTTGTCTTCATGTGGGCATACAAGGAAATGCCTAGTATTGATCCAGCAATCGTGGTGCATGAAAAACCTACTTATCCTGGTGCAAAGCCTGTTCGTCAATAGCTTTGTCCTGTGCATCCTCGGAAGGCTACTGCTATTAAGGCAGAAGTGGAAAAGTTGTTAAAAGTTGGTTTTATCTATCCAATCCCATGGGTAGATTGGGTGTCTAACATTTTCCCTGTTGCTAAAAAGCAGGGCACGATTCAAGTTTGTTTTGATTACCATGACATCAATCCCACATCTCCAAAAGACAACTATCTAACTCCGTTTATCGATCATATCATCAACAAGTGTGCTGGGAGTGAAATTTTCTCATTTATGGATGGATTTTTTGGTTACAACTAGATGAACATCTCACCTGCGGGTCAACATAATACAGCCTTTCTCTATCCATGAGGCACTTTTTCCTATAAGAATCTTCCTTTCTGTTTAAAACATCTTTGCGCTACCTTCCAGAGAGCAATGTCCTATGCATTTCATGATATTCGACACATTGTTCAACCTTACCTTGAAAACTTACCAGCTCATTCTGCTAAGCGTCATGACCATCCAGACCACTTGAGATCCAACTTTCTGCGATGTAGACACTATAACATACATCTTAATCCGCACAAGCGTGTTTTTTCATTGAATCTTGTCGACTCTTGCCTTTTTTTGTGTCCCATGAGGGTATCCGAATTGATCCTTTAAAAGTTGAGGCTATTGTAAACTTACCCCCTCCTACCTCATTACTTCAATTTCAAAGCCTACAAGGAAAGGCTAACTTTCTTCGTCAGTTCGTTCCTAACTATGTTGAACTCACCAAGGGTTTTACTCTTTTAATTAAAAATGGGATCCCTTTCATTTGAGATGAAGTTGCCTAGAAATCCTTCGATGCTTTGAAAGACACGCTTATCAGTGCTCCTTTACTACATCCCCCTGATTATCGACACGATTATTTCCTATACTTGACTATAACTGATAGTACCATTGTTATGGTGTTGGTTCAGGATGAAAACGATGGCAAAGAACATGTGGTTTATTATTTAAGTCGAAATCTTCTTGACATTGAATCTCGATATGCCCATGTCAAGAAACTTTCCTTGGCAACAGTTCATGTTGTCCAAATATTTCGTCATTATATCCTTTTACGGAAAACAACGGTGATTTCTGATTGCAACCCCATGACCTATATATTGACTTGTCAATTATTGGGGGGAAATACTCCAAATGGATTTTTATCCTACAGGAGTTTGATTTGGAGTTTACTGCAACCAAATCAAAGAAATCACTTATTTTTGTTGAGTTGATATGTGCCCTTCCATCTGCAAGCACTTCTACTGATTTTACTGAGCAGATTCCTGATGAAAATTTGTTTCTCATCAGCACTCTTGACCCGTGGTATGGAGATATTATCATTTATATTTAAACCCAAACCTTCCAATCTGATTTGTCTCAATCCGATCGACACCGCAATCAGCATCAGTCCCAACCCTATCCGATTCTTGGTGATACATTGTACTGAGTCAGTGTGGACTTTGTTCTTCACAGATTTCTAACACTTGAAGAGGTTGAACAGGTCTTGAATGACTGCCACTCTAGGGCATGTTGTGGTCATATGTCAGGCTACACCACTACTTAGAAAATCCTACATACTAGTTATTCCTGGCCTTCCATCTTTAGAGATTGTATTCTGGTTGTTTAGAAATTCCATGAATGTCAGATTTTTAACCGTAAGAAGTGTGCCCCTTTATAACCCTTACACCTAATAGTTACAATTGTCCCATTCGCTAAATGGGGCATAGAATTCATGAAATGTAACCCTCTCTCAGATGGGGGGCATGGTTATATTATCATCGTCGTCGACTACATCACTAAATGGGCTGAGGCGATTCCCACATATAATGTTGACGGTATCATTGTTGCTCAGTTCCTCTTCAACCATATCATAATGTGTTTTAGCGTTCCTCAAGCCATTGTAACTGACCATGGATCACATTTTTGTCAGTACATGATGGCAGATCTGATTTCTCATTTGGGCCATCGTCATGATAGCTCAACTCCTTACTATCCACGATCCAGTGGCCAAGTAGAATCAATTAATAAATTTATGTTTAATATGCTTCAACACACGCCTGGGAAGCAAAAAAAGGACTAGAATTTGATTCCATTCTCAACTCTTTGGGCTTACAGAACTTCTGCTAAAATGTCCACTGGATTCACTCCATTCCAGCTAGTTTATGGTTTAAAGGAAACTCTCTCGATCGAATGTGAAAACCCTTTGCTCAAATTAGATGTTGAACTTCTTCCTAATACCTCACCTGAAGAGGAGAGGTTACTCTACCTTGAGAGGCTTGACGAGACTCATTTCATTGTTGCGATGGTAATCGAAGCCCAAAAGAAACGTGTCAAAATTCATTTTGATCAAACTATTTCCCCTCATACTTTTTATGAAGGCGACCTTGCCCTCCTTTATGATCAGGATAACAATAAGTTAGGTGCTAGAAAGTTCGAACCTATGTGGCATGGGCCATATATCATCAAACGTGTCTTGAAAAAAGGCACCTATGAGCTATGTTATTACGAAGGAAATGCATTGTCACAGCCCCGAAACGGGTTGTATTTGAAAAAATATTATGCGTGAAATTCGTGTAATTACTTTTTGTACATTAGTGTGTAAATTCATTAGTGTGCACTTTTTGATTTTTTGTGTGTTTGTTTTCTTTGCAAACATGTGTTTTCTGCTTACCTTGTGTTCCACTCGATTTGTAGATGTCTTCAAGTCATTATGTTAGTTTTGCTGATGGTGCTTGTCATAGCACATGGAATTTGTCTTCCACAAATTGACCACTCTTTGCTCCTGATCACGAGTTGATTGAATTATAAGGCATATGCCTTGGTCGAAAAAATAACAATATTGTTGAATACAGTGCAGGCATTGACCTATTTTCATAACTCGTTTCTCTTGGAATTAGATATTTGGTTGTCAAGTTAGATTCACAACTCATTGTGTTACAGTTAAACAATCCTTATTCGGTAAGAAATCCACAAATATTGTGTATGTATCTACGTGTTCGATTACTGGAAAGAAATTTTAATTTTATCACATATCAACATATTCCACGCAATTTGAATACATTGACAGATGCATTAGCAAACTATGTTCTTGAGAGACATTTGCGTAATTTACAAAACCAATCACATCATCGTGATACATGGACACATAAATAGAAAACAAATCATTCATATGTATATGTATATATATATATATATATATATATATATATATATATATATATATATATAGATATATATATATATATATATACATGTATATATATATACATGTATATATATATATACATGTATATATATACACATGTATATATATATATATACATGTGTATATATATACATGTATATATATATATACATGTATATATATATATACATGTATATATATATACATGTATATATATATACAGATATATATATACACATACACACACACACACAGATATATGTATATGTATATGTATATGTATATGTATATGTATATGTATGTATATATATATATAGATATATATATATATATATATATATATATATATATCACATCTGTTAGATTGTTTACATCAGAATCTCAGAAAATAAAGTGTTACAAGACACTTGGCTTTCAAAGCCTACAAAAAGTGTAAAAGTAACTATAAAGGCTATAAGCATGCACGATGCTTATGGTAGCACAAGACTGCTCTGATCACTCGACCTAAAAGCCGATGCAATATCACTGAAACTCCTACGGTGTGCCTTTGCCATCGCAGTGGCATCTCATCTATGGTTGCATACTCTGGTATCCCCCAAGTAATCATGTCCAGGTTGCGCTCCATCTCTAACAAAGGGTACGCCCCTTCCTCATAATCGGCATCTACTATCTCATGGGCTACTCACCGTGCTATTATCGAAATGCTAGGCAATCCTTCTGGTCCAACATCTGCACATTTATCACAAGTTAAATTTCAGTTACACTTTTACAAAAAATTCATAAAACTTGAAAAAATCCAAAAACAAGTTTTACCTGCGTCAGTAGAATAAGAATAATCATCCACAACAAGTAATTGGTGATGTATCCAACCAAAAAATTGTGGAGGGAAATGCATCTGTTGACCCCCTCCTCCTCGGGGCATGAGCTTGTTGGAAATAATACTAAGAGGGGGGGTGAATCAGTATTATCAATTTCTTTTCAATATTCCCTCTAGATTTATAATTTAATTTATTCTTCAGATGTTTACCATTAATTTGAATGTCAGTACCATATAATAATGAACAGGAACAAGAAAAACAGACAATCACATCAAAGAACACCAGATATAAGGTGGAAACCCAATGTGGGTGAAAACCACCTGCTGCAATATGTCTCTATCTTATTTCAATTAGAAACTTATTTTACAATGATTCTGTACTGGTGCAGTCTTTTACCAGTACGCAGGCTGCAACCTGAAAAGAGCTACAACCCTCTCTTGTTTTCCAGTCTCTCCTGGAAGGGAGCGACAACCCCCTTAGCTCTTGTACTAGCTAAGCTACTAGTACGTAGGTGTTGACCTACTTCTTTTCTTCCAAGGACCACGTTTCATTAATTTTCAGACTGGATCCATGAACGTCAAATAATCATTAAGTACATATGAATCAACCAATCTCCTTTTACAATCAACTAATGAATCAACCAATAGAATGCAGTAACCAAAAAATCAATACCAGTAATCTAAACCCAGAACTCTGCAGCAATAGACAAAAGGCCGCCAACAAATATTTCAAGAAAAGTCTGCAACTTCACCAATAGAAACCTGCGAATATCCGCAGTTCTTATGTGTCTATCCTGCGTAGCTCCGCACCTACTTTGTCTACTCGACAGCGTACCTCCGCACCTGATTCATCTACTGAAATGCACACATACGTCGTTTATTGGATTGTGGATGTCCGCACCTGATCCGTTTGCTGGACTGCGCACCTCTACACCTGTGGCTTCTGATGGACTGCGCACCTCCGCACTGCACCGTTTATTGGATTGCGGATCTCCACACCTGATACGTCTGCTGGACTACATACCTTTGCACCTGTGACTTCTGCTGGACTGCACGCCTCCGCACCTTCGCTGTGGATCGCTTGCGGACCTCCAAATAGAGCCAAATTATCATTTCTCCAATGTGCCACAGACTGTCAGATCCATAGATCCGATCATGCGCCAAAGAGATCACGACCCCTCAATTGATCTGTCTTCTCATGCTCAAGGTCAACTCTAACTCACCAACCGATTACAATTATTTCAGATCTTGTTCTTCTTAAGATATTCAATACATAAGTGTTTAGCCAATTGATCTCCTTTCCTTTTTATAGGAAAGCCCTTACTCAAACCATGGATCAAAACCATAGAAAGTCAATACAAGGGACCCAAAAACCGGGGTTCAATATTTTAGATGCAATACCATGAAACAAAACCAAAGGATCAAACACGTCGGACTAGATACCATGGACCAATCATAAAAATTCCCACGTGTGCGTGCTTTTCTACATCGGAGTGAGTGAATTTGATGCCCGCATCTTTTGTTCGGAGAACCTGCGGGTATGCCTGCACTTCTTGTTCGGGGCACCTGCGGGTCGATAGCTTTTGTTAAGCACACCTGCGGGTATCTCATTTTCTATCATTTTGAGAGCCTGAACCGTGATTTGCCACTTGAGTGAGTTGCCATCAAGGACAACACCTGTGCCATAGCGCCAAACCTGAGTCATAATGCCAACAATCTCCCCCTTTGGACTTGATGGCAACCCCAAGATCCTCAAATTCATTTGCCCCCTTTGTCATCAAGGGCAAAGGGTTATGCTCCCCCTGAGAACATGTTGAAAACTCTGTTCTGCAGTGTTGATAATGCTCCCCCTAACTGTAGACCAGATCTGCAGAAGAAATTTTCTTCAAGAAGAACCACAAACCACCATACATCAAATGACCTTCCTATCACCAAAAGATTATGCATACATTCATCACCCAACCAAGTGGGGATCATCCTCCCAACCAAGTGGGGTTACATTAGAAATTTACATATGACAACCAATAGCATTACATCATTCATCCCGGACATACGCCGTTACATGACCTTGACAAAAGAAATATACGACATAGAGACAAAACATTAGCAGCAACATTAATATCAGCATCCATGTTCTTCTTCTGTACTTGCTCCTCCAAGATCTTCTACAATAATTCCAACAATGCATTATTAGAAGAATATATGCTCCCCCTGAACCTGTGCCATTGGGTCTTTGACCAATCCATAAACTAGTGAATGTACATGTATACCCCATATGAAACTCGTGTACAACCCAACAATCAACAGCAAGATGATGCATCAACTACTCCTAGCTTTTTCCTGAGGTATTTAAAGGTCTCCCTGGGTAGCGGTTTGGTGAGTATATCAGTAACTTGTTCCTTAGAGGGAACATACTCCAACTTGACCTTTTGTTCAAGCACTTGTTCTCGAAGAAAATGATACTTGATTGGTATGTGCTTCGTCTTTGAATGCATGACATGATTCTTTGAAATACTGATTGCACTTGAATTATCATAGAGGATGGAGATAGGTGGAGTACAAGTGATTTGCATGTCTTGCAATGTTTTCATCATCCAAAGGAGTTTTGTGCAGCAAGATGCAGCAGCTACATATTCTGCTTTAGCTGTAGATAATGCAATAGAGCTTTGTTTCTTGTTGAACCAAGATACTAATCTAGGACCCATGAAGAATGCACCATCACTAGTGCTTTTCCTGTCATCCACACTTCCGGCCCAATCTGCATCTGTATAAGCATGAAGTGTCAGATCTGTATCTCTAGGATATCATAAGCCATAGTTTTGAGTTCCTTGAAGGTACTTGAAGATTCTCTTAACTGCCTGAAGATGAGTTTCCTTTGGATTTTCCTGAAATCTTCCAACAATTCCCACTGCATGCATGATGTCCGGTCAGGTACCTGTCAAATAAAGCAGACTTCCAATCATGGATCTATAGGTTGGTTGATGTACTTTTGCCAACTCATCATTCGCGCTGAGGCTGCATCCTGTCACCATAGGGGTACATACTGGTTTCGAATCCTCCATCCCATATTTCTTCAAGATCTGCTGGAGATACTTGGTTGGTGATAGAAAAATACCGTGTTTGTTTTGTTGGACTTGCAAACCAAGGAAATATGTGAGCTCACCAAGCATGGGCATTTCAAGCTCCTTTTGCATCACCAACGCAAACTTTTGACTCATGTCTTCTTCATTGCTACCAAAGATGATATCATCTACATACACAACAAGTATTAGCAACTTTTCATTATCAACCTTTATATATAGATTGTTGTCAGTTGATCCTTTTATAAAACCTTGTTGATAAAGATATTTATCCAACCGATAATACCATGCCCTAGGAGCCTGTTTAAGACCATAGAGAGCCTTTTTGAGCCTGCATACAAGATTTGGATCATTTCCAAGGATGAATCCATCTGGTTGTTTAATGTACACTTCTTCATTCAAGTCTCCATTCAGAAAGACGGATTTTACGTCCATCTGAAATACTTTGAACTTTTGAAAGCTAGAGAGAGCAAGAAACATTCTTTTAGCCTCAAGTCTAGCAATTGGTGCAAAGGTTTCTTCAAATTCTATGCCCTCTTGTTGCACATATCCTTTACAAACAAGTCTTTCCTTGTTTCTAACCACATCTCCATTTTCATTTAGTTTATTTTTGAAAATCCACTTTGTTCCTATGACATTCTTATCTTTTGGTCTAGGAACCAATTCCCAAGTGTTATTCCTTTCAATCTGTTCAAGTTCTTCATCCATTGCCTTGACCCGGCATTCATCTTTGCATGCTTCTCCTACATTTTGTGGTTCAGTGGAGGAAAGTAATGCCAAATAGCTTGAAGCTTATGCAATTGTTCTTCTTGTTTGTATGCCTGCCTCCTTTTGCCCCAAAAATTTGAGATTCTAGATGATTCTTTTGAACATACTTGGATGGAGTCTTTTCTTCTATCCTTATCTGTTCCTCTGGTGCCTCATGGGTTTCTTATTCATTATGAATCTGATTTGATGCTGATGGATAGTCCTCATCATCTTCGAAGTCTTCAGATACCTGCTTGGGAGTGTTTTCTTTTTCATCCACCACTACATCAATGCTGTCGACAATTCTTCCAAACCTTTTATTGTAACATTTGTATGCTTTGCTGTGAAGAGAATAACCAAGGAGAATGCCTTGATCTGCTCTAGGTTCAAACTTGCCAAAATTTTCATCATTATTTTTAATATAGCATTTGCTTCCAAAAATTTTGAAATGTTTTACCGAAGGAGTCTCACCATACCAGAGCTCATGAGGAGTTTGAGTGTTGTTCACCCGAATATTTGTCTTGTTGAGAATAACAATTGCAGCAAATGCGACTTCACCCCAGAAGGTTGCGGGAGTTCCAGACTCATCAATCATAGCACGAGCCATTTGTTGAATTGTTCTGTTCAGCCTTTCCACCACTCCATTTTGCTGAGGAGTCCTAGCTGTAGATAATTCCCTTCTTATTCCATGTTCTTCACAAAAGTCGAAAAATTCATTCGAGGTAAACTCCCCACCTCTATCAGACCTGAGGCATTTGATTTTGTGATCTGATTCGTTCTCCACCAAGGCTTTGAATGATTTGAACTTTTCAAAGGCTTTGTCTTTGTGCTTCATAAGTCCTATCCAACACATCCTGGAAAAGTCGTCAATGAATAATATGAAATATTCTTCTCCTCGAGGTGACCTTTTCCTAGATGGGCCACATACATCAGTATGGACAAGTTCAAGTGGCCTGCTAGCTGATCCTTCCTTCTCAGGGAAGTTAGTTCTGGTAAGCTTACCAAACTGACACGATTTGCAAATTGTATTGTCTGGAATTCTGATGTCTGGAAGACCACGAACTGCCTGGTATTTACATGCTTTCCTTATCTGTGAGAAGCTAAGATGCCCCAACCTTCTGTGCCATAACCAGTGTTCATTGTTTTTTCTTAGATAGCATTGATTTTGTCCTTCTTTGAATATGTATAAATTATTTGGAGTCCTTATGCCTTTGATCACTGTTTTTCCTGTATCAAGATCACGAACATTACATCCATTTGATCGAAATATTACCTCCATTCCTTGATCACACATCTAACTGACACTCAACAAATTATGCTTTAACCCATCAACATACATAACATTTCCAGCTTTGACCTTTTCTTTCAACTGAACAGAACCTTTACCTTTTATGAGCGCAGGGATTTCATTTCCAAAAGAGACCTTCTTCTCCTTCTCTAAGGCACTATATGACTGGAGTTTTTCCTTATCACCCGTCATGTGTTTCAAACAGCCATTGTCAATGTACCATTGAGTTTCTTGCCCTTCTGCATATAAAGATATACCACATCTCTCTGGTTTTGGTTCCTTCATTCTCCATGTTTTGACTCTTGAGGCTTGCTCCTTCTGAGTTGTCTGCCGAAGCCTGCTCCTGCATTCAGAATCTTCATGACTGAAGTTATTACAAATAGAGCATTCTATTTCATTTTCAAGAGTAGAAAAGTTATTGTAGGTTCTTTTCACGATCCCAGTCATGGTCCTTTGTTTTTGAGCTTCTCTAGTCATGATTGTCTTATAGGCAACACATTGAGCTACTTTGTGGCCAAAGTTATGACAAGAGAAACATTGGCCATTGAAGAAACTCCTGTGATTATCAAATCTACCAACCAAATGATTGTAGTTTCTATTGACATCCATTATTTAGGAAAATTGAGAAGGTTTTACCTGAGGCTGGTTGTAGCTTCTGTTTGTCCTTAAAGTAGATTGCCCCCAATTTACCTGATAGTCTTTGTTCATTCTTGAGGTAAACTGTCCCTGATTTACCTGATGATTTTTATTAGGCCTTTGCTCGCTCCTCCTTGCTGCATCAAGATAACTTTTGGAGGTGGATGCTTGAGATGCTTCTTCATTATACCCCAAACCTATTTTGATTAGTGGAGAACGCTACACATTGATAATCTCATCCAGAGTTTCAGATCCTTTAACAAATTTAAGATTAAGAGGTTTTGTTTTCTCAATCTCTTTTCTAAGACCAACAATTTCACATTCTAACTTTTCATGAAGTTTTTCTTTTTCAGCCAGTTGGAATTGCAGAGTATCAATAATCATATTTTTCTCTTCTAAACAAATTTTGAGTTTAGAAATCTCTTCATAAAGACCTTCTTCATCTATAGCATCCATGAAATCATCATCTTCAAAAGCAATTAGGAGTCTATAATTGTTACCTTGTTCATCTTCGTCACTATTTGAAAGTCCATTACTGTCTTCATGAGTGTAATAACTTTTCTTATTTACATTTTGTTTCTTGTTCCATCTGACAGATTCCTTACCTTTATCAAGCTTGTCTTTATGAGGACACTTTGCAGCATAGTGGCTGACTCTTCCACAAGCAAAGAATTTGAAAGGTAACTTACCTTTGAATCTTCCAGCACCCCGTTGAAGGTTCTTGACAAAATTTGATTCTTCGTCTTCTTCTGATAGATGTCCTGACTCATAGTAATCTCCTTTGCCTGAAGCCTTGAATTCAACTTCTCTTCTGTCAGATGGTCCTCCTTTCCTCATTTCGTAAGTGGTCAGAATTTCGTGCAGCTGTGACATAGTGAGGTTTCGTAGATTCTCCTTTTCTTCTATTGCAAAAACTTTAGATTCAAATTTAGGGGACAAGGATCTTAGAACCTTTTCAACCACAATAGCCTCTTTTACTTCTCACCCAAATTTTTCATACAATTAACAATCTCATCTACACGAAGGAAATAGTTAGCCACACTTTCATCATTGTGCATTCTGAGATTTTCATACCGAATTCTGAGGGTTTGAATTTTTGCTCATTTTACCTATTCATCTCCTTCATAGCTCAGAACAATATTGTCCCATATTTCTTTTGTGTATTTATACTGCATAACCTTGACGAATTCTAATTGAGATAGACATCCTAATAGAGTATTAACAGCCTTTGCATTTGTTTCATATTGCTTCTTACTAGCCAGATTTGTAGGTGTTGCTGACGGAAAAGTGTACCTTGTATCTATGATATCCCATACTTCTGTACCAAGAGATTGAAGATAGGAAGTGACTCTTACCTTCCAATATACGAAGTTTGTCCCATCAAAAATCGGTGGCCTGATCGATGCTTCTCTTTCGTAGTTGCTCATAATGATAAATCTTCCTTCAAGCGATCAAGTTGCTTCTGAAGGACCTGCTCTGATACCAATTGTTGGAAATAATACTGAGAGGGGGGATGAATCAGTATTATCAAATTCTTTTCAATATTCCCTCTAGATTTATAATTTAATTTATTCTTTAGATGTTGACCATTAATTTGAATGTCAGTACCATATAATAATGAACAGGAACAAGAAAAACAGACAGTCACACCAAAGAACACCAGATATAAGGTGGAAACCCAATGTGTGTGAAAACCACCTGCTTCAATATGTCTCTATCTTATTTCAATTAGAAACTTCTTTTACAATGATTTTGTACTGGTGCAGTCCTTTACCAGTACGCAGGCTACAACCTGCAGAGAGCTACAACCCTCTCTCGTTTTCCAGTCTCTCCTGGAAGGGAGCGACAACCCCCTTAGCTCTTGTACTAGCTGAGCTACTAGTACGTAGGTGTTAACCTACTTCTTTTCTTCCAAGGACCACGTTTCATCAATTTTCAGACTGGATCCATGAACGTCAAATAATCATCAAGTACATGTGAATCAACCAATCTCCTTTTACAATCAATTAATGAATCAACCAATAGAATGCATTAAACAGAAAAGCAATACCAGTAATCTAAACCCAGAACTTTGCAGCAATAGACAAAAGGCTGCCAACAAATATTTCAAGAAAATTCTGCAACTTCACCAATAGAAACCTTCGAATATCTGCAGTTCTTCTCTGTCTAGCTTGCGTAGCTCCACACCTGCTCTATCTATTCGACAGCGTACCTCCGCACCTGATTCGTCTGCTGAACTACACACCTCCGCACCTACGCCGTTTACTGGACTGCAGATGTCTGCACCTGATCCGCCTGCTGGACTGTGCACCTCCACACCTGCAGTTTCTGATGGACTGCGCACCTCCGCACTGCGTCGTTTACTGGATTGTGGATCTCCGCACCTGATACGTCTGTTGTACTGCGTACCTCCGCACCTATGGCTTCTACTAGATTGTGCGCCTCCGCACCTTCGCTGTGGATCGCATGCGGACCTCCGAATAGAGCATTATCAGTCCTCCAATGTGCCACAGACTGTCAGATCCACAGATCTGATCATGCACCAAGGACTTCATGACCCCTCAATTGATCTATCTTCTCAGGCTCAAGGTCAACTCTAACTCACCAACCGATTACAATTATTTTAGATCTTGTTCTTCTTAAGATATTCAATACATAAGTGTTTAGCCAATTGATCTCCTTTCCTTTTTATAGGCAAGCCCTTACTCAAACCATGGATCAAAACCATAGAAGGTCAATACAAGGGACCCAAAAACCGAGGTTCAATATTTTAGATGCAATACCATGGACCAAAACCAAAGGATCAAACACGTCATACTAGATACCATGGACCAATCATAAAAATTCCCACCTGTGCATGCTTTTCTGCATTGGAGTGAGTGAATTTGACGCCTGCACCTTTTTTTTGGAGAACCTGCGGGTATGCCGGCACTTCTTGTTCGTGGCACCTGTGGGTCCGCAGCTTTTGTTAAGCGCACCTGCGGGTATCTCATTTTCTATCATTTTGAGATCCTGAACCATGATTTGCCACTTGAGTGAGTTGCCATCAAGGACAACACCTGTGCCATAGCGCCAATCCTGATTCATAATGCCAACAGAGCTGGCTCCACCGCACTAGCCTCGGATCCTAGGGGGCAGGATCTAGTACCTCTGCAAACTGGTTCCAAAACAAGGGCACCGACTCTGGGAATAAAGTAACCAGTATTGAACTGAAACCAAATTGTTTCAGGTTCCCTCGTTTACCCTTTGTTATTTGTCTCTTCATAATATCCAATAGTCCTCCACACCAGTTGAAGATTGTGGGAGTTAGACAATCTACTGCATATCAGAATTGTGACTGTGAGGCTTCGTGGAGAGCTTGCATGCCAGATACGCAATATATGGTGAACGAGATATTTCTCAAGGGAATATTAGTGACTATTTATGTCTTCACTTTCCCGCCCATGGTCATCTTTGAACCTGGGTAATGTCTCCTGACTAGACTACTAGTACTCTCACCTCCTGGACGAGATCCAAAAAGTTGGACTCTCTCTCCCCTCCTAGACAATCTGGGGATGAAATAAATGTTTGTTTCTTCTAGCACTAGCTACTAGTCTTTTATTATGAATATTTCCCAATCAACATCCCACAAGCTGATCAAACATAGCAGCAGCTCCATTTGAGCTCTCAATAGTGTAGTTCTAAAGAACTTAATCAATCCACAGTTCCTCAGAGCATTGAGGCATTCAGGATCCTGGGCTGCTTGGTGGTCTTCGGCCTCATGGACTCTTTCTTTCCATTCTAGAACCATGATCTCCTGCAAAACATCATTAAACATAAGTTAGGAACTTTTTCATGGATCAAAGCTGAGAATTTTTGCTTTGAAGAGGGTTTTTCCTTCAAAAAATTATGCCTCAGAGCCATCGCACATGTTTTTATTAATACAACGATGTCATTGCGAGGGCCTTTAGGCTCAGGATTGATCATTGTGGGGCGATGATGAAACCTATGATGATCGCCCATGCGATTTAAAAACGAAAATCCTCCTACTGACAAGCAAAAACTATATGAAAGAGCATAAGAATATAATGAATTGCAAGAGTACAGGCATAGCTCTTACCTGCTGAACACAGTTTAAGGAATGATGCACTGGATATTCCACACTAGTCATTTGAAAATCAAGCAAAATATGGCACAAATGCACTCTCAAAACTTACTTTGGTGAAATGGTAAAAATATTTATACTTATGGCCTATTTATAACTTTTGAGTTCATTTTTGTCAATATTTTATTATTATTTCTCAATATCAGTGATGGGTGAATTTCCTTGTGTAGTTACAGGTACTTTCTGATGAACATGTGATTATTATTAACTGATTCAAATGAGTTTTTGCTTTATCTCTTTTTTGGACGCATTAAAAATAAACAAAAAAGGAAACCCCCTAGAGTCATCTTTCAGCTCTTTTCTGACTCTTAAAACATGAAAAGATTTCTGAGTATTTGTCATTTCGAACTTGTTAAATTGAATGAATTGACGTCATCTTAGTATATGTTTACCCCTTTTTCGGGCTGAGATTGACTATTTATGAAAAAGGTATGCCTTGGTCGACATGGTTAAGAGGTTCTCTCGAATATTGTTTTCTACCTTTTCGGGTTCGAGGGACATGATGGAGTTTTCTTTTTCATCTCTTTTTCAAACTCTCTAAATGTGAAAAAGATACTGAGTTATTCTTATGTCGTACTTGTTAAAATTTTATGAAAAGATACTTATCACCATGATGATACCAATTTTATCCTTCCTAGAACTCGTAAAACTTACTAGGATGGATTTATTCAAAGAATGAACTTACATGACAAGCATTTTCTATCCCCTTCAAGCTTGTGATAAAAATAATTGGGGTACTTGCTAGAAATAGTGGGGAAAAATGAAAATGAAACTTTCTTTGTATAGGCAGCATGTCGCTCTTGAACATGAAACTCTTCTACTTTCGTGTCGGGTTTAGGATATCCTCACTCAGTCATTTGTCATCCCGGGTTTGGGTGATCCATTTTTGCCTCTCATCTGACTACTCTAGTTATCATCATGACTTTTAGCCCTAAGATTGAGTCAAATGTTTCCATACTCCGGAGTCGTGTCACCAGTGTTCAAGAGAAGTCATATCTGTAGTTATTTACTGATACATTGTCTGACCCATTGTTACAATATTGGATCTTATTCATTTCATTCCACTTTACTCCTTGTTTCGCATCGATGATGGGGGATTCATCATGGCCCTCCTTCCACAGGTCACTTCCTATCAGCTTCAACTCATTATCCAAGAAGATGACTTAGAAACTCCCTTTTAGTACCTTAGAGCTTGCATGCCTTAATGGAAAGTTCTTCGCATCCGATGATAGGTTTTCATCATTGGTCTTTGATCGGGGGATTCCACAATTGTTCGACTTCAACTTCATTATCACATTCATGGATTGTATTGTCATACCTTGAGAGCCATTGTAATTATTGATGGTTTCTCTCATACCTATTAACGATCCACATCATTGATCGGTAATCAGGTGGTTTTCTAGCATGTTTGACTTTGACACATTTATTCACATGTTAGAATTCGTACTTTGATCAGGTTGGGATGGAGCGCAAGACCCTGAGTCTTGTCTGATATGACTTAGGTTGTGTGGATTTATGTGTTATTCATGATTATACACATGTTTGTGCTATACGGATGGATGTGACCATATCATGGGAATTTACATTTATGATGATCCTTTTATATCGGATGTGTTAGCTTCTTGGGGCCTACCCAAGTTCGGAGGTGATTTAGCCAAACAAATCCTAGTACTACTGGCCCTTTTGGCAACAGCCCACGGAGCGCGGACTGAGATCTCACCCAAAGTAGTATGGGAGGGTGCTAGAACTAGGTTTCCACACCCTGGAGATGTCTGATGGTTTCAAGTGGTCCGCGGTTGCGCACGTTGCTACGTGCACTTCCCTGTACCTCGTAGACTGAGTTACTGCCTTCACGTAGCCCTACTAGGGGGCTGAACAATATTATTACCCAAATCCTTACTAGTAACACGATATTAGTAAATTAACTTAGCTTATCTGTATGCTTTCATTTCTACTTAACAATATTCACCATTCATACAAGTGCACACAGCTAATAAACAATATAATTGCAATTGATATCAAACATGTAATAACTCATAACAAATGCACAAAATTTGTAACAAAACATTTCTTTATTAATCTCTTTTCTGGTTACAGACTCAACTCTACCCTACGCACTCAGCTACAAGGGTACATGCACTCAGCTGCGGACTCTACTTAAGCCTCTGCACATTCAACTGCAAAGCCTCTCTCTACTACTACGACTCAAGACACACTTAGACTCTTCTTCTATGCTTCGTTATCTCATTCTGTCCATTAGATTCTATCATCCGATCTCTTTTACAACTTAGAGCCTCGCTCTATTTATACAATCCCATGGTTCGCGGACCATGGGTAGGCCGACATTACATTCAAACTTAGGGCTGACATCCCTATGACTCTAACATACATTCCGCACCTGCAATTCATGGAGGTTTACAATAATATCACTCAAAACTTGGGCTATGAGCCCCAAAACATGTTGTGGGGGGATTCCATGCCCAAAAGGCCCCCAACACAAACATCGTGACTCACCCTCGAGTCACTCTATCGGCACGGTGATCTTGGCATAGATTCCCTCCAACTGTTCTCGAACGGTACTGATGTCAGCAATGCACTGAGCTGCTGCTTGCTAAACCTGCTACATCCATTCTTCTGAGACCTCCATGTCTGAATTGTTTCCTTAAATTTGTACCGGCATCTGCTGCGTATGTTTATAGTCCCATGCCTTTGTTTGACTCCTCGGAGCATGAAGACTGTGCTTTGGATGGTTAGTCAGATAGCCAGCACCCCCGTGTAGGGCTTCAAGCGGCTGCCATTTACTTTTCCTGGGAAGGATTCCCCATTTAGTTTGACCAGCTGGACCGCGCCTCCGTCTATGACCTCCTTAACCATGTATGGTCCCAGCCAATGCATCTGAATTTTCCTAGAAATTTTTCAAACTTATTGTCATATAGTAGCACTAAGTCATTTACCTTGAAGGTGTGTAACTTGATATGACGATCATGCTAGGATTTTTCAAGCTGCTTTTGTACCTGCTAATGGAACCCAGCCAAAAACTGTTCTTCCTCAAGTTCTTCTAACTACATGAGCCTTTCCTCCAGAGCTTTGCGGTTTGTCATTCCTGTGAGCGCTACTATTCGTAGACTATGTATGATATATTCCATAGGCATGACAACTTCCACGCCATAGACTAACCGGAAAGGTGTCTGTCCTGTCAGTTTCTTGCACGTTGTCTTATAAGCCCATCGCATGGTAGGTATGTGTAGTTCCCAATCGTTTCATTGTGCGTTGTATAGTTTGGTCAGTGCAGTCTCTAGTATTTTGTTGAAAGCTTCTACAGTCCCATTGGCTTGTGGGTGGTACAGTGTACTTTTCTAATGATACACCTAGAATTATTCTGTGAGAACGTTAATGGTTTCGTTCAGGAAATGTGTTCCACGATCACTCATTAAGATTTTCAGACAACCAAATTGGGTCAAAATGTTTTTAGAAAAAAAGTTTGCAGCCATAATGGCCGTGCATTCTTTGACCGGCTGTGCTTCTGCCCATCGTGTCAGATACTCCATTGCGGTGATGATGTAGCACACACTCGTCTTTCCCTGAGGTTTGATCGGTCCCATAAAGTCGATTGCCTATTTTTCGAAAGACTGCAGTGTCATTTGTGGACTTAGTGGCATCTCATCCCTCCGTGATGGTTTTCCAGTCCTTTGACATATATTGCAGGCCTTACAGTGCACTTTCGAATCCTGGTGCAAGGTTGGCCACCTCAACCCTGCGCAGAGAATCTTTTATGTAGTTTCTCATCCTGGATAGTGTCCTCCTGCAGCGCCCCCATGTGCTTCTGCGAGGATCTGACTTCGTTCAAATTCAGGTACATATCTTTACAATATCTAATCATTTCCCATTTTGTATAGGTGCCCCACGATGACAGAAAAATCCACCGCGCACACCACTAATTCCTTCTTCTGTTGGGCAGAGTATTCCTTCATTGTAGTCCCTGTTGTCAGAAAATGGATTATATCTTCAAAGTGCCCATCCGCGGCACGCACCGAAAAGAGCTATGCATCAGGTAGTCCTTCCTCTAGATTTGTGGGTGCCTCGTCCGTCTCAATGCGCGATAAGTGATCTGGTCCTACGTTTAGGAAGCCTGGATTTACTATGACCTCAAAATCATATTCCTGAAATAATAAGAGCCACCTTCATATGCGCCCCCCCAACACAGGCTTATTAACCAGGTATTTCAGCACGGAATGATCGGTATACATCTTGAAATGTCCTCTGAGCAAATAGTGTCAGTATTTTTGTAGTGCGTACACCATCGCCAACCCCTCGCGCTCGATGGTGGAATAGTTCTTCTCTACTTTGGACAACCTCAGGCTTGCAAACACGATAGGGCGATCCAAGCCTTCCCTGCCCTCCTATGTGAGCACTACTCCCATTGCAATACACGATGCATCAACATGGACATGAAACTCCACATCCCATTTTGGGAAGACCATGATTGGATCAGAGGCCAATTTCCCCTTCAGGGCATCCAAAATTTTCATGCAATCATCATTCCAGCAAAATATAACATCCTTTTTCAGTAGTTTTTCCATCGGCGCAGTGATTTGGGCACAGCTTTTGATAAACTTTATGTAGTACCCGATGTGTCCCAAGGTAGCTCATAGTTGTTTAACACTTCACAGTGCTTCCAAATTTAGAATAATAGCAATCTTTGCAGGGTCCACCATCAGTCCCTGTTTGCAGACCACATGTCCCAAAAGGTTTCCAAAGGGAACGAGGAATGCGCACTACTTAAGGTTCAAAGCAATCTAGTGTCGTCGGCAAGTATCGAGCATCAAGCGTAAGCTTGCTACATGGTGCTTAACTAATCCGAAGACAGTCCAATCATCCAGATAGACATCCAAGAACTTGTGGATGTATTCTTTAAACGTAGCAACAACGATGCGCGAAAAGATGGCTGGCATGTTCTTCAATCCAAACGGCATAATGGTGTATTGAAAGAAACCCCATTCCATTACGAAGGTCATTTTTCTCCTATCTTCCAGTGCGATCTTGATCTGATGGTACCCTGAGAACCCATCCATGAACGAGTATGCCTCCTGGCCGCCAAAATTTTCCAGTACTTCATCTGTGAACATTGTCGGGAATGGTTCATGTACACAGGCTTCGTTCAGGTTCCTGAGGTCCACGCATATTCTTATTTCACCCTTCTGCTTTTTCTCCTGTACTACCATAGGACTTACCCAGTCAGATTCTTCCACTAGCTCAATAATTCTGGCTACGAGCATTTTGTCTAATTTTACGCAGACATTTTACTTATATTTCAAATTCAAGCGGTAAGGCCTCTACTTAACCAGCTTCGCATCAGGTTTCAGGGTGATCTTCATCATCCCTATGTCGCCAACGATCCCTTTTAAGTCCGTAATTTTGGTCAGGAATAAGCCTTGGTATTCGCAGAGAAACTCAATGACCTTATCCACCATGGCATCATCCCAATAGTCTCCAAGCATTGCATACTTTGGCTCCGCCTCCATTCCAATGTTTACCTACTTGGTTTTTAGTGGCGGTGATGTCAGGATCCTCAATCAATGGTCCTCGAACCTCACGATAGCCTTCCATTTCTAGAATGTTAATATTTTGTGGGTCCTCATCATCCTCCTCAACATTTACATTGTAACACTCTAGCATGCAGCTCAGTTGTGTCATCCATTCTGGCTGAAGCACTTCCATTGGCTCTTGGGGTATTTTGAAAATAGTTGCTTTTACTGCTTGTAGCGCATCATCAACAGTATCCCACCAATTATCTTAAAACGTGAAGGTTAGCAGGAATCCTTCACACAAGATATCCCATTCGCTCGTGCCATGGCGGAGCTCTATCTTAGTATACCAATTCATGGGTATGACATCCAGAGTATGACACAACAAATGCACCCATTCTGGTTGTGGCTCTTCCCCGTAGACCTTACTCCATTTCACGAGGTGTGTACATGGATCATCCCGTCCGTCATACTTGTCTGCTAGCCGCATCTATGGTTTCCCAAATCGTAGGCGCATCATCCTTCTACATCCGCGCCAGTCTTCAAATCTTCTCTAATGCATACCCGACCACCTTGTGGGCATAGTGCACAGTGCCCATTTCGGAGCACCGAACCACTGCTATTCTAGTACCGCGCTTTAAAATTTGTTCAGGAATTCATCCACCGTTGTCAACCCCTCATACATAGGTAGATCCCTTACCTTTGTTGTCACGCAGCACAGTGATATTACCGTCTTGTTGCAATTGAGCGTGGTTACCTCGTATAACCGGTTTTTCCATCGTTTTGTTTCCTCATCCGAATCTGATGTGCAGGAGCTTTCGCGCTCCCACGAAACCCTGCCATCCATTGTTGGATTCACCTAATCCTATTCCTGAGTGGTTATCTTATAGATACAGTCTATCTCGTCATTGTGCACTAGCTCTCTATAGCGCGATGCTTCCGCAGGGTCTAAAGGTACCACTACACGCAGTGACTTTTTCCCAAAAATCATTTTGCACTTCTATAGATTTATCACTCCATTCATATCAGTGGCCCAATCTATTTCCAGTAGCACAGGATATGGATTTTTGTCATCAACAATCTCTATCACTTTGAAATCTGCGAGCACGCTCGCACCTTCGATGTCTACCATTATTCCTTGCAATCTTCCCATTAATATGATCTTCTGTTGGTTCGCCATTGGCAATTGAATAGGGGATCATTGCAACGCGAGCCTCCCCATGTGCTCCCATGTCTGCTTTGGCAACACATTCATGTCTGATCCAAGATCTAGAATTACTTTATCCATTTCATACTCCCCGATTTGCGTAGTCAATCTCATTTCCCTTCATGTTCGTGATGTGTGCTTTTCTAGCTTTTGGACTACGCGCGGTTCTCCTGACCCGGCGCATATAGTAATAAGTTCCTGCAGCCCTTTCATAGCCTTGCTATCATGCAGCTACTTCATACATGTCTCTAGAAAGGTAGTGATCATTGAAGGATCCATCTTTGGCTCTAGGTGGTCCTTACTACCTAAAGTGGAGGCCTCCGCGAATCTCTTCTTAGCTTCCATGAATGTCTCCTTCGCACGCTCCAAATCAAATTCAGGTTCCTTTGTAGGAGCCTTGCGAACCCACGTACTTTCTTCAGGTTGCTTACCTTTGTCATCTCCTGTCGTGATACCACTTCGAAGCACAATGTTTACATTCGGGTCCTCTTCGCATGGCTCAGTCCTCATCATTTGCAAATTTTGAGTCGAGGTAGGCTGGAGTATCCCTTTATTGTGCAGCCTCGCTATCAGTGTAGGGCAGTCCTCCATCTCACGATCAAACTAAGTACAATATAAACATGATGCTCTCATTGGATTTGTACAATCGCGGGCATAATGCCCTGGCCCTCTGCAATTGTAACAAATCACTTGTCCGCAACCCCTTCCTGGTCCGATCCCACCTCAACCTCGTCTACGCCCCTAAAATCCAGTGCACGTCATCCTTGCATTTGGATCAAGGGCTTGGGTTTTGATCTGCACTCTGTAGGTAGGAGTCTGATCCATCATCAGCTCGTAATTTTTGCAGGTGCGCTCATCATGGCCTACCAACCTGTAGAAATTACAAAACAATTCTTGGGACGTCTACGTATACTCCTGTAATAGATGACAATTATCCATAGCATGTTTTCCTCCTATCTAAAAAATCGCGCACCATAATGCAAGCATTGCGCTTGGTCTTGCTTATTCCTCTGGTCTTAATGGCATTGGCCCTCCTCCCACCAAGTAGTTCGCGAACACTAGACAATGGTCCTTGCCATGCCCTTGGCCTTGGCATTTTACGCACCATACTTCCTCGCGCGCTTCTGGGTGAGTTGTCCTGTCCTGTTTCAAACTCTGCATTTCCAAACACAAATTTTGCAGTTGCACGTGGATTTTTTGGACTCCCAGGCCAGGATATTGTATTGGGGTCTCATGCAGTCTCATTGCAATCTCCAAAGCTTCGGCCTGCGTGGATAGCTTCTGCTGCAACAGCACCGTCCTTAAATGCGGCGTTAATGACACTACAAACCATGTGCGGTGTTGTCCATCCGTCAAGGCCATGTTGGCTTCGTGAATCATACTCTTTAGCCTCTGATCTAGATCCCATGGGGTCTTGTCTAGAAGCATCATGATTTCCTTATACCCGATAATCTATTGTGTCTCTGATTTTGGCCTACTAAATTCCCTATTTAGCGTGGCCTGGATATCTACGATCCCCACATTTGGATGGTCATTAGAATGCTTAATGTACCATGTTAGTGCGTGATCCTGCAACGCGCTTACCAGCATTGCCTTCTTTATATTATCATCCACGACTCCTTGTGCTTCCCGTACGGCCTTTACCACGAACCAAAATTGGTCCAGATATTTGTTCCCTACTCCTCTAAATACCGGCAATTTTATTGCACTCACCATATTAAACTGTGGTGGTGGCGGAGGTGGTGTGGGCAGAGATGGAGGTGAAGATGGTGAGACTGGTGGTGGTGTAGGTGGAGGTGGTATGCGTGGAATTCGTTGCCTTATCAGATTGATCACACTTCTTGGTGAAATTTTCGCGAGCTCTTCCTCGCTTTCTCGCCGAGGTGAAATCAAGGGGCTATTATCTATCTCTGCGCTTCCTTCATTTATATAGATCCTCCCACTTCACGTAGTCCCAAACATCAATTTATTTGCATAACCCACTTTTCACAGAATAGAATTTTAATCCAAGTGTTCAAAGATTTAATGTACTTACCTCGCAGTCCTTTGAGGAAGCGTCATTCCACCTCGTTGTAGCTAACTGTCGTGTCTACCACGAACTCGGTGATAAACCCTCCTATAATTCAATCAAGCCAATGGTCCACAGTGTTCACGATCTTATCTTCCGACACTTCTAGTCTGTGCACTAATTCTGGAGTCCACACAATCGGTTTGTTGAGCCTACACCTTCCCTGACCGTTTGCTAACTTCACGATCCACTCATATAACTCAGAGGGGAAGGATGCAAAGAAAATTTCATGGATTTCTGAATATAAGTAGTGCTCTAACCACTGTTCCTTTGATACTCACGGATTCCTATTTTCCTATGTCGTGAACTCGTGAATCCTTTTGTCGAACCACCCTTCAATTTCTTTCTTCGTTGGATTCCAGTGACACGACATCAGACATCACTTATGGAGATCTCGATCCCGGCAACAGAACCATTTGTTGGCTTGTTGGGGCCTGACCCAGGTTCGGAGGTGATTTAGCTAAACAAATCTTGGTACTACTGGCCCTTTCAGCAACAGCCCGCGGAGTGCAGACTGAGGTCTCACCCGAAGTAGTATGGGAGGGTGCTAGAACCAGGTTTCCACACCCTGGAGATGTCTGATGGTTTCAAGTGGTCCACGGTTGTGCACGTTGCTATGCTCACTTCCTTGTACCTCACTGACTAAGGTACTGCCTTCGCACAGCCCTACTTGGGGGTCGAATAGTATTATGATCCAAGTCCTTACTAGTAACCTGATATTAGTAAATTAACTTAGCTTATCTGTATGCTTTCAGTTCTACTTAACAATATTCACCATTCATACAAGAGCGCGCAACAAATAAATAGCATAATTTCAATTGATATCAAACATGTAATAACTCAAAATAGATGCACAAAATTTGTAACAAAACATTTCTTTATTAATCTCTTTTTCGGTTATAGACTCAACTCTACCCTGTGCACTCAGCTACAAGGGTCCACGCACTTAGCTGCAGACTCTACTTAGGCCTCTGTGCACTTAGATGCAGAGCCTCTCTCTACTACTATGACCCAAGACACACTTAGAGTCTTCTTCTATGCTTCCCTATCTCATTCTATCCATTAGATTCTATCATCCGATCTCTTTTACAAATTAGAGACTCGCTCTATTTATACAATACCATGGTCTGCGAACCATGGGTAGGCTGGCATTACATTCAAACTTAGGGCGGATAGCCATATGACTCTAACATACATTCCGTGCCTGCAATTCGTAGAGCTTTACAATAATATCACTCAAAATTTGGGCTTTGAGCCTCAAAACATGCTGTGGGAGGATTCCATGCCCAACAGGATGGTTGCATCCATACCTCAGATCATAGGTTTACAAATTATCCTTGTCATTTGGATGGTTGTGCCCATGCCATGGATATTTTCATATAGTCCTTATTATCCGAATGGCTACGTCCATACCATAGGTTCATGTTTGATATCGGATATGTATATGTATACACGTCCTTGATTTGTAGGTCTCCTGACAGTTTTTGTCCTCGTCTTTGCAAAATCTCGTAAAGCATCTCAACCATCACTCCTCATTCTGCCTTCATGCTTTAGGGGTCATTTGTTACATAGTGTTTTTTCACACCTTCTGCACTTCCCCGTGACATAACCCAAAGTGCCCAAAACATGAACATCATGGAGTGTGCTCATTCATATATGTAGCTCAAATCCTTCCTAAGACATTGATTGGAAAATTCCTTGAGCTTCCCCTGAAGGAAATAGATCTAAAACCCGAATTTGAGTATCATCGCCCTTATGAGACTAAAAATACCGATGATCATTGATTACACTATATGTGACCCGCGATGGCATCACTCTATTCACTTGTATACCTGCGATGATCCCAAAAATGCAATTTTCCCAAAGAGGATGAGAAGCTTCGTGATCTAGAAGCTTCCATAGTGGCGAGCTGGAGGTTGTTCGGCATAGATGAGGTTTAATTCTCCCAACTTGGCCTCTTGGTATTATCCCTATGAGCTACCTCCTTGAGATAAGGGCCTACTCCTATCTTTGGAGAGATCTTAACTCCCTTTTCCATCCTATATATTCATCATCTCCTATTCAAAAATGGTTGGTCTATGTCTATTTGCACCCTTATGCTAAGATTGTGCCTATATGCTACTCATTTGGCCTAGAGAAGGAGTTCTTGGAGAGCTTAGCTTGGACCTGGACATTAATTCAAGGAGAGCCTACCAACATCAAGGTTTGGTTGTATGCTTCCCTTTCATTTCTATTAATATACAGTTGTTGGTTCATTTTCCATTAATGTGTATGCTCGTGTATCATCTATCTTAACATTCCTTGATTCGTTAAGTAGGTTTCTTTTGAATATGTTGTTTGTATTTGCATACCTTGTTGTGTCTTGATCTCTTGTGTAGGTGCATAAATTGTGTGATTAGCAAGAATGAGCTCGTGACACAAGTGATTCAAGGTCTTCAACAAAGGAGATCGAGATAGCATCGGAACAAAGTAGGCCATCTTCTTCATTGCTCTTTTCAATCATAACCTAGGAAAGTGTCTGGTAGATTGTCACTTAGGTTTCTAATCCCACTCATTGGGCTAGAGGGATCATCTCTATCCACAAAGAGGAGTTACCTAGACAACACTAGGTTTTTATTCAAACCTTAGAATTCTTTTAGGTCTCCACCATCCTCTTCTTACTTCCATAAAAGGTGTCGTCATCATGGTGATCTCCATGGCTTTACTTCAACCCAACTCTGATACCATGCTAATTTTTCATAGGGATACATTGTTCTTTTCTTTGGTAATTGAAATTCATAATTAATAAATTAAGTTCACCCCATATCATGATTACATTATTCATATCTACACCATTATCCCTCAATACATGCAATTATATAGAAAAAACATCATCATCATCATCATCATCAATGCAGCATAACATAAAGGAACAACAAAAGAAAAACATGCTTACACATAAAGACACCAGGATTGGTCTGAGACCGGGGAACAACCCACTACGGAGAGAACCCTTGCAAATTGTTTTCTTCTTATAATGTCATCAAATGATTCAGAAAAAGAGAGTACAATGATCCATAACTTCATCCATGCAGTAAAATAACAATGATATCCATGAAACATAACTAATCATGCCTGAAATAAAAACCCTTATTCTGATGGTTGTAGTGTGTTGTCACTAACTGTAGAAAATTGTTGGATACTACTTTCATTGTGATGAAAAATACAAAAATCTCATCCATGAGTCCTAGAAGCATGGAGGAGGAGTTGTGCAAGCATCTATATCAATTTTGGACACTCTCTGCATAGCTGGATGATTGCATCCAAAACATTTCTAAATTCTCTCAGGTGAACTAGATGAGGACGTCCAGGGTCAAACATACCCAGACCTGATTCAAGCTTTATACGCTCTCATAAGGCTATTGTGTGAGCATCTATGGAAGTTTGGACGCTCTCATGACCACTCTGAGTGAGCATTCAGAAACTGATACAACCTGATCTAGCTCTGAAGCTCTGGACACATCCATAACCCACTATGCCAGCGTCCAAGGCTCCTGAAAGCTCGCATAACACACTGTGCCAGTATCTAGGGAATAAAATGTCTAGTTTTTTTCCAGCGTCCAAGATCTAGAAAACCCTAGATTAGTGCGAGCTTCAACCCTGATATTTCAGACCCTTGTGCGAACTTTCCTCCAACAGACTTGTGTGAACCAAGACAATAAGAGAAGATAAGATGGCTTGTTCAGTGTGTCCAAATGAGCTTGAGGTCTCTTCCATTTATAGGATTTCATGAGGGTCCACTTGGGGTTGAGGCTGACCTAAGCATTTACACATGTGGTTAGGGCCGACCCATTCCATAATACATGTATGAATAAAATAATTCAAAACTCAACTTTTTCTTGTCCAAATAAGGTGATCTTTAGCTCGATTTTGTTCCTCTCAAAAAGAGGAATCTAATGCATTCATCATCTTGGTAATTTGAGTTGTCAAAGGTGGAATTTGAATGCAGTTGAAAAATTAGCACTAACCAACCTACACAAGGTCAGGCAGCTCAACCAACTCCGCCATCTAGTTACCATGATTATCAGATTCTTATGATAAATTCTAATGAGGTCAATAAAGTCAACCTTTAGACTCGAGCATACCAATATGACAAGCCATCCACTAAGTATGCAACTAAGTCCCAACCTAAAGTTTCCACTGAGCCTCTATCATCACCCAGTGTTACCTTACAAATCCATCAGCCTAAGGTCGAGGTTATTCCCAATATCCTCAAAGGTCCATTAATTTGAAATGTTTCTTTTGCAAAAGATTCCCATACATATAGCATAGTAGATGACTTGGCACAGTCTCTTGCTGCCATTTCAGCCCAGGAAGTCCTCTAGGCATGCCCATCCTAACAGAAAACTCTACTATATAATTTGGGTGTCGTGTATCCCCAAGATGATCATATGATTGTATTTCATGTTGAAAATTCAAAAAATCCTCCCCTGCCTTCATCCATTTCATTTCAAATATTAGTCTCCATTATAAACGCCATTGTTCAGTGGTGTATCATTGACGAAGGTGCCTCCACCTGTGTGATGGCTAACAATGTTTGGAAGCAACCTAGTTCCCCTGACCTCGCCCCGTTCACCATCACTCTTCGGGCATAGGATGTTCATCCTTCACAACCCCTTGGCTTATATTGCAACTGCCCAGTAATAGTTGTCAGAAAGACTATCTCTATTGACATTGAAGTCATCGATGCTCCTTTAGACTATAACATCCTTTTGGGTCATATTTATACTTATGCCATGTCAGTTGTCACATATGCGGTTCACCATAAGATGTGATTTCCCCACAGCGAAAAGATTGTCACCATTGATCAGTTGATGTACTATGACCCTAAACCTCAGAATTCACCTCAGTCCAATATTTCTTTCATGGCTAACAATACGATTGTCTCATCCTTCACCAATGTCTCTCCAGGAGTCTATGAATACTCCACCTTGATTGGTGCTTACTATGGTCCACCACCTACCCCTTATGAGCCTAGCTCATCTAGTGTTTGCATGCTCCAAGCATCATAGGCCACCCACAAACGATCTGTTATTACTTCACAGCAGACATCACCTCCATAACTTGCTATTACTAACTCAACCCAACCTTCCAATACCACTCCTCAAGGACCCTTTCCTTCTGCTGGTATCTCTCCTAGTCCATTTCCACCTAGAACCATTCCCCAAGGTCTTAACCATCTCAGCGCAGTTCCTCCAACCCATTAACCTGTTGGTTAGATACCATTCTTATTCCCCCTAGAGTTTATTCTACACCGGTTATGGCTACGTTGAGTTTACCCAACATTACCTTGGGGATCCCATTCTAGTACATCAATCCCCAACATTACCTTGGGGATCCCATTCCGGTACATCAATCCTTTCGTAAACACTCCATCCAATCAACTTAAACCTTACACTACTTTAACTCTAGTCCAACATGTTGTTCCTAACCCTGGTGTTTCTTCAATTACACAACAACCTAAACATGAGCTTACTCTTCTTGCAAAAACATCTGGCGAGGAGGGTAAAGCCCAGAAAAATGGAATTAAAGACAAGCCCCCCCCCAGCAACTTCAGCTCCTCCTAAGCCTCCAAATCCTATTCCACCTTGTGCTTTGTGTGATGTTTCTGTTCATACCACAAATATTTGTCCTAAACCCCCTCATGTTAAGGATGTGGTCATTGATACTTTCCCTGACTCTAACATTCTTGAGGTCCATGTCACCTTACCTGAGTCAGCCAAGAAGAACAAATCATTATGCACAACTCAACTGTGTGCTTTGTGTAATAATTATGGACACTATTCTCATCACTGTCCCCATCTCAAATATTTGTGTGATACAGTTCAAGTGCTTTGCGAATTACA
Source organism: Pinus tabuliformis (assembly GCA_031772625.1). Lineage (NCBI taxonomy): Eukaryota > Viridiplantae > Streptophyta > Pinopsida > Pinales > Pinaceae > Pinus > Pinus tabuliformis. The sequence goes on along the minus strand of CM062804.1, from coordinate 623,546,302 downwards.
GGTTGCTCGTAGTGATTCCACCTCTCCTCTACCTGCAGAATCCGGTCCCACTCCTACAATGGAACAAGAGGTCTCTCAAACACCCTTTGTGATCCCTCCCTCTAATGTCGAGATGATGGATAGTACCTATCCCATTCTCTACTTGTCGTCATCCAAGAGTTCAATTCCTTGGAACTACCTTGTTGTCTCCTTTTGTGATTATGTTGAACCTTCTTCAACGAACACCCCATTCTTAACAATAGTAGATATTCCATCTACTAGGCATATATCTTCCAACCTTGATGATGCATATGTGAACCTTGTCTCTCATGAAGATGCTTCAGGTAGGTCTTCTCCATATTCTGATCCCTCTTCCTTGAGTCTGCCCATCTTCCATTATGATGAAGACATCATGGAAGCTATTACCACGCTTGATTATCCTTGGTATGATATGCACCATCGTGCGTACTTCCTTCCACAGCAAACCCATGACCAATATGTTGTGGAGTCCAAAGACTTCATTCATGGTCAAGTCAATTGGTTTAAAATTCCCATTCCTGCACCAAATTCTTTTCAAGAAGGAAATATGGCTAACATTTCCCCTACCATCAAAATTAACATTTCAAATAAACCAAGGGCCGAAGATATATCTTCTTGTGGGTGTTGGGTGTGCAGTATTTAAGGATATTTTAGGCACCTTTTTCCCTATTTTTGGCCATTTCCCTTCACCGAATCCATCAATCCCTTGGCACAATGTCACTCTCCCTGGTCAAAAAGAAATCTTTTTCTCTGACATATTAATTATGCCATTTTTTGTCAAGTATTGAAAGAAACAATGTATTTTTGGAATGACTGACTAGGGAAATTGTGGAGGAGTTCTTTTTGATGTTTTTCTTTCAGGTGTTGTTGTAATTACTAAAGACTATTGGCAAACATTTTTTTTTGTTACATGTTGTTACACCCCAAAGATTGTTGTTACACCCTGAAGGTTGTTGTTACATCACGAGTTGTTGTTACACCATGACGTTGATGCTACATTGTAAACTGTTAAAGACCATGGAAATTATTTTAGAGATAATTGTTGAAGACTGTGAGATGTAACTCTGTGTGGGAGATTGAAAATATCTAAGTAGATATAGCTATAAAAGGTGGTGTAACCATAATAGGTCTTTAATTGAAAACTGGTTGTAAAAATTTATATTTTATTTCATTTATGTTAAATCGATCATCATGAGAATCGTGAGATTCTCATGATTGATTTGTTCCCTAGTTTTTGGGCTCTATAAGACTTTATAAAAAGTCTCAGTCCTATGAGAAGGGGACAGCAACATCAAGAACATTAACGATATTTTGATCTTGTATCTTTCAGCTATTTTAGTACAAGTACTTGTTGATGATTATGTAATTCATGTGTTGAATATTCAAGTATTTTCGTTCCATTCCTACACCCTACTAGAAAGGAAGGGCCCTCCTCTTTAGCAGAGATCGCAGTATTAGTAGTATACTTATTTTCTTATACGTTGATGTGAATTTCATATTTTTGTTTCATATGTTGTGGAATATACACACTTCTATTTTTCAGATATATGGTATGTTGTTTCGTATTATTGTTGCACTCTAGTTAATAATACATGGCATGCCTATTTCTTTTATGAAGCTTATGAAGTGTGAATTTCTTCTTTGTTGAATGAGTTTCATTTCTTTAGTGTGTTATTTACTTCCTACAAGTGTGAGTTTTGTTTCTGCAAGAATGTTTTAAGAATCATGCAAGTGTGTTCAACAACATTTCTTGTATTTCTTGGTTGTTCATGTATCGAAACAGAAAGTGCAGACTCCTTTGAAATAAAAGACCTGCCCTAGTTGAAAATTAGTTGTTGTGATTTAGTTGTTTTAAATAGCGATGAAATAGCACAAAAATTTTGGCATCATTTCTGGGGAAGGCAGTTGGCGATACAGTCGGCCAATGCTTTTTCATGAATTTTCTTTTGATACAGTGTTTCTAATTACACATGTGTTGGGCGGTAAGACGGGAGGTAAGAACATGTGCATCGCTCAAACATACTTGAGCAGGCTCACATTTTGATAATTAGGACACTTAGTGTGTGTAAATTTTTGAGATTTCCTTTTGGAGTGTCTTCAGTTTGACAATGTTGGGTGTTAAGACAAGAGGTAAGAACATGCGCATCACTCTAACATACTTGAGTTGGCTCGCCGCTGTAGTAATTGAGATGCTTAGGGTGTGAAATAATTACACATAGGGTCCATGTGTAGGATGTATGAGTAAACAAGAAACAAAACATAGGAACTCTAATAAATCTATAGGAAAAACGGGTCATAAAAGGAACAAGAAAAATATGGATCTAGGGAGAAAAACATTTATTCAGGAATTGATCTCAAAAGTAGAGAGAGAGTAGTCAATTTTGCATAGGGACACAAGAAAAATGGGTCCACAGAAAGATGTTACCCCCATATCAAAATCAAGAGTATCTCATTTGTCTGTTTTAGGACCCCACCTGACTCAAACTAGCCTACAAACTCCCAAATATGTAGATTCAACTCGGGAACAGCAGGGAGAGACTAGCCGCCAAGATTTTGGATTAGAAGGGAAAGGGGAAACCAGTGGGAGGCACCAAGAACCATAATCGGAAGAACATTATTTTACTTATCAATACCTAGATTCAGGCAGTTCAGTAAAACAACCAGACCCAGAACAACCTGAACAATCATCATGGGAATCTTTATCCATAGAAGATTTGTCAGAACAATCTTTGGGAGGGTACTCACCAGAACAAGAATCAGGAGAATCCGCAATGGGAGACAATAAAAATGATACAATAGATGCCACCATTACCACTTTTAAATTTCAAATAACTGATATAAGGAGTGAAGCTCCCATGAAAAATATTCCTCTATTAGCCCTTCAGTCTTTTCAAGTATTGACTGTAGAATATCCTAATACTTTTCTATTTGAATTTTATGTTCTATGCAGGAGCTATGACTACACTTCAGATGCTCAGAAGATAAAACTATTCCCTACCACTCTGAAAGGAGCAGCACTAAGATGGTTTATGGGACTGGGTTCTACTACTATCCAAACATGGGGAAACATGAAGACTACATTTCTATTGAAATACCAAGACTACTGATGGACCAGAGATTTGAGAGAGGATATATTTAGAATGACACAGAAGGAAGAAAAAAACTTGGAAGATTATGTGGAACGACTCCATTATAATCTACAGAGATCCAAACATAGCGGTATGGATTCAGAAATTTTTAAAATATTATTTATACAAGAATGGAGATGACTTCCTCGACATGTTGAACCTATTGGGAAAATAAGATATATCTCGAGAGCCATTTGATGAGATAATAAAACTTTTCTAAGGTGTTCAAGAGGATTTTCATGGGGTAGAAGCATGGCATGGGATGCCTCTGTTAGAATACAAAAATTTGTTGTTGGCTTGAGGGGTCCTAACCCAGGTTCAGCGTTAGTTATCCAAATGAATACCTACACTACTAGCCCTTTCGGCATCAACCCACAGAGCGCAGACTGAAGTCTCACCCGAAGCAGTATGGGGGGATGCTAGAATGAAGTTTCCGCACCCTTGGGATGGTTGTGATGTCAGTTATTCCGGCTATACCTACCTCCACGCAGGTTTCTTAGACCTTTGTTCCACCTTTCAGTACCTTTTCGAAAGCGTACAATTGGCTTTTGCGCAGCCCTAACCTATGGCTCAGGGACTTTCGCACTACTAGGGCAGCGAACTGTGATATCTCCCAAACTAGGCTAAATGTTTTACTTATCTTATTGACCGATCTTAGTTAGCTTCACATAAACAATTGTTCTTACTTTTGTTCACTTAACCAACACATTTACATATGTTCGTGCATCATATAAACATTATAAGTGAAATTCATACCCAACATAATAAGATGCATAAACAGGAAAGAAAGACACAGAAATTGTAGAATAATTCTCTTTATTGATAATTCCAGACAATTACAGACTTGACATGCCCTGTGCACTCAGCTGTAGGGGTCCACGCACTCAGCTGCAGACTTCTAGGCCTCTACGCACTTAGCTGCGGAGCCTCTACCTACACTAAGACCCGAACTTAGACTTCTACCTCAGAGCTATCTCTCATACATCATATCTTCATTCTTGCTATCAAACGACTTAGGGCTTAGCTCTATTTATACAATCCCATGGTCCACGGACCATGGGTAGATCTTTTACAGTCGACATTACATTTCCAAAATAAGGGCAGACAACCCTATGACTCCTTAACACCTACGCGCCTCGCGACCACAAAATGTGAAGTCTTTACACTTGGATTACAAAATTTGACCAAAATATGGGCTTTTAGCCCCAAAACTACCCTTGGGGGATCCCCTGCCCAATAGGCCCCCAACACAAACATTGTGACTCACCCTCGAGTCAGTTTGCAGGCACAGAGATCTTAGCATGAAGACCTCCCAACTCTATCTGGATGACCGCAACCTCGGCAGCGCAATAAGCAGCCGCCTACTAGACTTCTTCCACTCTCTGCTCAGTGACTACCACTGAAATACTAACCTAAATATTATACTAAGTTGCCTGTAGTATCACAAGCTTTCCTTCAATGAAAGTTGTGATCATATATGCCTCGTCTATCCATGGTTGTAGGCGCACTTTTAGGACCGCTTCTTTGTGCCAAGCGGCATCCACCTGTTCCGTTAGCGCCTTTGCCTCCTGCATCCACGCAAGCCTCTGTGTAAGGGTGATCTTCTGCATGGTCCCTTTGACCTCATCAAACCTTTTTTGTAGCTCGCACACCTCTGTCTCCAGGCACTCTACATTCAGGTCCTCCTGCAAGGTGGTTAGGACCTCAAATGACTGTTCAAAAAGTCGCATGCAGTCTACTACTGCACTGTCGACCGCCGCTATTGCAGTTGTAATAGTGGTGGAAAATTGTTCCCTGAATTCTGACGAAGTTGAAGGCTAAACCCTCAACTGCAATTTTATGATCTACGGGTTCAACTCCAACTGAATCCTGGCCATCTCTGCTCAAGCGTTGCGCACCCTTGTCGCTAACTTGCAGATGCACGCATCAACCGGTTCTTTTGCCTAAATTTCCAACTCGGGACCATTCAGGAGGCTTCCTCCACTACCTGCATGATATTCTTATTATGTTCTACTACCTCATTGTGCTATAGGCCCAGCTGCTCGATATTGATGCATTGCTCGCTCATCACCTACAAAGCGCAACTCTCCTAGGCCCTAAGTTCCACGGTGACTCCGTCCTACAAGAGGTGGAGCGTCTCTCAAGGGAGAGCGGCCATATTCAATCCCACCCCTTTCAAACTGTTGACTGTGGGCCTGTCGGCCTCATTTTATGTAGTAAGTGCCCCATTTGGTAGCACTATCGCGTTAGTCACCTTTGTGCGCAACATCTCCGTGGCCGCTGAAGTGTCGATCACGAGGCTAGTGGACACTATGCCAGCCTATGGAGTGCAAGCCTGCAACTCCTGTAGCTCTATCTGGAGATCCCCTAATACCAATTGCTATTGCTTTTCGATCTTTTGGAGGGCCTCTGTGATGACATCCCTCACTATTTCTCCAATATCGTGCAAATCCCCCTCAGTGAGGGTGATTGGGTCAAAGGATGTCTTTGAAGCCTCGGTTTTCTTCTGCGACACTGTCTTTTCTTGTGGGAGCTAATGCTTGAGTTGGGTAGACATCGTCTACGGGTTCGCACCACCTGGTTTTGTCGGCTCATCTGTTTCTGCTTCAATCCTTCGCGCTCTTTTCCTCCTGTCCTCTGTTGTTCGGCCAATTTCGTGGCATCGCGCACTGCCTGGGCATTAGCCTCCACTTCCTATTTTCTCCACTTCTCATCCAGCTGCACCATTCTGAGTTTTATTTCTTCCTTCTTACATTGCACGGTAGACTTGTCCATTTCCATTGCGGAGCCTGTTGCAGCGCGCCACTCCAGAAGCCATGACTCAAGGGCTGCAAAAATAACATCATCAATCGCCAGATATGGTAGGTTATGCCATGTCTTCATAGGATCCTTTCGCACCCTGATAAAGACATGGTGGAAATCTGCTTTGAACTCTGCAAATATCTGCAAACTAGTGTATATTGTGGGTGACAACTACGGCTTGTGATTTATCCCCATTCGGATACTCATTTCCATCAAGATCCAAAAGATATTTCTTTCTTTTATGCGTTGCGCATCCTTGGTTTCCCACAGCGAAGCATACTTCACTGCCTCTAGAAGGTCCGGCATGACTGAAGGGAATTGGTTGTCTTCTGGTAGCTCCCATGCTACCAGCACAATCGAGAGTAAGATCCATGCATAGTGGAACGTCTTGCCCTGCTCCTGTGTCTCATGACAGTTCGCAAGGAACTCATCGCACAGATAATTCACCCAGTTGAACTAGACTCCGTCAATGCATTGGGCTGCTAATGCAATCACAGGCGTGGGCACCTCATCCGCGCAGCACTTCCGCATCACCTTCCCTTCTAATATTTGTGTTTCTACCTTGACTGTAGAGTTATTAATGTTGGAGATGGAATATCCCATCTTCTTCTACTCCAACTTGAATTTCTACTTCATAGCTTCCGCGAAGGCCAACTCACCACCTTTTCCTTCTAACATATTGGCTAGATTCTCCCCTGAGTAAGGCAACCATGTGATCCAATGAATCAAGTGGTATGTGATGGGAATGGACTCCTCTAGCCAAAAACACCCATCATGCACCAAGCAGAGCAGCTGCTTGATGACGAAGACAGTCACTGGGGCGTGGTGGTAATGCGGTACCGAGAGAAGGTTGAGCAGCCCAGCTTTTTCTACACCCTTGAGCCATCTCCATGGCTCTAATTCAATTGTTCCAGTAGTCACATCAATTCATTAGCAGATTAGTTGCTCAGTCACTAAATGCAGGAATTTCTCGTGATCTGCGAGGTCCCAATCTTCAAATTTTAGTATAGGAACCTGCCCTAAGTGCGACCCCTCAAAAACAATGTCATCTGAGAGCAACGGAGTTTGCAGGGAGCTCTTGCTCTCGTCTATGTCCTTCGGCACCTTCGTTTTACCCTTGCGTAGAGTAACATATTCTGGTAACCTGGTAATAGAGTCCGCACCCTGGGTTTCAACTTCCATTTCCATGTCCTCCTCATCCACCAAGATTTCTTCAAATTATTCCTCGTCGGCCTCCAGATTAATGGCATTCCCCTTTTCCTGCAAAGTGAGCTTGGTCCTCTATGGGTTTCTTGGTGCGATGCACACCGAGATCATAGTCTCCTTATCCTTCTTTAGTCTTAGTGTTCTAGGTGATTTAGGGACTTCAACTATCACTCTAGCACTCTTTGGGGCTTCTATTGCTACGATTTCTTGCGCAGCTTCTTCGGGTGTCGACATCATTCTATTCAGGAGGTCCTACATCTCTTTCAAAAATCTCTCAAACGTTGAACTTGCTCTCAAAGCCTCAAAATTTGCAAGGTCCATACACACCTGATAGCGCAACAACTGAATTTTCAAAATGCCAAGTGTTTTTCGCTGGACAACCACCTATGATTTATAGGGCTTTTTGAATTCAAATCCGACCATTCCCCCCACATTCGGCCCATTAATGCTAGATTGGCGGCATATTTTCAAGAATCTAAGCCATAAATTTCGCCTTAAATGCCTGTCGCCCACTCCATTTGGCCACAATCCGACCATCAAATCATGAACAATGACTTTAACGGTCACTTTCCAGTGGACCTGCGTGCTATTTCCACGAGTAGCGCAGCTACCTTTGCGTTGTCGCCCTGTGACACTTCGCTGCTTCACGTAGTCCTGAAAATGCGCAGCTCCCTAACGCGCGCAGTGTAGTTTATAGTCTCGTGCCTCCTTTCAGCTGCCTAGAGCACTAAGACTGTGATTCTGTCGCCTAGTCAAATGTTTGGTCCACCTGTGTATGGCTTCAATCAACTGCCATTCACCTTTCCTGGGAAGGGATCTCCCTTCAACTTAACCAACTAAACCGTGCCACCATCAGAAATCTCCTTATAACATGGGGCCCTAACCAGTGCATTCTAAATTTCCCTAGAAATTTGTCAAACTTACTATCATACAACAAAACCATATCATTTACCTTAAACATGTGCAACTTTTTGTATCGATCATGTCATGCCTTTTCACGCTACTTTTGGACCTGCTGGTAAAATCCAGCCAAAAATCTTCCCTCTTCAAGCTCATCCAGATGCGTGAGCCTCTCTTCCAGGGCTCTGCGATCCATCATACCTGTGAGCACCACTATGCGCAGACTAGGCACGATGTATTCCATAGGCATTACAGCTTCAACCCCATATACCAGCCTAAAGGGTGTTTGTATCGTTAACTTCTTGCATGTTGTTCGATAAGCCCACAATACTGCAGGTATGCATAGGTCCCAATCACTTCACTAATTGTTGCAAACCTTGGTCAGCGCGTTCTCCAACACTTTATTTAATGCTTCCACCATCTCGTTAGCCTATGGGTGATAAGGTGTGATCTTCTGGTGATATACCTAAAATTCCTCTGTTAGTACGTTGATCATCTCATTCAGGAAGTGCATACCCCGATCACTCATCAAGATCCTTGTGTATCCAAATCGCATCAGTACATGCTCAAATAGGAACTTCACGGTCGTCGCACCCATGCAATCCTTCACCGGCTATGCTTCTACCCAACTATTCAAGTACTCCATCGCAGTGATAATGTACCTTGCTCATGTCTTCCCTTGTGGCTGAATCAGTCCTACAAAATCTATTGCCCACTTTTCGAAGGGTTTCAACATCATTTGTGGATTCAAAGTCATTTCATCCCTCTGCGATGGCCTACCTATTCTTTGACATACATCACACGTCTTGCAATATGCTTTTGAATCCTGATGAAGGGTTGGCCACCACAACCCTACGCATAGAATCTTCTGCGTTGTTTCTCTCCCTGCATAATGTCCTCCCGCAGCGCCCAAATGAGCGTCCGCGAGGATGCTGCTTCGTTCAAACTCAGGTACATACCATCGCAATATCTCATGAGTCCCCATTTTGTATAGATTCCCAGCAATGACAGAGAAATTTGTCACGCACACCACTAATTCCTTCTTTTGCTTGACAGAGTATCCTTCCTGTGCAGTTCCTGTTGTTAGGAAGTGTATGATGTCCTCAAAATGTCCATCTGTGATGCGCACGGCAAAATGATGCGTGTCAAGTAATCCTTTTTCCAAGTTAGTAGGTTCCCCCCCTATTTCGATGCACAACAGATGGTCTGGTCCCACGTTCAATCATCCAGGCTTCACAACAACTTCAAAATTGTAATCTTGGAACAATAAGAGACATCTGCAGATTCACCCCCTCAACACAGGCTTATTGACCACGTACTTTAGCGCGGAGTGATCTGTATACATCTTAAAGTGGCCTCTTAGCAAGTAGTGTTGGTACTTCTGGAGCACATACACCATAGCTAGCCACTTGCGTTCAGTGGTAGAATAGTTATTCTCTACTTCGGATAATATGCGGCTTGCGAATCTGATAGGGTGGTCCAAGACTTCTCCAACATCTTGTGTTAGTACTGCCCCTAACACTATACATGACGTGTCAACATGTACATGAAACTCTTTCTTCCAGTTCGGGAGGACTAGAATCGGTGCGGTAACCATATTTTCTTTCAATATATCTAGGCTTTTCTTACAGTCATCATTCCAGTAGAATGAGACATCCTTCTTTAACAATTTTTCCATCGGCATGGTGATCTGGGCATAGCCTTTGATAAACTTTCTGTAATATCCCATATTTCCCAGAGTAGCGCATAGTTGTTTCACACTCCTCGGCACTTCCAAGTTTAGAATCACCGCGATCTTCACGGGGTCTACCATCAGCCCTTGTCTACAAACCACATGCCCCAATAGGTTCCCAAAAGGAACACAAAACAAACACTTCTTGAGGTTGAGCGCAATCTGGTATCTTTGACAGGTATCCAGCATCAAGTGCAAGCTCGCGGCATGGCGCTTAACCAGCCCAAATACAGTCCAGTCATCAAAATATACCTCCAAGAACTTATGAATGAATTCCTTGAATGTCGCAACAACAATGCACAAAAAGGTAGCAGGCACATTCTTCAATCCAAATGATATTATAGTATATTGAAAGAAACCCCACTCAGTCACGAAGGTTGTCTTGCTCCTATCCTCTAGTGCGATTTTGATTTCGTGGTACCCAGAGAACCCATCAGTGAAGGAGTATGCTTCCTGGCCACCTACATTGTCCAACACTTCATCCATGAACAGAGTTGGGAAAGGATCATGCACACAAGCGTCATTCAGTTTTCTGAGATCCACGCATATCCTTATCTCATTCTTCTGCTTCTTCTCTTGCACCACCATTGGTCTTACCCAATCAAATTCATCCATAGGCTCAATGATGCCTACTGCTAACATTTTGTCTAGCTCTAATTGGACCTTTTCGTTGTATTTCGGATTTAGGTGGTAAGGCCTCTGCTTAACTCACTTAGCGTCACATTTTAACATGATCTTCATCACTCCTAAATCTCTGATTATTCCTTTCAAATTCGTAAACTTGGTAGGGAATAAGTCCTGATATTTGCGGAGTAATTCAACGACCTTATCCACCATCTAGTCATCCCAGTAGTCTCCAATCTTCGCGAATTTGGGTTCTGCCTCCGTACCAATGTTGACTTGTTTTGTTTTCACCTGCATAGTTATATCAGGGTTCTCAATCTACGGTCTTTGTGCCTCGCGGCAGCCTTCTGTTTCCTGAATGTTAATCTTTCGTAGATCCTCATCCTCCTTTTCATCAGTTGCATTATAACATTCCATCGTGCAACTCATCTAAGTATCCCATTCAGTTTGAATAAGGTCTAAGGATCCTGCGGTATCCTAAAGATGGCTACTTTCACTTCTTATAGTGCTTCATCAATACTACCAAACCCGTCCTCAAAACTGAATGTCATCATGAATCCTTTGTGCAAGATATCCCATTCACCTGTCCCATGGTGGAGCTGTTGGAAATAATAGTGAGAGGGGGGGAGAATCAGTATTATCAGATCAATAATTTAATTTTCAAAACATATTTGTATATGCTACTTCAATTAAGTGAACTAGTTGTGTATACGCGACTGTACTTAAGGCAACCAGCGTATATGCAAAGATCTTTTGATCTACCCAATTTATCATGTATTGAACTTTAACCAGTATATTAGGAATTCATTAGATAGTGCAGTAAAATCAGAATAAAGCATCACACATAAGCAACACACATGAACACCAAGATATAAGCTGGAAACCCAATGTGGTTGAAAACCACCTGCTGTTGTTGTCTCTGTCTTCTTTTAATAATAAGAAAATCTGTTTACAATTTTTGTACTGGTGCATACTTATACCAGTACACGGGATTCTACCTGCAGAAGGTTACAACCTTCTCTCGTTCTCTAACTTCTCCTGGAAGGTGGCTACAACCCCCTAGCTCTTGTACTAGCTGATATGTTTGCTAGTACATAGGCGCTGACCTACAGAAGGCTATGACCTTCTCTTTTCTTCCAGGGACCACGTTTCATAAATTTTCAGATTGGATCCATCAACAACATCATTCAATCATCAAATATATCTGCATCAACCAATCACCTTTTGAACCAACCATAGCCGAATCAATCATTCAATTAGACAACCCATCAATTTGATCATTCAGAATACTGTCACCAGAATACACTAACCAGAACCCAAACAACTGAAACATATTTCATAAGGTATACGCTACTTCCATGTGTCAAACCTGCATGTACATGCGCTTTTCTCAAAGCCAACCAGCGTATACATCTGCAGATATAAATTCAGAGTTCTGTAGCTATTCCAGACTTTAGTTATACCCAGATCATATCATTTATAGAATAATATATGTGTCAATATTCAAATCTAGAATATACATGAGAAAAAACACATAATGATAGTTCATTTTATGCCTTAAGATCCCGATCCATCATTAGATTTGATCCCTCATCATCAGCTAATGTTCATCCTTGGTTCAAATCCAGCGATGCACCATAACCTCCTCCTTGGCCTAATGATCTTCTCCTCCTTTTATAGTTTTAGGCCTTTCTCAATACCATGGCCCAATACCTTGGACCAAATACCTAGGGTCAATACCTCAAACCAGATACTTTTGACCAATACCATGGACCAAATACTTCGGACCAAAAACTTAGTTTTCCAAGGTATACGTGCTTTTCCTTCCGTGAAAGTGTGTGTGTACATATATGCGACTTGTATACACTGAACCTATGTGTATACGTAGCTTGGTCAATGGTGAACCTGCGTATACATCTGTTTCTTCATTCTATGAAGACTGATCTGTAATTCTTTGTTGTTTACCTGCTATACTTTGATCTTTCATCTAAGTGAGTTTCCATCAAGGACAATACCTGAACCATAATGCCAAAAATATCCCCCTTTGGACTTGATTGCAACACCAAGTCACTCTCCCCCTTTGACATCAAGGGCAAAGGGTCATGCTCCCCCCTAAGTACATGTTGAATTCTCTGATATTTTGAAGTGTGCTAATTGAGCTCCCATGATCGAGTCCATGCTCCCCCTAAGCACAAGCAAAGTCTGCAAAAAAATGTTCATGACTTTATATATGCATCACCAATGAACTTCCTATCACCAATGACTCATACATACATCCATCTCCCAACCAAGTGGGGATATACCAACTTTGACTCATCCACCCAACCAAGTGGGGATATAACAAATGTTTATACATGACAAAAATAAGAAAAATTACATCATCCATCCCATGCATAGTGGGGTTACAAATTAGGACTTTTCATGACCTTTACATTAAATGATATACATGACATATATAACAGAGACCAAATATCTTAAACAAGACCATGATAGTCATCAACAACTATCATTAGCAGCATCTGTCAATCAGCATCCAGACCAGCAACCTGTATATGTCCATTATTAGTTCCCAAAATATCATCAACCTGTGTCAAAGTATGTCGGCATATATCAACTCATCCTCTTGATCTCATCAAGATCAACTTGCTTCGTTCCCTTATCATAACCTTCCATGAATCAACTAAGCATATGTCATATCTCCAAGCCGTAGCACAAAATCATATCATATGTATGTGAAAACACCATAGACATTTTTATCAAGAACCTTCATTATCTCATCACTAGGGAACATCCCAAATCATCAACCATGATAATGAACATATGTAAGTATCAACCTATCATCATAAAGTAAGAAATCATTAGGTACCAAAGAATTCTAGACATAATGCCAACAATGCTTTATTAGAAGCAAACCATGTTCTCCCCCTGAACCTATTCCAACTATTTACTGTTAGATCTGATCATTGCATATGTCAATAAGAGATATCAAAGCATCATCATCAATCAGATATACATCACGTTATCAACAACTTTATGAGGACCAATATATTTCCACATGTTATCAGCAGAGTGAAACCATCATTAAACAGAGTAGATAATTGACAGAACCATAGCAGACCCCTTTTTCCTGAGTCTGGCCCACTGCTTTTCTTCAAACCAACATATACGCGACTGTGCCCATAGAAACCCGTGTATGTACGCGACTACGCTTTATGAAACTCGCGTATAACCACCTTTCTTTGAAGAAAATAGGATTTAACAGCAGGATGATGCAACAACTACTCCCAGCTTTTGTTTGAGATATTCAAATGTCTCTCTAGGCAGTGGTTTAGTGAATATATCAGCAACCTGTTCTTTGGAGGGAACTACTCCAATTTGACCATTTGTTCAAGCACTTGTTCACGTAGAAAATGATATTTGATGGGTATGTGCTTGGTCTTGGAGTGCATGACTGGATTCTTTGAAATACTAATGGCACTTGTATTATCACATAGAATGGAGATGGGTAGAGTACATGTGATCTGAATGTCTTGCAAGGTTTGCATCATCCAAAGTAGTTGTGTGCAGCAAGATGCATTAGCCATGTATTATTCTTCAGCTGTAGATAATGCAATTGAACTTTGTTTCTTGTTGAACCAAGACACTAACCTGGAACCCATATAGAATGCACCACCACTAGTGCTTTTTCTGTCATCAACACTTCCTGCCCAATCTGCATCTATATATGCATGAAGTGTAAGATCTGTATCTCTAGGATACCATAAACCAAAGTTTTGTGTTCCTTGAAGATATTTGAAAATCGTTTTGACTGCCTGAAGGTGTGATTCCTTTGGATTTGGTTGGAATCTTCCAACTATTCCCACTACATGCATGATGTTAGGTCGGGTACCTATTAGATAAAGTAGACTGCCAGTCATGGATCTGTAAGTTGGTTAATGTACTGCTGTTGATTCATCATATGAGCTAAGACTGCATCATGTTACCATTGGGGTACATACTAGTTTAGAATCTTCCATGTCGTACTTTTTCATGATCTGTTTGAGATATTTGGTTTGTGAGAGAAAAATACCATCTTTATTTTGTTGAACTTGTAGACCAAGAAAATAGGTAAGCTCACCAAGCAAGGACATTTCAAATTCTTGCTACATTACTGAAGAAAAATTCTAACTCATGGATTCTTCATTGCTACCAAAAATGATATCATCAACATACACAACAATTATTAGAAATTTTGTTGGCATTATGAGACAAGTGTTGTCCTTGATGGAAAATCACACAGAGTGCAGCAAGTCAGTAGCAAAGAATTGATGATCAGACTACAAAGAATGAAGAAATGAGAGTATATACGCAGGTTCGCTATATACCAAGTAGGGTATACACGCAATTTCATGCACGGAAAAGCACGTACATGTCGGAAAGCTTACTTTTGGTCCGTGGTAGTTAGTCCTCGGTATTTGAACCTATGGTTTTGGACCATGGTATCTCGACAAGTGTGTCGATCCCAAGTATTGGGCTCTTGGTTTTGATTTATTATGGTTTTGGACTATGGTATTGAGCAAGGCCTAAGACTATAAAAGGAGAAGAAGATCATTAGGCAAGTGTATCGGAAAAAGTCTTGAATATCTGAAGAAGTATGAGATCCAGTATGCAGGTTATGGGTTGATGATGCATTGCTTGATCTGAGCTGAGGGATCTCACCGGTTGATGGAGAACAAGAACTAAGGAGAGATCGGGATCAAATGGTTTGAAATGAACTATCTTTATATAGTTGACTATGCTTATTCTAGATCTGCATACTGACGCATGTATTGTTCTATAAGTGTTATGAATATGACTGTTGTCTGGTACAGCTACAAGTTATGAGAAAATATTTTTAGATCTGTACGCGGCTTGTATTTGGCAAAAGCGCGTATGTACGCAGGTTTGATTCATCATAGTAGCGTACACCATTTGGGCTATGAATTTTGAAGTTACAGGTGGACATGACTGTTGATGAGTTCTGATGACTGTTTAATGGTGTCAGTATTCTGCATATCTTGGTTGGATGAATGCGTATTGATGGATGAGAACTAATATGGATCAAGATCATAATGACGCATATTTATGTGATCCGATGGACTCGATCTGGGTGCTAACACGTATATTATCCTTGTATATGTAATGATCTGGTTATGTCTGAAGACAGGGAGTGCACCAAAGTTATGAATAAGTGATTAATGACATATACGCTGGTTCATCTTGATGAAGTTGCGTATACACACAGGTTCGACACTTCCAAGTAGCGTATGCACTCTGATGCATGATTTTGATGGTACAGTTGGTTCTGATTGTTATGCAGAGTTCTGCTCTGTGTTCTGGTGACTGTGTTGTTGACAGGGTTTCAGTGTTTTAGTGATTCAGAGATTGATGATGCTAGTATTGATTGTTTTGTGCTTCAATGATAGTTATGGGTCCAGTATGAAAATTTGATGAAACGTGGCCTTTCAGATTATGTTTTGCCTCAGGAGTATCCAGTCTGAAAATGTATCAAAACGTGGTACCTGGAGGAGAGAAGATTGTAGGTCGGCGCCTACGTACTAGTATCTTAGCTAGTACAAGAGCAAAGGGGGTTGGAGCTCCCTTCCAGGAGAGTCTGGAGAATGAGAGAAGGTTGTAGCCTTCTGCAGGTTGTAGCCTGTGTGCTGGTAAAGGACTGCACCAGTACATTGTAAATGAAGTTTCTTAATAAAGGAAGATAGAAACGAATTGCAGCAGGTGGTTTTCACCCACATTGGGTTTCCACCTTATATCATGGTGTTCATGTGTGCTTCTTGTGTGTGATGATATGTTCTGTTTTTACTGCACCTGCTTACTGTTCATATGGTTAATGAAGTTCTGATGCACTAACTAAAGATCAACATTTAATGGATTAATTGAATCATAAGTATTTTGGATATACGCTAGTTGCTTTAGACACAGATGCATATACACGCGGGTTCCCTTGAATGAAGTAGCATATATGTATCTAAGTATGGAAATGAAAAAGTTTTATTGATCTGATAATACTGATTCACCCCCCCCCTCAGTATTATTTCCAACAAATTTATCAGTGTCCATCTTTGTATATAGATTGCTATCTGCTGACCCCTTTGAAAAACCCTGTTGGTGGAGATATTTGTCAAGACAATAATACCAGGCCCTTGGAGCCTATTTTAGACCATAGAGAGCCTTTCTGAGTTTGCATACAATTTTTGCATCATTTCCAAGAATGAATCCTTCTGGTTGTTTAATATAGACTTCTTCTTCTAAGTCTCGATTAAGAAAGGCAGATTTTACATCCATTTGGTATACTTTGAATTTCTGAAAACTAGAAAGAGCAAGAAACATTCTTATGGATTCAAGTCTACCAACAGGTGCAAAAGTTTCTTCAAAATCTATATCTTCTTGTTGAGCATATCCTTTACAAACAAGTCTGGCCTTGTTTGTAATAACTTCTCCATTTTCGTTCAGCTTGTTTTTGAATATCCATTTAGTTCCTATGATATTCTTATCATGAGGTCTAGGAACTAATTCCCAAGTATTATTCTTTTCAATTTTCTCAAGTTCTTCATTCATGGCCTTGACCCAACATTCATCTTTGCATGCTTCATTTACATTTTTAGGTTCGATGGAAGATAGTAATGCTAGATAGCTTGAGGCTTCTATAATACTTCTTCTTGTCTGCATACCTGCCCCTTTTTCCCCTAAAATTTGAGTTTCTGGATGATTTTTTTGAACATACATGGACGGAGTCTTTTCTTCTACCGTTATCTCTTCTTCTAGTGCTTCATTGGTTTCTTCTTCAGAATCAGTGTGATTTGATGAGGGAAGATGATCCTCTTTTTCTTCATTGTCATAATCTTTGGTTTTTATCTGTTTTGGATTTTTGCATGCTTCATCAACCACAACATCAATACTTTCAATAATTTTCCCAAGTCTTTTATTATAGCATTTATATCCTTTACTTTGAGAAGAGTAGCCAAGAAGAATATCTTCATCTTCTCTAGGTTCAAACTTACCAAGTTTTTCATCAATCCCTTTGATGTAACATTTGCTTCCAAAAAATTTGAAGTATTTTACAGTAGGAGTCTTACCATACCAAAGTTCATGTGGAGTTTGAGTGTTGTTTACTCGAACATTTGCTTGGTTGAGAATAGTGATGGCGGCGAATGCAGCTTCACCCCAGAAGGTTGCAGGAGTTCCAAACCCATCTAGCATAGATTGAGCCATTTGTTGAACAGTTCTATTCATTATTTCTACTACTCCATTTTGCTGAGGAGTCCTTGCGATGGAGAATTGCCTTTTTATTCCATTTTGTTCACAAAAGTCAAAGAACTCATTCGAGGTAAATTCCCCTCCTCGATCAGATCTGAGGCATTTGATTTTGCAATCTGATTCATTTTCAGCCAAATCTTTGAAGGCTTTGAATTTTTCAATTGCTTCATCTTTATGCTTTAGAAGACCTAACCAACACATTCTGGAAAAATCATCAATGAACAATATAAAGTATTCTTCTCCATGAGGTGACTTTTTCCTTGATGGTCCACATAAATCAGTATGAAAAAGTTCAAGAGGCTTACTAGCTGACCCTTCTTTTTCAATGAAGTGAGACCTCGTTTGCTTACCGAATTGACATGATTTGCATATTGTATTTTCAGTAATGCTGATATCAGGAAGATCATGAACAGCCTAGAATCTGCATGCTTTTCTTATTTGAGAAAAGATTAGATGCCCCAATCTTCTGTGCCATAGCCAATTTTCATCATTTTTGGTTAGATAGCATTGTTGTTGTCCTCCCTTGAGTATGTATAAGTTGTTTGGAGTTATTGTACCTTTGATCACAGTTTCTCCTGTATCAAGCTCACAAACAACACATATGTTTGATCGAAACACCACTTCATTTCCTTGATCACACATTTGACTAACACTCAATAGGCTATGTTTTAGACCATCAACATACATAACATTCCCAGTTTTAACCTTTTCTTTCAAGAAAACAAAGCCTTTACCTTTTATGACAGTAGGAGTGTCGTTTCCAAATGAGACATTCTTTTCCTTTTCTAAGGCATTATATGAGTGAAGTTTTTCTTTGTCACCTGTCATGTGTTTTGAGCATCCACTGTTGATGTACCATTGATTTTCTTGTCCTTTTGCATACAAGGCTATACCGCATCTTTCTGTTTGCATTTCTTTCTTTCTCCATATTTTTGGATTTAATGGAGTTTTCTCCTTTTGAGATATTTGCCGAAATTTACTCTTGCATTCAAATTCTTCATGGCCGAAGTTGTTATAGATTGAGCATTCTATTTCATTTTCAAGAAGAGAAAAGTTATTGTAGGAACTTTTCTTGATCCCTGTCACATTCCTTTGATTTCGTGCTTCTCTAGTCATGATGGTCTTGTAAGCAACACATTGAGCAACTTTGTGTCCAAAATTATGACATGAAAAATATAGACCATTAAAGAAGTTCCCGCGATTATCAAATCTATTGGCCTGGTGATTGTAGTTTCTATTCAACTTTGAAGCAAATTGAGTATGATTTACTTGAGGTTGGTTGTGGCTTTTGTTCATCCTTGAAGTAAATGGAGCCTGATTTACCTGGTGATCTGCTTTATGCCTTTGCTAGCGATTGTCATACTGTTCACTGTTCTTTGTTGCATCAAGATAGCTTTTAGTGGAGGTTGACGGCTTCTGTGATTGAGATGCTTCTTCAGTATATCCAAGACCTGTCTTTATCAAAGGATAATGCTGCACTTTGATAATTTCATTTAAGGTTTCTGATCCTTTAGCAAATCTAAGATTGAGAGCTTTTGTTTTCTCAATATCCTTTCTTAGACCCACAATTTCACATTCTAGTTTTTCAGTGTTTTTTTCTCTTTCAGAAAGTCGGTATGTCAAGGTATCTATAATCATATTCTTTTCTTCTAAACAGGTTTTGAGTTTAGAGATTTCTTCATAAAGATCATCTTCATAAGCCATTAGAAGTCTATAGTCATTACTATTTTCATCTTCATCACTATTTGATAAACCATCGCTATCTTCATGAGTATAGTAGCTCTTTTTACTTACACTTTGTTTTCTATTCCATTTTACAGATTCCTTCCCTTTATCATATTTATCTTTATGAGGACATTTGGCAGCATAATGACCGACTCTACCATAGGCAAAACATTTGAAAGGTAGTTTACCTCGTAATCTTCCGGAACCCTGTTGAAGCTTTTTGATAAAGTTTACTTCATCTTCTTCTTCTGAAATATGTCTTTATTCATTGAGTTCTTCTTTTCCTTTTGTTAAAGCTTTAAATGCAACTTCTCTCATATCTGATGGGCCTCCTTTTCTCATCTCAAAGGAAGTTAAGATTCTGTGAAGTTGTGTCATAGTAATAGTCTGTAGATCCTGTTTTTCTTCTATGGCAGATACTTTTGATTCAAATTTAGCATACAAGGATCTTAAAACTTTCTCAACTAAGGTAACTTCCTTTATCTCTTCACCCAGATTCTTCATGCAATTAACAACCTCATCTATACGTAAGAAGTAACTAGCTATACTTTCATCATTGTGCATCTTAAGAGTTTCATATTGAATTCTGAGAGTTTGCAGTTTAGCACGTTTTACCTGAGAGTCTCCTTCATAGCTTAGAATGATTTTGTCCCATATTTCTTTGGCTGATTTGAGCTGCATAACTTTGACAAACTCTGATTGTGACAAACTTCCCAATAATGTATTGACAGCCTTGGCATTGGTTTCATATTGATTTTTACTTGCCATATCTGTAGGAATTGCTGATGGAAATGTATATCCTCCTTCCATGATTTCCTAGACATCTGTTCCAAGTGATTGAAGATAGGTTGTGGTTCTTATCTTCCAATAAATAAAGTTTCTCCCATCAAAGATTGGTGGTCTGATGGATCCCCTGCTTTCTTGATTACTCATGATGATGGATCTTCCTTCAAGCGATCAAGCTTCTTCTGAAGGACCTGCTCTGATACCAATTGTTGGAAATAATAATGAGAGGGGGGGTGAATCAGTATTATCATATCAATAATTTAATTTTCAAAACAGATTTGTATACGCTACTTCAGTTAAGTGAACTAGCGTGTATACGCGACTGTACTTAAGGCAACCAGCGTATATGCAAAGATCTTTTGATTTACCCAATTTATCATGCATTGAACTTTAACCAGTATATCAAGAATTCATTAGATAGTGCAATAAAAGTAGAATAAAGAATCACACATAAGCAACACACATGAACACCAAGATATAAGGTGGAAACCCAATGTGGGTGAAAACCACCTACTGTTGTTATCTCTGTCTTCTTTTAATAATAAGAAAATCTGTTTACAATTTTTGTACTGGTGCAAACTTATACCAGTACGCAAGCTTCTTCCTACATATGGTTACAACCTTCTCTCATTCTCCAGCTTCTCTTGGAAGGGAGATACAACCCCCTAGCTCTTGTACTAGTTGATATGTTTGCTAGTACATAGGCGCCAACCTAAAAAAGGCTATGACCTTCTCTTTTCTTCCAGGGACCACGTTTCATAAATTTTTAGAATGGATCCATCAACAACATCATTCAATCATCAAATATATCTACATAAACCAATCACCTTTTGAACCAACCATAGCCGAATCAATCATTCACTTAGACAACCCATCAATATGATCATTCAGAATACTGTCACCAGAACCCAAACCAAAACTCAGAACTCTACAACAGTAGAGAGAAACAATTGAAACATATTTTATAAGGTATATGCTACTTCCATGTGTCGAACCTATGTGTACACATGCTTTTCTCAAAGTCAACCAGCGTATAGATCTGAAAATATAAATTCAAAGTTTTGCAGCTATTCCAGACTTTAGTTATACCCAGATCATATCATTTACAGAATAATATATGGGTCAATATTCAAATATATAATATACATGCGAAAAAACACATAATGACAGTTCATTTTACGCCTTAAGATCCTGATTTATCATTAGATATGATCCCTCATCATCAGCTAAGGTTCATCCCCTATTCAAATCCAGCAATGCACCATAACCCAATAACCTG
This sequence comes from Pinus tabuliformis, assembly GCA_031772625.1. Classification (NCBI taxonomy): domain Eukaryota; kingdom Viridiplantae; phylum Streptophyta; class Pinopsida; order Pinales; family Pinaceae; genus Pinus; species Pinus tabuliformis. The sequence continues at coordinate 623,524,809 of CM062804.1, read as the reverse complement.
CATACTAGATCTCACACTTCATCAGATATTTGATACTTGCACTCCTTGGCCTAATGATCTTCTCCTCCTTTTATAGCTTTAGGCCTTTCTCAATACCATGGACCAAAACCACTTAGGACTAATACCTTGGACCAAATACCTAGGGTCAATACCTCAGACCAGATACTTTGGACCAATACCATGGACCAAACACTTAGTTTTCCAAGGTATACGCGCTTTTCCTTTTGTGAAAGTGTGTGTGTATGTATACGCGACTTGTATACAGTGAACCTATGTGTATACACAGCTTGGTCAATGGTGAACCTGCGTATACCTCTCTTTCTTCAATCTGTGAATACTGATTTGTAGTTCTTTGTTGTTTACCTAGTATACTTTGATCTTTCATCTGAGTGAGTTGCGATCAAGGACAATACCTGAATCATAATGCCAATAGGAGCTATGTTTCTATATACCAATTCATTGGGATAACATCCAGGCTGTGACAGAACAGGTGCACCCACTCAGGTTGGGGCTTTCTCCATAATCTTGTGTCCATTTGGCTAGATGTGCACACGGATCATTCTGCCCATCATACTTATCTGTCAGTTGCATATTAGGCTTCCCAAATCATGTTCTCATCATCCTCCTACATTCTCGCCAATCATCAAAGCTTCCCTTGTGCGTACTCCACCATCTTGTGGGTGTAACGCGCAGTGCCCAGTCCAAGGCCTGGAATCGTTTCTTTTCTGGTACCTCCCTTTCAAATGCATCCAAAAAGATATCTACCTCATTAAGTCCATCATACGTAGGTAGAGCTCTTACCTCTGACAACACGCAGCGTAGTGACTGGGTCACCATGTTGCAATTCAACGTAGTTACTTCATGTAACTGATTCTTCCAGTGTTCTATTTCTTCATCAGAGTCTAAAGTGCCAAAACACTCGTGATCCCATGTAATTTTTCCATCCACAGTGGGATTCACCCAGTTTTGGTCTTGCGATTTTATCTTATAGATGCAGTCTAGATCATCATCACTCTCATAATCACGGACTGGTTCCGTATAGCGCGATCCTTCAGTAGGATCCAGGGGTATTATTACGCGCATTGTTTTCTTCTCAAAGATCATCTTTCACTTCTTTAGATTGATTACCATGTTCATATCAGTAGCCCAGTCAATTCCCAGGAGTGCACAATAGGGACTTTTGTCATCCATAATCTCTATTACTTCAAAATCTGCCAGTGCGCTCGCTCCCTCAATATCCACGGTCACCCCCTGCAGCCACCCCATGGGTATTATTTTCTACTGATTCGCCATCCTTAGCTGAATCGAAAACCATTGCAGTGCAGGTTTCCCCATTCGTTCCCATGTATATTTCAGTAGAACATTCGCATCTAACCCCAAATCCATAATGACTTGATCCATTTTGTATTCTCCAATCTGTGTGGTGAGTCTCATTTTATGCCCCATCCTTGTCTTATGTTTTTCGATCTTTCAGACTACGCGTGGATCACCTGGCGCGGTCCTAGCACATCTATTGATGAGTTCCTGTAACCCTTTCACAACCTTATTGTCATGCAGTAACTTCATACAGGTTTTGAGGAAAGTTGTGAGCATAGAGGGGTCCATCTCCGGCTTAGGCTTATCCTTGCTTCTTGAAGTTGAGGCCTCAGCGAAGCTCTTCTTATCTTCCATGAATGCTTTACGAGCACACTCCAAATCGAACTCAACCTCTTTCATTGAGGCTTTGTGAACCCATGTATTGTCTTCTGGTTCTTTCCCCTTGTCATCTCCTGTCGTGATTCCACTCCAGAGAACTATATTTACATTCGAATCTTCCTCGTGCGGCTCAGACCTCATCATCTGCAAGTTCTGAGTCAGGGGAGGTGGTAGTGCCACTTTGTCACATATCCTAGCTATCAATGTAGGACAATCTTATGTTTCATGATCAAACAGCGTGCAATACTTTCATGATGGATGCGTTGGATTAGTGTAATCATGGGCATAGTGTCCTAGCCCTCTGCTATTGTAGCAAATCAACTATCCTCGACCTCTACTAGGTCCTCCTCCGACTCGGCCTCGTCCGCGCCCCTGAAATCCCGTCTGTGCCATCCCTGCATTCTGGTCAAGGGGCCACGTTTCGGCCTGAACCCTGTAGGTGGGAGTTCTATGCATCATCAATTTAGCTCTTGAAAGTACGCTCATCATGTCCTATCGACCTACAAAAGTTGCAGAACAATTGTTGTGGTGCTTGTACATACTTCTGTAGCAAGTGACAGTTATCTATGGCATGCTTTCCGACTACCTAACAAATAGCACAGCATAAAGCAGGCGTCACACTAGGTCTTGCTTGAGCTTCCGGTCTTAAAGGGATCGGTTCTCCTCCCACAAGGTAATTTGCAAAGACCGATCAATGGTCTGTTTCATGACCCTGACCCTTGCATATCAAGCACCATACCTCCTCGCATACCTATGATTGAACCATCCTCTCCTGCTTCAAACTTCGCATCTCAAGGCACAGATTCTGCAGTTGCGTGTGGATCTACTGAACTCCTAGATTAGGATCATGCATCAGAGTCTCGTGTAGTCTCATGGCAATCTCCAAGGCCTCTGCCTGAGTTTTTATCTTCTGTTGCGACAGCACACTCCTTAAGTGTGGTAGTAATGAAGCCCCAAACCATTCGCGATATTTTTCATCTATCAAATTCATGTTGGCTTCACGGATTGTACATTTCAACCTCTCATCTAGTTCCCAAGGTGTCTTTCCTAGTCACATCACGATCTCTTTGAATCCCATAATTGATTGCACCTCAAATTTAGGCCTACTAAATTCCCTGTTTAGTGTTGCCTAAATGTCTGCTACTCCAGCATTTGGGTTATCGTTAGAGTACTTAATATACCAGGTTAGTGCATGATCTTGCAGAGTGCTAACCAATGTTTCTTTCTTTATATTATCATCTATAACACCTTGAGCTTCCCATACAGCCCTCACAATGAACCAGAATTGGTTCGGGTCCTCATTTCCCAAGCCTTTGAACAAAGGCAACTTCCCTCTATTTGCCATACTAAACTGTGGTGGCAGTGGAGGTGGTACGGGTGAAGTTGGAGGTGATGGAGGTGAAGTCGGAGGTGGTGTGGGCGGAGGTGGTATTCGCGGAAATCCTTGTCTTATTAAGTGAATAGCACTTTACGGAGAGACCTTCACTATCACTTCTTCGTCCCTTTGTGGAGGTGAAATCAAAGGGCTATACTCTAGACCCTTACTTCCTTCATTTCTGTAAATGTTTCCACTTTGCGTAGTCCCAAACATCAAGGTAGCTGCATAACCCATTTTTTGCACAACATTTTAATCCAAGTATTCAAAGATTTTACGTACTTACCTTGTGGACCTTTGAAAAAGCGTCGCTCCGCCTCGCTATAGCTGACTAAGGTGTCGAACATAAATTCAATCACAAATCCTCCTATGACGCTATCGAGCCAGTGATCGAAAGTGCGCGCAATCTTCTCCTTAGAGGCTTCCAACCTTCGCACTAACTCTGGCGTCCACACAATAGGATCGTCAATCCTCCACCTTCCTTGGGTGTCCACTAGCTTCACGATCCACTCATACAGCTCAACTGGAAAAGAGGCGAAAAGGATTTTGTGGATCTCCGTATACAGGTACCTGTCTAGCCACTGTTCTTTTGTTAGTCATACATTTCTGTTTTCTTGTGTCGCGAACTCGTGGATCCTCCTATCCAACCAGCCTTTGATTTCTTTCCTAGTTGGATTCCAGTGATACGACATCACACATCTCTTATGCAGATTCTGGTCCCAACAACAAAACCGTTTGTTGGCTTGAGGGGGCCTAACCTAGGTTCAGCATTAGTTAGCCAAACAAATCCCTACACTACTGGCCCTTTCGGCATCAGCCCACGGAGTGCGGACTAAAGTCTCACTCGAAGTAGTATGGGGGGATGCTGGAACCAAGTTTCCGCACCCTTGAGATGGTTGCGATGTCGATTTATTTCGGCTATGCCTACCTTCGTGCAGGTTGCTTAGCCCTATGTTCACCCTTCAGTACCTTCCTGAAAGGGTATAATTGGATTCCGCGCAGCCCTAACCTACGGCTCAAGGACTTTTGTGCTGCTAGGGCAGCGAACTGTGATATCTCCCAAACTAGGCTAATTGTTTTACTCATCTTATTAACCAATCTTAGTTAGCTTCGCATAAACAGATGTTCTTACTTGTGTTCACTTAACCAACACATTTACATACATTCATGCATCATATAAACATTATAAGTGAAATCGATACCCAACATAACAAGATGCATAAACAGGAAAGAAATATGCAGAAACTATAGAATACTCTCTTTCTTGATAATTTCAAACAATTATAGACTTGACCCGCCCTGCACACTCAGCTGCAGGGGTTCGTGCACTCAGCTGCGGACTTCTAGGCCTCTACGCACTCAGATGTAGAACCTCTACCTATGCTATGACCCAAACTTAGAATTCTACCTTAGAGCTATCTCTTATACATCATATCTTCATTCCTGCTATCAATCTACTTAGAGCTTAGCTCTATTTATACAATCCCATGGTTCGCGGACTACGGGTAGATCTTTTACAGCCGACATTACATTTCCAAAATAAGGGCGGATAACCTTATGAATCCTTAACACCTACACACTCCGTGACCACAAAATGTGGAGTCTTTACACTTGGATTACAAAATTTGACAAAAATATGGGCTTTTAGCCCCAAAACTACCCTTGGGGGATCCCGTACCCAACATTTGCAAATGCAAGTGTGACCAAATCCGAGATCGGAAACCTATTTGAAAATATTAAGACTGATCTTCTCAGTACCTTATCTGCCCAACCGAAAATAGCACAAGTGAAAAAGGCATAAGGTGAAGCTGATAAAGCTTTGGGTGTGTTTTTCCCGAAATGTAAAGAGAAACATTCCTTGAAGGCATGTAGAGTTAATATCATCAGCTTGTGCAATATCTGTGATCTAGATCATTCTTCAGGCTATTGTCCAAAGCTTCCCAGACTGAAAGAACTGCTCAAGGAATCAAGTGAAGAAGTTCAGTCCTCCTATTTTATCGGGTCTAAGAAGCCTTGGCAACCACAACCACCAGGTACATCTCAATATTTTTCTTTTAATCTGTGGAATAATGTATATAATGATCAATAATTTCCATGGCAGTATTCCACTTATCCTCCAGCTTAATTTCATTCACTATGGAACTAATGGCTCATTCTCCACCTTTTCAGTATCCTCCATCTCATTCGTATTCTTGGCCTCATAATTGAAAGGAAAACTCTTTAGGTACAACTCCTCTTGCACTACTAATACAACAATAATTGCAACTTCCACCTCTCTCGTCATCTGTTGCTACTCCTCCCATATGACCCCAATTACATGTACAGTCTAACCCTAACCCAAATAATAAGGCAACCTAGAATATAGAAGCCCCCATTTCTTTCTAGACTGACTACATCACTCCTATTGGATGCAACGAAATTTACCTTAGATCAAGGAAAGTAGTAAATCTAAAAACCTCCCTTGTTATCACTTAAGAGGAAAGTGAATCACCTAGGGATGATATTGTGGACCTTCATGAGGCTCTTACACCTATAACAGCCAACTCAAATAAAACTGAAACACCTGTAACAATCAATCCAGTTGTTATGGTAACTAAGGATCCCACGTATCCACAAAGATTAGTTGAAACTGGGATGATTCCATAACCCGAATCTGATTTTCTCAAGGAGTTAAAAAAAAATTCACATAAGGATTCCCTTATTGCAAGCCATTAAGGATGTCCCCATTTATGTGAATACAATAAGAGACCTATGTGTCAAGAAACCTAGAAGGAAGCCCAAGTACCATGTAACCATCTACGTGATGGGAAACATGTCAGAACTAATGATTGGTTAGCCTCTTTTGACTAAATATAATGATCCAGGGAATCCTACATTCACTATTTATATTGATGAGAATCCCATTCCAAATACATGAATTGATTTACAAGCAACAATCAATGTAATGACCAAGGAAATCTTCACCACTTTAAGATTACATGGGCTAAGACAAACACCTACATTGCTAGAACTAGCAGACAAGTCATGTGTTAAACCTGAAGGAATGGTAGAAGACATAGTGATCACAGTGTATTCTTGGAGGTATCCAGTAGACTTTCTTATTTTACAAACCAAATCGAACTTAGGGGGACATCCCATAATATTAGGAAGGACTTGGTTGGCCACTATAGATGCATTCATAGGTTGTAGGTTTGGCTATATAACAATTTCATATGGACAAGCCACAAAGAACCTTAGCCTTTACCCCCTGCAAAACCAAGTAAATATTTGGAAAATCCCTTATGGGACGAATTTGAACCTGAATCATATTATTCGCATCCACTCCTCACTCTTAGCAAAGCTCGATATTTTAATAACGAAACAGAGGATGGTATTATCAATGGTGTTATCAATAATTCCCTTGTTGTTACTTCTATCAATGATTCAGGGGTGCAAGATACTATGGAAGATCTAAGTTTAGAGAATATGAAAATTGCCCCTAATCTCAAAAGCAACCCCGTTGAAATAGAGCCAGGAAAAAGTTTAAATATTAATCCTAACTTGACTCCCGAACAGAACAAGATGTTGTTACAGCTGTTACAGAAACATAAAAATCCATTTTCATGGGATTACACAGACATGAAAGGAATTCACCCTAATCTATGCACCCAACACATCTACTTGAATGGATATTACACTCCAGTTAGGCAGCCACAATAGCATATGAACCCAGCACTTAAGGAAGTAGTGAAAGAAGAATTGCAAAAACTTCTAAATGCAAACTTCATTAATCCTGTATCTGAGAGAAAATGGGTTTCTCTACTTGTTATTTTTCCTAAAAATAAAGAGAAGTGGAGGATTTGTGTGGATTACAGAGAGCTTAATAAAGCCACTCAAAAGGACCAATTCCCTTTACCATTCATAGATCAACCCCTTGATACCTTATCTGGAAATAAATTATTTTCATTCCTGGACGGGTTTAGTGGCTATAATCAGATACAGATTGCTCAAGAGGATCAAGATAAAACCACCTTTACTTGCCCTTGGGGGACTTTTTCATACTGAGTTATCCCTTTTGGAATTGTAATGCATCAGCAACCTTCCAGAGGGTAGTATTGGGAATATTTTCATATTTTCTAAATGACTGTTTGGAAGTATTCATGGATGACTTTACGCCTTATGGTGACGATTTTGAACCAGCATTAGCCAATCTCAAAAAAGTATTAGAACGATGTCAGAAAACTAATATTTCTTTAAACACTGAAAAATGTCACATGATGATGAATGAAGGTATTGTGCTCGGGCATTATATCTCTGCAGAGAAAATAAAGGTAGACCCTACTAAGATAGAAATAGTTGTGAAAATTCCAGCTCCCAAAATAGAAAAAAGAGGTACGCAGTTTTTTGGGACATGAAGGGTATTATAGAAGATTTATATATAAAAAAATCAAAGATTGCATCCCCATTATTCTCTCTACTTACTAAAGATGTGGAATTTGTTTGGAAAGGGAAATGTGAACAAGCCTTTGCAGAGTTAAAGTAGTGTGTATCAAGAGCTCTTGTTTTGCGAGGACCAAACTAGGATCTGCCATTCCATATAGCAACTAATGCATCTGATACTGTTATAGAGTTGTGTTAGGTGAACTTGAAGATAAAAATCCATATGCCATCTACTACATCAGCAAGAACCTGACTAGGGTATAATTAAATAACATAGTTAAAGAAAAAGAGTTTATTGCAGTAGTACATGATATTGATAAATTTAGGCACTACATCATAGGTTATCAAATATTTGTGCACACTGACCACTATGCCATTTGTTTCTCAATTAATAAACTTGTCACTAATAGTAGGGTTACACATTGGTTGTTTTTGTTACAAGAGTTTGATATAACAATCTTAGATAAACCTGGAAAAGATAATGTAGTGCCTGATTTTATTTCTAGGTTAACTTTTGATGATGATGGCATGCCTGTCGAGGATTATTTTCCAGATGAATATATTTTTGCTATTTCAACTTAATCACCATGGTATACAGACATATCTAATTATCTTGTTGCAGGGATATTTCCACAACATCTTTCCTCAAGAGAAAGGAAGAGAATTATTCAACAAAGTGCAAGATATTCTTGGGTAGAGGGATACCTTTATTACATAGGTCTAGGTCAACAGATCAGGCATTGTGTGAGAGAGGATGATATTTTTTATATCCTCAAAGCCTGCCATTAGGAACCTTGTGGGGGGAACTTTGATGACAAAAGGACATGGTATAAATTTATTTGGAATAGATATTATTGGCCTACCATATTCTAGGATGCAAATAAATTTGTAAAGAGATGTGACAGTTGTCAGAGAATGGGTCAACCACTCCAGTCACATGAAATGTAGTTATAGCCTCAATTAGTTTTGGAACCATTTGAGAAGTCGGCTCTAGAATTTATAGGACCAATTAATCCTTCCTCTCAGCAGAAGTCCTACATTCTAGTTTGTACAGACTATGTCACAAAATGGGTTGAAGTGAAGGCATTAACTAGGGAAACTGAGCAGGTTGTTTCAGACTTTTTGTTTGAAGAAATTTTTGTTCACTTTGGAGTACCTCAGGAAATAGTGACAGACGGAGGAGTGCAGTTCACATCTCATTTGATCCAGAAGTTAGTTGAGAAATATAAGATATGTCACAAGATCACTTCACCATATCATCCACAGGAAAATGGTCAAGTAGAAAGCACTAATAAATTTATTGAGGGAATTCTCACCAAGATTGTAGCCAACCACCAGAGGAACTGTGTTGACAAACTTCCAGAAGCACTATGGGCATATAGAACTACATGGAGAAATACTACTGTATTTTCACCATATGAATTGGTATATGGTATAAACCACTATTTTCCATTGAGTTTGAAGTAAAAACACTCAGAACAACATTACAAGTGAACCTGGATTTGACTACAGCTCAGAAACATCGGTTAAATTAGTTAAATGAACTTGATGAGAAGAGATTGGTTGCCATTCAGCAAACAAATATCATCCAGCAATAGAGGTCTAACTGGCATGACAATTTTATCAAAAACAAGGTGTTTCAGAAAGGTGATTGGGCTCTATTGTATGATTCATGATTCAAATACATCAAAGGAAAGCTCTATACCATGTGGCTAGGTCCTTACGAGGTAGATACAGTCTTTGACAATGCGACAGTGAAATTAGTTACCATAGACAATGCCAAGGTGCCATTGTTTTCCAATGGGCATCATCTTCAGTTATATCACAAACCTACCTTGAAGGATTCATTTGTTAACATTATCACAGGATCTAATCTCCAAGTTATGGAAGTAGGGGAAAATTCTCATGTGCTATCAAATTTTTAAAAATTCAATAAGTGTAGCAACTGAAAACCAACTTTTGTTGGAACCATATATCTATATATATATATATATATATATATATATATATATATATATATATATGAAAAAAGAAAAAATAATAAAATAATAACATATGCCTATGAAAACCTCCTGTGGGGCGCAGGTAGATAATTGTATCAGCTGAAAACCACTTTGTGGCAGTTGGTACATATTTATTTTTTTAATAAGTTTTGTGACAGCATGTTGTTACACATATATATTATGTTGTTACAAGTCTAGTTTTATTCATTTTATTGTATCATTTTTAGCAATCCCTTCGAGAGCATAATACTCTCCAAGGCATATCTTATTGTAATAAAAGTTCTGTTGTAAATATTTAGCTACTACAAGGAAATCCATTTGTTGTTACATCTGTAACAGCCAATCTGGAGGAAGATGATTATAGTAGGGAACCGATTACAACTGTCTACCTCAATAATCCTTGTCACCAGTCATCGTCATCGGTATCAATGACATCATCCGTCAGTAAGTCATTAAAAAAGGAATATTGTTTTTTCTTTACTTAGCAGTTATGATGATTAATATGTCATTATATTTTGATGGTCGAGGACGGCCTTTGCATTTAGTCTGGGGGGGTGAATCATTTTGTGAATCGTAATATAATTTGATTTGAAGTGGAAAATATTGTAATCATTGCCACATTTTTATGAGAAATCACTTCATCAAGTATGAATTGTACCTGATCCAGATTCCCATACCTTTGGATTAATAATGAAATGATAACCCACATTGCATGATCTTATGAATTGACACCCCTTCCTACTTCCCTGATATCCACCCTAACGAGGCTTTGCATCCTCATTGCATAGATTTCTCAGGAATTGTGACAGTGAGCAGATGAAAGCGCAATAAGGATCAGCTGTAACAGTGCAGGATGGGTGGAGCAGCGACAAGACATGAGCCAAATTCCATATAGGCTTTATAGAATTTCCCAGAAGCTCGTCAAATCTTCAGAGAAGCAGGGTGGCTAAAATTTTTCAATCAACTAAGAGGGTTAGATGAAAGAGTTGCTCTAGAATTTGCCCGGAATTTGAGCAAAAACCAAACAGAGGTTAGAGGTTTACAGCTGGAGGTTACAAAGGAAGTATTCAACCGAGTGACAACGCATCAAACTAAAGGCAAGCAATGGTTCAATAAGAAAATCAATGACCCCTCCCTCAAGACTGAATTTTTGTAGGGAGAGGAGCAAGTGGTTAATAAGGGAAGGGGAATTGACCTCCTTTCCCTTCCATAGCCATGGAATGATGTTGCTTTTTTTATCATCAAATACATTACATGTGAGGGGTATTAAACGATAGTTTTTAATTGTCACTTTCTACTTCTGAATCATCTTCAGCATAGGCAATTGATAAATCTTCCTTACTTCCTATTGGAGAACTTGAAGCATATGGTGGTCTTGGTAAAGGTTGCCTCACATCCAGAAAGTTGTATCACTAATCATGGCCTTATAAATTTGATCATATTGGAGATCCTGGAGTAGCAAGGGTGAAGCTGGGAGGATTTCGTTAGCAAAAAGACAATAACTTCACATCGGAAACAAGTTGAAACCTCTACATATGCTCTGGGGAAAAATGATGTAGCCGAGGAGCGGGGGCAATCCTCTAGAGTCAGAATTGAGAAAAGAATGTTGGAAAGACCTGTCAGTGGCAGAACACCAAAGAGAAGGTTCAAGGTTGGCATTTGATCAAAACCCTCACCACCATCTGAAAATAAGTTTAGCAAGCATGAAGGAACAAAGGAAGTCGAGAATAAGAAAAAGGAATAGGCCAAGCAGCAAGATACTCCTTCTCTAGGTAAGAACGAAACCCAAGGTCTGCGTCTCAAAATTAAAGAATTAGAAGCAGAAAAAAAAAAAAAAAAAAAAAAAAAAAAAAATGAAGCATAAATTAGAGGATAGGGAAAGGGAAACAAGGGTTCTGAGTCTCGACACATTGGTAGAGGTTTTCGATAAACTGGGAGTAGAAACCACGCAGGGGCCTGTATGTGCAGCATGTGCTAAAGGGTTGGCAACATCAGGATAAAAAATTTGTGATAAAAACACCATCTCAAAGGAAACACAGACAGAACCATTGGGGGTTGTTACACAAGAACCTATTAATGATTCTCCTATTACACAAGATACAATAGTTGAAACGGAGCACCCTGTGGAATTTGACCTGGAAACTAAAACACAAGAACCTATCGACGGCACTGTTGTTACACAAGAACCAACAGTTGAGGAAGAAGTTTTTCAGGAAGAAAAATTGAGCATTAATCCATAAGAACATGATGATGAAGTTGTTGTTACACAAGAACCAGTGGTTAAGGCAGAACAACTCCAATTTTTAGATGTTGTTACACCTTCCATTGCATTAGACCCTTAGGAAAATTGGCACTTAGAAGAACTTTTATTGATTTATGAAATGAAGAATTGGAAACAGTTGGCACTCTCCCTAAAAAATGGAGTAATTTATTTAGACAAGCATTAGAAGATTATTCAAACTCTTAAGGATCAATGGGCTGAGGAGTTGTTGGTAGAAGAACTCATACAATGGGAGACAAAGGAAGCTGAGAAGAAGAAGGAGGAACAAAGTCATCAATTGTGACAAGAGATTAAGGAATTGACTGAAGATAAAAGAGAAATGTACGATTTAGCCCTGAACCTTTTCGATTGCAAGGTGCCATCTCCATCTTATCCAGTTTTCCTTTGTGAAAAGTTTTATATTTTCCAATTCAAATCTATTTGTGAGAATAGACCCTATAAGGGTATTTCTACTAGGACTCCTTTAAATGTATTCCATTCCTGTGGTTTTGATGAACAAAGTTTGTTGTGTGAAATCTTTTCACACAATATATTTGTTGAGCATGTCAGTCTACAAATGATTGTAAACTTTTTTGCTTATGTTGGAGACTTACAGTTGTGAGCCTTCATATCTTTTACGAGGAACCAAATTGATTCGCATCTTGCCAAGACATCATCTGATAAGAATGAAGAGACAGGAATGTTGAAAATGAGATCAGAGCCTAGTACGGTTATTATCCTAAGGTGGGAATTTAGAAGCTTTATTAGTACTCCTAACATGGTGGAACAATTAGCCCAGTACAGGAGAAGAGTCATCGGGTTTTCTCTTAATATTTTTTAACAACAGAAGAGCAAAGTGTTGGTGGGAAGCCTGAAACGTTTGGAAGCTAACAGCGAAACTTTACAGATGAGGGATCCCTTTGGATTTCGTAACTTTGTGATAGTTGTTACTCGAGTATGCACGAATTGTTAAATCAATGGGATATTTTTGGATAGGACTTAAGTTCAAATTCCCTTTGATTTGTATTTTGATTGAGAGCTACCAGCCTCACTACTACCTAAACAGATATGATGAAATATCTTGGACTACTCATCTTATGGTTGCTCAAGGATACAAGAAAGAGGATGAAGATATTGTTAGTATTTATGATCTCATAGAACTACATCAGCAACATGCCAGTGTTGTAATAAAGGACGACCTTGGACATTCAAAGGAATCTACATGAGAGCATGAAATGGCTTCAGTTGGGGGGAGATGTTGGGTACAGTATTTAATGATATTCAAGCACATTTTTCCCTATTTTTGGCCATTTCCCTTCACCGAATCCATCAATCCCTTGGCACAATGTCACTCTCCCTGGTCAAAAATCAATCTTTTTCTCTGACATATTAATTATGCCACTTTCTATTAAGTATCGAAAGAAACAATGTCATTTTGGAATGAATAACCAAGGCAATTGTGGAAGAGATCTTTTGGATGTTTTTATTTTAAGTGTTGCAGTAATTACTAAAGACTATGGGTAAACAGTTGTTGTTGTTACATGTTGTTACACCCTGAAGATTGTTGTTACACCCTGAAGATTGTTGTTACACCTTGAAGATTGTTGTTACACCCTAAAGGTTGTTGTGACATCACAAGTTGTTGTTACACCGTGATGTTGATGCTACACTGCAAACTGTTAACGATTGTGGCCGCTATTTTAGAGATAATTGTTGAAGACCATGAGATGTAACTCTGTGTGGAAGATTGAAAATATCTCAGCAGTTATAGCTATAAAAAGTGGTGTAAGCATAATAGGTCTTTAATTGAAAACTGATTGTAACAACTTCTATTTTTTTTCATTTCTATTAAATCGATAAGCATGAGAATCATGACATTCTCGTGACTGATTCATTCCCTAATTTTGGGGCTTTGTAATAATTTATAGAAAGGCTCAGTCCTATGAGAAGGGGATGGAAACATTGGGAACAGTACCAATATTTTGATCTTGTATCTTTCATCTATTTTAATACAACATGTACTTGGTCATGATTCTGCAATTCCTGTGTTGAATCTTTAAGTAGTTTCGTTCCATTCCTACACCCTGCTAGGGAGGAAGGGCCCTCCTCTTTAGCAGGGCTCACAGTACTAGTAGTATACTTATTTTCTTAGATGTTGATGTGAATTTCTTATTGTCGTTGCATATGTTGTGGAATAGACATACTTCTATTTTTCATATTTATTGTATGCCCTTTCATATTATTTTTGCACTCTAGTTAATAATACAAGGCACACCTATTTCTTTTCTAAAGCTTATGAAGTGTGAATTTCTTATTTTTTGAATGAGTTTCATTTATGTAGTGTGTTCTTTACTTCCTGCAAGTGTCAATTTCATTTTTGCAAGAATGTTTTAAGAATTTTGCAAGTGTATTCAATGACATTTCTTATATTTCCTAGTTGTTCATGTATCGACATAGACGGTGTAGAATCCTTTGAAATAAAAGACCTACCCTGGTTGACAATTAATGGTTGTGATTCAGTTGTTTTAAAGAGTGATAAAATAACACAAACAAGGGGAAAAATGCACCTTGGAAGAAATTGATGCTTACACCAAGTTATTCAAGGAGTTATGTGATGTTTTCACATCGTCTTATTCTAAAATGACTGAACTTGATCCAGCCATTATTGAACATCATATCGACACTTGGCTAGATGCCATACCCATACACCAAAAGTAAAGGCCTGTCCATACTTCCAAACGTGAAGCTACTAAATCTGAAATCAATAATCTCAAGCAAGATGGTTTCATATATACTATTGAAAACACCACATGGGTGTCCAATCATGTTCCCATTCTCAAGAAACAAGGCACCATATGTGTCTGCACTAACTTCCGCGATCTTAACAAAGCTTGTCCCAAAGACAACTTTCCCACACCCTTCATAGACCAGGTCACTGATGAGTGTTCGGGGCATGAGGTTCTATCCTTTATGGATGGATTCTCTAGATATAACCAGATACGTATCTGTTATGTTGATCATCTTAAGACTTCTTTCACTAGTTCATGGGGAAATTTCGCTTACAAGGTCATGCCTTTCAAAGTAAAGAATGTTGGGGCCACTTTTTAGCATGCCATCTCCTAATTTTTTCACGATTTGGCTCATATTATCCTTACATATCTCGACAATCTCACCACTCGTTCCAAACTTCGGTCGCAACACCTTCATGATTTTTGTACCGTGTTTTTACGATGTCGCAAGTATAACATTCACCTCAATCCCCTTACATGTTTCTTTTGTGTTCCTATCGGTCAAACTTTGGGCTTCATTATGTCCAAAGATAGTATCACTCTTGACACACTCAAATTTCAAGCCATTCTTGAACTTCCTCCTCCTCATACCCTTCACCGGTTACAAATACTCCAAGGCAAAGCTAACTTTTTTCATCTGTTTCTTCCTGATTATGCCACCACAGCTTATGGGTTCCTTAGACTCCTTGGATCTATTATTCCATTTTTTTGGGATGACCATGCTCAACAGTCTTTTGATACCCTAAAACGTGCTCTCACTACTGCTCCATTGATTAGAACACCTAAATTTGAGAGGGATTTCATCTTTTACATCTCTGCATCCACCTATTTGGTCGTTGGGATCCTCATACAAGAAGATTTTGAAAGAATTGAGCATGTCATATACTATGTCAGTAAGAAACTTAACGGTCCCTTTGTGTCCTATTCCATCAAAGAAAATATAGCATTTCTTGTTGTGTTCTCTGTTCAAAAGCTTCATCATTATATCCTTACGCATACCACCATAGTTGTGACCAATTCCAACCCCATATATTTGTTGTTGAGTCAAAAGATAATTAGCGGGAAGTACACCTATTGTATCATTATCCTTCAATAATTCGATATCGAATTTATCGCACCCAAGAGTAAGCAAGTTTTAGCCCTTGCTGAACTCATTTCTGAATTTCCCACCGGTGTGCTTGATCCACTGGTAAATGATGGTCTTTTAGATGAAAACTTATTCGCACTCACCTTAGATTATCCTTGTTATGGTGACATCCTTACCTATCTTCGAACCCATAAATTCGCCCCCCACCTCACTTGTGATAATCAACAATGTATTTGACATCAATCCCCTCACTACCTCCTAATCAGTGACTAAATTTATCATCGCAGTGTCGACACTGTCCTTTGTCATTGTCTCACCCATGCTGAAGGTTAGCAAATGATCAATGCCAGCCACAGTGGCACTTGTGTTGGTAACATCTCTAGAATAGCCACTACCCAGGAAATCATGTGCATCAGGTACTTTTGGCCTTCTCTCTTTAGAAATTGTATTTAGGTAGTCAAACACTATCCCAATTTCTAGTTATACGCCCCTAAGGCGTGAGCTCCACCTTCTCCCCTCCATCACATCGTCGCAGACGGTCCTTTCTATGAATGGGCTATTAACTTCATGGAGTGTCAACCCCCATCTGCAAATAACCATAAGTATATTATCATAGTCTTCGACTATTTTACCAAGTGGGTTAAATCTATGCCAACATTCAATAACACTGCAGCTACTCCAGCCCTCTTCTTCTTTAACCATTTTATCGCTCGATTTGGGGTTATGAAACAATTGGTTTCTGACCATAATCGACACTTTGAAGATGATATATGGCATGAGCTATCCTCTCTGTTGGGATTTGAGCATCAATATTCCTCGTCTTATTACCCCCAAGGCAATGGCCAAGTTGAAGTTGTCAACAATATCCTTAATACTATGCTTCATCGAACAATGAATAAACACAAGACCAACTAGATTTAATGCTCTTCCCTGCTTTGTGGGCCTATAGAACTTTTGTCAAGAACGCCACCGAGTTCACTCCTTTCCATCTTGTTTTTGGAGATGAGGAAGTTTTACCAATCGACTGCGAAATTCCTTCCCTTCACCTTCTCGTCGAACTCCTCCTGGACACCCAAACTTTATAACAATGACTTATAATTCTTGATCATGCCATTGAAGACCTTCATGTTGCATTGCAAACCATTGAAGTGGCCCAAAAGTGCACCAAAGCTCAGTATGACCGCAAAGTCCACCCTCGTACCTTCCATGAAGTCAAACTTGTTCTTATATATGACCAAGCTCATGATGTCCTGGGACATGGGAAGCTTGAACCATTATATCTGGGGCCTTATATCATCTGTAAGTGTTTGGGAAAGGGGGCATACCTTTTAGAGGGTCCAAAAAGAGAAATCCTTCCCAATCCTTGAAATGCACTCTACCTTAAGAAATTTTACCCATAACATTTCCCATTGAAATGCATGTATCTATTTTTGTATTCTTTCATTTAGGTATTTTTCATTCCCACATTCTTACACATTGTCTTATTGTGCCTTTTAGATGGATCAATCATCCACACCTTATATCGGTTATTCCGATTGTGCTATTCGCTTCACCAGGAATCTAGCCTCGGAAACTTGGGCCATTTTTACCCCCTTGCATTTGTTAGTCCACTCCAAAGGAATTTGAATCGGACCTACCACCAATAATTAGGTTGAATATGATGTTATGATAGGTTTATTAGTAGATTCCCTTGACCGTCGTATCCTTCACCTTCATGTTTGTCTTCATTCCGTGTTTCTTGTCATGCAATTGAATGGTATTTATCATGCGCATAATCCTGTCCAATTTAGAAAATATCTACGAGTTAATATTTTGGCGAGTTAATTTGAATCCATTTCATTCAATAATGTTCCCAGAGCCTAGAATCACTATGTATATACCATTGCTAATAACATTCTAAATTGACATTTATCACATGTAAAAAGACATCCATAGACAAATGGTGAACCACAATCACCACAAAAAGATACACAATCATAAATATATATCATAATACAGTGTTTTGAGTCCACTACTCTAAACACATCCAACATGTTCATTCACATGTTATCATAAAATAAAAATGGGGATGCACATGTCCCAATGCCTAATCACTATCATCTGGAGGCTCCTGATCCAACGGCTCCATTCCCCAGCCTATAGATCTCGTATTGCATGACCATCCATCGCAATGCGCCACATGATTCCTCGCCACTCTAAGGGAAGGCACATGCACTCATCTGTATACCAATCTTCTAGCTCATGCCACCCACGCTCTGTCACCCTGGTCAGCAATATGTCACATCTACGTCAAATATTGTCCATTAGAGCATCATCGTCTGGTCTTTGTTTTGATGTGGCCCCACCATGATCTACAGCGCCATGCACTGCATCTCATCCCGTGTATCCTACCATCCTAACTGGTGCTATATTTGCATACCACAAAGTTTAGAAATCAGTTCCACTTACATATATTTCTTAAACTATAAATGCATCAAAAGTATAGCAACTTTCACTTAACATCTAGACCCCATGCTCGTCCCACCGGAAGTGGTAAGTCAGGATCCCCCTGATAGTTCATGCCACTATATGGATATTCATCTATGTACAGTGGCATCTAATCCCCATGAGAAAAAAAATCATGTTGGAACACTCGTCTGACTCCCCATCCTCCACCTCGTCTCAGTAGCTACGCCCAGCAGAGCATCCTAGGCTCCTATGGGCCCCCATCACAAATTTGAACATGAGGTCGAATAGTGTGCATCTTCTCAAAGAAGAGTGAGCATAAAATTGTCTCAAATGAATAGTTATCATTAGTCCTCTGTCTACATAGTGTCAACTGTCATTTAAATGATGACAACATCATTTGGGCCCACATATAGTAGGTCCCTCCCATCACATTCCACTATCATCATCTGCCCTCCAGTGATATAGTGGAAAGCATGACTACCATAGATTTGAAGAACTGTTGTGGTTGTAGCTCGTGTCTCAAGCCTCTCCAAGCCATTAATTTGTATGGGCGTGCCCTTTTTATGACTCCCCAATACACAAAGGTGATCAAAAAACTCATTTATATGCTTCCCATGAGGCAGCACTGGATGTATCTCCCCTACCACCCCAAAGGGGGGAAATCCTATCATAAAATATATGTCTTGGATAGTGATAATGATCCTATGCCCTTGTACTACAAAGGCCTCCTAATTTGGGTCCTAGTAACTCACTATCCTCGACAGCAAGGGCTCACCCTCCCTCATCATGGGGTTCCCTAAGAACTTTAGCATGCCATATCATTCCAACACCCCTCTCACTGCTTGATTCCCTTGAATCTCATCATGGAGGGACTCCAAATCTTGGTCTCTCCATGATACCTTCAGCTCTACCATACTTACAAAATACCGTTATTTTTTGTTAGTCAAAGTCAAAGGAATGTATGTCAAGTACTTAGCTTCAGCTCCCAGTAGACCACCAGTCTTGCCAATCCTCTCAACCCAGAACGTAGTTTTTTCCCTCAAAATTGCATTGGACACACTTTTCGGCCCAGTTTCTACATTCCAGAATGTAGAATAGGCCCCAAAAGTGCATTATGACTATGAGGATGAATAGGGTTCCCCCACAGAGAACTGAAGCCCTAATTTCAAAATCTAATCCACCAAAAATGATGGGTAAGGTTAGGCCACCTACCTCCAACTTGCAGATACTAATTATGATGTTCGGTTTGTCCGCTACGATCTCCACAAGATTGAAGGCCTTCTCGTCCTCTACAAATTCTCCATAGCTCACTATGCAAATGAATTGGATTTGGGGACAAACATCCCTTTTATAGGAAAAACCCTAGTTTTGTTGCCACCCATTACGACCAAACCGTAGCTCCGTTTTTGATGAACCGTCAGCACCGTTGGAATTCTCTCATCGATTTCTATAATGGGTCTTTTTTTTTAGTAATTTGACATTTCATTGGGAAGTCATTTTTTCCATGAGGTCTCACTTTGCCACCTATTAAAACTGAATTTCTTCATTTGAGCCACCCATACTCTGGTACCACTTTACCTTTGCACTGGTTGACTCACATGTCAATTTTCGTCATGAGTAACCATCATTTACTCATGTTTTCATGGTCCCCTCCGGGCCTCCCCCACGTGGCAACATCATCGAGTCACCCTTGTCTCTAACATCATATATGAGTCACCCTTGTATTTATGGATTTTGCTTTGAGTCCCTTTGTGTCCCGTTACATTGTTTCATACGTCTTCATGTCGCATCCCTCCCATTTTACTCATATTTGGCCTCCATCTCTACTGCTCCATCTTTAACAAACCCTTGTTTCAGTCACTAACCATCCCCTCTGAAATCAAGTCAGCCGCTGCCAAGTCAACCATCCTTATTATGATCTGAAAAGGGAAGTCTTCATTCCACCACTCATCTTATTTCCTTTCATCATCATCCCTGGTGTCAATTCATCAGTCACTCTACTATGTCCCCTAGTGCCTTTGTTAAGGATTCTTTATTTCCTTATCTCTGGTGGGCCCTCTTTTTTCTACCTCAACATAATTATTCTGGTCTAGAGGGCAGTGTACCTTGGTTCCATCTTCCATCTTTGTTTGGTGCCTCGTATCAAGAAAAGAGAATCATCATTTCCCTTTGACTTGGTTGTTTCTCATGTGCTCGACACTAGCTCCTTATCACATGATTGACATTCATACACTTGACAGTTCGGTGATCTAGACGATTGTCCCAGTGATTCCTGGGTGTGTGTGAGATGTTCCAGACCTCATGAGGGAGTGGCCCTTCAGGTAGCCCCCCACATGCCCGGACGATCACAAATTTTTATACAACCTCATATGTAGTTCCACATATGTGATGGGTTCAGTTTCTGTCATTTGCAGTGCCCACAACACGCATGTCTCCTTCAGATGATCCATTCAGATCTTCAAAGCCCTTTCCTTTTCAGGAAGGCATCTTTTGTTTTGATTCCTCGTCACCATGTCAGCTTGAGGGGCATTATGTCTCATGTACTCAGATGTTATTTTATTCAGTCCTGGCCTATGTTTTCCCAAGTGCATTATGTATATGAGACCCATTGTATTATTTTATGGCTCATTGATGCCAGTGTATCATGTGTCATGTACTTTGTAGCTTAGTCCCACATTGTTGGGCTCATCATTATTATTTGTATACAGTTATCTTGGCAGGTATGGGTATGCCTCCACCGCCTCATTTGAGATCATGTACTCCCATACAAAATGAGACTAATATTAGTTTAGTAGGTCTCACCCCCTCCCTTTTTGTCTATCCTTGTATTGCTTTAGTTCTTTCTCTCTCTCTTTGACTCCCCTTTTGGTGCCTCGTGGAAGTGTAACCTACACTATATTTCGGTCATACAATTTTCTCCTAACACTCATACGTGTGGGGTAATCTGTTAGCACCAAAAAATGATCACCTAACCATTTTTAACTAGGTGGATCGAAATAAACCATGTAGGATTAATTTTCCCATAGTAAAATCACTTTCACTGTAGAAAATAATTTAGTAAACCACTTTTATTAAATTATTTCCTAATTCAAATCAAAAAACCCATGATAATAATTATATAAATCACTATTTATTTAATTTTCTCTAGGAATAATTATTAAACAACTATTTAAATAATTATTCCTTGTCACATTTGACTAAATCCCCTAGGAATAATTAAACAAATCATTATTTATTTAATATTAGTTATTTCTATTATTGGAATAATTGTTAAATCACTATTTAATAATTATTTCAATTTCACACCATTCTCAATTGTCGTGAAATAATTAATAAATCATTTTATTTTTTAATTATTTCTAAACAAAGATATTTAACCATTTTAAATGTATTTTCCCTCTCCAATAAATTTAATAAATATTCCAAGCGGTTAGATCTTGATTTGGTTAATATTATTTTATTATTCTCCATTTTCGAGATTAACTCAACACTTTGTTATAAATAGGAGGGTTTTCCATTCATTCTTCACCATGATCATAATCATTGTCACCATTATCATCTTTTTTCTTTTGAGTTCTCCACATTTTGTCTGGGTTTTTCACATACTGAGAGAGAAGATCATTTTTTGATGCATCAAGGACATCAAAGGACCCATCCCACGAAGGGGGCCTTATAGATCCTTTTGTAAATCTCCTTCACCATGTGTTTTTAATAAAGAATTTATTCAATTAAAGTATTTCCATTTGGATTATTGCATTGGCTATTTTTTACTGTTACTTTCTATTATGGATTACGTATACTTTTATTACAGTTTTTTTTATTTTTATTGCAAATCTAGATCATAAGAAGCCATCAACTTGTTGTTAGCATCACTTATCACCTAGTGACTTAAGTGAAGTGTTTCTGGTACACCTTCCAAGAAATTTCACACTAACAGAGGAGGCTTGAAAGGCAACATAATTTTCTTTTGCAAGGGGTCATTGTTGCTTTGGAGTGTGCTTTTCATCCTAGGCTAGCGCAGTTTGACCCAACATTGGGTTATTGACCAGCTGAAGTGTTATTTTTATTGAGGGAGGCCATAGGGAGGAAACAACTTTTCCTAGGAGGGTTTTCACTTCACTAGGATGATAGGAAGGTCTTTTCGTTGCATGTTTTCCTCTGAAAAAGGGTGGAAGAGGTCCATGTTGTTAGTTATGAGTGCTTTATGTGTCATTCAAGGAAGAGGTGACCAAAAATTAGTGTAGTGAATTAGTATAAGTAAGAAGTATTAGGTGACTTCCCTTGGGAGGATCATAATGTGCAACAGTTTGGAGGTGATCCTAAGGAGGACTTAGTGAAAAATTCTTGGTAAGTAATTCTATATTAATGAGGCTCGTGGATAGGTTAAGTTCCTGACTTGATAAGAGTTCTTATGCCTCCAAAACTTGCACTGGGATAAAGGACCAAGAAGGGCTCCAAAATGCCTAAGTGTGAGACCAACATAGTAAAAGAGAGAAATTCATCCGAAAAAAAAAAAAAAATCAAACATGAATCACACACATGAAACCATGAATATAAGATGGAATGTTGCACATGACTCATGGATAACAATCACACCTCGAAATTACAGCAAAGTGACACTTATTTCTAAGTGTGATAGTTGAGATTACACATTATGACACCAAACACAAGTTGCAACAAACATGACGACTATGACCAAATGGTGCACTAAGCTATAAGAATGTGTCCAATGTATAATCTAATGATATTTAATAGAATCTGGTGTATAAAAGTGCATTATAACTAACCTTGAAAATACGCAAGTGTGTGACACACACAGGAGTAAAAACAAAAAAAGTGGCACTTATGACAGGAGGAAAACATGAAGAGGACCCTTGCAAAACGAAAATGACCTTGTAAGTGACACATTATATAATGAAGATAATAAGAAAATGCCACTTATTAAAGTGGTCATCAAAAAAATCAATAGCCACAAACATAAAATAAACCGTTGTGAAAGTGACAGTGCGTAAAAGCGATAGTTGGGAAATCTCACAAGAATAGAAATACAAACACAACAAAAGTGATGGGGACTGTCAATAAAAGTGCGCACTCACTATCAACATGATTTCAACATTGCATAGGCATTTTCTTGATGGATGGCATTATGTCTATCAAATATTGCATAAAGGAAGTGTTCTTATGAACTCATTAAAGACTAAGCATGTGTGTGCAAGTGACTTTACAGTTTAAAACTAGGAAGAAGACTTAAACGCTTTACAAAACATCAAACGACCATGGAGTAACCATAGGAAAATAAACCGTAAGATCCTCAGTAGGCTCTACAATTCAAGTTTGGGCAAAATTTTGGAGGTTTTTGATCACAGCATCAACAGGGACCAACATTGAATTTTTTTAGTTTGTGCTTGTATGCACTAAAATTTGACATGGTTATAGTAGATGCATGTGTTGAAGGTATGGGTGGTTTTACAACTCAAATATGGCTCACACAAAAAATTTTATAATCAAACAACAAAATCATAACATAAATGTCTAGGAGATGAAATTATTTTTTTTGTATATTCCTTTTCGTGGTATGTATTTATTATCGAGGGTTAGCTCAATTGGTCAAGTACCCCTCATAAAAGTACCCTAATTTTCTATTGAGAGGTCACGGGTTGAATTCTCTCGATGGTCTCAAGGTCAAGTAAATGTTCAATTCACTTATCATTTATCAATCAATTTAAATTATTATTTAATCCATTGACCCCACACAAAGCAGGTTGTGAATGGGGCCAACGTTGTAAGGAACATGGGCATGTTACCCCTATCAATGTACCCTATTAGTACTCCTACCAAAGAGTTGGAACACTTGACTAGGAGATTAATTATTTCCACCAAGGTGATAAAAGATAAAATTCATAACTTCAAAGAATCATAATTCATTGTCTAATTCAATTCATGGTCACTAATTTCATGTCAAATACATTGAGTGTTAACATTTAATATGAAACAATGGAATCATGTGTGTTAAGGTAATCATGATATGAGAGTCATATGTAGGAAATTATCTAGTGATGAGCACCAGTATTGCAGCAAGGATGTTGCAACTCCTGAGGCTACCGACTTTACTTCATCAACCCAGGGTTCATACAAACTTGGAGGTGACAATGTTATATACACAAATACAGGTAATTGGTCTACTCTTTGTCGCTACTGAGCTGGGGCGAGAGACCACTAGGATTTCTCAAACCGACCTTCTATTTACTAGAAGAAGTATGGTTACCAATTTGGAGAAGGGAGATCTATCCTAATTGGAAGAAAATAAATGTTGTCTATTGCATGAAGGAAAGGATGAAATAATTTCTTGCAAAACAAGATGAAATCCTCTATCTACTTGCTAGCATACTTTGCTTGAAAAATGCAAATGCTAATCTTGCTTGGTTCTTTGGCAGGGGATACAAGTGTGAAGGAAAAGGATTATAATGGTTCATATGACTTGGAAGTCAAGTAGGGACCTAATCTAGGCTTTTAGTGATGATTTTTCTCAATTCGAGCTCAAAACAGGCCACTACAAGTTTTCCTACAGGATGTCTACAGGAAGTACTAGTTCACCTATAGGATCCCCTGTTTTACTATAGGAACTGGATGAAAGATTAGGGACTGTTATATAAGGTGGTGTGGAGCTTGGAAAAGGGGAATAAAGATGGAATAAGGCATAAGAGTGATAGGCACTTACTTAGGATTCAAGCCAAAGCTTTGAGATGGTTGGATTTTCTCAACAGAGATGGCAAGTGTTCCTCATAAGAAAAGAATTTGAATTGAGACCTTAGTGAATTTAGGAAATCATGTGTGGATATGGCTGGGTTGAGGCTAATGAGATGAGGTCTCCCTACAATTTAGAAACTCCTACAATCAACAAACATCATTCTTGGCATTCATATATAAACTCATCAAAAACAAGAAAGGTGTATTCGAGTAAGAGAAAACAGAGTTATCACCATTTGCTTGCTAAGCTCATGCATGGAAAGGCTTGGAACCAATATGAAAGTGATATGAAATCAGTACAAAACTTATGAAATCAGAAAATACCAATTGCAACTTATCTATGAAACTGCAAGATAATGACCTAATTAGCAAGAAAACCCTAAATTACACAAAAAACAAGAATTTTGTCTTTTTGGGTTGCATGAGAAGTATTCCTCAAACCATGATCCCTGAAAGGGAGAAATGAGGTGAAAACCACTTGTTGTCATCATTTTTGGAATATATTCTTATCACTACAATGCCATTGTTAGAACTATCCACAAATGGAAGCAAACTAATCAAATCTACCAATGCTTTGCAAATTAACAACACCAAAATCAGTTTAACTCTAACTATGAAGCTAACCTAAGCATACATATACAACAAGAGGAATCTTTGTTGCTAGGGTTGGGCCCTAACCCAAGATCTTCAACCCTCTGAGTCAACTCAGTGCTGGATCAAGTGAATGCTTCTCATTTTCATTAAAGAAATCAGAAATACATGAGTGCTCGGTTACAATGCTTCAACTCGAAAATTGCTTAGCTATCTTAAACAAAAAATCTGAATCCTAATGGGGCCCTAGGCCTCTTGATTTATACAACTGGAGTTACCAACAACTTCCTTAAATTTAGGGAGGTTTGGCTCCAATATCGAGATCAACTGGTCTTCAATTGTCACTGGCTGGGCTGCCAATGAACTTCATGACTCGGTTGCTTGCAACTCCGAGCTGATGAGATTTGATTGAGGAATCTTTGAGTGAGTGAGGAGTTAAGGAGGGATATCATGTCTCCTAGAATCCCTCTTGCTTGTCTCCATTCTAGTTCCTGCACTTTAATTAGCCAAAATTTGTTTTAAAACCTGCAATCAATGCACATTAGACCACTAGACATGACATCTCATCTTTACTCTCCTCATTAAGCAAAACATAATTAAAACATGTAAAGAATGATGAGAAAAGTTGATTTTAGTAAGCTGGAGGTGCATTAAGGTCCATATAATTTACCCATTGATGAGCCTCATCATCACCCCCCTATTGAAAATGTTGCTCATCCTCTGAGCAACTCAATCTATGTCCATGTCTTTCATTTCTTTGGTGGCCTCCCTGACATTCCAGGCTTCTATTGTAGTCTCCTCCTCTTGTGGATAAAACCCTACATTCCTCTCTATTTCTTCCCAATGCTTTATTTATTCTTCTTCCTTTCTCTCCTCTAACATACCTAAAAGAAATGGTGGCTTGAGTTTTAATCCAATCTAGTTTACCTTGAGTCTCTGTAATGTTTGCTTGTACATTGGGACTCTCTCTAGTGCATCCCTCACTCTATCAGCAGAATGATATTATTTTATCTTTAGGTTGTAGGGTAAGGTGTTCCGTGCCCTTTGGCAAGCTTGCTGGTTGTCATCTCCTAGCAATCTTAGCATGTCTTCGAAATGAGTGACTGCATATTCTTGTACAGCAAGGTATCTTGGTGCAAGCTTGGGATCATTTGCAATGAGGTTGCGAGTGTTGATGACAACCATTGGGTTAGATTTTTCTTCTCTAATCATAAGGGGTTATGCTTCTTCTCTTTCCAATACCTTTTTCATTTCTATAGCTTTGGCCTCCTCGTGACTCATCCAAAATTCCAAGGCCATTAGTTGTAAGTCCCCTAGATTTGGATTTGGGTCACATACATTTAAATATGTCAAAGCTAAATTGTGTAGGTATAACTCAAAAATCTTTGCTCTATCCTCCACGGTACTTTGATTGCAGAGGTCAAGGAATTGCATGTAGTCTTGGAAAGGTATAGTTCCTCTTTGTGCTAGGGTTTTTATCTGAAACTACAGCCATAGTTCCTTGAGTTATAAGGCATATGAATTAAAGTATCTTGCATTGAAGTGCCTCCATGGATCAACTTGCCATAGTTTCCAATTGGCCTTCCTTTTCTTGTAGCTTCTTTTTTAGTCAGGTCTTCTCAGCCTCTAACTAAGATTTCATTATTGTTTCCCTGTCTCATATGCTACTTATTTCTCTTCCCTCTTGCAACTTCTCTTCCATATGGCCTACATCCTGTACCCCTTTTGATTTAGCATTTTGCATCCACTTATGTGTCCTTGCCCTCTCTTTTTCAAGTTCAAAGAATAGAGGAATGGAAAATTTTTGTGGTATCCCCCTACCTCCTTCAATGAATCTGTAGTAGGATATGAGGTTTGGTTGTCGGATAGGTTCCTTCAGTTCCTCAGCCTCTTCCTCTATTTTTTCTTGAGTAATTCCTTCCTCTTTTCCTTCCCTTTTCCCTTGCAGCCTTTCCTGATCTCTTTTTTGTGTTTCTTGTAGGTTTGACAGGGTTTCCTGTAGGATTGTTTCTGCTTCCTGTAGGTCTGACTATGTCTCCTGTAGGAGACCTTTTCCTTTTGTTGAGGCTGACCTGGTGACAGGCCTCCTAACATAGGTGATTGGAGACTTGGGAGAGGCTTGTTTTGATGTTCCTTCTCTTTCCTTCTTCCTTAGAGGGGTTGCTTTCTCTTGTTGTTTTGGTGAGTCCTCTATGAAAATTGGAGTTTTGGTAGGGGTTTGAGGTCTCCCTTGTCTAATCATGGTTCTCTCTCTTGTCCTAGAGTAAAGTGGAGTTTGTATTTGTCTCTTCCCCTTTGATTTGATAGGTGTACTTAGCGCAGTTAGAGCAGTTTTTGGCTCTTTTTCTGTAGGCTTTGGAGACACTCTTGGTGATTCTTCTTCTTCCTTGCTCTGTGTTTCAGAATTGTGTTCATCCTTCTGTACTTCATCCTCTTTTTCATCTTCTTCTCCATCCTCTTTGTCTTCTTCTTTTCCATTCTCTGATTCTTCCTCTTTGTCATCTTCTATTTCTTCTTCCTTGTCATCCTCTGTTTCTTCTTCTCCCTCACTAGCAGTAGGGCTTCTTTCATACTCAATGGCTTGAATTGCTCCTTCTTCCTGCATGTCTGCAAATTTTGACCATGCAATAGGGATTCTTAAATTGTGTAGAGCATATTCAAGGATGAGTTTGATCAACCCATGATGGGCTAGCTGCTAATGTTTTCCTTCTTGTACCTCAATGCTCACGTTTATCATGGATTGCAATAGAAAATAGGGTATACTAAGTTTGTTATGAGGAGGTGTCTCTTCTCCAAATTTGAGCTCATGGAGGAGTCTAAAGTGGTATCCATACACTACACTGTATCTACCTTCATAGGAAATATACTTGATGATGTGGTAACTCACCTCATTCCAAGGATATGGAATGCTTTCCCTTATAACCCCATTTTTGTCTTCAATTGGTTCTTCTCCTTCCAAGAAAAACTTTTCTTTGCAAGAGTGTTGTTAGTCTTTTCCTCTTTTCTCCATTGCAACCCTAGGGGGAGAGTAGTTATTTTGTTAATAATCTCAGGGGTAATTTCTACTAACAAACCCTTCACTACAGCGGTGGCACTGGCTCTAATGAGAGGTATGAGTGACATTTCAAACTCTCTATCCACATCATCATTGTATCCCCTTAGTAGCTCAAAGAACCCCATCCAATGATGCCTTGGAAATATTTCTACCACAATAGGATGCTAGTGTATTCTGGTTGTGTTAGTGGGCTCTCTTTTGTTGAAACCTCCTATCATATTTTTTGGCAATCTTTGTTTGAGTGAGGTTTGTGTGGTTATAGGTTAAAACTCTGGTAGGTGATAAGGTTTCAGACTTTATCCTTCACTAACCTTCACATGATTCTCCCTACCTTTATGCATATGGAAAATATTCAGAAGAAAGGAGGATTTATTTGTTTTAGATGAAAACATAGAAGGTATGGCACCTACCTTCGTTTCCTACACTATGGTGATGAGAACTCTTGAATCGATGCTCCTCAGAGTCCTCTTGCAACTCTGTCTAGTAATTTTCTTTGTATCCTGTAGTCTTGTTGTAGTTTCCTGTAGGTGCTGACTGTTTCATGTAGGTTGCCACTGTAGGGATGCTAAGAGTAAATTTTCTTTCAATGACTCCTCGAAATTGCCTCAACCTTCAACTTTTTGAAATACTAATAATTTTCATGGGAGCCAGTGATTATTTCTATTTGTGGATGATTTCGTTGGGTGATGTGTTGGTTGGCCGAGTACAAATACCTACTTTCGGATCATTGGTCCCACTACCAGTTTATCACATCGCCTTTCCTCGTAGCCATATCCCACTTTCATTCTTCATAAATTAACCACGTTTTGGTTCATTCCCCTTCTTTTGATGTGACCTTGCCACGTGTGGAGTTGACTGACCCTTTTTCTTCTCGTTATCTTACCGCCACCTTCGCTTATAAAATCAACTTCCTGCCTCATTCCTGTAGTTTAATCATATTCGTACCTATGAGGGAGTATCAGTGAGATGACATACCCATTGGTCCTTTGCTTCACTGATGCATGCTAGAGAATTGTGCTAATTCATTGTTCTTTGACCTTGCTACATATTCTTCACTGTGTTTTTTATTCTTATTTTGTTGATGAGCTACTCCCTTGATGATGTATAGGTGCCAGCTTTTGTTGATGTTGAGCTATGGAGGAGCTTCCTCGTTGCTATTTTCCTTGTGTTGAAGGTGGATTGGAGTTTTTGTGGTCTTTTTTATTGAATAGGCTGCTACAGGAATTCCTACAAGATGTCTACAGGATGTCCTGTAGCTACCTTCTTCTTAAAACTTTTGCATCTCTTCTTTGCTTCTGAGGTTGAATGGGAATTGGAATGAGTGGAGGATGTGGTAATGAGTGGAAGATGAGGTATGTTGTTGTGGCATGTATCTTTTTGATGTTTTCTTTCTTTCTTTCTTTTTTATTTTTTGACTTGATTTCTTTGATGGATGCAATGGTGACATGGTCATGGAGGGTGTTGGCTGGGGTATGGTGAGGTCAATGGCTTGTTTTATAATCCAAAATAGGTTTGTGTCCCCATTTTTCCACTAGACTGCCTTCCCTAAATTTTTTAAAGGCCTCCTGTAAATCCTACAGGAAACTCTTGTATTATTACAGGGAATCTTGTAGAAAACATCGAGTTGCTTGAAATTGGAATCTGGAGTGGAGTATGGATGGAAGAAAATTGGGATTATGGAGGAGATGAGATGGATGAAGGAAAACATGGCTTGTGGTAGGGCATGTTGTCCTCTATAGCTTGTGCACACCATCCTCTTACAAACCTGCAAAAACAGAATTGTTATTCTTTTGTATGTTTTTCTTTTTTTCATTTTTTCTTTCTCTTCTTCTTTTTTTTCTCTTTTTTATTTTTTCTTTTTTGAAAAGACAAATAAGTTGCCTCGAAGGAGGTTTTCATCCTTATTTCTCGCCCTAGGCACCTCAAAATATGTTTTCACCCAGAGATCTTTTTTTTCTCTCTCTCTTTTTTTTTTTAATACTCTTGGGCTGCCTCAAGAGGTTTTCAACCCAAAAGTTGGACTCAAGTGCCTCATGGAGGTTTTCACCTAAGTCCCTTTATTTTTTATTTTTTATATAACTTTGTGAGGTGGAAGCTAAGAATTCTCCAATCACCATCACTACCTTGCTAATGCTACTGATGAATTCCTGCTTTGATAAGGGCTTCTTGTAGACCTTTAACATGTACCCATTGACAAGAAAAGGGATACCTTCTGCATCGATGGTTCTTACTTGAACAATGCCATTTTCATGTAACTTTTCTATCACATATGTTCCCAACCATATATTCATTAACTTGCCTTTGAAATTTTTGTACTGAGAGTCATACAGCAAGGCCCGATTGCCTTCTTGAAATAGTTTGTCCTTTGTATTTCTGTCATGCCATATTTTCCTTTGTACTTGAGTCACTTATGTGTGCAGGAGGGCATGCATCCTAAATTCATCTAACCCATTCAGCTGGAGAAATATTTCCTGTTGTGCCCTTATGATTTCTAGATCCAGTTTTGTTGTTATCCTTAAGGTGTTGTACTCAAATTCAATGGACAGCAGGGCTTTCTTCCCATAGGCCACATCATAAGGAGTGAAGTAGTGGTACTCTTCCAGGTAGTATTGTAGGCCCAAGTGGCCTCCACCAGTCTATCTACCCAATCCTTTCTGCTACTGCTAATCACCTTGGTCATAATGCCTTCCAATGCTCGGTTGGTTACTTCCACTTGCCCATTAGCCTATGGGTGGTAAGGGGTATATTTTCTATGCTTGATCTTGTGCTGCCTTAACATATTTTCAATCATGTGAGATGTAAATTGACTACCTTGATCAGTGAACAACTCTCTAGGGTATCCAAACTTATAAAATACATTTTCCCTCAATAATTCAGCCACCTTTTCTTCTATTGCTACCTTGATAGCTTTGGCTTCTGCCCACTTTGTTAAATAGTCGGTGCACAAAATGATATACCTCTTCTGTCTGGATGGAGGGTCAATGTGTCGATGAAATCCATGCCCCACTTGTCAAATGGCTCGAAAGTCACTTGAGGTTGTAGGGGCATCTCATCCCTGGGGGTAGGCTTCCCCATCCTTTGGCACCAATCGCATTGGTTGGTATACCTTTTTACATCTTGGTGAAGAGTGGGCTAGTAATATCCAGCATGTAGTACCTTGAATGTTATTCTTTTGGCTGCAAAGTGACCTCCATAAGGCCCATCACGACAGGCCAAAAGGATGTCAAAGACTTCCTCCTCCCTAACACATCTTCTCATAATTTGATCAGGACCGAGCTTGAAGAGATTGCCCCCAATCCAAGTGAATGGGAAATTTTTTCTTATGATTCTGCTCTTCACATTGGAGGAAAAAATTGGAGGGAACTGTGCAGATGCCAAGTAGTTTGCTATGTTAGCAAACCATGGAGAGAGAATTGAAATGGAAAATAAATGTTCATCTGGTAGTTGATCGTCAACCATTCCTTCCTCCCCTACAAGCAAAGTCAATCTGGATAAAAATATGCAACTACATTCTCCTTGCCATGCTTATCAATAATGGTTAACTCAAATTGCTGCAATAAAAGTAACCATATAATAATCCGGGAATTTAAAAAATCTAAGAGATTGGGCTCAATTGCATTATAAATAACCTCAGCAAAAGAAATTTGAGTTGAAAAGGGAGCTTGAAAATGTACATATGATCATAGAGGAAGGATAAGTAACAAAACAGAATCATCTGAAAGAAAAAGAAATACATTGGGAAATCTATATGAACAACAAAAAAGAGGAAGAGACTTGGAGGATAAAGTCCAGAAACTTGTGGATTTAGGTTGGTGATAAGAATATTTCATAATACCACTAAAATGAGAATGATATAAAAAACATATAGATACAATTAAAGGATAAGGGGGTGTTGAAATAAAGGTAGATGAAGAAATAAAAATGGAATCATATCATCGCTTCAAAAAAATTCTCTCGGTAGATCTCGAGAATCCAAACTATGAAGAATTCATAAGAGACATCCCTAAATTAATTTTAGAATAGAAAATTTTGGCTATCACAAAAGAAGTGGAAGAATATGAACTTCAATTATCCATTTGGAATATTCAACTAGATAAAGCCCCAGGCCCTGATGGTTTCTCCATTTCGTTCTAATGTGCCTTTTGGTTACTCATTAAAAAGGACCTTCTAAAGGTGATATGATGGGTCTTTAAAAACAAAATAGGTGGCAATACTAACTCCACTTATTTGTCCCTTATCCCTAAGTGATCTAAACCCTCCTCTTTCATTTCTTTAGACACATATCCTTATGCAAATCCTCCTACAAAACTATCTCCAAAGTTCTACCAAATTGGCTCAAGCCTCTCCTTCCCAACTTGATTTCTGAAAATCAAGGAGGCTTTGTCTCGAATAGGAAAATTGTTGATAATATAATGCTTGTCCAAGAAGTTATACATTTCAACCTGTCTAGAAACGAAAAGGCTTCATCTTGAATCTTGTCATGGCTAATTCCTTTGATCAAGTTAATATTTCCTTTTTAACTATTGTTCTCCATAAGTTTGGCTTCGCCTCAAATTTCATAGATCTCATAAAAGCCTGCATTATTGGCCCCTTGATTTCCCCTCTTATGAAATGGCAGACCTGGAGGATTTTTTAAAATTTTAAGAGGCTTAAGACAAGGTTTCCCTCTCTCTCCATTCCTCTATATTATTGTGGTAGAATATATTAGCGGAAACTTAGATCACAATACACATAATGGCACCATCACCGGTCTCTATTTCAGCAGAGTATTCAAGAGCATAAACCATTCACAATTTGTTGATGACACCTTATTCTTAGGGGGAGCCTCGTGTATTGTTGCTAAAAGATTCAAAAACATTTTGGAAATATTCTTGGAGGTATTTGGATGCCTCCTAAATAATTTAAAAATTAGTATTTATGGATGGAATACCCCTGCAAGAAATCTTCAACGTATTTCTCAAATACTAGGAATCCCTTTCAAACCAAACTTGGGCCACTTCAAACACTTAGGACTCCTAGTTTCAAAAGATATTTTGAGGTATGAGATTTGTATTTCTTCCATAGACAAAATGAAGAAGAAAAATCAAATTTGGGGCATGCTCTGGCCCAACCTAGCTGGAAGAGCTAATTTGATCAAATATGTCTTATCAACTCTGCCTCTTTATCAATTTTCTATCATACAAGCACCTGTTGGAATGAAAAAGCAAATAGAGATCATTATCATAAAAAATTTATGGCAAGGGAGGAAATAAGAGACCAAGAAATTCAATATGGTAAATTGGAAACAAGTAACTCCTCTGCATGAGAATAGTGGCATTTCCATTTGACTTCTTGGTATAATGAAATTTTTCTTTCAAAGCAAAGAGCATATGGAGATTCATAACATGGGAGCCCTCCTAGTGGAAACAATTTTTGGAGGAAAAGTACTTAAAATCCACTCACCATCATTTTCTAACAGCAAAAATTCCCATCAGACCATGTTCACAAATTTGGAAGCTTCTCAGAAAATCTTTGCCTCTTGTAAAAGAAAACACATCCAGAATTCTGGGTGGTGGTCAGGACATTAACTTATGGAGAGATAGTATCCTGGGAAATTCACCTCTCTCTGACCTTCAAGGCATTCAACCACTCAATACTTGGATGAAAAATAAAGGAATATATTCTCTTGATCAAATCTCAAATTGGAACCAACAAGATAACTCTTGGGAAGGTTGGTCCCCCCCAGCCTTCCCTCCTGATCTCAGCAATCAATGGAAATTTCTCCTTTCACACCTCAAGGGAGCAACTACAATAAACCTTGGTCAGCAAGACAAATTCAAATGGAACCCATCAGGAGGGGATTTTTCTGTAAAATTAGGTTATGTGAAGCTTCAAGAAGAATATGGACATCTGGATTGGCCTCTTTGGAAATCAGTTTGGAAAACAAAGAGCCTTCCAAAAATCAAAATTTTTATTTGGACTATGCTAAAAGGAAAGATCCTAACTATAGAAAATCTAAAGAAAAAAGGCATTCATGGTCCTTCAAGATGTCACTTGTGTCAAAAAGAGGAAGAAACAATTCAACATCTCTTCTTAAGCTGTAAATTTTCTGAAGAATGTTGGCTCTCGTTGGTCTACCTGATTGAGGCCAATGTCAATTTTAATCTCACAATCTCATAATTCTATGCTAATTGGAAAGAAAGTTATACATATTATTTAAAAAACAATAATTTGATAAAGAGGTTTTGGAGAAGTCTTCCTTCTTTTCTATGCTGGAAAATATGGCTCGCCAAAAATAAACAAATATTTCAAAACATAAAACCGGAAGTTAGGAAACTTTTATCCAAAACTTGGGGTTTGGCTTTTGAATTTATTTTCACAAAAGGAGGAAAGAAATTGGACAAGAGTATCCTTCAACATGAAGATAAAATATGGATCAACTTTGTTTTAGACAGACCTCAAATCATGGGAAACCCTCTCAAAACCATTCTTTGCAAGCCCAAAGATTGGAAAATTCATCTGAAAGAAAGGGATTTTCTGATCTGGTTAAATTCCCTAAAAAGACCATGTATTTTTTTTATGGAGATTCAAAATCCAACCCAGGTAGAGCAGGTGCTGGAGATTACATCATCGATCATGATAATGAAAACTCAATCTCCTTCGAGTGGGGGCTTGGTATAGAAACAAACAACAAAGTGGAAGTGTATGGGTTTCTATTGGGATCCCAAATCCTAAGCAGAAAAAATTATATGAACCCAGTCATCATTAGGGATTCCTCAATCCTAATTCAACAAATGGTTAAGAATACAAATCCAAAAAATGTTAATCTCGATCAAATTACAACTAGAATCCAACATCAGCTAAAAAAATTAGGAAATGTTTCCTTCTTTCATGTTCTAAGAGAGAACAATAAGTTGGTTGATAAGCATGCAAATAATGCTTGCGTCCGACCCCAGGGAGAAGTAAAAATCAATAATGAGATTCTCTCCAAATTCATCCCCTAATTCCTCCCACTCCTCCCCTCTCTCGCTTGTTTATCACGTGATCATAAAATATCACTCTCAGCTCTCGTACCTCCACTTTCTGGTCAGCATCCTTATCCCTTTGAACTCCTCACTTGTCATAGCTCTCATCTCAATGCAAATATGCATCCATCCTCGATCTAGTTCCTCTACCATTTGTGCTTCTCAATACCATTGTAATCATGCCTCCTTAGACCCTCTAGCCTCCCATTTGACTCTCCCTTCCTATCCATTCTTGTCTTCACCTTCATTTCCCTGCACTGCCCTCATTCTCTCTTCTTCTTGATCCTGAAATTCCTTTCTTCTTCCCTTGCAGTGCTAGATCCTCCCTTCTTTTTGCTCCTCAACTCCCTCTGCTCCCATGTTTTCTTCGGAATGGATCCCAGTGATTTATTTCCTAAGTCTCAATCATTCCCACACTGCAAGTATCATAAGGTCATTCTGGATCACATTCGATCCATGCACAATCAATGGTGGGATAAATGTAAAATATATTCTGTGTACCTATATCATTAGTGCAATGAGAATAGAAAACAATTCAAGCAACTCAACAACAAATTCACTCATCTGAAAAACACAATCAGTTCTTTGCAAGAGATGGTCGCCAAAAAACCAGGAGAATGCT
Organism: Pinus tabuliformis; assembly: GCA_031772625.1. Taxonomy (NCBI): domain Eukaryota; kingdom Viridiplantae; phylum Streptophyta; class Pinopsida; order Pinales; family Pinaceae; genus Pinus; species Pinus tabuliformis. Next base: position 623,488,714 of record CM062804.1, on the reverse strand, counting down.
CAAATACTTTGGATTGTGGAAGCAAGAACCAAAATCATGAGGAAAATTCAATCAAAAAATATTAAGAGGTATATCAACCCATGGCTCACCATGATCCTCCTTGAAAATCAACAAAAATTACTCCCTTCTCTCGGCATTTTACTTACAATCATATTTAGCTATGTTATGTAAATGTACTCTGCTTCTTCAGTAGTTTGTTAAATATTTTAAGTTAAATGCAATACGTAAATTAGGAACTTTTGAATTTAATGTAATAGCTAGAAAGGAAGGATCATGGATTTTTGTCTCTCCATATCCCTTGATCGCTTTAGCGTTCATGTACTGGATAGTCATGCTCCCTTTTATTTTGGAATGAATACAATATACCTAAATTTGTTAAAAAAATAATAATAAAAACTATCAATTTAACATTTCTTTCTTGTTGCAGTTGATGATCTTCCCCTCTTGCAGTAGCCTCAATGGCATCGTGAGTACACAACCCGGTCATCAATGAGAGCTACATAGGCCATCAGAATCGAAGGGGAAGAAGCAAATGATGAAGTCATTTCTAAATTTTTTTCAAAAATGAATAAAAATAAAAAGCAATTATTATACTAGTTATATCATTAGAAACATCACGTACCATATTATCAAAACATGTTTTTTATGTTAAAATTTATCAAGATAAGTGTTTTTTGTCCATTATTAATGAATGAATGATGTAGGTAAATGAATGATTGTTATATGTTTCTAATGGAAAAAACCACATATGTTTCTTTATGATTTTTTTTCCTTTCTAATGTTTATGCAAGAATCCTAATGTGTTGATTTCAACTATATTCTAGTAGATAGACTCGATACTGGGGAATTAAGAGTGATGTTAGGGGGGGCAAGGTGTTACAGGAAAAAGTGTCTACACAGAACTACTTATCCCACTAAGGTGTGGTAGCTACCTTAGAAACAAACAAAGTAAAGCTACTTTCATTTTTCCTTTATGAAATATAGATGAGAGAAGAACCAAAGGAGACCAACCTCTGTCTTGCGCTTATCTCCTAGTTCGATTCCTCTCTCTCCTAATAGTCCTTCGCTACTTGCTTCCTTGCACGCCCAGCTTCACAGAGTACCTGTAGGATCAAAGTATCATAACACTATACAAGAACATGGATCTATAATCATAAACAATCTAGGATCAGATGTAAATTGACCATACAAATGCATAAAACATAAATGACACAAGAGTATGGAGGAAAACTTGAATATCTTTTATTGATAATCAAGAAAGAGCCAAGGGAGTTACAACCAGTTGTTTTGACCCAGCATCATCCTCTCAGCAAGTAAGCCCTTCTTCACCTCATACAAAGCTTAGATCACCCAACACTATGATGTTGTCTCAAGAAACCAACAGCAATTCCTTACAAGATGCAAAATTCCGGCCTCTTGGATCTCTGGGATGAGGGATCCATATATAGATATCTGTAAGGGAGATGAGTCAGATTGTGATTTGATTAGTGTCTTCCCTCTGATAGTTATTGCTTCCACTTGGAGATTGATGATCTCTTACTCATCCTTGGTCGAATTCAGAGAGGCAAGTGTCACAGGAGAAGTTTCTGAAAGATTCCATGCCTCTCCACCTCGCGGATTGACACTGCCTTTTGTCACTTCTCGCCCATCGCACACCATAGAAGGGCTTTTTGAAATGCAACGCACCCACAGAGTGTACTTAGGTGAGATGCAAAGCACTTTGCCTATGGAGCCGCTGAAATGATCCTGTTTTGACCAGTTCTAAGCAGTTTTTCATGGAGAACTTCTGGGAGAAGCTGTAATCAGTTGACCTTGTTCCTTTAGGGGTTAGAACAACACTTTTAGGGACTTAGGAGCCCTTGGTTTATGGACATTTTATGCTTGGGGTTGCAGTGCCCAAAAATGTCTGTAACAGTTGCCCCCTAAAGCATGAGGTCGTTAATCTTTTGATGTCGGGTGAAATGCTTTATTATGAGGATCCGAAGTTCTTTCAAGCCGGGAGGAGACCTGTAATAAGATACAATACAATACATTATCTTCATAATATTTTCATGATCTAGCTGAGGTGGGCATTCCCATGCTCAGCTTTATAAATTCATTTTCATGTACATAGGACAGACAATCGTCTGAGTGTAGACTGATGATTCTAGTAGAGTCATCATCCCTTTGATTGGATGATTATCTGTGCAGCAATGATGTACATTTGATGTCTTTATTTCCCTGAATATATATCGCAGCCCAGATGGATGAAACTAGATCCGGGGTCTTCAATCTCGTTCGATCTTCACTCGAAGTACAAGTCTATCCATGTGAGAGATGTTCTGGAGTCGAACATGGAAAGACATCACCTGATTACCAGCCAATGATGTAAGTTGTTAACAGGCCCGAGAGGAATCACCGATAATGATAATGACCCTCAAGGTACTGCAGTACAATTCATATGGTGTGAATAAAGGACTTGCCGTCGAACACCACGCAAAATCTTTCGGTCGAAGGTCATTGATGTAAACCTATCGCCGGAAGTGAGAAACTTGCCATTGAGGCATGCAAGCTTCAAAGTACTGAACGGGGTGTTCCTAGATCGACTTCTTGGATAATGAGATGATGTCGACAAGAAGCGATCCGTCATAGGATGGCCTTAATGAATCCCGCATCAATGACACGGAATGGAGCAAATGATTTTAATGGAGGTGAAAACAATCTGGTGATATAAGGTTCAGGGTGACAGTCATGAAAGAATGGAGTGTAAATGTATTGCAGCGGGTGAGACACAGGTGAATTCTCTAGATTACTTCTCTTGAACATATCGGCGACACTGACATGATGGATTGGTAGCATTAACCCCAAATGTGGATGGTGTGATGGGACCATGGTTATGTGACTGGTGAATGAAACAACCCAACCCAACTTGGATGCGGAGTGAAAGTGTCATGTTCAAGAGTGACTTGCTACCAACAAAGTTTCTTCAAGTTTTCTTCCCAATTTTTCCCCAGTCATTGCTGACCAGTACCTCTTTATTTTTGTCAAGCTTGAGGAGGATAACATATGCTTGTTCTATAATTTTCCCCTCAGGCAAACCCATCGCTATGTTTTAACGAGCCTAGCGATAGTGAAACTCGTTCTTGTCTGCTATGGACAAGTTTGTCGCTATTAAATTTTAACGAGTTTAACGACAAAGATAACTCGGTCCTTTTCAATTTTAGAGAGTCCAAAAAGGGACGTAAAGGGAACTCCAAAATTCCTTTTTCGTCATCTAATCCCTTAAGTCCGAAAAAGTATAAAACAATACAGAAGGGATGAATTCTCTATACTTTTAACGAGCCGAACAAAACAAGCGCTCGATCTTTTTGTGTAATAATCCCTCGGGTCCAAAAAGATTAAAATCTAAAGGAGGGATAGCACTTTCGGTCCCTTTAACGAGCTGGAGAGGCCAATGGCTCGGAAGCCTTTTCATATTTTACGAGTCAGTTGAAAAGAGCTTAAAGAAGACTCGTTTTTTGAGGAACGAGTGATAAAATTGGGTAGCAGCTGATTCCAGGTAAGGTTTGGAATTTTCCAATCACGGCAGTGTTACAAGGATGGCTAGTGGGATCACCCTTCGCAGCTGTTCCTCAAAAGGGGTAAACAATCAAATGGAGGTGAATGACCAGCCAATACAGAGTGGAGGTGATGATGAGAACACGACCAAGGCTTTAAAGGTTGAAGTACTACATTCACGATGGTTATTTACCGGGAAATAGTTCATTTTTTAATGAGCTTAAACACGGGGAGAAACATTTTCTCATGACTTATGTTTATTTTTTAACGAGCTTGAACTATGTGCTAAAACTGCTCGATACAACGGTCATTTCTTGAGTTTACCATAAATAGCTTCGTTCTTTCAAAGATTGTACTGCATTTTCAATTGCTTCATCAAACTAGTTAGAAATGAACAATATATGTTTGAAAAATGAGTTAGAACACTAATATTTTACTCGAATTACGTAAAAAGTAATTTAAAAGTGCTTTTACCTCTCATTTTACCATTTCATTTGAACTTTGGTTTGTTGGAGCTTTGGAGGTGCTTTTCCCCCTTGATTTTCATCAGCTGATTCCGGAAGATTTTGTGGACGATTCTCGGCGCCGTCTGGACTAGGTAGGAGCTAAACCTGAGCTCTTTCATTTCATGCTTTCCATTTTGCATTCTGAGCTTGATTCCTGGTTTTTCTGAGCCTCTGGGGTTTGAAAAACTCACCCTGGCTTCAGCACACCCCTTGTGTATCGAAAGGTGCGTTGGATGTTAGCCTGTCTACTGGCCAACTGACATGCAACGCACCCAGAACACTACTGTAGGTGCGATGGGCGCAAGGAAGGAAATTTATGCACAGTTTTTGATGGAAATTTTGCCTGTTTCTCACCAAAATCAGGATCTAACTCTTCTCTTGTTTGTTTTTAGAGATTTTTGGAGCAATATGACTATTACATGGCGAGAACATGAGCATGAAGAAGAGGACATGCTTGCTTTACATGATCCGGTTACAGTAAACGCACTGCAGAACTGTGGCTTGCTGAAGTTTTTCCGCATTTCTAGCATGAGACAACAAATCAACTTGCTGCAGTATTTGCTCGATGCTTGGGATCCTACCAGCCAGGTGTTCCAGATTAGGGGCAAATCCATCCCCTTGACTATAGTGGACATCTATTTCTTGACTGGCTTGTCGAGGCGGGGTGCCCCCATCTCTTTATCAGGTTCGGCCCGAGGAGGTGAATCTGTGAGAGATTATGTTCGTCGGTATTGCAGAGAGGGATCTCAGCCGAGTAAATACGGCAAGATCATCATCCGTGATGTCACTGATAGGTCCCTCAGGACTATTTTGTTCACTTTTGGTAGGATGGCTAGTGGTGCGGCTCTTCATGTAGCCAACTGATCTTATATGCAGTATGCCTTGGAATGTCTCCAACCGAAGGTGTTCAACTGGTGCGACGCAATACTCCTTGTGATGAAAGAACAGTTGACCAAGGTGAAGAGTGGGAGGTTGAAGAACTTTGGGTATGGTTCTATCTTGACCGCCTTCACCTTGGAAAAGATACCATTGATGCAGCCGCAGTATATTGCACTCGATTTACCTTCACCGACTGAACCACGTATGCAGAGATGGGTCGACCATATGTCTAGGCATGCTGGTCAGTCTCAGATTTCCTTTTCTGATACCTTCTTCGGGTGGTTTGATCGTCAGGAGATGGTTTATTCTGAGTATCCATATGCTGGTATGGACTTTCGGGGTGACCCAGATTTAGTACTGCCGGCTGGTGAACAGTGGGGTGCCATTGGTAAATTCTTTGACCATATTCTTGTTTATCGTTTTTCTTTTATAATGTCCGTGTGCTTTATTCTATCAAGACTAATCAAACTCATGTGTTCATGCAGATGTCGGTCCCGTTCGGCCAGTAGTATGCCTGAGAGTGCCAGCTGCCGCCCCAGCAGGAGAGGCTGTCGGAAGGGCTAACCTTCGCGACCTCGATGTGGCCGAGACTCTCACAGCATTACAGGACCATGTCGAGGGCCTCACTCTCGGTATTCCAGATGTGAGGACTAATGAGCTGCCTTTGAGGTTGCAGCGGCATACTACTGGTGTGCCAAGACGATGGACTCGGCTCCTACGCATAATCGCATAGGCTGTGACTTGCTATCACGAGCACCATTAGACTAGGGTGTCCCCTAGCGTTTTGATTTTTGGGTCATTTGACCAATTTTGTCTTGGTTACAGAACATTATGTGTAAACAATAAACAGTTATATATATATATATATATATATATATATATATATATATATATATATATATATATATATATATATATATATATATATATATATATATATATATATATATATATATATATCAGAGTTTTATTTTGGTTAAGTTACATGATCCAAATACAAATATTGATGGGATGCTTCTTTTTATAAATGTTTCAAATGTCTATCTAACACATAATTTTCCAATGAGTCAGTTAATGTGTTTAAGCTTCTGGAAATATGCTGATATTGAATAAAATCAAATTGCCTTTCCAAAATCTTAACCCTTAGGAACATGCGATAAATAGTTGGATTTCGGACAGATTAGATACCAGTGAGTTGTAGTATGACGAGTTGTGAGTCTAGCCTGACAATCAGTCGGCGTATACCATGTGTGATGGCATCAGAGAGAATTTCTATCAACATGCTATATTCAGCGATGTTATTCGTTGATCGACCAATACATACCCCTATGAAAAATACTAACTCGCCGCTTGGATCAAAAATGGCCCAGGCCGCAGAAGATAGGTTCCGCGAGCTACAACTCGCTCCGTCGACATATCCAACACATGACTCCAATAGGTTTGACATTTGCAATAAAAGTAAAAAGTGGATTACTTGACCAAAACAAATACTTTAGCGAAAACAAAAAACATAACAAAAGCATATAGGTTACTATACTGAATCACGCATAGTAACGCTTGAGGTACAACCCGTTACAAGGTTGTGCCAGTGGAATCCCGTCATAATCCATTAAATTGTAGACTCTTTGCTAACACTCACTTAACAATATAGGGGCCCATCCATAAAGACTTGAATTTACCTGCCCCCAATTTATCGGATTCTTGGTCATAAAGCAAGACCAAGTCACCTTCTGAGAAGACACGGAGTTTGACATCCTTGTCGAACTGCACCTTGACTCATTTCTTATGGGCTTCGTTAGCCAAAGCGGCATCACGACGGGTTTCATCCAATTATATCAGTTCCAAGAGACGAGCCTCCTCTTCTGAAGTCCCGGGGAGAAGGTCAATTGCAAGTTTGAGGGATGAGATTTCACACTGGATTGGTAAGATTGCTTCTAGGCATATACCAGTTGGAAAGGTGTAAACCCGATTGCATTCCTTACCGATGTTCGGTAAGCCCACAAGGCTGAGTACAGGATTAGGTGCCAACTTCTTTTGTGAACTCCAATCATCCTTTGCAGCATGCACTTCAGGACCTTGTTGATTGCTTCAACTTGTCCATTGGCTTGCAAGTAATATGGAGTAGAGTTGTCGTGAGACAACCCTAATTTGGAAGCTAATTTGACCATCATGTGATTGCGAAAATGCGATCCATGATCTGTGAGTATAGCTCGTGGGACGCCGAATCTGGCGACTACATGATTGAAAAAGAAGAGGGCAGTTGTTTCACCAGTATTATCTAATGTAGGCATCGCCTCGGCCCATTTGGTAAAATAGTCAACTGCGACTATGATATACCCATGCCCCCCGGTCGAGGTGGGGTTACATGTCATGAAATCGATGCCCCATTTGGCGAATGGCCCGATAGCAACTATTGGCTGCAGAGGTGCGGGTGGTCTTCTAGTTTTGTTATTGAAAATCTGACAGGCATGGCAACTTCTGACTGTGGTTATGCAATCTTTGAACATTGTTGGCCAGAAGTATCCTACTCGTAAAAAATTTTGTGTTGTAGCATAACTGGATTGATTCCCCCCACACACGCTTAAATGACAATCATTCAGGACTTTTCTGGCTTCCTCATGAGTAAGGCACCTCCGTAGAACTGTATCGACACCACGACAATAAAGTGTATCACCGGCGATCATGTAGTCTTTTGATTGGTATCGAATACGTTTTTGTTCAGAGCGAGAGGTATTGGGCCTATATTTTTGGGTTTGGAGATAAATGATTATATCCCCATAGAGCTTTCTTTGACTTGGATTTTACAAATTCCAGATCAAACTTTGTAGAATTGCTATCCATTTTGAATATTTGCCCCCCAGCAACTGTCGCGACAATATATAAGTCATGGGGTTGCAATCTGACAGAATGGTAGTTTTTCGAAAGAGGACATAGTGTCGAAATCTCTGTATCGCTTGAACAGCTGCGAGCGCTAACTTTTCAACATAAGAATATTTTCTTTCTGTTTCATTTAAGTTCTTACTTAAATAATATATAGGATGTTCAATTTCGTTGTCTTCTTGAACTAAAACCATTGTGATGGTTGTATCCGCTGCATCCAGATACAGGTTAAAGTCTTTTTGATAATCAGGAGCGTACATTAATGATGCTTTCATTAGGGATTCTTTTAAAGCATCAAAGGAAGATTGCGCAACCTGATCCCAGAAAAAGGGTACTTCCTTTTTCAAAAGACGCGTATAACCTTTAGCAAGTTCGGTGTAATTTGGAATGAACCTCCTCAAAAAGTTTGCTTTCCCTTGGAGTTTCTGAATCTGAAACAAATCGGAAGGTGGAGGCAAATTTATGATTGCCTGAACCTTACATGGTTCGAGACGAATCCCATCTTTCGAGACTACAAAGCCAAGTAAACGACCAGAACTGACACAAAATACACATTTGTGTGGATTGAGTCGTATCTTGTAGTGTCGGCAACATAGAAATATTGGTGTTAAATGCTGCGGATGATCAGTCCGCTTTCGCGAATGAGCCGGAAGGTTGTCGAGGTATGGTTGAACGATGTTTTTGATGTCATGGAAGGCATAATTCATTGCCCTCTGAAATGTTGCCCTTGCGTTCTTTAAACCAAAGGGTAATTTTCGATATGCGAATGTGCCCCACGGAAAAATAAATGTAGTCTTTGACTGGTCCTGTGGGCGGATATTTATTTGATTATACCCAGAGAATCCATCCATAAATGAAAAGATTTCACATCTGGCACATTCATCAATTATTTGGTCGATGAAGGGTGTAGGGTAGTTGCCTTTTGGACAAGCTTGATTTACATCCCTATAATTGACGCACACTCTAAATGTTCCTTGTTTTTTCATAACAGGGACAATATTCGATACCCAATTGGTTAGAGGAACCGGGTAAATGAAACCAGCATGGATAAGTTTCTCAACTTCTTCCTTAATGGCAGCGGCTTTCTTGGGGTGCACCTGCCGTAGCCGTTGTCGTACTGGTTTGACATCTGGATACATCTTGATTTCGTGTTCAACGATACTCGAGTCAATGCCTCGAATTTCATTATATGACCAAGAAAAGACATCTCTGAACTCGCGAAAAAGAGCGTTATATATTTCTAGTTCTGAAGGAGAACAATATTTTCCAACATAAATATTCTCTACAACATTTGTTTTGGTCGAGATATTTATGGCAATAGTATCTTCAATGTTGGACAAGTTTCGCTCGGAATCCACCGTGTTTACAGTATTTGATAGAAAATCAAAAACCAAAGGATGATAAAGGTCATCAGGAGTATTTTCTTCACAATCTGGAAGAAGGGAACAATGGTGGTAATCTTCCCATGGTGCCCCTTCAATTAACATTGATTGAACAATTCCTTCATCAGTGACATGCACTCGCAACCAAGGATCTGAAGGGGTGTCATATTCCTTAGACCTATCTATCCAAACGCTTGATGAGCGTTGATTTGGGTTCGCCTCCCATGCTAGGAACATTGATTGCTACAATATTTCTGATGGGCTTGGAGGCAATACTTGCGCATGATCCATGTTGATATCGTTTCCTGAGATCTTTTTAATTGAAGATACCATATTGCAGGTTCCTACCGACGCTACTTCTGCCAAATTGATTGGAGGTGGAAGGGAAAAATTTCCCATTAATATAGGGTCTTTTAGTAGGCCTACTCCGATATTTTGAAGCGAATGGGGGCTTCCATGGATCATTGGAATGCTTCCCGTAACTTGAGAACCATTGGGGAGGAAGTTTTGTTGATCAACGATTGTAATCCCTCCTTGAAAGGGAAATGCAATATTCCTAAAATAGGTCGACACAACATATATCCATGGTCTTCCCAGCAGGATGTTGTAATCGAGATTTCCGTCGATTACTTCAACATCCATTTCTACTGTCTTTCCTCCTAGTTCCACCTTCAAGTTACTTAGAATACCATATGGGGTATATGTTCGTCCGTCAAATGCTTTTAATGTCGTCGAAGATAGCGACAAGGTTGGAGATCCTAAAGTTTTCCAGCAACTCATCGACATAATACATGTAGATGCCCCCTCATCAATAATCGTTCGATGAACAGTTTTGTTGAGGGCTTTCACTTGAACGAGGAAAGCTAGTTGAGATTGTAACTGAGGATCGTATCCTTTATGATCAAAGGATACAAGATTGGAATCCTTTGGGTCTATCCCACCGATGGCTGATAATAAAGCATGCTTTTGGGATGGGCAATTTTGTAGTACCTCAAGAGTCGACATAGCGGATGGCGATTGGGCCAAATCTTCCACTATATTATAATGTTGTGTTGCTCTAGCACGAGGATTAAATGTCGACTTGTGTACTACTCCCTTTGGCAATTTTATTGTCAGTTCAGGAATGATGGGTGGCGCAACTTCTGTCGAAGTTGTTGTCGAACTACTAGGTTGATCTTTATCCTTGTTGTCCGACAGCTGTGGATTCCCATAATCTTTGTTCCTTGTCGATATCAAAGCATCATTTTTCTATTTGGAAACTGACAACATCAGCACTTGAGACGGGGAAGCATTTCCACTGTCAACCAAATTTGTTCCTGGATTCGGAAACGGATCAGTTAATACTGTTGAGGTCTTTGTATTCTTGAAGAATTTTTTAAGCTCAGCTTTATACGGACAATCTGATGTCCAATGATCCTCATCGCATATAAAGCATGGATGATTTGGCTTCCTATTTCCAGAAGGGTTTGCAGAAGATTTTTCAGGTGATGATTCTTCCTATTTCTTCTTCTTCCCTTTGCCTTTCTTCTTGCCTCCTGGTTGCTTGGTTTCTTTGCCTTTATCTATCGATACGTCATTTACTTCCGAGGCAAGAAGTTCCTCTTTTTCATTTTGACTAGAAATCTTACGGGCCTTTTTAGATGTATCCTTTGTCGATTTCGTGTCTGTTGCGCCAATCACGCCATCACCGGCATGAGAGTCATTGTTTGATTTAGGAGGAGGAGGGACTAAGAATTCCGGTCTAGGAGCGTCAGGTATTTTATCGTAGAGTGTGCCAGACAGAGTGTAAATCAAGTCCAAATATTGTGCACGAGCGATAACCTGCTCTTCGGTGATGACTCCCCCTTTTGCCACATCTTCCGTGATGGAAGGCAATAATGACTTAATAAACAATTCAGCTAAAAGCTGATCAGGAACATACATTTTTACCATTCTACGACGACATCGCCACTCATGTATATGATCAGATATGTGAGTGGTCGTTGTTTGTTTGAAATTGGTAAGAATTTTCGTTCCCGTTTCGTACCTTATCGGTAACTGAAAATGGGTTAAAAAGGTTGTGGCTAGGGTACTGAAGTTGTCAAATGAAGCTCTGGGCAATTCGATATACCATTTCGCTACCGGACTAGTTAACGTCCTCTAAAAAAGGTGAAGTCTAATCAAATCATCGTTTAGGGTGTTTGATGAACACCACAGATGAAAGGTCATCACATGATTCGACGGATCTTCACCCGGATTTCCATTAAATTTAGGAATATCTGATGGAAGTTTATGCGGAATCGCTGGTCACCAAGGGGCGTAAGCGATTGGATCGTTTGTTAACCGATTTAAATCAGGTAACTCTAAATTCACCACGAAGGGTAACTGTTGATTCAAGTTAGGTGAAGCATACCTAGGATAAGATGGGATTGCCTGAGCAGTTGGTCTTTGCATACCAACATAATGCATTTGATGCTGGTAACTTTGGTAAGGTTGGTGGGCATGACCATTGTAGAATGGTTGATTTTGACCGTTTTGAATATACTTGCAAATATTTGTTGCTCAGAACCTTGGTATACTTGTTGGAACTGCAGTTGTCGGTATTGCACTAGCCATGGTTGTGAAGCCATGTGTTGTTGCCCGATACTAACTGTTTGACCAAGATGAGGGTTAATTATACCCATTTGAACCTGTGTCATTCCACCAGTCGGTGATTGTGGTTGGGTTGCAGGGTCAAGAGGCTGTTGCATTACAACTTGAGAAACCTGAGGTTGGAATACAACAGGCAGCGCTTGAACTTGTGACACCGTCACAATAGCTGGCGTAGTTGGTATACTTGACATAGGTAAACATTGTTGCATCGAATATACAACTCTTGGTTGTTGAGGTAGTATCGGTACCCGACCGCTTGACGTAATTCCAGCATAACCCGAATTTTTATGTGAACTCCCGTATGGTTGTCCTCCCGGAGGGGACAATGAAAGGGTATACTGCCCCCCATACGGCGGTAATCCGGTACTTAAGGGAATGGTTTGCCCTTGAGGACCGGACTGCCCAAATTGACCTCCAAATGGATCAATTTTTTGAGACTCAACATAATAGTTCCCGGATATTACTCCAGATGAACAAACAGGAACGGACCATACCATCGAAATAGCCCTTGAGTGGGCTCCTTCTAGCGATTGAGAGCTAGTTGGGACAGATGGTATACCGGCGAACATTATTGGAGTGATAGAAGGAAGTTCTGTCGTCGCTGTGTCAGACGACACAGTCCTAGATGTTGACGGTTCTTCAGACATTTCTAGTCTATCCAAAAGATTACCTAGCGATTCTACAGGAGCTTCCGCTGGCGGTAGACTAATTTCTGATGAAGAAGGATACAGAGTGATCCCGACTCCAAATTGTGATGGAGTACTAGATGGAGGATCCTCCACAATCTCTTCTATAGCAATCAGACCAGGTGGAAGGGGTAGACCGTCAGGTCCGTAGAATATTTCTGGTGCCGAAGAAGGTATGGGATCTGCAGCGACAGATGTTTGGAGAAAAACACTCTCTGAACTGGTTGTAGATGGAATTGGTTCAGTGATACAAGTGTTTACCCTCAGACTAGGATCAATACTACTGTCCTTCGGTGGCTGCTGAACTTCTTCTGTAAAGGCAGGAATACCAGAAATGTTTGGAGTAACCGGAGTCTCTGATGTTGTTGGAACACTTGTTCTAACTTTACCAGGAGATTTGGAACCGGTTAAACGAGTTCACTTTGTCCGTAATAGCTTCGATTTTGGAGACAAAGACGATTGACTCGTAAGCCTCTGCGAATGACGAGGTTTCAATTGACTTTCTTCCACGATTGCGGATTACTCGATCAACTAAAAATCAAGGGGAAGTATGTTTCCGAATTAGATGAAGTTTAGATGCTTTGACACAACTTGTTTTTTCAATTTTTAAGAGTCGAGAAAAAACAAAAGATGACTCTAGTCGCCTTTGATTTTTAATTAGCCTGAAGTGACAAGTGCTCAGATGGACCTTTTCCGTTAAGGAGTCTGAAAAGGAACGAAAGGGACTACTCTGGAAATCTAGGCAGAGGGATTACCAAACCAATCGCAAAACTGCAGAATAATGTTTACGGTACGGCAGTCAATCTTCCTGAATGCTGTGTTCAGTGCATTGCGATCGATAGGGCGGCAGACACGGCTTCCTATGGATAAAGGATATAGCCTATTGTGGTCTCCAAAAATATACTCGACGGTACGTGGGAGCACAAGTCCGTACTGGCACTTATCATCTCAAAGTGGAGGAATCACCCAACCATCAGTGAGAACAACAGTTACCAGGCTTTACGACGCCGGAATACGTCTCTAGCCTAGACTTCTAGATGTTGTGCGTTAGGTTCCAAAGCGTTGTTAGATTCATTAAATTTATTTTATAGTTGATATTGCTTAAGAAATTTGCCTTTCAGGTTCACCACGAGATGTAGATGTACAATTCCTAAAATGCAATCTAAGATGATAAACAGTCTTTTATCTTATTTGTGCAATGAAAATCCTAGCTACTAAGGAAAGAGAGACAGTATTCTTTCACAAAGAGCAAAGAGCACACACTAAATGCACTGTCCTAAATCAAACCAATCAAACAGTCTAAATGCAAATGCACATGCACGTATTTGTTTTCGGCTTTCTTAGTATGTGAATGATAAAAAGAAAGCTAATGCGCAAATCTGAATTACTTTTCAAGCGACAATTACTAACAATTTTATTTTCAAAATCAAAAATGAAGACAATCACAACACTTTACGATTCGGAAATGAATACTTGCTTTCGACACTAGAAAAACTACAAATTCAGACCAAATACAATAGTAACAGGGTAATCAACTATCAAGAGCAACCAAACTCTTTCCTATGACTGAAAACGACACTTGCGACACTTTCAAATCAAGAAACGACAGTACAATTACGTTACTTTTTGCAAAGGAGAACTGAAAATGACTCAACAAATACACAAAAACATTTACAGTTCTTTTGCGCAATGGAGGCGGAATATCAGCAAGGAAAGGGGTTTCAAACAGAGATATACTAATTACAAACAACAAAACTCATGAATAGAACTGAAGAGAATGAACACAGAAACCAAAACTAAGGAACAATGCCTGGTCCGATCAGCGCACCTGTAACACAGTGAACTTGAAATGCAGTGCACCTACTACACTCGGGAAGTGCACTGAATTTCAGATTCACAAAACAGAGCCTGCGTTGGGCCAGAGACGAGACTTTGCTTGGGTTCCAGGTCACAGTTTGCAGTTTAGTTCAGGGGTTTTGGCCGAGCAAATGGTAATCAGTAAATCAACAACAAGGGTAGATCTAAGGAGGTTCCAAGAGCTACCACGAGGGCAATTAGAGAGTTTGTAAATCAGTTGTTTAATTTATAAACAAATCCCGGAGATTGACTGAAGCGACATTTATCTACTTTGCATTTGCATAGCAAATGCAGTTCAAAAGCTACCTGGCTCGACTTCAGGCTCCGTCTGTAAGTTTATGAAATAAACAACAAGGAAGATAAACAAACAACCTAGTCGCTCCCCAGCGGAGTCGCCATTTTGTTACAGGGAAAAGTGTCTACACAGAACTGCTTATCCCACTAAGGTGTGGTAGCTACCTTAGAAACAAACAAAGTAAAGCTATTTTCGTTTTTCCTTTATGAAATATAGATGAGAGAAGAACAAAGGAGACCAACCTCTGTCTTGCGCTTATCTCCTAGTTCGATTCCTCTCTCTCCTGATAGTCCTTCGCTACTTGCTTCCTTGTATGCCCAGCTTCACAGAGTACCTGTAGGATCAAAGTAGCATAACACTATACAAGAACATGGATCTATAATCATAAACAATCTAGGATCAAATGTAAATTGACCATACAAATGCATAAAACATAAATGACACAAGAGTATGGAGGAAAACTTGAATAGCTTTTATTGATAATCAAGAAAGAGCCAAGGGAGTTACAACCAGTTGTTCTGACCCAGCATCATCCTCTCAGCAAGTAAGCCCTTCTTCACCTCATACAAAGCTTAGATCACCCAACACTATGATGTTGTCTCAAGAAACCAACAGCAATTCCTTACAAGATGCAAAATTCTGACCTCCTGGATCTCTGGGATGAGGGATCCATATATAGATATCTGTAAGGGAGATGAGCCAGCTTGTGATTTGATTAGTGTCTTCCCTCTTATAGTTCTTGCTTCCACTTGGAGATTGATGATCTCTTACTCATCCTTGGTCGAATTCAGAGAGGCAAGTGTCACAGGAGAAGTTTCTGGAAGATTCCATGCCTCTCCACCTCGCGGATCGACACTGCCATTTGTCACTTCTCGCCCATCGCACCCCACAGAAGGGCTTTTTGAAATGCAACACACCCACAGAGTGTACTTAGGTGAGATGCAACGCACTTTGCCTATGGAGCAGCTGAAATGATCCTGTTTTGACCAGTTCTGAGCAGTTTTTCATGGAGAACTTCTGGGAGAAGTTGTAATCAGTTGACCTTGTTCCTTTAGGGGTTAGAACAACACTTTTAGGACTTAGGAGCCCTTGGTTTATGGACATTTTATGCTTGGGGTTGCAGTGCCCAAAAATGTCTATAACACAAGGGCCATAGGAGCTTCCACCTTCACATGGATGGCCTTGTTCAGTAGAGAATAAATGAGGATTTGGATAATCTTGGAGAAAACATCCCTCAATCAAATAGATAAATAGCAAATTCAATGTTGACTTTGTTGTTGTTCCACCAAATCGTGGGATGTTTTCTCCAAGATTATACTACACCAATAAATTATTCTCAAAACCAAGAGGAGTGTTAATTTTCCAATATTCTATGTTGTTACAGTCACTTTAGCCCAATTCTTATATTCAATTAGAAATCTTTCAAAAAAATTTAATCTTCCAATAATCAATAGCAATTGTAGATAGAACAATAAATGTAGTAGACAGTAGAAGACAATCAAGAGCAATAAGAGACACAAGGATTTGGTCAAAGACAAGGGGAAAACCACAACAGGGAAAACCCTTCCAACTTCTTCTTCTTATTAGATTTTCATAAAATGTTCAGCTAAGAGAGTACAATGTTCCAATTCACCAATAAAAGACTATCCAGCAAAACCAATCCAACAATATCCAAGAGATGAGCCCAATAGACAACACTAATCAAATACAACTGCTCCAAGCTTGCGATTAACGGTCAAAGTTTGCGATCAAGTGTCAAAAGTATCTTAGGTCACAGTCGCACGGAGCTAGTGACCATGTGTGTGGTTGTCACTTTCCACTCATAGGTAACACCCTATTATTCAAACGTCTACAACCAAGAATTCCCTATTCCAACCCTATGGCTACAGCTTAAATTCTCTTCTTCACATGTGTGATCTTGGAGCCTGCAATTTTGGACATGTACGAACCAATTTCAAAAACCAACCTCAAACTTGTGTAATCCAAAAACCAAAGAAGAGATAGAAGGAGATGCTTGTTGATGATGTCCAAATGAGGTTCACTTAAATTGTACTTATATGCTTCCAAAGGTGTCCAATTTCTCCTTAAAGTCGACCTATAATTTTTGCACATGTGGGCTTCCTCCTTAAAAATACATTTTTCCTTAACCAAATTAAATTTTTTCAAGGGCTAGGAGGGGTCTTTCTTGATGAGGAAGATTTTCCAAAGGAGGTAATTTGTCCCTGAGCTTCCAAATAAACCTCCCTCTCAGCTAGGGGGGAATTTCCAACTGCATCATATGTCCCATGTTGTCTTAGTTCATCCCTGCTCATCTCTACTCAACTCAATCTCTACTAAACACTCCCAAATCTAAAAGAAGAAGAATTTGACATCATAGGGGAGATCAAGCTACCACCTTCTATTCATCGGGGAGCCAATGATACCACCCGAAATCGCTAGCAGGGAGCTAATGCTACTATTTGGGAATCATCATCATCAGGAAGCTTATGTTACCATGCAGAATTTCCAACATGGAGCTAATGCTACTATCCAAGAATCATCATCATCAGGGAGCTTATGCTACCACCCAAAATCACGAGTGGGGAGCTAATGCTATTACCCAGGAATCATCATCATCTGGGACCTTATGCTACCACCCAGAATCACCATCGGGGAGCTAATGCTACTACCCAGGAACCACAGAGAATAGGATGGATCATGTGTATCCCACTTCCTAGTGATAATAGGAGGGATAACACTTACCATAAATGGTAAGGTTCGTGCTTCTCCTATTATCTGTTGATCTTCCCAACATGGCCGTAAATAGTCAAGTGGTATAACACCTACATCCCTAGCTTGAGCGGGACGCCACTTACCATAAATGGTAAGGATCACACCTAACTCAAGCAATTAGCTCCCATTGGCGATATGGGTGGGAAACTAGATTCCAAGTGGGGTATACTCGGCAGTGCACAAGATCCCTCAACCCCATGAGCTCTAAGTCTCAATTCCTCACTTAGGGAGCTTAAAAAAGGGGGGAAGATCAAAGCTCATTGTCCTTGATTAGCCAGGACCCTTACCCGATATGGGTGGGAAACTAGATTCCAAGTGGGGTATACTGGGTAGTGCACAAGATCCCTCAACCCCGTGAGCTCTAAGGCTCAATTCCTCACTTAGGGAGCTTAAAAAGGGGGGGAAGAGCATAGCTCATTGTCCTCGATTAGCCAGGACCCTTTCCCAAGAGGGTCACATCCATCAGTCCAAGCTACCCTCTGAAGACCAAGAACATCCCTTTTGGCAAATCCTTGGTGAGCATATTTTTTATCTTCTTATCGGTTGAAATGTGATGGAGTCTCAAGGCTCCTCTTTGCACTATGTCTCAATTTTTTTTATATTAGCTCTCGATCATCTCAGATCATAGTGCTCATAACCACAATGCGTCCCTAATAGCGACATGGCTTCTTGATTTCTCTAAGGGCATTTTTGGTAGGGAAATATATCTCATCATCATGTCATGTATCACGAAGCCATAATGGTCTCTTCCTAGTAGGGGGATCACTTGGAGGATGATCCAAGGGGTCTATAGGCTCCATGGGATCATCAACTATGTCCTTCTCATATTTTGGCATAGAAGGTCCTTCCAGTATCTCATCATCACCTTGCTTCCCAGCAGAAGAAGGAAAAGGAAGGTCCCTTGCTTTTCCAAGGGAAACATCTTCATCGAAATTTACATCCCTGCTAAACTAAATCTTCCTTTGATCATATATTTATATTCTAAATGCTTTAGAATTCTCACAATAACCAACAAACGTACCTTTCTTTTCGATGGCTTATAGCTTGTTCCTCTTATCCTTCAAAACATGGAAATATACAGGGAAACCAAATATCTTGAGATTCCCAATGTCAAGCTTCACACCTATGAATACTTCTTTGGGAGTCTTATTGTCCAATGCTTGATGAGGAACATTGTTTAGTACAAAGACCATTGTATTTGTAGCTTCTCCCTAGAGGAACTTAATTTTTATTATGGATCATGTTATCACTTTAAATGGCACCCATAGCACAAGTTCTTCGGGAGACATAGAAATATTCCTACAGACAACCTCTAGGTTGATTGTATACCAGTGCATAGGACATCTTAGATAGAGGAGTTCATGGAATATTTTCACGAGGGGTTTTCAGTTGCACTCCAATAGTCATGTATTTAGAAAAAGAGGCTAAAAGAGGGGCTTGGTTCAATAGCCCTTCATTAAGGTAGAATCAAGCCAATACATGGGTTCAAATGCTCATGGGATAAATTGGGCCAACCTCAGAGAGAAATTCCTTGTTCTCATGGTCAGCACACAACAATCATGCAACTTAATATTGTAGTTGTAGTAAAGTTGAAGAGGAGGAGGGAAAGGAGGGAAATATATGCGTAGGGTTGTAACAGAATCCTAAGCGACAATGTCCCAGAAAAAATATGAAAGAAAGAGGAGGTGGAATGGTAGAAACAGTGGGGCGTGAATTAAGGTTTCATCCTATATAGTTCATGGGTACATTCTCACTAAAAGCATAGGTAAATCTCTGCACATTACAGGTACTTAAGTAAATTTATAGCTAACACATGTATTGTTGCTCCTTAGTAACAAATATACAATCATGAACAACGGAGAAACCGACTGCTTCATTACACTATTTCAAAGGAAGAAAAACATACATGAAGTGATAAACAAAAGAGGAAACATATTGCACATTGATCTACTTGAAATCACCAGAATGGTTTCATTAATACTTGGATGGCCCAAATAACTAGTCCATTACATTCAGAAGTGCATCGCTCTAGTCCCTCATGAACAGGCAATTAGAACCAAAAGTGGAATCACAGAATTTAGACCCTCAAGTGCAGAATTTTGGAACCCCTTTATTAAGTGTTTCTCCCCCTTATTTATCCAAATAATGGGGGCTTCGAAACCACATTTACAAAATATCTCATCCAAGGCACAACTGTTTGATTGACTAGCTGCCTCGGCCTACGGTAATTTTGTTGCCACAAAAATATTTCCAAGGATTTGATTCCGTTGCTGAAAACAAACAGAAATTACAGAATAATGAAAAGAAAATGAAAACAGAATGATGATGGAGGAAGATGTCCTTTTTCCATTTCTGAGATTGCCCCTGATTAGGCCACGTCTTTTCCTTAGCGCGCTTCTCATACTGCTCGGTTGGTTCTCATTGCTTTCATCTTAACTACCTCCCTTCACCACTCTCTGGAGCTGATCGCGATCGACTATGGTTTCCTATTATGGAGTAGAAGTAGAGAATGTCTTGGGAGTCCTTCAATGTGTATCTGAGTGGAGCACCATGCTGACCCATTAAGTCTTCCTGAGTCCCATGCCTCCATTTACTGTCTGAAGGCATTCAGCAAAGCAGTCAAATTCATTTCTACGGCAATTGTTGTCCTGGCTTTCTTGTTGTAGGGGTCTCTACAGGATTGGCCCATATCGATTTGCACCTGCTCTATACCTCTATTCAATGCCTTAGTTTATGGCCCATATGCCAAAAAATACCCCCTTCTCCCACTGAGCAGAAGCGAAATAGACATTTTAATTTTCATTGATCTGGGTCGTTGATCCAGGCTGATTCAATCTGGACCGTTGATCTCGGCTTGTTGGTATCACAGTTGCAATACAGGAGAGCGATTTTTTACCATATTTCATGGTTCTTTCCGATTGTCCGAACAGGAAACTTCAATAAAGCATGATACATAAAATATCGCATCTGGAACCAAGCCTCACATATCGCCATCGGAAAGTGAAATTGGGCTTTAACATTGATTTTATTGTAATTTCCCAATATACTGAACCTGAAATCTCTCAAAACCATAATGCATAACCTTTTGGGTCCATTGCAATCACAAGTCGGAAGGGAGTTCAGTGGAGGAGGGAGTTATGTTTTGTGCGATCCCTGATTGTGATATCGCAATCGGCAGAGAGGACCTTATCACGATCGGCGGAAAGGTGGAAATATCGTGATTGGTAAGTGGAGAAGGGACTTAGATATGAAAATCAGCGGGGAATTTTCGATATATGATATCAGTGGAGAATTTGCGATATCGCAATCGACAAGGGAAGAAATTTATTAGTATAGGTGGGAAACTTTGCGATATGCGATATTGAAATCACAAAAGGAAAAGGGAGATGAGCGGATATGTGTTGCAAAATAAAATGGGCCGATAGTGATAAATTTTTCTGGGTCCTAGCCTTTTAAAAGGCCTTCGATATGTTTTATGAATTTTTTTAAGATATTTCAAAGGGGAATGAGGAAACACGGCTAGAGTTGGAAGTAAAAATGGATTTCAGCTAGAGGTAAAAATAGGTCACTACGGATAACATATGGTTTGGAGGCTAGCCCCAAACATCTCTATTTCTTTTGCCCTCTTTGTATAAATGGAACTCTCTTTTGCAGCAAGTGATAGCATTGGCTCCAACTAGGGATAGTGCCTTGCTGGCAAGGTGCTGAGAACCTGCAGAACATTAGCCTTCACCATTAGGCATGGAGTTAAATATATAATGAACTTGTACAACCATAAAATCTCCTTGAAACTTTATTCTCAAAGAGTCTTTTCCTCATCAAACTGAAATGTAGAAAAATAAATTCTACCAACTGGAAAGTAAATGCTCAGCTACTGATTTTATTTATATACAACTCCTACCTACGTGCAGGGCTCATTTCGTGTAAGTGAGTTCAACCCTCCAATGGAGCTAGGCCATCATTTGGGTGTTGGACCTATTGCCTCCATGCTACTAAAACTTCAACATTAAAATAAGCATGCAGCATGAAAAATATACAAACAAAAAACTTGATGCATACTCGAGAAACAACCTCTAACGATGACCAAAGAATGTTCTCATGTAATCAGCTACAGGGTGATAGAAATGACAAGGTAAATTTGTAGCTGCCTTATTTTCATAAACAATCTGCTGACCAATATCTTCCTTGTCAGGGCAGTCGCAAATATTGTTCATCTCCTTAGCCTTAGATTTTTCAAGAAAATCTTGTTGCTGGAAGCCTTCTCCCCACTTGTTGGTAAGCCACTCCCTTTGAACATCCGCGGCCACCTCATCCTCCTCTGAATAATATGAATCATAAATTGGAGGAGGTTCTCAAACTTGTTCTCTAGGTGAAGGATGTGCTTCAGGGATTGGATCCTCTTTGTTGACCTCTTGGTGAGCCTCCTCTTCTTGTGCAGCTTCCCATGACTGGGATTGTTGTGGCTCTGCATCACTTGACTCTCCATCTGAGTCATATACATCATAAGAAGGAGAAACATCAAATTCAGCTGAATAAGACCTCTGAGGGTTTATTTGCAGCTCAATTATGTTTCCTTCTTCTCTTTCTTGGTCATTGGGTGATTCTTATTGATGCAAGTCGATGTTTTCTTGGAGTGAAGCTCCACAAAGATCTTCAGCAGGGTCATCAACCTCAAGAATATCTTCATCATTAAAATGTGCGCAACAATCTTCAAACAGAGCATTCAGTGGATATAATCTTTTGCAATAATGATGGAATTCTCTATGAAAACATTTTAATGAAGTAGGCTACCATGAAGTATTTTTATGTACCAAATTATAGAATCGTCTTCTAAAGGTTACATGAACAATTTCATTCGTGCATCTTAAAAAATAATACCCTATTATTCCATGCATTCATGAAAATCCTTAATCCAGCCTTCTAGTTGTATTTCCAGTGAATCTAGGCAAATAAGTATTCCATTCATGAAATGAAGGGAAATGATTGGGATAACCAGCAATAGAAGTAAAATCCAGTAGGACAAATTAGTTGGCCAGGAATGCAGGAATGTCCATTTTGAAAACCCCCTAGGTGAGTGATCTCAGTTTCAAAGGTAGGGAAATTTTCCGCTGCTTTAGCATCAGAGTGAGTATGAGGCTACTTGGAAGTGAGTATGATCAAATAGAGATATGGATAGTGGAGTCACCCATATGTTTACCATAAAATTGAAACATTGGAGTCACCAAGGTGAGAGATATTCAACCCACACTTCCCTTGCTCACCTAACAAAGGTAATGTAAACATTTTTCGTACCTAGGGAAAATATTCTAATCTGTTCCCCAGCAACGGCGCCAAAAAGATGTTGTCGCTTTAAATGGAACCCGTAGCACAAGTTCTTCAAGAGACATGGAAAGCTTCCTAGAGACAAACTATGGGTTGATTATAGACCAATGCCTAGGACATCTTAGATAGAGGAGTGCATGGAAGATTTTCAAGAGGGGCTTTCATTTGCACTCCAATAGTCACGTAGTTGGAAAAATAGGATAAAGAGGGGCTTGGTTCAATAGCCCTTCATTAACGTAGACTCAAGCCAATACATGGGTTCAAATGCTCAGGGGATAAATCGGGCCAACCTCAAAGAGAAATGCCTCGTTCTGGTGACCGACACACAACAATCACATAGCTTAATATTGTAGTTGTAGTAAAGGTGAATAGGATGAGAGAAAGGAGGGAAATAGATGCGTAGGGTTGTAATACAATCCTAAGAGATAATGTCCCAGTAGAAATATGAAATAAGGAGGAGGTGAAATGATAGAAACAGTGGGGCGCGAATTAAGGTTTCATTCTATATAGTTCATGGGTACATTCTCACTAAAAGCATAGGTAAATCTATGCACATTACACGTACTTAAGTAAATCTGTAACTAACACATGTATTATTCTGCTTAGTAACAAATATACAATCATGAACAAGGGAGAAACTGACAGCTTCATTACACTATTTCAAAGGGAGAAAAACATACATGAAGTGATAAACAAAAGAGGAAACATACTACACATTGATCTTCCTGGAATCACCGGAATAGTTTCATTAATACTTGGAGGGTCCAAATAACCAGTCCATTACATTCAGCATTGCATCGCTTTAGTCCCTCGTGAACAGGCGATTAGAACCAAAAGTGGAATCGCATAATTTAGACCCTTAGGTGAAGAATTCTAGAACCCCTTTATTAAGTGTTTCTTCCCCTTGTTTATACAGAGAAAGGAGGCTTTGAAACCACATTTACAAAATGTATCAGCCAAGGGCTATCTGTCTAATTGACTAGCTGCCTCAGCCAGTAATAGTTCTGCTACCCCAAAAAGATTTCCAAGGATTTGATTCATTTGATGAAAACAAACAGAAATTACAGAATAATCAAAAGAAAAGGAAAACGGAATGATGATGGAGGAAGATGTCCTTTTTTCATTTCTAAGATTGCCCCTAATCAGACCACATATTTTCCTTAGAGTGATTCTCCTATTGCTCAGCTAGTTCCCGTCGCTTTCATCTTAGTTGTCTATCTTCACCACTATCTGGAGCCGATAGCGATCAACTATGGTTGTCTGTTATGGAGTAGAAGTGGATATGTCCCAGCAGTCCTTCATTGTGTATATGAGTGGAGTACCATGCCGAGCCATTAAGTCTTCCTGAGTCCCATGCTTCCATTTACTGTCTGAAGGCGCGCAGTGAAGCAGTCGAATTCATTTTTGCGGCAATTATTTTCCTGGGTTTCTTGTTGTAGGGGTCTCTATAGGATTGGTCCATATTGATTTGTGCCAATTCCATACCCATACGCCGAAAAATACAATCATTTTCCCACTTACCAGAAGCGAAATAGACATTTTAATGTTTGTTGATTTGGGCCATTTATCTGGGCCTATTGGTATCGCAATCACAATACAGGATAGGATGTTTTGACCATATTTCATAGTGCTTGCCGATTGTTCGGACGGGAAACTTTAATAAAGCATGATACATAAAATATTGCATCTGGAACCAAGACTCGCATATCGCCGTCAGAAAGCGAAAAGGGGCTTTAACACTGATTTTATGGTGATTTCCCAATATGTCGGACCTGAAATCTTTAAAAACCATAATACATAACCGTTCGGGTGCATTGTAATCACAAGTCGGAAGGGAATTCAGTGGAGGAGGGAGTTATGTTTTGTGTGATCCCCGATTGTGATATCGCAATCGATAGGCAGATGATTTATCACAATCGATGGAGAGGACCTTATCACGATTGGCAGGAAGGTGGAAATATTGCGATCAGCAGGTGGAGAAGGGACTTAGATATGACAATCAGTGGGGAATTTTTGATATGTGATATCCGCAGAGAATTTGCGATATCGCAATCGGTGGGGGAAGAACTTTATTGTGATAAACGGGAAACTTTGTGATCGACGATATCGTGATCGCAAAAGGAAAAGGGAGATGAGCGAATATGTGCTGCAAAGGAAAATGGGCTGATAGCGATAAATTTTTGCGGGTCCCAACCTTTTAAAAGGCCTTCGGTATGTTTTATGAATGTTTTTAAGATATTTCAAAGGGGAATGAGGAAACATGGCTAGAGTTGGAAATACAAATGGATTTCGGTTAGAGTTAAAAATGGATCACTGCAGATAACGTATGGCTTGGAGGCTAGACCCAAACATCTCTATTTCATTTGCCCTCTTTGTTGAACGATAACTCTATTTTGCAGTGAGTGACGACAGATCATAGCTTAGGAAGCTTCTACAATGGACATGTTCTTTATTTTAGCCATTCCATTTTGCTTGGGATTCTAAGGTAAAATATTTTCCTTCTTCATTCCAACCTGCTTACAAAATTCAATGAATTCATTTGAAATGTATTCTCCACTATTTTCGAACTTGAAGACCTTTATATTCTTCCATGTTTTATTTTCTATCAGCACCTTGAAGTCCTTGAACATATTTAAATCCTCATATTTATGCTTCGAATAGTATATCCATGTCTTCCATCAATATTGTTATTGCTAGAGGGGAATGGTACCCTTGTCTTCTTTCCACTGGCACACCCCGAACATACTCCATCATGACTCACTTGAACATCAAACATCCCATAGACTAACCTCTTTAATTTTGATAGAGCTTCATAATGTAGATGTGCTAACCTTCGTTGTCATAGCTCACTTTGATGATTAGTATCGTGGAACACTATTAGTAGAGGTATTCCATTGATTTTATAGAGTCCTTCAACTCTAAATACCAAGTTAAAAGCATCCCTCATGCAGGATTCCATTAGCCATGTGAGGAATTTTCTTTTGATGAAAGCTACTCTCGTACCTCTTATTCCAAAGAAGAAATAGATACCAAGTTCTTCTTTAACCCTAGAACGTACATCACATCATGAATAAGAACAGATTCACCACAGTCAAAATGAAATTTGACAGAACCAAAACCATTCATGGGAAGAGTAAATTTGTCTCGAAGAATGATCTTCAAACTTGTCTCCTTCTCCACCAGATTAGAAAGGACTTCCTTGTAGCGAGAGAAATGTCTATAAGCCCCACAATCTACCAACCAACAATCATGTGAATCTAGAGGATAAGAGCTAGAAAGAGAAGAAATAAGAATATATTCAGATTGACTAGCAGCTACATTATTTTCATACCTGGAGTTCCTAAACCTCTTTTGAGTCCATTTCCCAATTATCTCATCAAATGATGGAAGAAATTATCATTGTTTATAGTAATTAATATTTCCCAAATAGGAGGAATAACTTGAAGAGTCACCACCACTAGCTCTTTGTCAGATATTTGTTCACCAACATATTGCAATCAATCCCTTAATGAGGATACTCTCATCACATAGGATTGCACAGATTCACCCTTTTTCATCTTCATTTATTTGAGTTGATTTTTCAAAGAGAGTATGTGATTCAAATTCTTGACTTCATACATCCCAACCACCTTGTCAAAAATATTCGTAGACTTCTTCAAGCTACCAACATAAACAAGTAAATGATATTGAAAGCCATCAATCATAGTTTTCTTGGCTTTGAGCTCACCTTTCTTGTATTTGTATTTGAGAGCAACAAAATCACTTGATGGAGACTCAGGTACCTTTCCTTGCATATATTCCAAAACATCATTGTCAGCCAATATAACCTCCAACCTGATCTTCCAAGAAGCAAAGTTAGATGAGTCACCCAACTTCTCATTATCCTTGAAGTAAGAGGTAGACATATTTGACCAAATCAAATAGACTCCTTCAACTTATTTCAAGAATTATTTATCATTTTTCTTGTCTCATTAGGCTTGTCTTCACCTTAGCTTTGATACCATGTTAGTTTTCCATTGTTCTATGTTGTTATAAGCACTTTAGCCCAATTCTTATCTTCAATTAACAATCTTTAAAAATAATGTAATCTTCCAATAATCAATAGAAATTGTAGATAGAATAGTAAATGCAGTAAATATTATCAGACAATCAAGTGCAATAAGAGACACAAGGATTTGGTCAAATACTAGGGCAAAACCCACAACGGGGAAAACCCTTTCAAATTCTTCTTCTTATTAGATTGTCATAAAATGTTCAACAAAGAGAGTACAATGTTCCAATTCACCAATCAAAAGACTATCCAGCAAAACCAATCCAACAATATCCAAGAGATGATACCAATAGACAATACTGGTCAAATTCAACCTCTCCAAGCTTGCGGTCAATGGTCAAATTCTACAGTCAACTATCAAAAGCATCTAATGTCACAGCCGCACAAAGCTAGTGACCATGTGTCTGGTTGTTTCTCTCTAGCTGTAAGGAACACCCTATTATGCGATCAGATAAAATACAAAATTCCATGTTCCTACCATGCGGCTAAGGATCAAATTCCATTCTTCACACGTCCGAGATTGGATCTGGCAATTCCGGACCTGTAAAAACCAATTTCGTGAACCAACCTCAGACCTATGTGACACAAAAACCAAAGAAGAGAGAGAATAAGATGTTTGTTGATGATGTCCAAATGAGGTTCACTTGACTTGTATTTATATGCTTCCAAGAGCGTCCAAATTCTCTTTAAATATGACTTGTACTTTTGTGCACATGTGGGTTTCCTCCTTAAAAATACATTTTTCCTTAACCAAATGAAATTCTTTCAAGGGCTAGGAGGGGTCTTTCTTGATGAGGAGGACTGTCCAAAGGAGGGAATTTGTCCCTGAGCTACCTATTGGAAATAATACTGAGAGGGCGGGTGAATCAGTATTATCATATCAATAATTTTTCATTTCCCAAACATATTTATATACGCTACTTCTGTGAAGTGAACTAGCGTGTACACGCTACTGTGATTAGAGAAACCAGCGTATACCCAGAGAACTTGTGATTTAGTCAATTTATCATGTGTTGATCTTTAACCAGTGCATCAGTAACTTATTAAACAGTGCAGTAAAAACAGAATAAACCATCACACATAAGCAACACACATGAACACCAAGATTTAAGGTGGAAACCCAATGTGGGTGAAAACCACCTACTATTGTCATCTCTATCTTCTTTTAATAATAATAAAATATGTTTACAATCTTGTACTGGTGCAGACTCATACCAGTACGCAGACACCCACCTGCAGAAGGCTACAACCTTCTCTCATTTTCCAGCTTCTACTGGAAGGGAGCTACAACCCCCTATCTCTTGTACTAGCCAATGTGTTTACTAGTACATAGGTTCTAGCCTACAAAAGGCTACGACCTTCTCTCTTCCTCCAGGGACCACGTTTCATAAATTTTCAGACTGGATGCTCCCGGTACACAGCAATACACATGAAGGCCTCGTTTCATAAAATTTTCATATTGGAGCCATCAGAACTTTCAAACTACATCAACCAATAATTAGCTAATCTGAACAATCAAATCACTATCACCAGAACACTGTACTGAACCCAGAAACCTACATTATCAATCAGAACGAGCTGCAACCTCAAAAAATAATGCATAAGAATGTATACGCTACTTTATTGAACCTGTTAGCTACCTATACCAATAGGTTTCATATTTCATGATTGGCAAGGGAAGGTCCAAATATGCTCTGCTTTGATCATGCAAAGATCACATATTTCCAAGGAAGTGCAAGGTGTGTAAATAGATTAATACATCCCAATTTTGATGGAGGGTCCAACAGTCTAATCTGGATCATTCCATGGTTTAAATTTGCAGTTGAAGATTAGAGAAGAAAGTCTGTCCAAACTGTTTAATCTTGGCAGACAAGTAGTTCAGGTAGAGAAGAAAAGGCTCCCAACAGCTTAATCTGGGACCTTGGAAGAGATAAGGGTAGAAGTAGATAGCAAAACAAAAGAAAAGCCAAAGAAAAGAAAAGGCAAGTAAGGGTCTGCAAGTCCAAGTGCACCCTCCAAGAAGAAATAAAAAATGCTAGGCAAGTAGCTGGGTAAGTAGTTGGGGTTGCAGAAAGGTTATCTTTACCATTGCAAATGTGTTAACTATGTTTACCAGAGCAAAGTCAATCAGTTGACAAGGTGTTCTTCTTCATCAAGTTGCAACAGAAAGCATGACTAACTTCCCTCTTCCCTTTTCATGTCATTTACTAACATCCCCTCATCAGCTGAGATTCATGGAAAAATTATGGTTTCATGGTGGTTCTTAATCTTTTTAGAAGCCACATTTCTTGTCTAAAATCTTTTCATTTTGATCTACTCCCTAAACTAAGTGAGTTTCAAGTAAACTTAGTATTTTCTCCCTCCATTCACTCCCCCCATCCATATTAACTCTAACTCTACTATGTAAATCCCCTATATTGCCTTTCCCCTACTAGTATTAACACCATGGTGTATAAACCCCAAATTTTGTATAAATATCCCTCCCCTTGGCATTATAGCCATATGTTCTCTAAAGGGATCAAATGACATCTGGTCATTGTGATAAGCCTAAGCCAAACCCCCTTTCCCCTTTACAAATCCATTTTCTCACTTTTAACCCCCATTTACACATAAAACCTCCTAAAAAAGCCTTGTTTATACCCTTACCCGCTTCAAATGGCTAAAAACATGGAAAACCCACTTTTTCCCTTTTACCTAAAGTCCAAAGGGCGGGCGCATTTCCACAGAAAATTCGTGAAACCCACTATACCAAAGTTTTCCGCCCATGCACAGATCCCCAGAATAATTATTAAAATAATCCCCGCCCCTCCCCTTACCGGTCGATCCCTTCGCCCTCCCGACGACCGTCAGATTAAAGAATTGAAGATCCAACGGCTCTCAAGGCATCAGACCCTTTCCGACGACCGTTGGTTACCCGCCCTATCCCCCTATCACATCAACCCTCCGATAGCCGTCCGATCATGCCCCCCAGATCTGACGGCCATCACTGCATCGGAGCAGATCCTCTGTCCGGGCGATATCTTCCGACGGCCGTATTATTGGCTACGTCATGCGGTAGCCACGCGTCCCCTCCACGGCTCATCGGAGGTACAACTGACACTTACTGCCACCGTACCGTAAGCGGTGCGATATGAAACCGCCTCCGGTTTCCGGTTTTCCCCCATTCCATTTGCATTATGTCATCACCACGTCATTTCCCCGTCACCCCACGTCACTGCCACTTATGTCGTCACGTCAGCCTCCCGCTCAACCATTGGCTGGCCTATCCTGCCACCTCACCATCCCCGTGGACCAATCAAAGCCCGCCACCTGGCCTGATGACGTCATGCTGACGTCATCCGACCCTGACCCCACCTATGACGTCATGCTGACGTCAGCACAAAAACACGCCAAAATCCATATTTAGACCGAAAATTTCGCGTTTTTTGCTATTTTTGGCAAAAGCTGCACTGTTTGTTCTGCATGCAATTTACGTATAAAACTTGCACCAGCCTGCTGAGGAAATTTCGAGACCGCCAGAGCGTCCATCACTCGCGCATTAGCAAGATTAAGCCGACGAAATTCACCAGGTATTCTCCATTTTCACTCTGCAAGTCCATTTTTCCGTGAATTCCGGGTATAGCCTGTGAGCAGACCTTAAAACGCCAATTTCACCATTAAAACTCCACCGTACCAGCATTCATACCAAACCAGTGCTACCATTACACGTTTAGGAGGACACATTGGGCAAATTTAGTGGAAATTCCTCGTTGGTTCGCGCAATCGTGAACCAGCTACCTGCAAGAAACAAATTCACCACAAAGCAAACTCTGCTCAGTTCTGCTACTGCTCTATTTTGTTCAAAAGCAGTATTGCAACTGCTGCAACCTTCCTATCCGCTCTCTGTTCCTGATAAACTTCGCCTCCCTGGTTCAGAGGCATTCCTCTGTACTGCTCTGCTCAATCAAAATAACTTTGTACCTGATTCAAAATCCTCCTATGCAATGGAGACACCTGTAGTACTAAATGTTCAACCTCTGAATGCCCCTCAAAAGAACCTGAAATGGCAAGCCTTGGCAGACATGGATTACCAAATTACAGAAGAGAAGCTTATGAGCAGCAAATTCCACCTTCATCTGTTGAATGAGTTGAAAACCAAGCATGAAAATGGGACAGATGTATTGGGCTTATGGGAGTCTTCCATCCCCACTTTCAAACTCCCTCAGGTCAACCAGTTCCCTGAGCTAATCCACCTCTGTGCTGAACAATATGATGTCTCTCAGAGGGCTGTTATTGACCCATCTGGTTCAGTACTTTTCTATGTTACCCCTCAAGCTATCAGAGACATGCTCTGCTTCAAACCTCAGAAGAAGTTGGTTCCTTTGTCACTGATAAACCTGATAAAACAAGGAGATAAACTCACAGATGCTCAAATTGTTAAATTCAATCAATTATACATCAAAACTAAGATTGTGATGGGCCCTCCAATTCTTCATGTATATCTCAATGAACTGGGTAGAGACCTTGCAGATATGATTTCTCTCATCCTGGGATACAGTTCAATTGAGCATATTGATTCAACTGTGCTGGTAATGATGCTTATGTTTGCTCCTGGCAAGTCACCAATCTGCTATGATTATGCCACCTACATATCAGACAAGATTCATGAGCAATTGATGAATTTAAGGAGGGACAGGATGTTCAGATACACCTCCTACATTTACCATTTGATTTTGTACCATCAACATGAGAAGTTTCACTTTTCAATCAAAAGAATGGATGCCCAAGGCAATCCTAGATCAGTGGTCTATTGGTCTTCTATCTTCCACATCAGACCTGAGTCTCCATACACTTATTGTGAATTCATGGACCTGTTCATCCATCCAGCCATGGCAATGCTGATGAGCTCACCTCCTCCAAGACTCACTGATGATATGCAAAGGATTCTTCAGCTGTCAAAAGCTTATAGCATTGGGGATTGGTACTTCTACCAAAACCACACTGTCATCAGGATATATGGGTGTGATCTACCTCCTTTCAAACTACCCAAATATGTGCCTATGAGGCTATTTGCCCTAGAGTACTTTAGGCAATTTGGCAGAGTTGATGTGCTTCATTTTTCAGGAAAAGGTAAAAAAGCACAGTTGAAGGTCAAAAGCCAACTTGGCCATTTTATCTATAATGAGAGGGAGCAAGGATGGAGGGAAGCAGAGAGAATGCTTGAGGCCCTTGGCCTGCAAACCAGTTTCCTATGGGTTCCCTATGACCCTAATCATTTCATAACTACGAGAAGGCTCAAATATAAGTTATCTGCCTATGATCACCATAATATCCCTCACATTGAAAAGTATGCAAACCAACACAAATGGAGGAGAGGGACCTTAGAAGAGCCCTTGTCACAAGAAGAGCTGAACAACAGGGCACTAAGGAATCTAAAGAAGATGGCTGACCTTGAGCTTTGTTCACAGGTATTCACACTTCCAAGCACACAAACGGGAGCAGCTGAATCCTCCACAACTGCCAAGCAGCAAACTACCAAGGCTACTGAGAATATATCCAGCAGAGGCAAAGAAAAACAAATGGACACAGAGCAGACACATCAGGAGAAGGAGCAGTCACCTCCAGTGACCCAAGAGCAAACAGATAAAGGAGGGCAGCAGCAGGCAGAGCAACAACAGCAACAAGATCTGCAGCAAGAAGAAGGGCAACATAACATTCAGCAGCCCTTACAGCAGGAGAGGGTGATTAATACTCCAACTTCCACTGAGCAACAGGCTCAGAACATAGTGCCTCCTAGGCCAGAAGTCACCACCGATGCCTCGATCCTCCAAACTCCTCAAAAGGAGGACTTAAGCAGAAAAATGGATAGAGAAACTCCCCTCACTTCATCTATCAACCAGGGAGAAAAGAGACAAAGATTAAATGATTTTTCTGAGGAGGACATAGCAATAAGACAGGCATTGGGCATGGGCCCACCCAGCAGAGAAGCTTCAGCAAGTTCCTTCCAGCAGGAACAGGACAGGGCTATGGGAGGGGAGGTCAGCTCCTCCAGCCAGCAAAGAGAAGGACAAGTAAGCATCAAACAGCAATTCATAGACATCAAAAGGAGGAATGAGCCTATCAAAGTACAGCTGTACAATCATCTGCTAAACATGGCTCCTTCTAATCAGCAGAGACTTATGTTTGCCTTTGATGTAGGTGAAGGCAAGATGATCATGAGTCATTTTATGCCTACAGCACTGCAACCCCAATCTGCCTCAGATTACCTCAGGACCAACCTGGAGGTCATGGCCAAAGACATACACCCAATGGACAAAATTGAACTGCATAAACAGACTGGTGAAATGGTGTATGCCTCTTTAGCAGATGAAACATTGGAAAATTATAAGCTAAAGAGCAGCCTCAATGCCACAGCCTCTCAACTGGAATTGGAGAGGGCATCATCCCAGGCGAAGGACAACAGAATAAGGTCCCTTGAAGACATAATCATTGAAATTGGGCATGATCCCAAAGATATTTCAGGGATACAGGAAATCTTGAAGCTAAGGGATGCTGACATGGCTGCCATGAGAAAGAAAATCAAGATCCCAGCTACCATTCACCCTCAGACAGATGAGGTAGCCCAACAAAGGCATGAGAAGGAAACCACAGATCTATTAATCTCCATTTATAAATAGCTGGTTCAAGCACAAGAGAAGTTGGGAGAATCAGAGGCTGCAAAGGCAGCATTACAGGCATCTCTGAAACAAAGAGAAGAAGGGCAAACTTCTCAGCCTCCGCCTCAGATAATCAATCTGGAGGAAACTCCTCCTATCACTGCCCCTCCTCCTCAACAGACCGAGCAAACGACAACATCTACTTCAGCAGCGCCAACAACTACAGAGCAGGCCCAAAGCCTAGATATGCAAAAGCTAAAAAACGAAATCCAAGTCCTGGAAGCTCAAATGTTGGAGCTCAATTCAGCCAAAGATTCTCTGGCTAAAATCAATGATAGATATGATAAATCCAAACAAACTGTGGCAGAGAAAGAAAGGGAGGTGAAAGCCCTAAAAAACAAAATAAAAGAGCTAGAGAATGATCTCAAGTTAGATAAAGTGGTGGCTGAATTGAAAGTAGTGCTATGGGCTAACATTGGTAAATCTATCAATGAGCAATGGCCATACATCGAAACTATCCATGAGCAACTAGAGCTCATCCCAAAGGCACAGAGGGAGATTCACAGATCGAGAGCTCAATTGGGCAGTATGCCTGAAGTGGCCACCAGAATGATCAATGTACTTAACCACAGAACAAGTTCCCAGTTAACTGCCATGGGAATTACAAACAGAACTGACACCATCCAAATGGTTAAAAGGGTTCTCACACTGAGAAACTTTGTGCAGACATTGGAGAGAAGAACCCAGGATATGCAGACTGAGGTGAACAAGTTTCTGGAAAAGTTTCAAGTATTGGAAAGCAGAGGACTCCTTGGCTTGCTGAACAGCGCAGGGAGATTATTCACACATGACCAATATGCTAAAAGGGTCAATACATTTGCCACCAGCCAGATCAATGATAAGCCCAGCACCTCAGAGGAAACAGGGCCAGCCACAGGACAGTCTCTTTACAACAGAGTAGAGAATCTGTTTTTCATAATGAATGAGATTAATCACTTGTCTGGGGTAGCTCCCAACTTCTTCAAATACACAGAGGCAGAGGAAACAATGGATGCTATTCTCAGGCATCAACTCCCTACGCAAGAATGGTGGACAAATGCAATACAGAAGATTTTGTAAACAGGGAGTCACTTAACAATTTTTGTTTCTTAAAAGAGTATCAGTGGTCGTGCAGGACACAGTTCAACGAGATCAGCATGCATGATGGATTAAAGTTGAGCCAACTCAGCAGATACATCGGCCAACAAAGCAGAAAAAGAAGACTACAGGTGGCAGGGCCGAGAAAATACAGCGCAGCAAGAAATAAAGACGCATCATTCAGCGTTAAAGCAAACCGACTCAATGAGCTCCAAAGGTCAATTTACCCTCTGACAGACATAAAGAGCATTTATGTTGCATTCAGAGTTACAATAACTTCTTTTC
Source organism: Pinus tabuliformis (assembly GCA_031772625.1). Lineage (NCBI taxonomy): Eukaryota > Viridiplantae > Streptophyta > Pinopsida > Pinales > Pinaceae > Pinus > Pinus tabuliformis. Next base: position 623,453,859 of record CM062804.1, on the reverse strand, counting down.
CTACTTTCTATACGCATTTATGAAGATATTTTCTCTCTCAGATGACTCAATACCTGAGATATTTTGTATAAGCTTGCTATAAAGTCCCCTTCGCATGAGCTTGCAAGGGTTGTTGTTGATTTCTCCTGAAGAAGCTCTTATGCTGTAATCTTTTCAGAAGTTAATAAAGAAAGCAATGGAATTTCTCGGATTTCTGAGGTGTTGGATGCGTTCTGGTGTCTGTTGATAACTGCTGGATTCCTGTGTATTTCACCATACAATAAGTCTCTGTATCTCTCTCTGTCAATTAGTTGTTGTGTTAAAATCCATATATGTTATCTGATTTTCAATACTAAGCAACAAAGAAAAAGAATAACTTTCAGGATTTACTCACTGAGTACCCTGAGTTCAATCTGTGTTGTTTATGAATGTTTTCTTCAGCTGTAATCTATATAAAGTGTAATTCTTAACTGCTGCACTTTCAGAATACACCTTTCACAGTGGCCTTTGTCACAGGAATTCAAGCTTTGCTCCTGTGCAGTGTGTTCACTTTCACCTCACCAACTTAATAGAAAATTCTTAATTGCTTTCTGTTGGTTGACATACATCACCATTCAAGCTAATTTTGTTTGTCTAAAATACACAATAGGCCCTACAGTTTGAACACCACCAGTCCAGCGTATCAAATCATTTCACAACTCCAGACTCCATTGCCCAATGGTATTTCACTATCTAAACACTATATCATAAGATCTGAAAGAAATCCTTCAACCAAAACATAAACCAAAACCTGAGCATAATAACTAGCCTAAAACACCATCATAACAGAGACAAATCATAAAGAGAGAGCCCTCTCTGATCACAGTTTGGCTAGAAGCTGTGATCCAAAGATTGGTTAGTGGTTACCCCGGCCGTATTCCCTTGGGAGTCATAGGGAACAACCTGGGTGTTAACATAATTGGCGACTCCACTGGGGAGTGCTTGAGATTTTTAATTACTATATATATTCCATAAGCTACTATCAAGCCTGAAATAAGTCAAGAGGCCTTAATCTGTTTTTGTATCACATTAGCAGTTTTTGGGAGGAGCTTGTTTGGGGAATCTTCATCTTAGCTCTGAGAATATATAGCCATTCCAAAATCCTCATCCAGTCCTGCAGATACAAAAATTTCCCACAAAAATCCTAAAAAACAGTTAGAAACTGGCTCCTAAGAGAAATCCACGACACACTAGGGCAAATCCTGACCCTAATCCACCTACCATTGTTGATAATCCAAATACCATCCCAAGAAACGTTAGGAGGCAGCAAAAGCAGGAGCAGCCTGCTGTTCTGACTTCAGAGCCAGATCATCCTAACCTTATACCTACTCCATGCAAGGTCCTTTTCAGGTCTACCCCTAGTTCCCCTAGTTCATCATCCGCATCTCAAAGTCCCCCTCTCATATCCTCATCCACTGCACATATCCCCTTGACTAACCTTCTAGGTTCACCCCTACTTATTACCCCTGTGATACCAACTGTTCCTATTATCCCAGCTACCCCTGTTAATCCTCTAAACCCAGTAAATATGGCTAACAGATATGCACCCTTGCAGATACCAGCTAATGCTGCAGCCCTACCACAAGATTACCAAACCAAAATTTCATATTTTGACTCCAATGGCCCTCTGACAGCTGCCCAGCATGCCAAAAGAATGCAAGACCATTTTGAGACCTATGAAATAGATGATGACAGTGTCAGAATGAGGATGTTTGTTCAAAGCCTAACTGGGGATGTTAGAACTTGGTTTAGATCCCTGAATGCAAACTCCATTACAACTCCTGCTGAACTATATCAGGCCTTTACTAGTAGATGGGAGAAAAAGAAAGATCCTCTGCACATACTTGGGGAATATGACACCATCAGAAGAGGTCCCCAAGAGACTGTTTTGGAGTATTGTGCAAGATTTAATAATGTGTATAACTCAATTCCGCAGAATCTAAGGCCTCCTCCTGATTTAGCCTTGTACAAATTCCCTGATGGTTTTGACCCTGACATGGCCTATCAATTAAAGGAAAGGGACTGTCAATCCCTGGAAGAAGCCCAAAGGGTTGCGGTCACAGTGGAAGCCAACCTGATTGCCAAAAGAAACAGGGCAAGGTTGGAAAAGAGGACTGTCTTCAAAGAAGAGCCCTCTGCCTTTGATCAAAAGCTTGATGCCATATTAAATGGAATGAAAAGATTAGGTGATAGAGTGGAATCGGTTGAAAGAAAATCATCATGGGAAGCTCCACAAAACAACCCTCCTAGGAATCCAAATTTTAGGAGAACTCAAAACCCAGGCATTGGCAAAACCAGTGCTGATCAAGAAATAAGACCCCCTTTCCAAGAAAATTATGTTGAAACCTCCACTTCAGCAGAGCCCAATGAAGATCCTGAGATTAACCTAATAGGGCTAGATGGTGAAAGTCAAGTTTTCTTAACACAAGAAGATCATGAGGATGAGGAAACCAAACAGTTCCAAACTAAATCAGGTGAATCCTTTGATTTCAAACAAGGCTATGACACTGCTGTATATGAAGTCCATAAACAATACAAGCTAAGGAGCAGAACTGTGAATGTTAGCCAGCCTGAAAAGAAAAAGGATAATCAGCAGCCTAAAGGAGTTATAGTCACAGAACCTAATGACAAAACAAATTCATCTACAGAAGAAGTGATTGTTGAGGAGATCACTGAACCACTGTCTTTAAGACAGCAGTCTCTGGACACTTCCTCTTCTCATCCTAATTTAAACATTACTCCTCAAGAAATGAGTAAAAAGGATAAGTCCCAAGGTCAAAACAAAAATCAGGAAGAAGATGTAATAAACAAGGAAAGAACTGTCACCTATAACTCCAAGACCCAATCTGAGAAACCTTTTGATCTTGAAACAGAAATTGGAAAAATAAAAATAGCTATTCCTCTCTTAGAATTAGCCAAGCATGACAGCTATAAATTGCAAATCAAAAGGTCCCTACAACTCACTAGTAACAAAGATGATGTCAATGTACTGGATGACACCCCAGAACTCCTGTTTGGCCCAGAAGTGGATGGGAAAACAGTAGTCACAGGGGTACTGCCTTTTTATGTCAGTTTACATATTCATGACAAAGTACTACATAATGCAATGTTTGACTCAGGTGCCTCTCACAATCTTATGCCAAAAGCAGTCATGGAAAGATTGAATTTAGACATAACAAGACCATACAAGGATCTGTTTTCCTTTGACTCCAGCCAAGTCAAGTGTCTAGGTCTCATAAAAGACTTATGTGTCTCTCTAGTTCAATACCCAAACAAGACAATCCTAATGGATGTGGTAGTTGCTGATATCCCACCTAAGTATGGAATGTTGTTATCAAGATCATGGGGAGCCAAACTCCAAGGTTCCCTACAATTAGACATGTCATATGCCACCATCTATGTATTTGGGCAACCAAAAAGACTGTACAGAGAAACACTAATGAAGTACATGGTCAGCAGTGAAGAAAAACCTCAAAATTTTCCTATATATGCTGTCCATTCAGACATAGACTCATACATTCTCTTCAATGATACAACTACTCCCTCAAAAGGTGAAGTTGAAACCAAGATACTCATACAGGAGGAAGATGCAAATGAGAGTAGTATCACTCATGAAACAACAGTCAAACAAACACCTGATAGTACTGCTGCCTTAAATGTCAAGAACATCCAATTAAATGATGAGACTGTCCTAGAAGACAAGCTAGAGAAAAAACCACAATTGCTACTCACATTACCAGCCCATGAAAAGATCATAAAACCTCCTCCCCAACAAGATATTCTATGGTTCCTTGAATTTGATGGCTCGGTCAACAAATTAGGGGCAGGAGCTGGAGTTTGGGTACACAATAAAGAAAATAGTCATGTAGAAGGCAGAGCCTATAGATTGAATTTCAGATGTACTAATAACATGGCAGAATATGAAGCTCTTTTACTAGGACTCAAGTTGGCAAAATTCTTACAAGCTGCCAGGGTTTCAATCATGGGAGATTCAGATTTAGTTATTCAACAAGTGAAAGGGAACTTTGTCACCAATGACAAAAGACTAAGGACTTATAGGTCTGCTGTTGCTGAGGTACTAAACTTCTTTTCTGAGTTCCAAATTACTAAAATTCCCAGAACCCAAAATCTGCATGCTCATAGTTTAGCCACCTTTGCAAGTACCTGCAAGTTTCCCTTTGAGCCCCACCATTGTTTCACAGCTGAAGTAAAACACAGACCCTCTATTCCAAACAACATCAATGATTGGCAAGTATTTGAGGATGACAAGCAAATAAACCAGTTTTTAACTCTGCAGCAAGAATTTGCAGGATTAAATATTGACAATGAGACAGCAAGTCAATCACAAATACTTGAGACAGCAAGTCAATCACAAAAACTTAATGGAGCAAGTCCATCACAAATACAGTTTCAACAGACTGCTCAGCCAATATCACCTAGGACTGCGAAACAAATGCTGAATCCAACTATTTTCAATATAGAAAACATCCAGCAAATTCAACAAGTTGACTGGGAAGAAGGAGTGTCCAATGCTGAAACTGAGATCATTGAGCTAAAGGACAATTTTCTACCAACAGGCCTAACCCCACTAGAAGACATTTTTGATTCAAATGATATTCCCAGGAAGCCAAAAATGCAGCCCCTGAATGCAGCAATTGAAGAGTGCAACATAGGTACAATTGACAAACCCAAGATAATTAAATTATCTGCTTCCTTACCTCCTGACCAAAAACCAAAATACATTGACCTCTTCAAAGAGTTCCAGGATGTTTTTGCATGGAGCTATGAGGACCTAAAGTCCTATGACACCTCTGTAATCCAACACACCATCCCTCTCAAACCTGATCAAAAGCCCTTTAAACAAAAACTGAGGAGAATCAATCCTATGCTTCTCCCAGCAATGGAACAAGAGGTACAAAAAATGTTCAAAGCAGGCATCATAGCACCAATCAGATTCTCTGAATGGATCTCCAACTTAGTCCCTACAAGAAAGAAAACAGGTGAGATCAGGCTGTGTGTGGACTTAAGGAATCTAAACCAAGTATCCTTAAAAGATAACTACCCCTTACCCAAGATGGATCACATTCTTCAAAGGGTGGTGGGGGCCTCAAGGATCTCATTGCTGGATGGATTTTCAGGTTTTAATCAGATCTTAGTTCACCCTGATGATCAGGACAAAACAGCATTTACAACTCCGTGGGGAACTTTCAAATATGTAAAGATGCCTTTTGGCTTGAAAAATGCAGGGGCAACATTTCAAAGAGCAATGGACATTGCTTTTGCAAAAGAGATTCATGACTTCTTAGTCATCTACTTAGATGATCTCACACCTTTTTCAAAATCTGACCAAGAACACATAAAACATTTGAGACAGATCTTCCTAAAATGCAGAAAATATGGAATCTCCTTGAACCCTAAGAAATCCCTCTTTGGTTTAGAAGAAGGTAAGCTCTTAGGACACATCATCTCAAAATATGGCATTAGAATTGACCCAGATAGGATACAAGCTATCCTGCAAATGCCTCACCCAAGGAATGTCAAAGAATTACAAGGATTCTTGGGAAAAATCAATTTCTTGAGAAGGTTTATCCCAAACCTAGCGGAGCTAACCAGATTATTAAACAACATGCTGAAAAAGGATTCAAAAGTGAAGTGGACTGTTGAAGCCAATCAAGCATTTGAAAGTATAAAATTGGCCCTTACCCAAACCCCAGTCTTGACCAATCCTCAGTTTGACAGAGAATTTATCATTTTCTCTTTTGCCTCCCAACATACTATTGTTGTTGTTCTGCTGCAAAAAGATGACCAAGGAAATGAGAAGCCAATTGCTTTCTTTAGCAAAGCTCTCAGAGATGCACCTTTGAAGTATCAAATCATGGAAAAACAAGCTTATGCTTTAGTCAAAGCTATCAAAGACTTTAGGATTTATATCCTTTATTCCCATGTCAAAGCATATGTGCCAAGTCCTATTGTCAAAGACATTCTCACCCAAGAAAATTTAGAAGGCAGAAGAGGAAAATGGATTGCCAGTATCTTGGAATTTGACATTGAGATAAAACCTACAAAACTAATAAAAGGGCAAGGCTTGGCCAAATTAATGACAGAAACTAATTTCCAAGCCTTAGACATCAATCAGCTGGACAGTGAAACAGAGCTGGCGACTCCAAAGATCAATGTAGCCTTTGAACAATCCCCCTGGTACTCTGATATCTGTTATGTGTTACAAAACCTGTGTGCTCCCCCAGGACTGTCCAAAACTAAGTGTACGTTCCTAAAAATGAAAACATCAAGATTTTGTGTAATGGATGGAAATTTACTGTGGAAAAACCATGAAGGGATATTGCTGCACTGTTTAATTGAAAATGAAACTAACAATATCATGCAAGAGTTTCATGCAGGAGACCGCGGTGGACACTTGTACTGGAAGTCCACTGTGGATAAGATACTAAGGGCTGGATACTACTGGCCCACCATGTTCTCTGATGTCAAGAAATTTATCACATCTTGTCATAAATGCCAAGTGTTTGAGGGAAAGAGACAACTGCTGCCACTTCCTTTAAGGCCTATTGCAACAGAGAGACCTTTTCAACAATGGGGCTTGGATTTCATTGGGGAAATTCATCCCTCATCTTCAGGCCAACATAGATGGATCTTAACAGCCACAGATTACTTCACTAAATGGATTGAAGCTGCCCCATGCAGACAAGCAAATGATTCAGTAATCATTCAGTTCTTGGAGAACAACATACTGGCTAGATTTGGCTGCCCTGATAAAATCATTACAGACAATGCTGCTGCTTTCAGATCCAAGAAAATGGTGAATTTCTGTCACAAATTTCATATTACTTTGGGCCATTCTACTGCATATTATCCCCAAGGAAATGGCCTTACTGAATCATCAAACAAAAGCCTTGTAAACATTATAAAGAAGGTACTTGAAGAGAACAAAAAGAACTGGCACAAGAAACTAGTCAATGCCTTATGGGCAGATAGACTAACAACCAAGAGATCAATTGGGACCAGCCCATATGAGTTGGTTTATGGACTAGAAGCCAAATTCCCCTCATCCTTAGGAGTGCCTGTTATGAAGCTTCTTCAAGAAAGCCAAGCAGAACCAAATGATATGCAAAGAAGGATAAATCAAATCATATGTCTGCAGCAAACCAGAGATCAAGTTTTCAGCAGAGTTCAGGTATTACAAGAAAAACTAAAGAAAGCCTTTGACAGAAAAACCAAAGCAGAAGATTTCAATATTGGTGATAAAGTCCTTAAGTGGGATGCAAGAAGAGAAGAGAAAGGAAAACATGGAAAATTTGATTCCTTATGGAGAGGACCATTTGTTTTCCAAGCAGTGCAAGGTAATAACACTTACTTCCTAAAAAGTCTTAGTGAAACTAACTTGGATGAAGGTCCTGTCAATGGCAGGATGCTGAAGCACTATTTTGACTATTTCCCATGAGTGCAACCTGAGGTTCCCTTGTATATATTCCGATGTACATATTATTTTCTGTTTAGATTGTAAAAATGCAGTTTTCCAAGTTATTAACTGACCAGCAAAAGGTAAATAGAATCAGAGGTCTACCAAGAAGAGAAGCACAAAATTTGGCACTTCAAAGCAGCAAACTTCAAGAATGATTTGGGCAGCCATGGACCAAGGCAATCTGACCTGCTGTTCTTGGTCTTTCAAATGAAACACCATCCCCATGTGGAGCCACTATTAGCTACCTATACCAATAGGTTTCATATTTCATGATTGGCAAGGGAAGGTCCAAATATGCTCTGCTTTGATCATGCAAAGATCACATATTTCCAAGGAAGTGCAAGGTGTGTAAATAGATTAATACATCCCAATTTTGATGGAGGGTCCAACAGTCTAATCTGGATCATTCCATGGTTTAAATTTGCAGTTGAAGATTAGAGAAGAAAGTCTGTCCAAACTATTTAATCTTGGTAGACAAGTAGTTCAGGTAGAGAAGAAAAGGCTCCCAACAGCTTAATCTGGGACCTTGGAAGAGATAAGGGTAGAAGTAGATAGCAAAACAAAAGAAAAGCCAAAGAAAAGAAAAGGCAAGTAAGGGTCTGCAAGTCCAAGTGCACCCTCCAAGAAGAAATAAAAAATGCTAGGCAAGTAGCTGGGTAAGTAGTTGGGGTTGCAGAAAGGTTATCTTTACCATTTCAAATGTGTTAACTATGTTTACCAGAGCAAAGTCAATCAGTTGACAAGGTGTTCTTCTTCATCAAGTTGCAACAGAAAGCATGACTAACTTCCCTCTTCCCTTTTCATGTCATTTACTAACATCCCCTCATCAGCTGAGATTCATGGAAAAATTATGGTTTCATGGTGGTTCTTAATCTTTTTAGAAGCCACATTTCTTGTCTAAAATCTTTTCATTTTGATCTACTCCCTAAACTAAGTGAGTTTCAAGTAAACTTAGTATTTTCTCCCTCCATTCACTCCCCCCATCCATATTAACTCTAACTCTACTATGTAAATCCCCTATATTGCCTTTCCCCTACTAGTATTAACACCATGGTGTATAAACCCCAAATTTTGTATAAATATCCCTCCCCTTGGCATTATAGCCATATGTTCTCTAAAGGGATCAAATGACATCTGGTCATTGTGATAAGCCTAAGCCAAACCCCCTTTCCCCTTTACAAATCCATTTTCTCACTTTTAACCCCCATTTACACATAAAACCTCCTAAAAAAGCCTTGTTTATACCCTTACCCGCTTCAAATGGCTAAAAACATGGAAAACCCACTTTTTCCCTTTTACCTAAAGTCCAAAGGGCGGGCGCATTTCCACAGAAAATTCGCGAAACCCACTATACCAAAGTTTTCCGCCCATGCACAGATCCCCAGAATAATTATTAAAATAATCCCCGCCCCTCCCCTTACCGGTCGATCCCTTCGCCCTCCCGACGACCGTCCGATTAAAGAATTGAAGATCCAACGGCTCTCAAGGCATCGGACCCTTTCCGACGACCGTTGGTTACCCGCCCTATCCCCCTATCACATCAACCCTCCGATAGCCGTCCGATCATGCCCCCCAGATCTGACGGCCATCACTGCATCGGAGCAGATCCTCTGTCCGGGCGATATCTTCCGACGGCCGTATTATTTGCTACGTCATGCGGTAGCCACGCGTCCCCTCCACGGCTCATCGGAGGTACAACTGACACTTACCGCCACCGTACCGTAAGCGGTGCAATATGAAACCGCCTCCGGTTTCCGGTTTTCCCCCATTCCATTTGCATTATGTCATCACCACGTCATTTCCCCGTCACCCCACGTCACTGCCACTTATGCCGTCACGTCAGCCTCCCGCTCAACCATTGGCTGACCTATCCTGCCACCTCACCATCCCCGTGGACCAATCAGAGCCCGCCACCTGGCCTGATGACGTCATGCTGACGTCATCCGACCCTGACCCCACCTATGACGTCATGCTGACGTCAGCACAAAAACGCGCCAAAATCCATATTTAGACCGAAAATTTCGCGTTTTTTGCTATTTTTGGCAAAAGCTGCACTGTTTGTTCTGCATGCAATTTACGTATAAAACTTGCACCAGCCTGCTGAGGAAATTTCGAGACCGCCAGAGCGTCCATCACTCGTGCATTAGCAAGATTAAGCCGACGAAATTCACCAGGTATTCTCCATTTTCACTCTGCAAGTCCATTTTTCCGTGAATTCCGGGTATAGCGTGTGAGCAGACCTTAAAACGCCAATTTCACCATTAAAACTCCACCGTACCAGCATTCATACCAAACCAGTGCTACCATTACACGTTTAGGAGGCCACATTGGGCAAATTTAGTGGAAATTCCTCGTTGGTTCGCGCAATCGTGAACCAGCTACCTGCAAGAAACAAATTCACCACAAAGCAAACTCTGCTCAGTTCTGCTACTGCTCTATTTTGTTCAAAAGCAGTATTGCAACTGCTGCAACCTTCCCATCCACTCTCTGTTCCTGATAAACTTCGCCTCCCTGGTTCAGAGGCATTCCTCTGTACTGCTCTGCTCAATCAAAATCACTTTGTACCTGATTCAAAATCCTCCTGTGCAATGGAGACACCTGTAGTACTAAATGTTCAACCTCTGAATGCCCCTCAAAAGAACCTGAAATGGCAAGCCTTGGCAGACATGGATTACCAAATTACAGAAGAGAAGCTTATGAGCAGCAAATTCCACCTTCATCTGTTGAATGAGTTGAAAACCAAGCATGAAAATGGGACAGATGTATTGGGCTTATGGGAGTCTTCCATCCCCACTTTCAAACTCCCTCAGGTCAACCAGTTCCCTGAGCTAATCCACCTCTGTGCTGAACAATATGATGTCTCTCAGAGGGCTGTTATTGACCCATCTGGTTCAGTACTTTTCTATGTTACCCCTCAAGCTATCAGAGACATGCTATGCTTCAAACCTCAGAAGAAGTTGGTTCCTCTGTCACTGATAAACCTGATAAAACAAGGAGATAAACTCACAGATGCTCAAATTGTTAAATTCAATCAATTATACATCAAAACTAAGATTGTGATGGGCCCTCCAATTCTTCATGTATATCTCAATGAACTGGGTAGAGACCTTGCAGATATGATTTCTCCCATCCTGGGATACAGTTCAATTGAGCATATTGATTCAACTGTGCTGGTAATGATGCTTATGTTTGCTCCTGGCAAGTCACCAATCTGCTATGATTATGCCACCTACATATCAGACAAGATTCATGAGCAATTGATGAATTTAAGGAGGGACAGGATGTTCAGATACACCTCCTACATTTACCATTTGATTTTGTACCATCAACATGAGAAGTTTCACTTTTCAATCAAAAGAATGGATGCCCAAGGCAATCCTAGATCAGTGGTCTATTGGTCTTCTATCTTCCACATCAGACCTGAGTCTCCATACACTTATTGTGAATTCATGGACCTGTTCATCCATCCAGCCATGGCAATGCTGATGAGCTCACCTCCTCCAAGACTCACTGATGATATGCAAAGGATTCTTCAGCTGTCAAAAGCTTATAGCATTGGGGATTGGTACTTCTACCAAAACCACACTGTCATCAGGATATATGGGTGTGATCTACCTCCTTTAAAACTACCCAAATATGTGCCTATGAGGCTATTTTCCCTAGAGTACTTTAGGCAATTTGGCAGAGTTGATGTGCTTCATTTTTCAGGAAAAGGTAAAAAAGCACAGTTGAAGGTCAAAAGCCAACTTGGCCATTTTATCTATAATGAGAGGGAGCAAGGATGGAGGGAAGCAGAGAGAATGCTTGAGGCCCTTGGCCTGCAAACCAGTTTCCTATGGGTTCCCTATGACCCTAATCATTTCATAACTACAAGAAGGCTCAAATATAAGTTATCTGCCTATGATCACCATAATATCCCTCACATTGAAAAGTATGCAAACCAACACAAATGGAGGAGAGGGACCTTAGAAGAGCCCTTGTCACAAGAAGAGCTGAACAACAGGGCACTAAGGAATCTAAAGAAGATGGCTGACCTTGAGCTTTGTTCACAGGTATTCACACTTCCAAGCACACAAACGGGAGCAGCTGAATCCTCCACAACTGCCAAGCAGCAAACTACCAAGGCTACTGAGAATATATCCAGCAGAGGCAAAGAAAAACAAATGGACACAGAGCAGACACATCAGGAGAAGGAGCAGTCACCTCCAGTGACCCAAGAGCAAACAGATAAAGGAGGGCAGCAGCAGGCAGAGCAACAACAGCAACAAAATCTGCAGCAAGAAGAAGGGCAACATGACATTCAGCAGCCCTTACAGCAGGAGAGGGTAATTAATACTCCAACTTCCACTGAGCAACAGGCTCAGAACATAGTGCCTCCTAGGCCAGAAGTCACCACCGATGCCTCGGTCCTCCAAACTCCTCAAAAGGAGGACTTAAGCAGAAAAAGGGATAGAGAAACTCCCCTCACTTCATCTATCAACCAGGGAGAAAAGAGACAAAGATTAAATGATTTTTCTGAGGAGGACATAGCAATAAGACAGGCATTAGGCATGGGCCCACCCAGCAGAGAAGCTTCAGCAAGTTCCTTCCAGCAGGAACAGGACAGGGCTATGGGAGGGGAGGTCAGCTCCTCCAGCCAGCAAAGAGAAGGACAAGTAAGCATCAAACAGCAATTCATAGACATCAAAAGGAGGAATGAGCCTATCAAAGTACAGCTGTACAATCATCTGCTAAACATGGCTCCTTCTAATCAGCAGAGACTTATGTCTGCCTTTGATGTAGGTGAAGGCAAGATGATCATGAGTCATTTTATGCCTACAGCACTGCAACCCCAATCTGCCTCAGATTACCTCAGGACCAACCTGGAGGTCATGGCCAAAGACATACACCCAATGGACAAAATTGAACTGCATAAACAGACTGGTGAAATGGTGTATGCCTCTTTAGCAGATGAAACATTGGAAAATTATAAGCTAAAGAGCAGCCTCAATGCCACAGCCTCTCAACTGGAATTGGAGAGGGCATCATCCCAGGCGAAGGACAACAAAATAAGGTCCCTTGAAGACATAATCATTGAAATTGGGCATGATCCCAAAGATATTTCAGGGATACAGGAAATCTTGAAGCTAAGGGATGCTGACATGGCTGCCATGAGAAAGAAAATCAAGATCCCAGCTACCATTCACCCTCAGACAGATGAGGTAGCCCAACAAAGGCATGAGAAGGACAGCACAGATCTATTAATCTCCATTTATAAACAGCTGGTTCAAGCACAAGAGAAGTTGGGAGAATCAAAGGCTGCAAAGGCAGCATTACAGGCATCTCTGAAACAAAGAGAAGAAGGGCAAACTTCTCAGCCTCCACCTCAGATCATCAATCTGGAGGAAACTGCTCCTATCACTGCCCCTCCTCCTCAACAGACCGAGCAAACGGCAACATCTACTTCAGCAGCGCCAACAACTACAGAGCAGGCCCAAAGCCTAGATATGCAAAAGCTAAAAAACGAAATCCAAGTCCTGGAAGCTCAAATGTTGGAGCTCAATTCAGCCAAAGATTCTCTGGCTAAAATCAATGATAGATATGATAAATCCAAACAAACTGTGGCAGAGAAAGAAAGGGAGGTGAAAGCCCTAAAAAACAAAATAAAAGAGCTAGAGAATGATCTCAAGTTAGATAAAGTGGTGGCTGAATTGAAAGTAGTGCTATGGCCTAACATTGGTAAATCTATCAATGAGCAATGGCCATACATCGAAACTATACATGAGCAACTAGAGCTCATCCCAAAGGCACAGAGGGAGATTCACAGATCGAGAGCTCAATTGGGCAGTATGCCTGAAGTGGCCACCAGAATGATCAATGTACTTAACCACAGAACAAGTTCCCAGTTAACTGCCATGGGAATTACAAACAGAACTGACACCATCCAAATGGTTAAAAGGGTTCTCACACTGAGAAACTTTGTGCAGACATTGGAGAGAAGAACCCAGGATATGCAGACTGAGGTGAACAAGTTTCTGGAAAAGTTTCAAGTATTGGAAAGCAGAGGACTCCCTGGCTTACTGAACAGCGCAGGGAGATTATTCACACATGACCAATATGCTAAAAGGGTCAATACATTTGCCACCAGCCAGATCAATGATAAGCCCAGCACCTCAGAGGAAACAGGGCCAGCCACAGGACAGTCTCTTTACAACAGAGTAGAGAATCTGTTTTTCATAATGAATGAGATTAATCACCTGTTTGGGGTAGCTCCCAACTTCTTCAAATACACAGAGGCAGAGGAAACAATGGATGCTATTCTCAGGCATCAACTCCCTACGCAAGAATGGTGGACAAATGCAATACAGAAGATTTTGTAAACAGGGAGTCACTTAACCATTTTTGTTTCTTAAAAGAGTATCAGTGGTCGTGCAGGACACAGTTCAACGAGATCAGCATGCATGATGGATTAAAGTTGAGCCAACTCAGCAGATACATCGGCCAACAAAGCAGAAAAAGAAGACTACAGGTGGCAGGGCCGAGAAAATACAGCGCAGCAAGAAATAAAGACGCATCATTCAGCGTTAAAGCAAACCGACTCAATGAGCTCCAAAGGTCAATTTACCCTCTGACAGACATAAAGAGCATTTATGCTGCATTCAGAGTTACAATAACTTCTTTTCCTACTTTCTATACGCATTTATGAAGATATTTTCTCTCTCAGATGACTCAATACCTGAGATATTTTGTATAAGCATTACTATAAAGTCCCCTTCGCATGAGCTTGCAAGGGTTGTTGTTGATTTCTCCTGAAGAAGCTCTTATGCTGTAATCTTTTCAGAAGTTAATAAAGAAAGCAATGGAACTTCTTGGATTTCTGAGGTGTTGGATGCGTTCTGGTGTCTGTTGATAACTGCTGGATTCCTGTGTATTTCACCATACAATAAGTCTCTGTATCTCTCTCTGTCAATTAGTTGTTGTGTTAAAATCCATATATGTTATCTGATTTTCAATACTAAGCAACAAAGAAAAAGAATAACTTTCAGGATTTACTCACTGAGTACCCTGAGTTCAATCTGTGTTGTTTATGAATGTTTTCTTCAGCTGTAATCTATATAAAGTGTAATTCTTAACTGCTGCACTTTCAGAATACACCTTTCACAGTGGCCTTTGTCACAGGAATTCAAGCTTTGCTCCTGTGCAATGTGTTCACTTTCACCTCACCAACTTAATAGAAAATTCTTAATTGCTTTCTGTTGGTTGACATACATCACCATTCAAGCTAATTTTGTTTGTCTAAAATACACAATAGGCCCTGCAGTTTGAACACCACCAGTCCAGCGTATCAAATCATTTCACAACTCCAGACTCCATTGCCCAATGGTATTTCACTATCTAAACACTATATCATAAGATCTGAAAGAAATCCTTCAACCAAAACATAAACCAAAACCTGAGCATAATAACTAGCCTAAAACACCATCATAACAGAGACAAATCATAAAGAGAGAGCCCTCTCTGATCACAGTTTGGCTAGAAGCTGTGATCCAAAGATTGGTTAGTGGTTACCCCGGCCGTATTCCCTTGGGAGTCATAGGGAACAACCTGGGTGTTAACAGAACCCAACCTGCGTGTATACGCTATTTCCTTTAATCAAACCTGTGTATACCTTCAAAACTACTAAAACATAAAACTTCTGATTCAATTCCGTACCAACCAACAATATATTAAACATCTACTATCAACTTATAGAGCTTTAAACAGGCAATAGCAGAGATCACCCTTCTCACTTATACAATCAATCAATCAGATATCATACTCCTTATGCATTCAGTTTTACATTCAGATCTAAGAAGACTTCATTGACAGACATCAATAAAACAATAGAACTGATCAGATAGGTCAGTCAAATCTGAAGAAAAGGCTTTTCTTTTATATATGCTACTTGGAAGAGTAGAACCTGCATTTACACGTGCTTTTACTAAGACGAACCAGCGTATAGATATGCAAATATTAACTCATAACTTCGCTGCAATTCCGAACTTCAGACAAACCCAGATCAAGACATTTAAAGAATAAACAGGTGTACATAATCAGATCTAGCCCAACCAATATCAAATCATTCAACGACAAGTCATTTCAAGTCTCATGATCTTAATCCAACATTGAATTCAAGGTGCAAAAAATATTTTAGATCAAATCACAAACATAGCCCCTGCAACATAAAATATACTTCAGATAGAAGTATTCCTTAAAAACCATTTCACTTGCACACAATGGCCTTATGATCTTCTCCTCCTTATATAGTTTTAGGCCTTTCTCAATACCTCGGACCAAAACCACTTAGGACCCATGGTATTCTTGGATGGGATCAAATAGTCGTTACTCCGCTCAATATTGTGGGCTAATACCATGGTATCAACCCCTGGTATTGTCTCCTCTTGAATTTCCTTGATTTTCCAACATATATGCGCTTTTCTTCTTGTGAAAGTGCGTGTATATGTATACGCCATTTTTTTTCTGTGAACCAATGTCTATATGTTGTTTTGACTAAGTGAACCTGCGTATACATCTTAAACTGCTTTTCATCATCCTTCACCTTCAACTTCTTCATTCTGATTAGTAGACTTTAGTTCCACCTTCCTATTCTTCTGTACCAATGCTCTGTTACATCTTAATGGACCTATTACACTATGTGTTTCCTTTCATCAAAAGCGAACTGAACTGTGAGGAAGTTGCCATCAAGGACAACACTTGGATCATAATGCCAACAATCTCCTCCTTTGGACTTGATGGCAACCATGCTGGTGTTGATTACTGCAAGTTGTAGAAACTATTAGAGATATCAAGAAACACCAAAATACTCTCCCCCTTTGACATCAAGGGAAAAGGGCAGACCAAGCTATTCTCCCCCTTTGATATACATTATGTTGTCCATGCTCCCCCTGAATACATGCCGAGTCTGCAGAGATATGTTTCAGAATAATAACATGACTCTATAACTCAACTAAGTGAGTATGACCTCCCTATGACCAATGACTCATACATACATCAATCACCCAACCAAGTGGGGATATACCATATTTGACTCATCCACCCAACCATTGTTTATACATGACAGAAATACGGAAATTATTACATCATTCATCCCATGCAAAGTGGGGATACAAATTACATCATATGTCCAATAGGACTCATTCAAATATAGACCATGACAGAAGAAGTCATATCACACCCTAGATCTTTACATGACTTAAGAAACATATGATATAAGTATCTGAAGCCATAGTTGAACTTGTAAACCATGATGCCAACAATGCAGAATGTGTGTGTAGGCTAATGCTCCCCCTGAACATGTGCTACCTATGCATTATCAACAATGCATCTTTGTCAATCAGATAAAAATCAAGAACAAAGCATATCGTCAAACTGTTGTCATCAATATCAGACAGAGCACCCATATCAGAGTCTGACCCACTATTTTTCTGTCATAAAAACATATACGCTCCTTCACCTGTAGAAACCTACGCGACTATACTTCATGAAACACACGTATAATAACCTTCCTCTGAAAACTGGATTTAACAGCAGGATGATGCAGCAACTACTCCCAGCTTTTGTCTGATATATTCAAAAGTTTCTTTAGGAAGTGTTTTGGTGAATATATCAGCAACTTGTTCTTTGGAGGGAACATACTCCAACTTAACCTTTTGTTCAAGCACTTGTTCTCGTAGAAAATTGTACTTAATGGGTACCTGCTTGGTCTTGGAGTGCATGAAGGGATTTTTCAAAATATTGATGGCACTTGTATTATCACATAGAATGGAAATGGGTGGAGTACATGTGATTTTAATGTCTTGCAATGTTTGCATCATCCAAAGTAGTTGTGTGCAGCAAGACGCAGCATCCACATATTCTACTTCAGTGGTAGATAAGGCAATCGAACCTTGTTTCTTGATGAACCAAGACACTAGTCGTGAACCCATATAGAATGCACCTCCACTAGTGCTCTTTCAATCATCGACATTTCCTGCCCAATATGCATTTGTATATGCATGAAGAGTTACATCTTTATCATTAGGATACCATAGTCCAAAGTCCTGAGTTCCTTGAATATATTTGAAAATTCTTTTAACCGCCTGAAGATGTGATTCCTTTGGATTTTCTTAGAACCTTCCAACAATTCCTATTGCATGCATGATATCATGTCTAGTACCTAGTAGATAGAGCAAACTTCTAATCATAGATATGTATGTTGGTTGGTTTACTGCTAGTGATTCATCGTTAGAACTGAGACTACATCATGTTACCATTGGAGTACATACTGGTTTAGAATCTTCCATTTTGTACTTCTTCAAGATCTGCTTGACATATTTTGTTTGTGAAAGGAAAATACCATCTTTCGTTTATTGTACTTGTAGACCAAGAAAATAAGTAAGTTCACCAAGTAAGGAAATTTCAAATTCTTGTTGCATTACTGAAGCAAAATTTTGACTCATGGATTCTTCATTGCTACCAAAGATGATATCATCAACATAAACAACAATAATTAGTAGTTTATCATTTTCAATCTTTGTGTATAAATTGCTATCTGCAAAACCTTTTGTGAAACCTTGTTGTTGTAGATATTTGTCAAGGTGGTAATACCAAGCCCTTGGAGCCTGTTTCAGACCATAGAGAGCCTTTTTGATCTTGCATACGAGTTTTGCATCATTTCCAAGAATGAATCCTTCTGGTTGTTCAATATAAACTTCTTCTTTTAGACCTCCATTAAGAAAAGCTGATTTTACATCCATTTGATATACTTTGAAATTTTGAAAACTAGAAAGAGCAAGGAACATCCTTATGGCTTCAATTTTGGAGACAAGTCCAAAAGTTTCTTCAAAATCTATACCTTCTTTTTTAGCATACCCTTTACAAACAAGTCTTACCTTATTTCTAATAACTTCGCCATTTTCATTCAGCTTATTCTTAAATATCCATTTTGGTCCTATAACATTTTTATCATGAGCTCTAGGAACTAATTCCCAAGTATCATTCTTTTCAATTTTGTCAATTCCTTCATCCATGGCCTTGACCCAACATTCATCTTTGCAAGATTCATTTACATTCTGAGGTTTTGTGGAGGATAGTAATGCTAAATAACTTGAGGTCCCTGTAAGAGTTCTTATTGTCTATACACCATACCCTTTTTCTCCTAGAATTTGAGACTCTGGATGATTCTTCTGAACATACCTGGATGGACTCTTTTCCTTATCTGTTGTATCTTCCTCTGGTGCTTCATTTGTTTCTTCTTCTATATCATTTTGATTTGATGTAGGAAATCATTCCCCATCTTCCTCATTGTCATGAATCCTCTGTTGATTTCATTTGTTCTGGATTTCTGCATGCTTCACCAATTACAACATCAATGCTTTCAACAATTGTTCGAAGTCTTTTGTTATAACATTTGTATCCTTTACTTATGGATGAATAACCAAGAAGAATTCCTTTGTCTGCTCTGGGTTCAAACTTACCAAGTTTTTCATCAGTCCTTTTGATGAAACATTTTCTTTCAAAAACTCTAAAGTGTTTTACAGTAGGAGGCTTACCATACCAAAGTTCATATGGAGTTTGATTGCTATTTACCTGAACATTCTCTTTGTTGAGAATAGTCACGGCATAAAATATAGCTTCACCCCAAAAGTTTGCAGAAGTTCTAGGTTCATCAAGCATCGCTCGAGCCATTTGTTGAACTGTTATGTTCATTCTTTCCACCACGCCATTTTGCTAAGGAGTTATTGCGATGGAGAATTGCCTTTTTATTCCATGTTGTTCACAAAAGTCAAAGAATTCATCTGATATGAATTCTCCCCCTCAATCAGATCTAAGACATTTGATTTTTCGATCTGATTCATTTTCTACTAAAGCTTTGAAGGCTTTAAATTTTTCAAATGCTTCATCTTTATGCTTTAGTAGTCCTATCCAACACATCCTAGAAAAATCATCAATAAATAAAATAAAGTATTCTTCTCCACGAGGTGACTTTTTCCTTGATTGTCCACATAAATCAGTATGGATGAGTTCAAGAGGCTTACTTGTTGATCCTTCTTTTTCGTTGAAGTGAACTCTGGTTTGCTTACCGACTTGACATGGTTTGCATATGGTATTTTCTAGGATGTTTATATCTGGAAGATCACGAACTTCCTTGAGCCTACATGCTTTTCTTATTTTAGAAAAGCTTAGATGTCCTAATCTTCTATGCCATAGCCAGTTTTCATCTGTTTTACTTAGATAGAATTGTTTTTTTCCTCCTTTGAGTATGTATAAGTTGTTTGGAGTTCTTGTTCCTTTGATCATGGTCTTTCCTGTATCAATTTCACGAACCACACATCTGTTTGATCGAAACACAACTTCATTTCCTTGATCACACATTCCACTGACACTCATATACATACATGACATTTCCATCTTTAACATTTTCTTTCAAGAATATAGAACCTTTACCTTTAATGACAGTTGGAGTGTCATTTCCAAATGAGACATTCTTTTCCTTTTCTAAAGCATTATATGGATGAAGTTTCTCTTTATCACCTCTCATGTGTTTGGAGCATCAGTTGTCGATGTACCAATGATTTTCTTGTCCTTCTGCATATAGAGCTATGCCACATATTTCTGATTGAGATTCTTTCTTTCTCCATATCTTGGGATTTAAGATGTTTGCTCTTTTTGAAGTGATGGCCGAAATTTTCTCCTGCATTAAGATTCTTCATGGCCAAAGTTGTTACAAATCGAACATTCTACTTCATTTCCAAGAGGAGAAAAGTTATTATAGGAACTTTTCTTGATTCCTATTACACTCCTTTGATTTTGTGCTTCTCTAGTCATGATGGTTTTGTAAGCAACACATTGAGTAGCCTTATGCCCAAAGTTATGACATGAAAAACATTGCCCATTAAAGAAGTTTTTGCGATCATAGAATCTTTTGGCATTGTTTACCTGTTGGTTGAATCTTCTACTGATATTCATTCTTGGAGTAAATTAGGTATGATTTACCTGATGAGTAATTTTAAGCCTTTGCTGACGATTGACATATTGTTCACTGGTCTTTACTGCATCAAGAGAGCTTCTGGTGGAGGTTGATGGCTTCTATGATTGAGATGATTCTTCAGTATATCCAAGACCTGACTTTATCATAGGAGAACACTGAATTTTGATTATTTCATTTAAAGCTTCAGATCCTTTAGCAAATCTAAGATTAAAATATTTTGTCTTCTCAAGTTCTTTTCTTAGACCCACAATTTCACATTCTAGATTTTCATTGTGTTTTTCTCTTTCAGTGAGTTGGTGTGTCAACGTATCTATGATCATATTCTTTTCTTCTAAACATATTTTGAATTTAGTGATTTCTTCAAGAAAGTCTTCCTCTTCTTGGCAGCCAAAAAATCATCATTGTTATAAGCCATGAGTATTCTATAATCTTGTTCAGTTTCATCTTCATCACTATTGGTTAAGACATCACTATCTTCATGCATATAGTAACTCCTTTTATTCACAACCTGTTTTCTATTTCCTTTTGCATATTCCTTTCCTTTTGCATATTCCTTTCCTTTTGCATATTCCTTTCCTTTTTCATATTTATCTTTATGAGTACATTTGGTAGCATAATGGCCGACTCTACCACAAGCAAAGCATTTTAAAGGTAGCTTACCTTTGAATCTTCTGGAACCCCGTTGAAGCTTCTTGACAAAATTTACCTCTTCTTCTTCTTCTGAAATGTGTTCTGATTCATTGTGATCTTCCTTTTCTTTTCCCTTTGCTGACGCTTGAAAAGAGTCTTATCTCATATTTGATGGACCTCCTTTTCTCATTTCAAAGGTAGTTAGGATTCCATGGAGTTGAGTCACAGTAATAGTTTTAAGATCTTGTTTTTCTTCTATGGCAAACACTTTTGACTCCAATTTAGAAGACAAAGATCTCAAAATTTTCTCAACTAAAGTAGCTTCCTTTATCTCTTCACCCTGATTCTTCACACAATTAACAATCTCATCTATACGTAAAAAGTAACTAGAAACACTCTCATCACTATGCATCTTAAGAGTTTCATACTGAATTCTGAGATTATGAAGCTTAGCATGCTTTACCTAAGAGTCTCCGTCGTAGCTCTGAATGATTTTGTTCCATATCTCTTTGGTTGTCTTGAGCTGCATGAATTTGACAAATTCTGATTCCGACAGACTTCTTAATAATGTATTGACAGCTTTGGCATTGGTTTCATATAACTTCTTACCTGCAAAGACTATAGGAATTGCTACTGGAAATTGATATCCTCCTTCCACAATTTCCCAAACATTGGCTCCAAGCGATTGTAGATAGGCTTGGGTTCTTATTTTCCAATATATTAAGTTGCTCCCATTGAATATTGGTGGTCTGATGGATCCCATGCCCTCATGATTATTCATCTTGAAAGATCTTCCTTCAAGAGATCAAGCTTCTTTTGAAGGACCTTCTCTGATACCAATTGTTAGAAATAATACTGAGAGGGGGGGTGAATCATTATTATCAGATCAATAATTTTTCATTTCCCAAACAAATTTATATACACTACTTTTTTGAAGTGAACTAACGTGTACACGCTGCTGTGGTTAGAGAAACCAGCGTATACCCAGATAACTTGTGATTTAGTCAATTTATCATGTGTTGATATTTAACGAGTGCATCAGTAACTTATTTAATAGTGCAGTAAAAACAGAATAAACCATTACACATAAGCAACACACATGAACACCAAGATTTAAGGTGGAAACCCAATGTGGGTGAAAACCACCTGCTACTATCGTCTCTGTCTTCTTTTAATAGTAAGAAAATATGTTTACAATCTTGTACTGGTGTAGACTCATACCAGTATGTAGGCACCCACCTGCAAAAGGCTACAACCTTCTCTTGTTTTCCAGCTTCTACTGGAATGGAGCTACAACCCCTTGGCTCTTGTACTAGCCAATGTGTTTACTAGTACGTAGGTATCGGCCTACAAAAGGCTACGACCTTCTCTCTTCCTCCAAGGACCACGTTTCATAAATTTTTAGACTCGATGCCCTTGGTACACAACAATACACATGAAGGCCTCGTTTCATCAAATTTTCATACTGGACCCATCAGAACTTTCAAACTGCATAAACCAATAATCAGTTAATCTGAACAGTTAGATCACTGTCACCAGAACACTGTGCTGGACCCAGAAACCTGCATTATCAGTTAGAACAAGCTGCAACCTCAAAAATCATGCATTATAATGTATACACTACTTTACTGAACCCAACCTGCATGTATATGCTATTTCCTTTAATCAAACTTTCGTATACCTTCAAAACTACTGAAACATAAAACTTTTGATTCAAGTCTGTACCAACCAACAATATACTGAACATCTACTATCAATTTACAGAGATTTACACAGGCAGTAGCAGAGATCACCCTTCTCACTTATACAATCAATCAATCAAATATCAGACTCCTTATGCATTCAGTTTTACATTCAAATCTAAGAAGACTTCATTGAAAAACAGCAGTAAAACAATAGAACTGATTAGATAGATCAGTCAGATCTGAAGAAAAGGCTTTTCTTTTGTATACGCTACTTGGAAGAGTAGAACTTGCATGTACACGCGCTTTTACCGAGACGAACCAGCGTATAGATCTGTAAATAATAACTCATCACTTCGTTGTAGTTCTGGACATCAGACAAACCCAGATCATGACATTTAAAGAATAAAACAAGTGTACATAATCAGATATAGCCCAACCAATATCAGATATTCAATGATAAGTCATTTCAAGTCTCATGATCCTCATCCAACATTGAATTCAAGGTGCACAAAATATTTCAGATCAAATCACAAACATAGCCCCTGCAAAATAGAATATACTTCAGATAGAAGTATTCCTTAGAAACCATTTCACTTGCACACTATGGCCTTATGATCTTCTCCTCCTTATATAGTTTTAGGCCTTTCTCAATACCTCGGACCAAAACTACTTAGGACCCGTGGTATTCTTGGATGGGATCAAATATTCATCACGCCGCTCAATATTGTGGGCTAATACCATGGTATTGACCCCTTGTATTGTCTCCTCTTGAATTTCCTTGATTTTCCAACATATACATGCTTTTCTTCTTCTGAAAGTGTGTGTATACGTATACACCCTTTTTGTTCTGTGAACCAGAGTGTATACGTTGTTTTGACTAAGTGGACCTTCGTATACATATTAAACTTATTTTCATCATCCTTTACCTTCAAATTCTTCATTCTGATTAGTAGACTTTAGTTCCATCTTCCTTTTCTTCTGTACCAATGCTCTGTTACATCTGAATGGACCTGTTACATTGTGGGTTGCCTTTCATCAAAACTGAACTAACCTATGAGTGAGTTGCCATCAATGACAACACTTGTATCATAATTCCAACACTACCAAATTAACAAGGATATCACTTAGGTATTCATGCACTTGACTCTTTTAATTAATATTTATTCATAAAAATGTTTGTTAATTTATTTTATTATTTTGATGATTCTTTATGTACCTTTAATTCAATTTATATGAATTGCAAGTATTTTTATACTCCATTTATCTATTGTCAACGCCAGTTTGACATCAAATCAGTTGAGATGGAGATTCACTGGCGCATTTCAAGCATGTTATAGAAATAAAGTCATAGTCTTATTTTGTTTTCATCTAACTTTTTTATATGAGTTTTCTACCTTAATTACCTTCTCTTCTTGTATATAGCTAGTACTTTTTTCTACATTTATATTTCTAGTCATGCTCCTTGTAAACTTGAATTTAGGAGACAAACTCACATTGAGAGAGGATCTTCTTTTGTTGAATCTTGGTGTTTTGACTCTTGGCATGACAGACTGATTTTTGGATCTAGGACTTCTTCTTGAACATGTGTTCTAGGTTCAACCCTCAAACCTTTAGCTCTGTGACACATTGAATTTATTGTTTTATGTTTTGAACCCTCAACTTTGGAAAAGTTATAATTATGAAATTCATGACTTTCTAGAGCCTCTGAGAACTTTTTTTGATCTAAAAATAGTGTCCATGTGTCATTATTTTTCCTTAACTCTTCTTCTACAAATCTTAAATTCTTAAATTTATATTATATTATACCAAAATTACATTGGCTGCAGCTAAATGATTTGTTTTAACTTCATGGGAAGAATTCCATTGTTATTAGGAGTATCCTTTGAAATGGTTTGTTGAAGCAACTTCTTGGTGGGATCGGGTGGCTAAGAAGCAAGTATTTTTGCAATGGCACTCCTTAATCCTCCACCAGTTATGCTTAATTCATTTAAAACATACTCCAATACTTTAGTACAATGCACATTTTATTTATAATTTATATCTTTTGACTAAGCATACTTATTCTTTTATATATGTTCTTGTCCCCCATGTTTTCATCTTCCATTACCAAGTCAGATGATCCACTCAAAGGCTTTGTTTTTGTTCCATTAATTCCCTGGACATATCATGTGTTAATGTCTTCCATCCCCAGTTGAGACGATCCACTTAAAGGCTCTGTTTATGTTTCATTAAAACCCTCAACAATGGAATTGTAACCCTCTTTTGGTCCATGCTCTGCTATAACAAAGGTGGTCTCTTCTTTCTACCTTATAAAAGCTCCAACTACTGAAGATTATCTAGCATCCAAACCATTACTCTTTGGAATCTTATCCACTATTGAATTTCCAAGCACGGCTTCTCCTTCAGAGCCATTGGTATTCAAACAAACAAAAGGTTCTTCTTTACCTGAATTTTTTCCTTTTCCTTTGAATCTTTTCTTGTTTTTAAGGTGTTTTGCAGCACACATCATTGAATTAAGTATTTTCCTGTCAAGTGATATGAAATAAGTGTTCTCGTGATTATTTCTTACTTTCCATCCAATTCCAAGCGTTTCACCTTGATTAGCTACAAATTCTTCTAGTTCATCTAAGTACATTTATAGTTATACAACTTTTCCTCATAAGACTCAGAGTTAAGATGATCAAAGGATGCATTAGAAATATTTTCCAAGGATGAAACATGTAATTTGTTCTTATGATTTTTCATACCAGGAAATGGCATTTTCTTAGGAGGCAATTCATCAGATGCATCTTCATTTTATATTATCATTTATTTTTTAACAAAAGTTGTTGCCATGCTCTCTAGCTTGTCATTAGTTTAATTACCTTGCTTTCCTTTTATTGTACTATAATTTTGCCTTCCAAATAGGGATTTAGAATTTTCGTTGCATGTTTTTCTAGTGGAAATCCTCCTTTCATCTTAGATATCATTATTGGAATGACTTACACCTATCTTGCAAACAAGCATCCTCTTTTTACCAGATTCCAGATGATGTTATCTTTCAGGTGTAGTGGCTTGCTTAGGTAACTGGTAGTCTATCAATGGGATATCTAAATATGTCAATTCATCTCTTTGCCTCTTACTCAACCTTGGCTACTTGAAAAGCCCCAACTTTAACCTCAAGTTGTCGAATTGGATCTTTATCTAAACATAGGTAATAATGTTGACTGCTACACTATCAATATCATGAGCATAGAAACAACTTATTTACAACATTGGTTGTAAGAGCCCTACCCTAGAGTCTACTAACTTCTAATTTCTTCTGAAATTAAATGCGATAATAGGCGATAACTTACCTACTTACACGGCTTTTAAACAAATAAAATTTTATCATTTACATTATAATCAACATAAATTAAGGTGAATATTTCATTCTAATTAACTTTACAAGAGTAGTCTATGCAGGAATACCTGTACCGGTGGCTGATGGAGATACCTTTGTCCTGCTGCTCCTGCTGAATGCTCCTTTTACGGGCCCAACCGGATTTACCTCCCAGCCAACTAGAAAATAATCCCTAGCCCAGGAAACCTCCACAGGTTCCCTAGCCCTCCGAGCCCAAGTGCAACCAGATGTAGTGTGTGTGTCCAAATGAAAGATCCAAACCAAGATAACAATACTTCCCTCCTCTCAACAACCCAAGAAACCTCCACAAGTTCCTAAGGTCTCCAAAAACACAACAAGTCAAAGCAATCACAACCAACCCCCACAATCATAAGCAAGAACCCCATCCCCCTTTTCTTCCTTCCCCCTTCCCTTTTTATACCCTCCTTCCCTTCTCCATCTCAACCACCTCTCATTAATGTCATTAACTTCTCATCCATCCTTACAATTGACTTCTCTTCTCCTAAGTAAAGCTGGGAGTACATTTGAAATTGTGACATGAATATAAAATTGGGAATTTAATGGGAAAGGACCATGTCTTCTCCCAAGTAAATCTGAAAAGTACATTTGGGAATGTGAGGTGAATATATATATTGATAATTAAATGGAGAGGATTATGTCTTCTCCCAAGTAAATGTGAGAGTACATTGGGGAATGTGAGATGTAATTACATGGAGAGGACCATGTCTTCTCCTTAGTAAATGTGAGGGTACATTGGGTAACGTGAAATGAATATATATATTGATAATTAAATGGAGAGGATTATGTCTTCTCCCAAGTAAATGTGAGAGTACAATGGGGAATGTGAGATGTAATTACATGGAGATGACCATGTCTTCTCCTTAGTAAATGTGAGGATACATTGGGTAATGTGAAATGAATATATATATTGATAATGATATGGAGAGGACTATGTCTTCTCCCAAGTAAATGTGAGGGTACATTGGGTAATGTGAAATGAATATATATATTGATAATGAGATGGAGAGGACTATGTCTTCTCCCAATGAAATGTGAGGGTACATTGGGTAATGTGAAATGAATATATATATTGATAATGAGATGGAGAGGACTATGTCTTCTCTCAAGTAAATGTGAGGGTACATTGGGGAATGTGAGATGAATACATATATTTTGAAATAATGGAAGGAGACCATATCCTACCTAATATTCAATTTGAGAAGGTAAGTGGGGAATTTGAATAATGGAAATCATGAATTTTATATTAGACCAATATTTCTCAATATTTTCAGATAATGTAAACATTAACAAACTTTGTAGGATAAGATTTAAGTGGGGCATTACATACACCCCTCCTTCAGAAAACTTTGTTCCGAAGTTAGAAATGAAAAGATGCAAGGAGTTTGAAAGCATAGCAACCAGAGAGAGTTATAGCAATAAAATCTGATAAGTCTGACAATGACATTTCTTCCCATCAAGAGTCTCCAACTGATCTATATCCTCCTATCCACCCTGGCCTACTTCCATTTCCACCCTATCCGTCCTCTGCTGCTTTATCAGTGGCAACGGCCATACTAACCACCAATAAAACTGACATGGTGGAAGTGTCGAATACATCGACCTAACTTCCCCGGCAGGCAACTAGCAATTGTCATCACACGTCCAGAGGAGCATGTCCACCACTGCCCTCCCATGATTCCAGGTTTCGGAAGATACATGGTGGGAAATGCCTCCACCCCTCCTGAAAAACTAGGGTCAATACCCTAATACAGACCACACTACAGAGCTGGTTGGACTTATCATCGAATAATCTAGTCAGGTCGTCTTGCCACCTGTCATTTGCATTTTACTCGTGTCATAAGAGTGCATATCAAGTAGATACCAAATGTAGTAAAATAATGTACATTATACCTTCCTCGTGAGATGTCTCGTCCTTCTCTCTTAGCTATCATATAGTTTTTTTTCCCCCGCGGGTTAGCTCTCATTCATGCATTTATATAACAACAAGACATATAATCATCACATTATTAAGTCTAGTATCCATGTGTCAATCTGGGAATTCTCACTAAGTCATTCATTTAAATAAATCATATCCACTTTGAGCTATATATGAACCAAAATAATCCTAATAAGTTACGCACTAGATAATCCATCACTAAGTGAGTCATACATGTAGTCCATATATCAACCATTTCTATCATCAATATCAAATTTATCAACTGAGTCATATTAGTAGTTTTATGTGTCAAACCAAATGCATCAATATTACATAATGTTCATAAATGAATAACATGGAAATAGAATCTTAACATAGGTAGCTATCTAAGTCAAAATAGGCATCACAGATGCTCAAAAAGTGAGGGGTAGTCATGACGCATAGTCTCTGCATCCTCCCAGGTAGCAGATTCTGGGCTATACTTGTCCCACTGGACCTTAACTTGGTCCATCGTGCGATGTCTGAGCTGTCAAACCCTACGGTCCAATATGCATAATGGTTCTACCATTACAGTTCCCATGTCCAAGACCTGCAAGTCCTGCCAATCCAGTTTGTGAGATTCATTAAAAACATAATGTCATAAAACAGACACATGAAAAACATCATGAGTTTTATGTAAATGGGGCGGTAGTACAAGATGATAGGAAATTGGTCCAATATTCTCTTTGATCCTAAAAGGTCCTACGAACCGAGGTGACAATTTCATCCCCTTCCAAAACCGGATGGTGCTTTTGTTGGGCCGGATACGAATAAAAACTTGGTCCCCTACTTCATAACTGTGATCAATCCTATGTGAATCAGCATAACTCTTCTGTCTATCATGTGCTTCCTTTAACCTTTGCCGAACCTGCTTAACATGTTCCTCCCTTTCTTGAACTAATTTTGGGCCAACTATCACTTGGTCCTCCAACTTTTCCCAACTCAACGGCGTCTTGCAAGGTCTTCCATATAGGGTTTGATAAGGAGGCATCCCAATTGAACTGTGATAACTGTTATTATAGGCAAACTCTACCAATGGTAAGTACCTTTCCCACTGAGTCTGATTATCCATGACGTACATCCTAAGCATGTCCTCCAGAACCTGATTTACTCTTTCAGTCTGCCCATCTATTTCTGGATGATATGCAGTGCTTAGGTTTAACTGAGTTCCCAGTGTTGACTGCAAACTTGTCCAAAACCTAGATGTAAATCGGGAGTCTCTATCAGAAATGATCTTTGTGGGCAATCCGTGCAATCGGATAACTTCATTAACAAACACTCGCACCACATCTGTAACATCGTAAGTGTCCCTTACTTGGATGAAATGGGCGCTTTTGGTCAATTTATCAACTATAACCAATATAACATTGTGCCTCTGGGAAGTGAGTGGAAAACCCACCATAAAATCCATGGAAATTACTTCCCATTTAGATGTAGGGATGTCATGAGGTTGTAGGAGTCCTGTTGGATGGCGATGATCAGCCTTCACTCGCTGACATTCAAGAAATTTGGCGACAAAATGGACTATGTCATGCTTCATGCCTACCCAAAAGAAGAGTTTCCTTGTGTCTGTGTACATCTTCTTTACCCCCAGATGTGCACAATAGAGTGCTCTATGAGGCTCTCCGAGGATGGTTTCTCTTATACCCCCTTCCTTAGGTACGTACATTCTCCCTTGGAATCTCAATAGCCCATCTGGTTCAAGGACATATCCTTCAAACTTTGGTTCTATCTGTTTCCAATTCTGGATAGCTGAGATGACTTTTAGATACTAACTATCTTCAAAGAGTTTCTCCAATATCTGCTTCCTTAAATTTACCTTTAAGGCTACTAGGGAGAAAGTTTGTGGCCTCCTGCTTAGTGCATCCGCCACTACATTCTCCTTTCCCTTGATGTATGAGATTTCAAAATCATACTCACTCATGAATTCGCTCCATCACCTTTGTCTGGCATTCAAATCCCTTTGAGTGAAGAGATGCTTTAGGCTTTGATGATCTGTTCTTAACTCAAATCTTCTCCCAATGAGGTATTGTCTCCATAGCTTCAAGGCTAACATTACTGCTGCCAATTCTAAGTTGTGGGTAGCATATAACTCTTCATGCTTCTTTAATTTTCTAGAAGTGTAAGCTATTACCCCGCCTTCTTGCATCAATACTGCACCCAATACCTGCGCCGAAGAATCGGTGCAGACAGTGAAGTCTTTTCTCATGTCTGGTACTTGAAGGATCGGTGCACTAGTTAGTAACCTCTTCAGCTCCATGATTGCAGTGTCACATTCATTTGTCCATTCATACCTAACCCCCTTTCGTTGTAATGTGGTGATGGGTTTTGCAATCCTTGAAAACCCTTCCACAAACCTGCGATAATACCCAGCTTGCCCCATAAAACTATGTACCTCATGGGCATTTTTTGGTATTGTCCAATCCATTATGGCCTTCACCTTTTCCGGGTCAATTGAAATCCCTTCTCCTGAAATGATGTGCCCAAGGTAATGGACTTTCTTCTGAAAGAAGGAACACTTTGACAATTTCCCATACAATTGATTTTCCCTTAAACAAGTCAATACTACCCTTAGGTGCTTTTCAAGCTCCTTTTCATTCTTGGAATATATAAGAATTTCATCAAGGAAGACTTGCACGAATTGGTCCAAATACTTCCTGAACACACCATTCATGAGGCTCATGAATATTGCTAGTGCATTGGTTACCGAATGGAACAACTACGAACTCATAGTGCCCAAACTGAGTTCGAAATGCAGTTTTTGAGATGTCTTCCTCCTTTATCCTCAACTGGTGGTACCCAGATCGTAGATCGATTTTTGAGAATACCGCTGCCCCCTTCATTTGATCAAATAAGTCATCTATTCGAGGTATTGGGTACCTATTCTTTATCGTGGCTCTGTTTAAGTCTCTATAATCTATGCATAGCCGTAAGGAACCATCCTTCTTCTTGAAAAAGATTACTGGTGCACCCTAAGGGGAAATACTAGGTCTGATCAATCCCAAGTCTAAGAGCTCCTTTAACTGCATCTGCAACTCACAAAGCTCTGGAGTTGTTATCCTATAGGGTTTCTTAGATATTGGTTCTGCACCTGGTTTCAGATCAATGGTGAAATCAATCTCTCTTATAGGAGGTAATCCAGGCAATTCCTCTGGAAAAACATCCTTGAACTCTGCCAAAACTGGATGTTGATCCAGGCAAGGTCCCTTCTGGTCACTTACAGTCTTGACCAAATACATTTTGCAACCTTGTCTGAGACAACGTTTTACCTTCATCATGGATATGAATCGTAGGGACACTCCCCTCTTGATTCCACAAATTTCAATTGGCCTGCCTTCATCATCTAAACAGATCACCTTCTTCTTGAAACAGTCTACCAAAGCTCGATGAGCTTCTAGCCAGTCCATTCCAACAATTACATCATACGTTCCCAATTCTGTGACGTATGCCTTCAACTTAGTCATACACACCCCGAGGTTTACCTGACATTGGTCAACACTAGGCCCTACTGCTTGTTTTATTCCAGAAGCCATCTCAACTTGTTTAAAGTCATCGTGCTCATAGGTTGCCAACCCACATTTTTCTAATGCAACTGGTGAAATGAAACTATCTGTAGCACCAGAGTCAAACAAAATTTTAACTTTTACTTTTTTTATCATACCTGAGGTTTCTACCACGGTAGACTGGTGTTCAACTTGCTGATTGTCAACTGTGGCATAGATTCGGTGGTGGCTACCTGCTCTCCCCATTGGTTCTTTTCCCTCTCTTCTGTTGTTACTGGTTCGAAACTCTGGGCAGTCCCGCTGGTAATGAGGTCCTCTGCATCCCCAACAAGTGATGTGTGGTGGACCTTGAACCGAATGTTGTGGAGTTCTCTGGAAAGAGTTTCTTCCCCTGGAACCCCTGCCCCCACTTGCTATTCCTCACCTATGACTTTGATTTGTACGTGCCCTTGAAGCTGTGGGTGAAGCTGCACTAGAAACCATTGAAATTCCTGTTGTTGGTGTTCTAGGTATAACCCTGTTTCCATATGGTGGTGGCCTCCGACTTCCCCCCATTTGGAAGGTATGAGGGGCCTTCCCCATAAACCTTGTTTGACGTGGAAAGATGGCTCTGCCTTCACCCTTTAAGTCTAGGTGTTCTTCGACATAACGAGCCTATTATACAGCTTCTGCAATTGAGGATGGTTTCCACATCCGCACCATTGCCCTAATCTTAGGTCTCAATCCATACATAAAATGATCCGCTTGGCGTTGGTCAGTATCCATGTAGGAGACATACTTGATCAATTCCATAAATCAGATTTCATATTCTTCTACAGTACGACCTCCCTACATCAGGGCATGGAAGGCTCCTACCTATTGTTCTTCATAATACGCTAGCGGGTACTTCTTCCTGAACCTCTCCTCAAACAATTCCCAAGTTACTGTGTCTTGAGTGAGGTGTAGTTGATGCTCCAAGTTACCCCACAAATTCAGAGCACTATCTCTGAGTTGGAATATTGCTATTTTGGCTTTGGAAATGTAATTGTAATCCCTTAGTGTGAAACATCTTCCCATCCCCTCTAACCAGGCTTCTGCACGCTCACTGGCACGACCTCCTGCAAATTCTAGGAGTTTAATCTTCTGGAGCTCCCTAGTAATGTCCTCAACTGGAGGTCTTCTATCATAATCTCTAGATCCCTCGGGGTTCCCTAAACCTAATGAAGGGTTTTCCCCTTCCATTTCATTTGTTTGGCGCCCTCTTAAGGTTTCATTAATTGCTTCCAAGGAACGTAGGATGAGAGTCAATTCTGGTGAAGGTAATGGATTATTTGAAGGAGGTCCTTTTGAAGACTCTCCAGGCCTTTGATTTCTTCGCGTCTTCACCATTTTGTTTTGCTCAAAACCTGTACGATATCTAAGACTTATTAGCACTATTCCTAACATTTTCTTCCACAATTTAGACAGTCCATAGAGAAACCAAGCAATAGATCAATTCAAGTTATGCCAAGTTTTGATGCCCTAACAACTGACATGACCAAGTTTATTTTTGAGAAACCAGGGTTTGATGTCCTAACTACAAGCATGATCAGGTTTATTTTGAGAAACAAGGGTTTGATCTTATAGCTAATAGCATATTATTATATGTTTGTGTGCAATAACAAATGTTTATCTAATGATATATTTTATATCATCAAATTGTGAATTTATTTTTATTTTTATTTTGAAATTTCATGAACCATTTTTTTTTTCTTTTTAACAAAGATTAATGATAATCAGCATCATTGTATGATTATGTAAAAGTCCCATTTAATTTATGTTAAATTATGAATTCGCATGTGAATACATTTGAAAATTATCCATTATATGGTCAATAAAATTAGAAATTTCTTTCACACAAAATGTGTACAGTTAAATCACATTTCATATAATGCAAATCAATCTCAAACGCAACTTATCATGGACTACTCCCAGGAGAATTAAAAAGATTAAATAGGTAAACTATCATGTAGAGACGTTATCAAGGATGAATAACTGCAAAACAGTTTCACACAGGCCACTCTTAAGAAGGCTAAAGAAGGTTAAAATGTAGGCTATGCTATAGATATTATGCCAAAGACCAACAAGGCCTGCCAGTACGATGCCCTAATGAGAACATATCTACCCAAATTTAAAATTCAAGATGACCAGTGAAAAGTGAAATGGGATTTCTCTTAATTCCCCAAACAGGATCAATGGGACATCATTGAAAATAGAGTAAACAAGATTTATACATATCTATATACCTCTATATAATATATTATTTGTTCCATGATGGAATTTCTTATATACTAGATATTCCAAGTATTCTGCTCAGTATACATACTTTGTTAATTACATAAGTAGAGGCTGTTATAGTTTTGTAACCATATTCTTAAAATTGTAACACTAAAATCACAAAAGGGGAAAAATATAGCATCTACTTGGATCCTAAAAGGATATTTTTGCTTAATTATTCTGCGTAGGATTTCTATCTAAAGCCATCAACCAAGTGATAGCATAAATTTTGAGCCAAATTGCTTGATTATAAATTTGATTCAAAATTCTTCTTGTGGGATGTATATCTAAGTCATTTTAGTCTGAATCCCATGCCTTTTTCTTGTCAAAATTGACCAGCAAAAGCCGAAAACCAAATCAGTTACCTGGAAACACAGTCAATATACTCTCCTTGATATAAATTAAGCAAAACCGTACTTTGGTCTAGAGCACGCCGTGCTCAAAGAGAAGGTCAAATATAGAAGTGTCCATTCTCCTTAACAGAATCAACTACTTTGGCTCTACTTTGCTCTACACGTCTAATAATTATTTGTGCTAATGATTCAAACCAATTATTGGATCAATGTCTGGTTTTTACTATTAACCCTCCATGATAAAAAAAAAAATAATAATAATAATAAAAGATATCAACTTATTTCCTCTAATAACATTCAATCATTGGAACCTCCTTTAAATAATTAACCATATTTTAGAATGATATGCTGAGATTGGTTTGCATAACATTTTGAAGTTGAAATAGAATTTCATAGCATCACATTTCCTTCACATAATGTCCTAACAACTGAGCCCCCAGAACCTTACTCTTTTCTTGGAAACACTTCATCTCATGCCAACAGTGACAACCTGTATTCTAAGAAGTTCGATTACACAAGAAACTCCTCATCACCTTTTGTAAAGTTGTTAAAGCACCCTGTGGAGCTGCCACAATAGAACATCGATGACTTGGAAAATAATGCCAAAACTGATCTTATCATTTTTATTCTAAATAAAAAGCCTCCTTCAGTTGTCTTAAGAATATGTACATAGACTGTATTTTATACAAAAAAGAGCAGGTCATGCATGCAACCTCCACAAGCACCGTTAGAAATCAAAATCAGGCTGGCTATCTACCAAAATGCTCAAAGGTCTAAACCAATGTTGCAAAATATTGGCATGTTGTTCTAGTTATTTTTATGCACATGTGTCCACCCTCCATCATTTTCAGTATTGACTTATGAACTACTCTGAACTTGGTTTTCCTGTGGATCGGGAGTTGCCATGTGGTGGGCTGAGACAATAAAGGGTAGTCATGGATTTTGAGGTTTGGACTTTGTCAATGGAATCAAGTGTTTGGCATGTTGATATACCTGAGTAGTTGATTAATCATCCTGTCACTCATCTCAATAAGGACAAACTCAGTCAAATCTTTTTGCAGAGTAACATGAAGCTAGACCCTCTTCTGTGTTATAGGGTTAAAAAAAAAACATGCATGTTCATGACAAATGAAGCCTACAATTGGTGTAGAAAAATTTAGAATTGCATGGGGAGGCCGGGGCATTTAACCCACACAAAATAAGAAACCTATGCATTCTGGTCTGTCGAAAGGCCCTCATATCACCAAGAAAAGGCAACTAATGTATTCTTTCACTCCCAAGGTCCACGAGTAATAACCTCATAAACACATACTTTCTCGGTAAATTGAAAGAGGAAGAAGCCTGTAATTGGGCTCCTGTTATGAGTGCAACACCATATATAATAATATATATATGCATATATACATATGAGCTTGTAGATCTCTTTTACCCAATGCCTAATAACAGTTTTGGGTTGGCCTCTACCCACAAAATATCCCAAATTTTTTTGTTCCTTAAATGGAATTATGGAACACATGCCTTTTTCCTATTTAGTGGTAATGATATCATTGGGAGGTTCTTCAGAATCAGGATTACGTTGTGGTAGACCTTGCCTTGAACTTCCTCGGTGCTTTGAGCTGCATAATTTCTATTCTTAGGGTTGCAATGAATCTTCAACCAGACAAAGGGGATTGTATTTATGATTCCATAAGGCCTTGTGTAGAAGCCAATGGGCTAGTCTAGCCAGCTAAGGCTCAATGAATATGGGCAAGACAGTGAGTGAATGTGACAGAGATACATTATTCAAATTAAAGAGAAACGTAAACACTTTAGAGTTTCTCATTTGCAATCTCCCTGCAACAGTTAGCCATGGATAATACCAATTTTGAAGATGTGTCAAAGCCTAGATTTTGAAGGTAATAAATCCGCTATTGAATATGGAGAAAAAAAAAACAGCAACCCAAAAAAGACAGTTTCCAGCACTCATATGGAGATTTGTAGGCTCAAGTTGAAGATGAAGCAGTAACTTTTATGAGGAGTGGGTGGATTTGGAAAAGGGTGAACTTTCACCTGCAATCACCATCATGGACACCGGCAAGACATATCCAAGCAAACTTTAACAATTTCCAGTGTGCCAACAGCTATCATCTCAGCCCAAAAGACATCAGGGGGCCCAGATTTATTGTCTAGATCACAGTTGAATACAGATGAGACATATTTTGTTGCTTCCCCTGAATCTAAAGGTGACAAAGAAGCAGCAAGCTAAGAAAATATTGTTTCCAGTACACTGTCTGGGGATGATAAAATCAGTATGTGAAAAGATATTCCTTGCCCTGTATTTAAAGACAATGAAGCAGCTTTCAATGAAAACATTTCCAGCCTTCCATTCGAAAGTGATGAAACCAGCATTGGAAAGGAAGTTTGCAGTCTTCCCGTTGAGAAAGATCGCCAAGTTCTCAAAAAGGAACTTCTTGCAGTTTAGGTTGGCATTATGGATATAAATGGGAAATTTTTTTTGCACAACTAGATACTGTTTCTAACCCTGGCACTAACCAAATCAAATCTGGTAGCAATGGTAATCAAACGATTATTAAAGACGGTGGTCGATTGGCTTTCAACATATACATCTGCAGGACCTGTCGAAGGAGGATTTTACTGCAGAGATTGTTGTCAAGGCAGGAGTTTGCATGTGCAATGTGCGAAGAGATGGACATTTGTGTTTTTGTGGCTTTGCTTTCTGTCCGAGGA
Organism: Pinus tabuliformis; assembly: GCA_031772625.1. Lineage (NCBI taxonomy): Eukaryota > Viridiplantae > Streptophyta > Pinopsida > Pinales > Pinaceae > Pinus > Pinus tabuliformis. The sequence continues at coordinate 623,416,802 of CM062804.1, read as the reverse complement.
ATTGGCAGAATAGATTGCTGCCGCAGCAGGACTCTGTAGAGGATATTGTTGTAGCGAGTAATTGCAGTGGAAGAAGGAAATTGTTGTCTGAAAGAGGAATTTGAGGATTCTAATCTTTAAATATCAATTGGGAGCGTTAGAAACCCACAGGACGAGAGAAAAAACATAACAGCAATATATATGCATGCGGTGAATGCTAGCATTCTATAGGCAGCGGGTGTGCAAGCAGCTGTCCCGGTTTCAAATCCTCAGACAGACAGACGTTAGCTAAGTAGAGTGTCGCCAAACATACATTCAATCCGAGATCGATTTCTGGGGACCTTTGCAAAGATATTACAGAAAGGGTATTCTATAATGAGGGCAGTAAGAGGGCATTCATCATCAGGCATAACAACTGTGTGTGTGGTATTTGTTGCGTGCCTTGCCCTGCTGCTGAGTGATGGGGTGAATGGACAACTAAGTTCCGACTGGGTGTCTGAGCTGACCTCCTCAAGAGATCGATGGTTTGATCTCGGGATCGAATCCTCCTCTGCAACCAAAATGTGCGATGAAGAAAGCTGGGGAGAGTGTGGTGCTATTGTTGATGAGGAAAATGAAAATGTAGGCCATGGGAGGCCTATGAGGCGAATCCGATATTACATCAGTTATGGGGCCTTAGCCGCGAATCGAATCCTGTGCGCTCCATGGTCTGGGAGATCGTATTACACTCGCAACTGTTACAGAACCGCAGAACATGCACTGCAATCACTCGCTGCTTTAGAGACAGTAGCTAATAAGCTAAACAAGGTCCTCAATATATGGCTCGATCAGCTTCTTGGGTTGTATGCTTTGCACCAAAATATATGCATGCATTTTCTCTCTAATGATTTGCTATGTTATTTTTTTATCACAATGGGTGATATATCGTTTGTTTGCAATTGACAGGGTCTGGAATTTTGCATTGTGATTTTCAATTGAAATGCTGAAATATAGTCGTTGTAAACATCCTTAAAATGTATCTAAATTTATTTCAATAAAAATATCCGTGGAAATGTCATAGAGATAATTATCACCGTTTAGTTCCTATTTTAGGAGTATGGCTCATCTACCATATACTTATTTTGGACGCTTTTGATTTTCTAATTTTCTAGATTTTCAACTATTTAGTAAGAAATTTGATTATGGAACATCTATTTAGTGGGCTTTGGGTCCATATTTTGAACCAAAGCTCTGATACCATGTGTAAGAGCCCTATCCTAGGGTCTACTAACTTCTAATTTATTCTGAAATTAAATGCGATAAGAGGTGATAACTTACCTACTTACCTAGCTTTTAAACAAATAAAATTTTATCATTTACATTACAATCAACATAAATTAAGGTGAATATTTCATTCTAATTAACTTTACAAGAGTAGTCTATGCAGGAATACCTGTACCGGTGGTTGATGGAGATACATTTGTCCTGTTGCTCCTGCTGAATGCTCCTCTTTACGGACCCAACCGGATTTACCTCCCAGCCAACTAGGAAATAATCCCTAGCCCAGGAAACCTCCACAGGTTCCCTAGCCCTCCGAGCCCAAGTCCAACCAGATGTAGTGTGTGTGTCCAAATGAAAGATCCAGACCAAGATAACAATACTTCCCTCCTCTCAACAACCCAAGAAACCTCCACAGGTTCCTAAGGTCTCCAAAAACACAACAAGTCCAAACAATCACAACCAACCCCCACAATCATAAGCAAGAACCCCATCCCCTTTTTCTTCCTTCCCCCTTCCCTTTTTATACCCTCCTTCCCTTCTCCATCTCAACCACCTCTCATTAATGTCATTAACTTCTCATCCATCCTTACAATTGACTTCTTTTCTCCTAAGTAAAGCTGGGAGTACATTTGGAAATGTGACATGAATATAAAATTGGGAATTTAATGGGAAAGGACCATGTCTTCTCCCAAGTAAATCTGAAAAGTACATTTGAGAATGTGGGGTGAATATATATATTGATAATTAAATGGAGATTATTATGTCTTCTCCCAAGTAAATGTGAGAGTACATTGGGGAATGTGAGATGTAATTACATGGAGAGGACCATGTCTTCTCCTTAGTAAATGTGAGGGTACACTGGGTAATGTGAAACGAATATATATATATATATATATATATATATAATTAAATGGATAGGATTATGTTTTCGCCCAAGTAAATGCGAGAGTATATTGGGGAATATGAGATGTAATTACATGAAGAGGACCATGTCTTCTCCTTAGTAAATGTGAGGGTACATTGGGTAATGTGAAATGAATATATATATTGATAATGAGATGGAGATGACTATGTCTTCTCCCAAGTAAATATGAGGGTACATTGGGTAATGTGAAATGAATATAGATATTGATAATGAGATGGAGAGGACTATGTCTTCTCCCAAGTAAATGTGAGGGTACATTGGGTAATGTGAAATGAATATATATATTGATAATGAGATGGAGAGGACTATGTCTTCTCCCAAGTAAATGTGAGGGTACATTTGGCAATGTGAGATGAATACATATATTTTGAAATAATGGAAGGAGACCATATCCTACCTAATATTCAATTTGAGAAGGTAAGTGGGGAATTTGAATAATGGAAATTATGAATTTTATATTAGACCAATATTTCTCAATATTTTCAGATAATGTAAACATTAACAAAATTTGTAGGATAAGATTTAAGTGGGGCATTAGATTGGCATCGTGAGAACCAAAACATTAGATACATGTTGCAATGGCTTCCTTTCTTAAATTACATGATGGAATTCTCAACGGTAAGCTTGCACAAAAAATGAACATTTCATGCCAGTGAAAAGAATAATCTCAAATCTACCTTAGTATAGAACCCAGTTCTTTAAGTGAATACATATAACTACCAACATGGAGATCTATGATACCTTCATGAACATTACAGTGATGAAAAAGTTTCCCTAGATCCATTGCATCAATTGTCTATATATATTTCTTATTACCACCTTGACAAAAAAGTTTCCAAGGTTTTACCATTATCCATGTATCAAAATTTGTCATGCCAATAGTCATTCCTTAATCTTTGATATTTTATGTATATCTTATCATTATATTAGGAACGTTATATTTTTTTGGTAAATATTCTTCCTGATGTTATCGGAACCAGGTGGTCCAGACTGGTTCACCCCCTTAAATGTGTTTAAACCACTAAGCATTGTTTCTTATCACATAGAAACCTAAGAGTAATTATGAAACACAACCATATTCTAGTCCTATAGGGAAAATTTGGGAGATTCATATTGGATGCAAGAAAATGGATGAAAATTACTACTAGTGGAAGTCCCTTTTTATAAGAAAATGATGCAAGAAATATGGATTCTTCAATTGAAGATGAATTTATGACAACAAGACATGATATGTATTGGAATTTTTTTTTTTCATTTATAATATCTCTAAATTTAATGATGAGTGTGATAAGTTATTCATAGCCCTAATAGTCAAAGTATGTTGTCTCTAATTAATAATCTACAACTTTATATATTGATTGATGTTGTTATGAATCATGGAAATTTTCTAGTCTGAAATGAAACCCAAATCAATTTTTATTTCATGAATCATTTTTTTATCTTATAGATTACATATTGTGAATTAGTTTGAAATATATTAGAACTAGGAAGAAACTCAAATTCAAATATAAACAGGAATTCATGTTTACTGAATGTTAAATGATATCATATACATGGTATGGTGTACATTGTATACATATTCAATGCATACAATTTGTTGCATTAGATGCACAAAAATAGTAGCTCAAATGATGTTGAAGTTCTTGATTATACAATAATTGTTGTTTATAGAGGAAAATTGCCTATGGGACAAATCCAACCAATTTTTATAAGAATTCTAATATGGAAGCTTTAATGCAATAACCTAGTTTCAAAACCAAGTTGGAGATGTCTTTGTATATTACTAATCCTATAATAATGATGTTGTGATGTCATCAAAGATGAGAGACCAAGATCAAATGTACCTTGATTCTCCTTCCTCTAAGATATATTTTCAATAGCTAGTGAATTTCACATTTAGAAAATATTTTGTTGTCACAAGATACCTTTGATAAAAGGTAGCTATTTTTGGGAGAAGATTGGAAATGAGTTGGAATGAAATTTCAAGCAAGGAAATAATGGGGATATTAGACCATAAATATACATTGAGTATGATCTTTACAATCTTCGATGACCCAAAGTTCCACATTCCTAGCTCAAAATATTATTATAGTAGACTATTTGAAATGTGAAAAAGATGGTGTTGTCTATAGGTAGAGAAATGGAGATTATCTAGAAGTTGATATGATTCAATGCAATTATTCTAGTGAGCATAGTTTATCACTACACCATGTCTTTGTTGCATTGTGTCCAAATTATGGATGGCATAATTGATTTTCCAAATCACAACATATTATGTTGTCTAACATTATGGTTTGAAGAATCTTCATCTCTACATATTTTGATGTCTTTAAGCCAAAATCATGGTGATAATTTCATATCCATTCATAGTAAATATCACATATTTTAGTTATAGTAGTTGTCCTAGAAATGAAAATAATTTTGTATTATTGATTTATGGTAGAGAAATGGTGTTGTTTAAAATATAACTTTGTCATAGGCAACAAATTTTGTAAACCATCACTCATGCACTCATGCTTGTTACTTTGACATTGAGATTGGCAATATTTGGATTAATTATGATTAATAGTCTTTTAAAATTCAGGTTACATATAAATATCACAAATTCACCACGCTAACAATGTGGAACCCTTTTTCGTTGAACATATACATATATATCTGGTACCTCAAAAAAAAATTGATTGTTGTAGCCTTGATAGCCAATATTAACTATTGATATAACTAGGTTTAACCAAGATGTCTTATGAAAAAAAATTGTGTATATATATATATATATATAAGGCTGCCCTCTTGTGTATAATTTATGAAATTATCATCATTATAAAAGTAGTTAAGCCCTTCGGGCCAAGGTTGTTGAAATCGAGTCTCTGTAACCTAGCCTACTCATATTAGATACCATCCCAAGTGTATGCCTTGACACATACACTCCCAAATTTCCACCGATGAGTACAAATGAGGAAGTGCATCTCTTTATATCAAATAATGCTAACTTCTTCTATAATCAAATAATTTAACATTTCATTTACTTCCTTAGATATAGGCTAGGAAAAGTAAAACAAAAAATAAGAATAATAAAATAAAGTGGGTGAGCCACATGTATAATGAAAAGAGAAGTAAACTCAAAACAGAGGTTATCTCCTCCAAAGAAGGACAAATATGCCCTAAAGGTGCCACTTTTATCCTCCAAAGGTTTTTGAACATGTGTATATGGTGAACATCCATTTGAAAATGGGCGGTCTAAACATCAAATGACGTGGTGGAGTGTTGTCCTAAGAAAAAAGGATGCCAGTTACATCCAGCCCAAAATTCTAGAACAATCTCCTAAAGAGGGTGAAGTGTGCTCCAAGATGTCAAAAACTCATCAAACAAGGCTCATTAACCCTCATGAACAAGCCCTTGCATCAAGAAATATCCTCCACAAGTGTGCCCCATGATGTGTAAAATTCATCAAACAATGTGCATTAACCCTCATGACCAAGCCCTTACATCAAGCAAAAATCCTTTGTGAGGCAAGGAAAGTCACCCTTCACGTCAAATCATTCCATAAAACACCCACGATTGTTATGGTTCCCAAGTGTGTGGGCCATCCCTCTAACAACTGAAAATCAACTTCATCAATCTTGAATACCAAATCATACTCGCACTAGTTCCCTTGTTCACATCTTCAAACCGGTTGTCCATAAAGTATATCAAAACGATCATAATTTTTGTTTTCAAAATGAATAACATCAGTGGTAGTGTAGTATTTCCCGCTTTACATCAGATAAGGTTCTAACAGCACACATATATCAGCCATATACTCTTTTTCATTGGTGGTGTTTTATAAACCATAACATATGCCATCAATGATCGCATCAGTAAACACCTTTCTATGAACTTAAAAAAAATCATGGCTCAAATTTACCATGAGTTCTCCCTTATCATGATTAATTTCATTAAAAAAGGTAGGCTCTCATAATACACAAAGTATGATCTATGATGGTTGAATTTCAAAATGATCGGTTTCATGCATGTGAATGCCTACCTCTTTGAATCTAAGAGACCCTTCAAGCTCAGGAACATCCTCGTCATTATTCCCTTCTACATTTAGTTCCTTCAATCGATATTCCAATGCAACATTATGTTCCTTTCTGTGTCCAAAGGCATATCATTAAACAAATCAAGATTTCTATCATAGGCATTACGAGCAAATGTTTATGGCACAATTTGAACAGAGCATTGTATGTTTTTGCAATCACATGGTAAATCCTATAGATGAATTGTATGATAAGTGGAGGGTCATTCAAATGCAAAACATCAAGGTTTGTATATCCATAGGATCCCATATCTTCATGATTTGTAGCAAGAAGAGCCAACTCCTCTATTAAATTTGGCATGAGCTCAATCTTGTGCATCAAGTCTCCCCATAAATCATGAGAATCGTAGACAGGAGGCCCTTAATTGTTCACAACGTAAGATGTATGATTTTTTTGTCTCATGTCAAGCAGCATACTTGTTTTATAAAGTGCATCAAATGAACAATCAAAGATGCAAGCTACTTCACTAGTGGATGGATGTAAAATAGTCTCCCTAGTTATAGGAACCATGGATCTTACATTGTGTTGCACATTTTATTTTCAATAAATCCCTCCATCAGGTCTAAGCCACATACATGTTTCTTGGAAACAAACATGGTTGTTGTAGTGCTATAAATAATCGTGGACTTCTCACAACAAAAAAAAAAAATAGTTCCATCATTGGGATGTGAGGCCACAAACGGGTTGATATCAAAATTTGGGTTGTCATGCTCTCTCTAAAAAAGATCATCATCAAACTCAAAGGCATCAAACCATGGCTCTTTGAATTTATGTTTTGATTCACTCATATTACCCCCATCGTCACCATAATTGTCATTTATTTGTCTTTTTAAGGAATGGCAAATCTTGAGTTCGTTCTTTTGTATATGGATGGGGTTTGACATTGAGATAGAAAATGCAACAGACTATTCATAGGATTGATCGTCCACATTGTTGCTCATATTTGGAATCAGGGATTGATCTGTTCTTGGACTTGGAGTTCCTTCATTGCTTGAATCTCCATGAGTTGGTTGTTGGTATTTCTTTTCCATAACACCCGCTAATGAGTTACGTGCTTCGTATCTCTCATCCAACCTACTAAACATCACTTTTGTAGGAATATTTTTAGTAAGCATGCACAACATCCTCACATATTTTCCTTCTTTTGAGTTCAAGTTCTAGTTGGAAGTCTCTTCCATATAAAACCTCAAGCACCTGTTCATAGCCATATGTTCTATAGAATTCTTTGATAAAATCTAGAATTGAACATACACCTCTTGGGAAATTTTCATCAAACCATTGCACTGTGGTTTCCTTTAATGTGCAGAAAAATATCATCATAATATTATCATGGACAATACATGTGTCCATTATAAATTTAAGAAGCCTTGAACATGTTGGACCTCCTTATGGAGTTATCCTGTGAAAATCAAGATTTACTTAAGCAATTTTGAAAGTGGGAGAAGATTTGGGAATCCAAGGATTTTCAAATAGTCCAAAAGTACACATGTAGCATCTAGGTTTTAGAAATCTTCAATATCAACAATGAAAATCTGAAAAAAATAATGCATACCTTGTAGTAATATCAAAGGTTGAGTCCCAAGATGAGCTTTCTTCAAAGATACTTCACAATGGATGGATGTGCTCACCTCTACATCCAACATCTTCATAAATTGTAAGGAACCAGGAACGAATATGTTTTCATATTTTCCTGAAGAATGGGATTTTATCCCCCACGACAATGCTAAAAAATGTTACCATTTCGAATGTATGGCTAGACCTATTGCTTATGTGGTTACAACAAAACCTTGGCGTTACAATCTGTCTAGAAACTGGACATACCTTGCAAGATTTATGTACAATGTCAAATTGTAAACTACTTTATCTCTTAACAGATCTATCGGTCATAGTTGTTGGGTGCCCTCTCAATGTGGTGTCCCTTACTGTGTCATAGAAATCTCTAAGTTGAATCCAAATTAATTCGAATAACCCAATGGGAATATCATTTTTTTTAATATTCCAAAAGGAATCGTATTTCCAACATTATATATGTCGGGTGCACAGCAGAGTCGTCTAATTCGCCCCCTATCTTTCTATTAGATTTCTGATGCCTAAAGGTTGGAATTCCCTCGTCAAACCTGCAACGGGGTCAGACATCTCTAGTCTTTTTTTTTCAGAGAGAAAATCCACATATGGCCGAAGCCTACAGATATTTTTTTACAATACGGCCGAAGCCAGCAGAATATGGCCGAAGCCAGCAGAGTTAATGGCCGAAGCCGGCAGAATAGGCATAACCGTTCGAAATCGCCCAGCGAGAGGCTGCCGCAGGACTCGATCACGGCTGGGGGTGCGAAAGCCAACCGCCCCAGCCGTCCTTTCATGCACGTCATGTGCCAGACATTCCTGACAAATATCCAACACGCCATCCTCAGATTGTTCTGGTTGAATGTGTGTACTCTCTGATGAGTTGCCGTGGGACAGAACCAGTTGGATCCCGATGAATATCTGATGTCGAATTGTCGAGCTATAATTATGCTATCCAATGCATTTTTTGTCGCATTGCATTGGTTATACCACACCTCTTCTATTGCATTGCATTGTGGATGTCATTGAATATTCGACGTTAGTGGTATCAAATATTTGACAGACTATTCATCCCCTGTATGTCAATTATGGTATCGGTAATCTGACCGAAGGTTCGTCTCATGTCCATCATTTATCCAACTAAGGACCGGTGTGGGATATCTGACAGTCGTTTTTCCCTATTGGATTGTTTGACCGAGTTTCACCGACGAGCCTAAAAAACGAGGTCCATCAGAGTGATGACACAAGTCCGTTTAAAATTTGACACAAGGTCGTCAGATATTAGTACATTATATAGTAGTGTAGATATTAGTACATTATATAGTAGTGTAAATATGTTAAGGAGATGTTGAAGAAATTTGGAATGGAAAATTGTGCACCTGTTAGCACACACATGGTCACACCATGCAAATTAAGCAAAGATGATGAATTGACAAATGTAAAGAAAACTTTGTACAGGTCAATGATGGAATCTTATCATATTCGACATCATTAAGAATAGATATCATGAAATAGTAGTATTGATTGCAAGATTTCAATCTACACCAAAGGAGAACATATGTGCAAGTAGTAAAAAAGAATTTTCAGATATTTGAAGGGTACTGTGGACTTTGTCTTATGGTATTCAAGAATTCATTACTTCACCTTACTAGCATATACAGGTGTATATTAGGCAGGGAGTGTGGATGACAAGAAAAGTACAAGTGGAGGAGAATTATTTTTGGCTAAATGTCTAGTATCATGGTTGAGAAAGAAACAAACTTCAACCTCTCTATCCATAGTTCAAGTAAAATACGTTGCTGCAGCAACATGTTTCACTCAAGTTCTTTGGATGAAGCATACACTAAAGGATATCAAGGTAGAATATGATCAATAAATATCAATCATCTGTGATAACAAAAGTGAAATCAAAATTTCAAGGAACCCTCTTATGCATTCAAAAAAAAAACATAAACCTATCAAGTACCACGTCCTAAGAGAATAGGTAGCTGAACAAAATGCCAAGATGGAATACATTGCTACCAAAAAATAGGTTGCATATAATTTTAACAATACCCTTCCTAGAGAGACATTTGAACATATAAGAAAAAAAATGGGAGTAATATCCCTCTCATCTTCAGTAAAATGAAACATAAGCTTAGGGGGAGCAGCCTCTTTCTCTTTATAAATATATGAAAGGGTGGGGGTAGGTTGGAGATGAGGAGAAACATAAGTTCAGGGGGAGTATCCATTTTCCATTGATTTCAAAGGAGGATATATTGCATACAAGGGAAGTTCTACAACAATTGCAGATAGGGGGAGTTCTACAGTAACAATTCACAAATGTTTGGTGTTGTTGCCAATCACAAATTGAGATATTGTTGAATAATGTATTATCATTGTTGTTAAAGTTGGAGGGGGGGGGGGGGCACCTTTTATATGTTGTCACATCCAAGTTTACAATGCATCCCCTTAATCAAACACCAAATCCTTATTAATTATGGTTAGTAAGCACATTTTAGTGGGGGGTGAACAAAAAGAGAAACTAGTGTGGGGAGTAGGAGTGTGGGGACCATAGGAGCAAGAATAGAGAAACAAAGGTGTAAATAAGAGGTGATAGTCTAGATAAAATTGCAAATAAGCGAACTCTTTTGTTTGCAATAGAAAATAAGCCAATTCTTAGTGTAAAGGTGCGATACTAGGAGAAAACCCTACCACGACCGAGTCATATCGAGAGAAATCTCTAATGGGACTGAGTCCTACAAGGATCAATCTCTACCAAGACCTGTCAAGTCTCAGATATTAGCTAATTTTGGTTTGAAATTTGCTCTAACATTTAATCAACAACCATGGTTACTTTCTCTCTGCTGAGGCACTCACACTATATGTGGAAGATATTGGGACCTCATATTGATTGTTAAAATGACATTAATTCTAGTTCATTACTTCTTACTGCAAACAATTAAAAATAATTAAATTAAACTGCAAGAAACAAAAGGAACTGGGTCAGATGATGGCTCTCCTTGGATCCTACCATGTAATATCAAGAATTACAAGTACAAATCCATCTCTAAAACTGAGCTCAAAACTTCTTGTATGAAAGAAGGAAATACAACTACAATACAATTTGGTTTCTACTGCTAGGATTATGAATCAAGCTAAAGAAAAACATTATAGAGGTTTGTCACACAGCAAAGATCAAACAATCATAATGATAGTTCTGTGGCATTCATCTATATGTTAATAAATATGAAGCAATAAGTTGCTAATATTTACAGTCATCACATCAACAAAAGAGAATGACAATGAAAAAATATATAATAAACATATGTGTATTTGGTAGTGTATCTCCTAGGAGTGGACCCTACTCTAGGTTATCACTAACTCAAATATGTCTTGATCTACTAGGAATTTGTAGACTTGAATGGAAGCAAAAAACTAGTTTTATGTATAGGAGAGAAAGTTGATTAAATTACACATGCAATTTTTTCTCTTTTTCTTTTTATTTAACCAACAAGTTTTACATTATATAGCTTTGGATTGACCCTGGTTTTAGAAAACATACAACAACCAATAAATTTTGAGACAAGTTCTCTTCTGCATTATTCACGATTGGTTGAAGGAAAAATTGCACTTTGTCATCCATCTTCCACATATGTATCATGCGGATGGCAGTCTCAATACTCAAATCTATTGTCCATTATTGGTAATATCTATAAACCTACCCAAAATACACCTAAACCTCAAAAGCATGAATGAATAACAATATCCATAGAGCACATACTTCCATAAAAATTAGAAAATGGAGTTGGAATCTGACTAGTCACCAAATACTTGCAAATATGTTCCATCCTCCAAGGAAAACTAGTCTCCAACCACTTTACAACTTGCATGGATCTTTTAGACATGCATGGTATAGGGAAATCAAACAATGCCTCATATAAAGGGACCAAGAAGCCACAACAATATAAATGAATAGGATTTTCCTGAGGGGTCTAGTGAAATCCCATTATTGGAAATGTGTGTTATACAGAAAATGCATCTTAGAGGTAGGAGGCTATGTGAAATAGAGGTTTCTCTCTCGCATCTATATTCTATGTAGATCTAATGTTTTCCAGAAATGATGTGGACATAATATCTACCTGGTTAACCTTGTTGTTAGCGACACATAGAATAAATAAGAGGCACTCATCTTGTGTTAAATCTTTCTACATTAGAACTACCATACAGTTTGCATAACATGGCTACTACCAATTAGTAAGGGGTCCTTAGTAAATTGGTAGGATACTCTTTATACATGGACTTGAAACTCTTATTTTTAATCCACCAATTTTTCATTGAGTCTTTGGATTCATAGTTAAATCCATCAAACCATTTTATATCAAAGAAAATCTCCTTAGGAGGCAACCTATTGTATGTGTTTATGTATGAGGTTTCCAAAGATATGACGGGATTTTACTTTGAATCCTCTGAATCTAAATGTTTGATGATCCACTCAATTGTTTTTACAAGGAAAATTGGTGAATGTGCTACTAACTTTGTGTAGCCAATATTTATTTACGCATCTATAGAAATTTGCATTTGGATCGATTTTTAGGATTTTTTTTCTCTCTGAAAATGATGGTATACTTCCAACCAATAGTATGCAAGGTTACTATAAATAAAGAATTGGTATCATTGAATAGGGGCCCTGGAGCAGTAGGGAAGGTTTCATCCTCTTTTGGTAATGTAATAACAGTGACTTTCCCCACTCTTTTGAGGAAGGTATACATGGTCCTTCCTATAGAGCACTCATGGTAACAACAATACACATTATCTTGGTTAGAAAAATTGCAAATAGGTATATTTCTAAGATTTGAAAGGGATTTCTCGTTGAATCTATCTTGGACACCTTGAGATCTAAGTACTAAGATGACTAAGCACAACAAGGAAAATGACTTGGCTAAATTCATTTGTTACAATGATAAAATCGCAAAGGGAAAGGGTAACATACACCTCGTGGGGGGTTTGTAAGGTGTCAATGTGGAAGACAAGAAAATCCCCCTAATAGAAGATGTGATATGCCATGGGTGAGGATAGGTATGGCCATCATGTAAAACGAGGATTGAATTTTGGCCAGTGCCAAAACCACCCAAAACTCATGCCTTGGATCAAGACAAAAAGGTGTAATCACTAAGCAAAGGGAGGGTCGGAGCTTTGGGTAACACCTCATGTAACCCTAGGTCCATGCCCATGATCATGCAATAAAAAGGATATTTCATATTAGTGATGAGTAAATGGGAAAGGCATACTTTTCCTACCCACATTATCTTTTAACATTTGAAAAGTATGATGATCGAAAAGAAAATATTTGGAATGAAATTAACAACTAATCCACTTTCATTGAAATTTGAGGATGCAAAGAAAAATAGTCACCAATTATGATATACTTAAAATATGGAGGGATTATGTGACATTTATTATTCGATAGAGTGATAACTCAAATACATCTCGGACATGTTGATGCTAGGGGTTGTGATTTGGCATGTAACTTGATTAGCAATGAGAGGTTAGTTGAATTATGCCAATCAAGTGTAGTAAGCACCTTTTATAAGCCCTTTTAAGACTTGGCATGAAAATGATAGCATTAAATACTTATCACTAGGGAAGAAAAAAATTATAAAGGTGTATCATTAAGGAAGGAGTTTCCTTAATGACATGTGGATTCATGTACAATGTTGCAAGAGAAGTCCTTTCCCTTGTTCCATGCAACTAGGAAAAACCCTTCTTCTACTGGAAGGATTAAGGATAAAGCTTTGCACTAGGGATAAAACATCTCGAACGGCAATGCATCATGAAGAAAACCACTTCTTTGGTGGTGTTTTGCAAGGAAATAAGTTTTCCCTGGAAACATGTTGCTCGGAAAAACATTATTTTATGCATGATGTCAAAGGGGATTAATAATTTAGTCTTGTTAACACTAAAACATTTCCATATTAAAAGAATCATAAATGGAACAATGCCCCACATTAAATCACTTCTGACACACAATGTCTAAAGGGTATAGCTTTTGCATATAGTGTATCACTAAGAAAATAAATTCCTTGGCAATGCATCGCACTAGCATCATCTTTGTTTTTTTTTCAATCATTTTATCGTAGGAAAAGAGATTTTATGAGTTGAATTTCATTATGAGGAAATTATTTAGTGACATGTCGTCAAGAAAGAAGTTTTATTTTATTGTATTGTTAGGAAAATCATTTCCTCAATGATGTATTGATGGAGAAGTAATTTTCCTTGCATTATATCTCAAAGAAACTCTTTCTTAATGTCATGAAACAAACTTACCCAAGGAAAAAGGATCAACAAAAGAAGGATGAACAAGAAAAACAAGCCATTAACACTTGCAAGATAAACCAAACGCAAATCGCGATATCATGACGAGGAGAAAAGTGAAATTACTTCAACAAATCAATCAAGTGGCTTACAAAAAGGACGGACCCTTTACCATTTTGGGGTTAGTTCAAGAATATTACCATTAAGGGAAAAAAATGTAAATGGGAGTTGTTGATGCTTGCACAACATGATCCCTCTACATGTATTAAAACACCTCCCTCTTCATTTTCAATCCTCCCCGTCAATGCATATGACATTATTTAAAAAAACACATCATAGTTTTTACTTCTTCAGCAAGTAGATGTCCTTATGCTTCTACATTTTTTATTGTCTTTGCAAAGAATGCAAAGGCATAGGCTATGGTAGAGGACATGTACCTGGGTCTTCCCCTACCTCTTATGTTCGTCCTCTTATGTCCATGTTTACTTAGCATGAGAAAAAATTCAAATTTGATTCATTTGATGCTCTAATACTTTAAAAAATAATGCACCCTGATATCTAGTTACCCTACCTCTCCTTCCTCATGTCCATAATGTTTACTTGGCATAAGGAAAATTTTCAAATTTGATTCGTTTGATGCTCTAATACTTTAAATAAATAATACAAAAATAATGCACAAACTAAACAAATGTGTCCGTGTTCTTGGCTTATTAAACCACATGTAATACATGTGGTTACTCGTACAATTTGCACATACAAATCTAAAATTAGATTTCAAAATGTATTTTTTTAACCTTTACAAAATACATAAAATCAAACAAAAATGTGAAAATTTATAAAAGTATGAATATTAATTTTTTAGTTGTAAATGTCTTTATTCTATAAGGAAATACAAACTTAAGAAATGTTATTCGGAATCTTTTTCAATTAATTTCAAATATTTTATTTTGAATATAAAAGTGGAAATAAGAATAATTATTGCAACTATAAAAATTAAGTGGCTAGTAAATGTTAATAGGTTAAACATCAAAACACTTACTTCATGATACATCTCATATTTCCACTATCAAAAAAATCATAAAAAATAATTAAATTGTAACTTTATATTATTATTATTATTCATAAAAATAATTAATATACGAATTAAACACACACACTTATATATGAAAAAACATGTAACAAAATTCTTAATTTATAAATAGACTTTGTCACAATAATATAGCTTATCAATACCACATACCCAAAAAAACATATCTCATTTCTTATGGCACTTATTCATGTGACATTTTTTAGATGATTAATTTAATTAAAATAATAGAAAAAACATAACTACTTTTAAGATAAATCTCAACCAATAATATGTAACTAGTATTAAGAATATTCTATGGAGATTAAATCCTTACCATCCACTTCATAATTATTGATAATTAAATTAAAATTATGGAAACACTATTTCAAAATAAACATGCCTAAGAACTATAAATGAGCACAACCATATAAATTAAATGGTCGTAAAGGTTGATAGGCATAAATCCATAATAAGCATTCAAATACTTATAATCATACAAATTAAATGGTTGGTAAAAGTTGATCAACATCATTCCATAATAAGCACTAAAAAAATTCATAACACATTTCACGTTGTTAAATAAAAATAAATAAACTAACTAAACCATAACTTCTTTATTATTATTATTATTATTATTACTAACAATTGCACCACATGTTGCAATAGGAATGCCCTAAGGTAGAAGCTTAGGAAAGAGTAGCATAGAAGATGGAAGTCAAAATTTTATGCAATTTTATTTATTTATCAGCGTTTATGTGAGAAAAGCTTTGAAATTTAAATTTTACAGAATTGAGTTATATCATGGATTATAATTGCAAGATGGGTTCATTACTAATTAATAGACTATTTTATTGAATGTTTCATCATTTCAATATACATGATTTATTTTAAATTTGAATGGATAATCTCAATATATATTTTGTAGCGAGTTTTAATGATTGAATAATGAAATTTCTATTGAGTGTAATATCGAAATCAAAACTCATAATGAGCTTTAATGATTGAATAATGAAATTGATATTGAGTGTTTGCAAGGAGCAAATCACAAGCTTGCATCATCTTTAGAAGTCAATCTCAACTACACAAGTATGTACAATAATATCAGCATCATCTAAATCATCCAGAATATAATTCCATGGATAAGGTGCTCTTTGTTGTACAAGTGGACTTAGTACAATATTAGATACAACCTAAGATGATTTCCAAGTTAGCTAACATAAATTATTCTTCCACATTTTCCTTTATTTATGCTAACAATGAGAAGACATAAATATCTAAAAGCATATGAGAAGCTTCTTCATTGAACATGACCAATCCTACCCATTCTAAGAACAATAATCAACAATAAGACATGCATGTTGTTGTTGATTTTCTAGTGATAATTCACATTCATTCACTTCATATACTAATGAGAATCATAAACATAAAATAGGGTATCTAGCACTATAAGTGGCAATTTATCAATGCAATTAAATAGCCTTTTTAAGTTCTCTCTGCCCAATGTTTTCATGTCAACAACTTCTTCACTACTTGTAAAAATCCATGAGTCTATTGAGTTGGTACCAAAAGTGGCTTAGGTTGTGGCCTCTAGGAACCAAATCTTTCTGGAGCATACATCAGGAGCTTGGGTAAACAACTAGCCTCATCTAGAAAGCATGTAAATCCTGGGTGCTTGTACCCCACATCAAAAACTCTGGTAAAAGAGGCTTCTAAGATTCACACGTGCTCAAGCTCCAACACAGATTCAACAATACCCTTTTTCCTAGGGTTGCACATAAATATAAGAATGGCAATGTTTCTCATTTTATTTAAATCATCAATGATAGACAAGTCATACTGCCTTGGCCTTCCAACATACCTTATCATTGACCACATACCTAAAGACTATCATTTGTTGTAGTAAGTTTTTTTGAGTAAAATTTCACATTTTTATCAGGTGATTGCGTAAAATGTTAGCTTTCCTCAAAATTTAGGCTATCCTTCCTCTCTCCAACCTCCTTCCAGGTAAGGATTTTGGTTTTATTCATCTCAGTTTCTAGATTTTGCTACTTGTCAATCTCTGAAGTAGTTAATGTGTGGACTACATGTAGGTATGTTACATGTTTCGATTCACAGTCATTTATTAAGTGGTCTTAAGAATATAGTTCAGCAACGAAAAATATACCAACTGCCCCATTCCTCATACCTCCCTCAATTTACACAAATAAATTCTTATTCAATGATTTTTCAAACTCTCAAATTATGAAAGCTCTATTTGTTGCTAGATGTAATCCAAAGTTGCATCCCAAGTTAACCTTCCAAAGTTGCATCCCATCAAGATTGAAAAGCAAATAGCAAAAACCATTTTATCAATGACAATATACCCATATAACAATACTTAATATTGGGCCAGCTTGAGGATAAAAGTAAAAATCAAAATTTCTAAGATGACAAATCTGGGCATCGAAGAATAAATAATGATTCACAGTTTTAGTTTGGATACCTATATGATGGTTGATTCTAATAGATTTGTATATCTAAATAATAAAATTTATAGAGAATATTTGTCTGGATAGACATTGCCTGGACCTCCACTTAGGAATAGATTTGTGGGATGACTCTTATGTGCAACAATCAATGTGATTTTAGGCACATAACTGGCCTCTAATGTTTAAACTGAGGGATGTTAAAACAAATAAACAACCATATGAGAAATTTGTGACTTTTTTGGGGACTTGCACTATGGGGTTGTCTGTGATGTTGGTGAGAAAATTCTTCATTCCAAGCAGAAGAGCCAAAGTGTGATGTAAGGCATGCTTAATTTGTCTATGTTGTTTTATTTGTATTTCTTACCAATTGGATGTGGTTGTTTGAATGATTTCTTTACTTACAGTTACTGCTTAACATTGGTAGTTTTATTTAGTGGAGTAATTGTAACAGGCACACAAATCCACGTGGGTTTCCCATGTTGAGAATGAAAATATAGTATCAGGTTTAGAAGAAAATCTTGGGATCAGTATTTAGAAACATCTGCTCCAAAGGTTTATCGGTGCTGCAAAATTTACAACTCTGAATTTTTAACATGTGTAGATAAAGACAAGAGGATTTCAACCATTTCTTCCCTGAAGCACTCTACCATTACTCTAGAATCCAGTATGTCATGTAACCCATCATTTTGCTTCTCAATTCTAGTGCGCATCCACATTACAAGGTCTTTACTCATCTAAAAATCCCAAATTATTAGTTGCTTGCCTGTCACTAGCTCCAGAAGCACCACTCCAAAATTGTAGATGTCACTTTTCTCATTCACCTTGAGAGTGTATGCATATTTTGAACGAAATGAAAAAGTGATAAATTTTGATGTCTGAGATAACAATTATGATTATAAATTCTCTATTTCATTTGAATGACTTCACAAATCTAAGTTGCTTTAGGATACTAGATATTTTTCACAAGAGATCTAGTTTCAAAATTTTGTATGTCCAAACCCTATCTAGCTCCTATGCATATTAAGGGAACAAATGAAAATTCACAATGTAGGTCTGCTTACTGAAGATATATGCCCGGGGGAATTCCTTTATAGCTTTGCAGCCTCCGTCTAATTTCTAAACAAAATTCTATTACGTCATGATTACAACTTCTAACAAAACAAGTTCATGATTCTCAAAATATACTTGATTTGAAATATGCAATATGCAATCTAAAATACTAAGCTACCAAGTTTCAATCCCAAAATTTAATGCTTTTCAAAGGGTAACATTATAAGTTATGGATATTAACTTCTCATGAACTTTAAAATTCTTGTGTAAGGATTCTCGTGTCATGGTGAGAGTGTCAATATTGGAAAATATCAAATAACTAAATGGTCATGAAAATATACTACTTTGACAGTTGGGTAAGTTACGCTCTAAGAGTCTAAGGAGCCCTTTAAAGTTCATATTGAATGGAAGCCACACATTTCAAATGCAATTTCCACTCTAAATCATAAGAGAATTTTAGATCTTGGTACTTCTTAGTATTATTTTTGGGTTGTTGGAAGTGCTTCTAGAAACACAGGAGCACCTGGGACTTGTACTTCAATTTTTGAAACTCATGCCATTCAAGTTGGAATGTGGGATGCAAATTTTATTGGGCCTACAAAACCAAGGTAATGAACTAAGTAAATAAATAAACAAATATATATCTATATCATAAATTTGTATGTTTCCAAAGCTTGCACCTGGTGTTTTATCCTTCACCATGTTAATCTAGAGTTATTAAAACCAATTTCTAATTTTTAGGAAGGGGTGAGACAAGGTCAGCAAATTTATTGTCAATTAAAATTATGTCTATATTGGAAATAAAGTTGTTCATATGTATTTTTCTATGTACCTATAGCTATATAACCATAGGATCTAGCAATTGCAGACATGAAATCGATTCCCTTCTCACAACTCTGAAGAAAGTGGTCAATATGCTCCAAATTCCCTTAAAGAAAATATTTTCCCAATGAAACAATAAACAAAGGGCATTATGATAAAAGAAATATATCCTGGAGGCCAAAGTTAGAGACAAAGGAAGATCTAGTAGGGATATTAACTACAATAATTTGGGTGGCATGAGGGTAGCATGCTACTTTGAATTTTGGACAATACCAACAGACCCTGTATTATGAGAAAGTTGATCCCCGATGAAACAGATCCAGAGTATAAAAGCTTTCTTTCAAATCCTCAAAATTTATTCCTATCATCAATGCCAACTCGACTCCAAGCCACCAAAACCATGGTTGTCGTGGAGACTCTCTCAACGCATTAACCAGATGGAGTACTTGGGCAAGAGACATTAGACTAAGTGGACTAGTGATGGAAGAGCACTAGAGGCCTTTCAAAGGTTTTCTGCCACAATTCAGGGGTAGAGGAAATCATACATCAGAGAAATGAAGATTTCAGTCACAAACTTCGCACTTCAAAGTTCACAAACTAAGGTTGGGACATGAAAGGTATGTTGCATAATTCAACCCTCAAAAATTGTAATCCCTGTTATGCTTTCAATTTTGCAAAGCGAGAAACATTAAATTTGACAGAAAATTCAATAGCCTTTAACATTGGATTGCAACTTATTAAATTTGACCGAAAATTCAATAGCCTTTAACATTGGATTGCAACTTGTCTAGTACCTTGTTACAAACCATGAAGTAAATTTCTTAAGCCTTAAATAGTTAATCTAGAAAATTTTAGTCTTCTCCTAATTAGGAAATAAACAGTTTCTCATTAAAAGAGTTATTTCTACATTTGTAACGTGTAGGAAAATTAAGGTCACCAGCTTTGGGGCCATGAAGGAGATCCCCCAAACTTCCATTAGGCATGTACTCAGATACCAAAATATTAGAATCATCATTGACACAGCAACACCATAGTTTCACTATGTTTTTATGCCTAATATTTCCCAAAGTTTGAACTTCTACCTTGAATCCATTATCATTGCAGGAGATGGAACCTTCAGCGTTTCCACTGTTCCACAGCCTCTTGATGGCCACATTTTCTCCATTCCCGAGTGTGGCCTTGCACACTTTCCCTGATCCACCACTTCCAATCACATTTTCCTCGTATATACAATCCAGAATTCCATATTCTCTGAAACCTAATCAGTGAAATGTGGTCATCATACAGGGAGACTTATTTCTTTGCCAAAAATATTTAACTTCAGCTTTATTGTATTGGCGGTATTGTCTATAAAACAAGGCCAGTACTAACAGAAAAATGAATACAAAGGAAGATCTAGCAAGGTTCTTAACTACACTAATTTGGGTGGCATGAGGGCAGCATGTTGCTTTGAATTTTGGACAATACCCATATGGAGGGTATGTACCCAACAGACCATGTATTATGAGAAATTTGATCCCCAATGAAACAAATCCAGAGTATAAAAGCTTTCTTTCAAATTCTCAAAATTTCTTCCTATCATCAATGCCAACTCGGCTCCAAGCCACCAAACCATGGCTGTCATGGAGACTCTCTCAACGCATTCACCAGATGGAGTACTTGGGTGAGATACATTAGACTAAGTGGACTAATGATGGAAGAGCACTTGAGGCCTTTCAAAGGTTTTCTGCCACAATTCAGGGGTAGAGGAAATCATACATCAGAGAAATGGAGATTTCAGTCACAAAATTCGTACTTCAAACTTCATAAACTGAGGTTGGGACATGAAAGGTATGCTACATAATTCAACCCTCAAAATTTGTAATCCCTGTGATGCTTTCAATTTTACAACGCAAGAAACATTAAATTTGACAGAAAATTCAATAGCCTCTAACATTGGATTGCAACTTATTAAAATTGATCGAAAATTCAATAGCCTTTAACATTAGATTGCAATTTGTCTTGTACCTTGTTACAAAGTTACAGACCATGAAGTAAATTGCTTAAGCCTTAAATAGTTCATGTAGAAATTTTTTGGTCTTCTTCTAATTGGAAAATGACCACTGTTCTTTCAACATCCAAGCACTGTCAAAATAGTTTCTCATTAAAAGAGCTATTTCTAAATTTGTAATGTGTAGGCAATTAAGGTCGCCAGCTTTGGGGCCATGAAGGAGATTTGCCAAACTTCCATTAGGCATGTACTTGGATACCAAAATATTAGGATCATCATTGACACAGCAACACCAGGGTTTCACTATGTTTTTATGCCTAATCTTTCCCAAAGTTTAAACTTTCGCCTTGAATCCATTATCATTGCAGGGGGTGGAGCATTCAACGTTTCCACTATTCCAGAGCCTCTTGATGGCCACAGTTTCTCCATTCCTAATTGTGGCCTTGTACACTTTTCCTAATCCACCACTTCCAATCACATTTTCCTCATCTACGCAATCCATAATTCCATGTTCTCTGAAACCTAATCGGTGAAACAAGTCAACATCCAAGGAGAATTATTGCTTTGCCATAAATATTTAAATTTAAATTTATTGTATTGACAGTATTATCTATAAAACAAGGCCAGTCCTAACACAGAAATGACCCCATCCAAACCAAACAGTGCTGGGAACAACCATGCCCAACTATTACACTTTTTTCTCCTGTTATCCTCGAAGTTAGAACAGGATTTAAACCCTTTAAGACCATCGTTGTTGCAAAGCCCAGGATTTCTCATTAAACTTGACTTGTAAAAACTGAGATTGAAAGCAGAAGGAACAATTCCAGTTAGTTGATTATCCAAAAGATTGAACCTATTAAGCTTCAAATTTCCCAATTGAGGAGGGATTTCTCTTGTCAAGGCATTAACAGAAAGATCCAGATATGTAAGAATTGGAAACTCCCCTAGCTTTCTAGGAATAGGACCCGAGAATATATTATTTGATAGATTTAGGTCTGGAAACTCATTCCATGACAGTATGTTAGTAAGAAGGCTACCAGAGAACTGATTCTGGAAAACATACAACTTACACAATTTATTTAGCGAACCGCAAGTGGCCGGAAGAGGACCGATGAAATGATTGTTGCTACCATCAATTACAAAAAATATTAGCCACCAACCCTATCTCAGAAGGCAAGTTTCCGAAAAAATGGTTACCAGATATCAAGAGTGTTGACATATTCTTGGCATGCCTTCATTGCAGAGATTTATTTCTTGACAACCAGACTTTCCAACATATGTACTTGGGGGTGGCCATCCTTACTTGTCTAAGGATCGACTTATTCGCAAATGTCCCAAGTGTTCAATATTTTCCTCCTCTTTGGTGCATAGAAAACATTTCAAAGGACCTCCATCTAATAGCAATCACCAAAGTATTTTCACCCCCACCCCCATTGTTGGATTCAATATCTATGAGTATGTTATTTCAAGTCCTTTGTGCTCCTTATTTTCTCAATGGTGAGAAAAAATATCAAGCCTCGATGTTTTCACCCACTTGTAAGCCTTGATGGTGTCGTCGAGCCATGGAGAGCCCCCTCTTCACTACCGAAGAGCCCATTCCCAAATACAACAAACCCTTCTCAGCAACCTGCCTCGCTCACCGCTCCAAGTTTCATCCATGCAACTTTGCCGCTCCAAGTTTCGTCCATGTGACTTTTCCGCTCCAGGGTTTCATGACTTGTTGTGCAGAGGTCGAGAAGCCTTTCTCTGTGACGTTAAGGTCCAAGTTCTATACCATCAATGTTAAACCCGCCAGCATGATTCTTGATAGCGACCTAGCATTTAATTCAATTTAAAAATCATAAAATCTCTTCCACTGAGAACAGGAAGCTCCCACAATCAACGTTTCGGCGTGGTTGAAGGAAGCGGTAGTGAAAATAAAGGAATAGGTTTACAGTTCAGATGGTTGAAGGCGGTTGACAGATGGTGAGATTCAATGGCTGAAAATATTTCAATAGTCTAACAATCCATCTAACGATGGCCAGCGGTAAAGAGTGGCAGAGCAGGGAAGTCACAGGGGTGTCACTGGGGGAGCAATACCATACCACGTGCATTCATATTAGGGAATTGAGGAAAAATGACATAATATATTGAGCATATAATAGGGAAAAAATGGAGCTCAAA
This sequence comes from Pinus tabuliformis, assembly GCA_031772625.1. Classification (NCBI taxonomy): domain Eukaryota; kingdom Viridiplantae; phylum Streptophyta; class Pinopsida; order Pinales; family Pinaceae; genus Pinus; species Pinus tabuliformis. The sequence continues at coordinate 623,393,143 of CM062804.1, read as the reverse complement.
GTTAAAGAAAACATATAGAGGTATAAAAAAATGTTATTTAAAAAATGGATACCTACAATATCTAGTGAAAGTATGGATTTTTTAAATTGGGAAGGTGTATTGGGTTCGTATTGGTAGGGGATTAAATAATGTGATTTTAAAATGTATTTTCCAATATGTAGATAAATTAAGGGTATTGTTTAGTATGCCACAAACACACGTGCTATGTTAGACATTCATTGAGTGGAGCCCCGGTGAGGGAAGTTCTTCCCAGAGGAATGCCTTACGGCGTAATTATTATAAGAAATATATATATATATATATATATATATATATATATATATGTGAAAAAACATACAACAAGATTCTTGTCCATGGAGATTTATTCTCATTTTACCATGTACATTCTTAATTTGTAAATAGTGTTTGTTACACTATCATTGGATAATATCATGGCTTATCACTACTACATCCCAAGAAACCTTAACTCACTTCATATGACATTTTTTGTAATTAATCAATTTAATTAAAAAGACAAAAAGAACATAACTATTTTAGAGATAAATCTCAACCTTTGATTTGTGTATATTGCTAAGAATATTTTAAATTATTCTATGGAGGTTAAATACCTACCATCCATGTAATAAGTATTGATAATTAAATTAAAATTTTGAAATCCATGTTCCAAAATGGTCACACTTATTGACATAATAACCAATGAAATACCCACTACTATTGTCTAGCGATTGTGTATATCATTAAATTTAGTGTGAGTCAAAATAACGGTTGGAAATCATTGTTACTTTGGCCATGTTTCCCCACAGATTTAGTTATTTCTACTTATGTGATAAGATTCTTGAGAACATAGTGTCGACGTTTTTTCAAAGATTTTGGCATTTTTCTTGTTGCGCCAGGAGGTGCTCTTCAACCTAGTACGGTAAAGATGTTGTAATTTAATGTTCTATTAAACATTTTGACTCAGTTAATTACATAAAATTAAAATTAAATAGTAATAATAATAAACATAAAATTAATAATTGTATTTATAATTATAATTATCAATAAAACATTTCGACTAGGTCAAATTACATAAAAATGAAATAAATTGGAAAAATAATTATAATTATAATTAAACCAGCCTAGATCCATCTTAACTCCGGATCTACCAAGCGTCGAGAGGGATCAAATCTCTTGATGCTCTCCAGCCTAGTATGGTAGAGATGTTGTAGTTTCTTGTTCAACATTTTGACTCAGTAAAAATTAAATTAAACTAAAATAAAATAAAATAATTAATAATTTAATAAATATCATCAAAACATTTTGACTCAATGAAATTATATAAAAATAAAAATAAAAATAAAATGAAATGAAAATAAAAACATAAAATTAATAATTAGAATTAGAATTAGAATTATATTTATAATTATAATTGTATATATAATTATAATTAATTCATAATTAAACCAGTATAGATTCATCTTAACTTTGGATCTACGATCTACCAAGGGTCAAGAGGGATCAAATCTCTTGAGATGAAAACCTCTTTTAGAGTGAAATGAGATTTGATCCTTCTTGGTACTTAGTGGACAATAATATATCAATTCATCTATTTCCTTGCTAATTCTCCAAGGATCAAAGGGTGAAAATCTCAAAATATTTATGGAGTAGTTTATTTTTGCCTTTTAATTGCCTTATATTTAAGCATAGGGTGGTCTATCATTTAATGGGAAACCTGAACCTTTGTCCATTCTCGATCTTGAAAGCCAAGTGAACTATTTGGAATTCAATCTCAATCTTAGAATTATTTGGAGTCAGCTTCGTGCCTTCCTAATATTTTACATGGTTTAGATTCATTTTACAGTGTCACTTGTAGTATATACTTGGAATTTTGAATGTATTTGGAGTCAGCTTTGTGCCTTCCTAATCTTTTCCATGGTTTAGATTCATTTCATAATGTCACTTGTAGTATATACTTGGAATTTTGAATGTGCATGTATAAAGGTTTAACTTCATATTACAGAGCTATTTGTAATTTAAGGTTTAATTTCATATTATAAAGTTATTTGTAATGTATATATATTTGTCATAATATTTATATTAGTTATTGTTACTTGGGATTAGCTTGAGTGGTTGAGTAGGATGGTTGTTATCTCCCCCACCCAAGTTCAATTCCTTGTCTGTGACATGATGATGAGAAATATTGTTATAATGGCTTTATGCCTATGAATATTATTGTATCGATCCTTACTCTTTCCCTCAGGCTAAAAGAGAATGGACTTCCTCGAATATATATATATATATATATATATATATATATATATATATATATATATATATGTACCCTCACTCAAAAAAAAGGAAGACAAAATATGAAGAAGGGTTGCAGCGCTTTGGTGATACAATCGCTCACTCAGGTGATCGCACCACTCACACCCATATATATAGTGTACCCTCACTCAAAAAAATAGAAGACAAAATATGAAGAAGGGTTGTAGCGCTCTGGTGATACAATCGCTCACTCAGGAAACTTCACCACTTACACTAACTCGTATTAATTGGGCCAAAAAACTCTTACATATATAGGAATACATTCTTGTTGAACAAATTCCTAAGTTATAGAATCTTCCAACAAATCAAGATTAATTAAGAAAACAATGCTAATGACACATAACAAGTTTTAATTATAGGAGAATCTTCTAGATTTCTCCATTATTCCAACACTCCCCCTTAATGGAGAAATGTGTTTTCTACCACATCCAATTGATTCCTATGTAATTCAATTTTTTCCTTTCCAAGAGGCTTTGTAAAGATGTCAACCACATTTTCATTGATATCACAATAGACTAAATCAATTTCCGTAGACTACATCTTTTCCCTAACAAAATAATAACGTGTCTCAATATGTTTTAATCTTGCATGGTACATAGGATCGTTCATTAGTTTGATGGTGCTTTTATTATCACACTTGATAATTGTCAGTGGTTTTTGTACTTCTCCTGCATCTTCAAAAACTCACCTCAACCAAACTGCGTCACAAGTAGCACAGCACAAAGCTTTGCACTCAGTTTCAGTTGATGAAAAAAAATAGTTGGGTTCATTAGGGGAATTTTGAGGTCTAAAATGGGCCTCCTAAGGAAAATAATAAAATAAGACTTATGAATTTTTAAAGAAATAGAAAGAAAACTACTTTTTATTGTATTTTTGACTTATCTTCTTGTAGGTTCACTCAAGTTTCAAGAGTACACACCTGTTGGATGTGGAATTAAATTCCACATCCAACGAATACCTACTCTAATACTAAGCAAATCCAAATCGAAAATAATTGAAAATACATGAAAAAATGTGTTGAAGTATGCATAGTGGGTACTCATTGGATGTGGAATTTAATTCCACAACCCATGGGTGTGTACTCTTGAATTTTGAGTGAATTTACAAGGAGATAAGTCGAAAATACAATAAAAAATGTATTTTTCTTCTTTTCCCTCCAAAATATTTTCCCTTGGGGATGACATCACCATCTTGAATTTTATTGGTTCTTTTAAATTAATTTTGTTGGTACATTTTTTTGTTTTGAGACCTATTTTTTCCCTCAAAATTCCCCTAATGGTTTCTTATTGCTCCATGCCACAATCCCAGATCCTAGGTTGAATGCATATCTTGAAGTTGGTTTTTTGTCATCAGTTTTCTAACCGAATCAAAATCAGAATAGTCTATCAGCTCAACATTAAAATCATCAATTTATTTAATACCAAAGTTAACAAATCCTTTTAGATACCAAAGAAATCCCTTTGTTTCTTTCCAATGGCTTTCAAGAGGTTTGGACATAAACTAACTTAGGATGCTAACTGAATATGTTATGTCTAGTCTGGTTGTAGTGAGATAGTTTAGACTTCCCACCAGTTGACGATATAATGTACCATCCACCTCTCTTGTCCCATCATCACTATAGAGTTTGGCATTCTATTCTAATGGTATTGATATTGCCATACATTGGTCTATTTTGAATCTTTTGAGTAACTTTGTGGTATACTTACTTTGTGTAACCAATGTTTGTCCATCTTCTCTCCATATCTCAAGACCTAAACAATAATGTAATTCACCAAAGTATTTCATTTCAAACTCATGTGACAATTGTCCTTTAACTTCATAAATTAACTTAGAAGCATTTTCTATTATAATAAGATCAACAACATACATAGAAATCATAATAATATGCCCCTTTTGATCTGATTTGATATACAAATCAGCGTCACTTCATCGTTTCATAAAACCTTTCTAAGAAAGAAATAATCAATCTTCACATACCATGATCTTGGTGTTTATTTCAATCCATATTATGATTTCCTTAACTTGCAAACAAGGTGCTCTTGAACCTTTTTAACAAACCCTTCTAGCTAAACAAGATATGCTTCTTTTAGTTCCTCATTCAAGAAGGAAGACTTCAACTTCTAGATTATGTAGTTGTCATTTATGTTTAGTAGCTAAAGCAATCATCAATCTAATTGTATTTAACTCAGTTAAAGGTGCAAAAGTTTCTTCATAATCAATTCCCTATTTTTGTGAGTATCCTTCTACGACCAACCTAGCCTTATATTTATTTGTACTTCCATCGACTTTAAATTTAGATTTGAACAACCATTTGGATTGTATGAGTACCTTATTTTCAAGTAATTCTATTAATTCCCAAGTATCATTCACCATTATAGAATCATATCCTTCCTTCATTGCATCTCTCCACTCTTTATGCTCATTGGCTTCTTTGAAATTCAAGGTTCTATGGCATTCATAACTTTAGTCATTAAGGCATAATCCTGAAATCTTACTGGTGGTTGAGTTTGACAAGATGACCTTCTTGGTACTTTGTTGCTTTCATCTCTTCTCCTACTTCATGGTGATTCATTTCTTCCTCTTGGTGTGTCGTCACTGCTAGAGGTGCCCAAGTCATTGGATTCTTCCTCCTCTTTGTGTTCCATCTTATCATTTGCTTCCTCTTTGACATCATCATACTCATAAGGAATATGATCATGTTTGTCCTCCTTATGGCCTTCATATGCAAGCTCATAAAATAAGACATCTTTGCTTGTAAATATTTTATGTGTGCAAGGGTCAAACAACTTATAAACTTTTTTATCATAATAGTGACCTATGAAAATACACTTGATAGCTTTTGCATCAAGTTTCCTTCTATCTTATTTCTGAACATGAGAAAATCCTTTGCTACCAAAGATTCTCAGATGGCTTAATGTTGGTTTATAACCATAAAGTGCTTCAAAAGAGGTCTTATGATCTAAAATTTTTGTTGGATTTTAATTTTTCAAGTAAACATCAGTGTTAAAAGCTTAGGCCCAAAAAGAATTGGTAAGATTTTTAACTTTTAACATGTTATGTGCACATTCTACCAAGGTTTTGTTCTTCTTTTTAGCTACTCCATTATGTTGTGGAGTATATGGGATTTGTATTGTTGTACAATTCCGTAGGACTTGCAATAGTTGATAAATTCATTTGAAATATATTCCCCCTTGGATCTGATCAGAGGATATTGATGTATTTTCATGTTTGTTTTTCAGTGATAGTTTTGAACTCCTTGAAATATTCAAATACATCACTCTTCTTTCTCATGAAATATACCCATGTATATTTTGTACAATCATCAATAAAGATCAAGAAGTAATATGCTCCACCTAATGATCTAGTCTGCATAAGGCCACATTCATCTATATGCACAAGTTCTAGAACATCCATTTTATTTTTATCTATATGAGTAGGGAATTCTTCCCTGAGAATATTTCCTAATGCACACCTTTCGCATGCAAAATATTCATTCTCAAGTATTGGAAGCCCTTCTACCATTCCTCATTTTTGTAGTAATAGATCATGATAATTAACATGGTCATACCATTGATGCCAAAGATCTTCCATTGTCATTGTCATGGATGTCAATGCTTGATGGCTTTTGGTTGTCACATTGAGCTTATATAAACCTCCAATTCTAACTCATGTTGCAATGATCTTGAAATGATCTTGCATATATTTCACCACACAATGTGAATTTACAAATTCAACCTTCAAGCCCTATTCTATTATAGTAGACTGAGATTAGATTCTTCTTAATACCAGGCACATACATCACATTGTGAATTAGTTTAACATGACCATTAGGTAATGTCACTGATAGATCACCATACCCTTTAATTTTGTGTGAACGATCATCCCCAAAATATATACACATCATCATTACTTTCATGAAAGTTCTCAAACTAGTGCCTATTAGAGGATATATGGATGGAGGCTCTAGAATCAACAAAACAAGTGTTTGGATCATCTATTTCAACAAATAGTGCAATATTTGTGACTAACAGTCTAATTTTTTTGACGCCATCATTCATTGTTTCTCCTCTATCAACAAAATTACCAATGTGCCTTTTATTTCTATGTTTGGACTCATGGATTTCCTTTTCATGCAATCCCTTGAGCAGTATCCAAACTTGCCATAGTAATGACATTTAATATCAGCATTTGGGAATGTCATACCTGGTAGTGATTTTGCAAATGGTGGCTTACGAAATGATTTCTTTCTATGTGGTGGATTTCCTCCTTTGTTTTTGTCCCAAGGCTTCTTTTTGAAAGGTGATTTCCCTTTTGCCATCAATGCCAAATCAGAATTTTGAGGTTTCAGTTTCCTTCGCTTTTCTTCCTCCTAAATGAGTATACTTGCCTACTCATCAAAAGTGGGAGCCTTCTCCTTTGCTACAAGACCTATAATGAATATTTGATACTCATCTAACATTCCATTTAAGGTTATAGTAACTAGGTCAATGCTTGATACTGCTTCACCTATATTTCCAAATTAATCTTCGAAGTCCTTAACTCTTGAAATAAAATTACTGATATATTCATTTTCTTCATTTTAATAAACATAAGCTTACTCTTCAATGACAAGATTATATTTGTATTCTTTGATTGGTACAAATCCTTGAGTGTTGTCCTAGAATCGTTTGATGTCTTGCAGTCTCTAATATGCGATATAATGTTGTCTTTTATGGACATTCACAACAACACTTTTGTCTTAGTCTCTCGCTTCTCCAAATCTTGAATTGATGCAATTGTAGCTCCTACAATTGCCTCTAGCTTCACTTCATCACCACTTGTTATCGACTAGACATTGTATCCTTCCATCAATGTTTGCATTTTAAATTTCCAATTCACGTAATTGGCACCATCCAACGTGGTTGTTTCATTTAGATGTGATTCTTCTAGAGGATTAGTCATCTCAAAACATAAATTTCTCTTTCAAATCAATCAATATTTTTTTTAAACTACTCCACAGAAAATATAGTGTAATGTCAAACCAAATTTACGCAATTTTATAGTCGTTGATTTCGTAGCAGTTCCTCCTTTACTCCAACACCTTCACACTCCTCGTTCTATCCAGCATGGTCACTCTTCCACAATTCAAACAGCCTCCAAAGTTATATTGCCAAATTTGCATCCCTATAACTCTACCTTTTCTTTTCCTTTTTTTAATTTTTACCACACTTCGCCCCTGGGTTTCACACCACAAATCCTGCAAGATTACATACCGTAGCTTGGAACAACATCGTCCATTAAAAAACAATATTTCTACAAAATCGAGAGGGATTTAAAAATTGGATACACAACTTCACATTGAGAAATGAGGTAGAAATCCTCTTAGACGCCCAAGTCCAAATTTGAGGACATTTTTTTGAAAAAAAAATAGAGATAAAATATGAACACCTCCCTATAATATCATATCGTTTGCTCAAGGAATAAGTGAAGTTTTCAATGCGACTTTCAATAACCACAATAAATCTTCTTTAGTGAACAAGATCCATAGCAGCCACACCAACAACCCTTCACACTAGACTTACTCGTTATAGCCTCATGGCCCTCTACTCAAACAACCTCTACTCGAACACCAACTAAGAAAAATAGAAGACAAAATATGAAGAAGGGTTGCAACTCTCTGGTAAGACAATCGCTCACTCTGGAGTGCACCACTAACACTTACATTCACAAGGCCAACAAACTCTTACATATATAGGATTACATTCTTGTTGAATAGATTCCTAGAATATAAGATCTGCGAATTAGTCAAAGATTAATTAGGCAAATAGTTCTAACAACACATAATATGTTCTACTTATAGGAGAATCTTCTAGATTTCTCCATTATTCCAACAGAACCTTCGTCCATTCTCAATCTAGAAAGCCAAGTGAACTATTTGGAATTCAATCTCAATCTTAGAATTATTTGGAGTCAACTTGGTGCCTTCCTAATATTTTCCATGGTTCAGCTTCATTTTATAGTGTCACTTGTAGTATATGCTTGGAATTTCGAATGTGTATGTATAAAGGTTTAACTTCATATCACAGAGTTATTTGTAATGTATATTTATGTCATAATATTTATATTAGTTTGTTGCCAATTGGGGTTAGCTTAGGCTTAGTAGAACATTCTGGAAAGAAGGGTACTTTTGTGGGATACAACAAGACTTCAAAGGCCTACAAGGTCTACATTTCAAGACAACATCAGATTGAGGTTAGTCGAGATCTTACTTTTGATGAGGAGGTAGCCTTCAAGAGGTCCAGAGAGTCCCACATGGAGATTGATAGTGAGGAGAAGGAGGCTCTAAATAATGTAGGTACAAGTCCCTCTATTCCATTGAATCATCCTTCAGACTATCGGGAAGAGTCAATAGAGCCAATGGATCTATCTAGAGATGTTGTTGTGACTAGGAAGAGGCTAACATCACTTTGTGATACCTTGCAAGATGTAGAAGGACATGCAGCTCCCAAAGGTAGTTTCAGGGACAGCAAATGACCAAAGAGGTACTCAAGTTATGGCATTGATGAGCCACATCATTGATTCTAAGCCTTCCAATTGTGAGGAGGCAGCAAGGCAGTGGGTTTGGATGCTGCGATGGAGTATCAATCCATCATGAAGAATGATGTGAGGGATATAATGTCGAGACCTATGGGGAACTCAGTAGTGACTTCCAAGTGGAGCTATAAGATCAAGCATGTAGCAGATGGCGGCATCGAGAAGTGAAAAGTGGGGTTCATGGCGAAAGGGTTCTCCCAGAAAGCGGGAGTAAACTATGATGAGACGTTTGCTACAGTCACCAGGGACATTTCTACCAAGACTATTGTTTCTCTTGATTTTGTTATGGGTTGGAAATTACATCAAATGAATGTAAAGACCACATTCCTCAATGGTGTGATTGAGAAGGAAGTGTACATAGAGCAACCTTAGGGATTTGAGATACATGGGAAGGAGTCCCATGTCTACAAACTGAAAAAGGCTTTGTACATAGTCAAGCAAGCACCTAAGGCATGGTATTCCAAGATTAATAGATACTTTATGAGTTTGGGCTTTACCAAGAGTGATGTGGATCTTGATCTTTACTTCATGGTTGTTGATGGTGATACTTTAATCATGGTATTGTATGTTGATGATTTGTTCCTTATTGGGGCAAAGACGCTCATTGCCAGGTGCAAGAGGGAGTTGGCCTCGAAGTTCAAGATGAAGTATCTTGGCTTGATGCATTATTTCTTGGGATTGGAGGTGTGGCAAAGATTCGCTGAGATCATCCTCGAACAAGGCAAATACATTATTCAGATCTTGAGGAGATTCAACTTGATGCATTGCAAGTCCATGGCTACACATATGTCGACAAAATATGAAGAAGATAAGTGATTATGTTTCAAATTAAGATTTGGTGGATCCTACATTGTACAAGTAATTGATTGGATCCTTGATGTACCTAGTTAACACTAGGCCAGATATTCGCTTTGCAATGAACACTTTTGGCCAATATATGGTTGAATCGAGGCATGTGCTTTGGGTTGTAGTGAAGCATGTGTTGAGGTAGTTGAGTGGTATAGTTGGATATGGTTTGACATATATCTCAAGTGGTGAAGTGAGGTTGCAGGGATATACCAATTTTGATTGGGTCGGGAGTGCAGAGGACAGAAAAAGCACATTAAGGTGTTGCTTCAATTTGGGATAAACTATGATATCCTAGTTTAGTAGGAAGTTCACTTCTGTCACACTTAGAACAATGGAGGCGAAGTATATCACAGCTAGTGCCACAAGTCAAGAAGCAGTGTGGTTTTGGAAGCTACTTGCACGGCTATTTGATCAGGAGCTAGAGACTACCTTGATACATTGTGATATTCAAAGTTGTGCTAAGCTTTTGGAAAATCTAGTATTTCATGACAGGTCAAAGCATATTGAGATCAAATATCACTTCATCTTAGACATGGTGCAAATGGGAGCAGTGAAACTCCACTATCCAATACATATCCACAGAGCAGATTGCGAACATTCTCACCTTGGCATGATACACAATGTCTCCCTCACTAAAGGAGTGTTGATGTTTTTGCAGCAATGGGAAAACATTCTCCCACTAGGCCATGCTAATTTGACTAATGGGACACTGATACATTCACCCAAAGAAGCCATGTTTATTTGGCTCGACCACACTGATTTGGCCAAGGGTGAATGGCCCAAGCACATACATCTCCCATGGGGTCATGTTGATTTGACTAGGGGAGATTGATACATTTACCCATGGGGCCATGCAAATTTGGCTAGAGGTAAATGGTTCACAATACTCACATTGCTAGCACCAGTGTAGAGTGATCTATTATATAGAGCAGGTTTGAATTGTTTATCTAATGGGGTTTTTACCCATTAGTGGGGTTAACAATTCTAGTATAATGTTGAGTTGTCATGTAGGCTCCATAAGTGAGGGGGTGAAGAGCCACCTCTATGGGTGTCCACTCACATTAGAGCTCTATATAAATAGACAAACATGTGAGAGGCAAATCAATAAACATAGCATGCGCATTGATCTTTTCTAGTGGAAGAAAAAATCAACAAACGAGAAATCTATTTCAGAGATCATCTTTTCTTCATTTCTATCTCTCTCTTGACCACATGTGTGAAGAAGCTTTGACCGAATTTTGGACAAGTTTAACCAGCGAAGTTGACTACAACCTTGATTGAGTTTGACTAAGGGTTGACCACATTTGTTTGAGTAAGATTTGACTAGGGCCAAGAATTGACCGCAACCACACATGTTGATTGTTGACCACAAACCACAAGGCCAAAATTTGATCGCAAACTAACAATTTGACCAACATTGACTTCTGAGTATTTTGCCTGGTTTGACTGACATTAACTTCTTGTTGTTGACCATGTTTGGTTGGTATTTGACTTGGATTATTATCACTAATTTCCAAACAAATTCTAATTTGTAGACCTTGCTGAAAGAAAAATTCTCCTTAAGAAAAGATTGTTGGGGTTTTTCCAAATGTTGGGTTTCCCACATTAATATTTTTCTTTGTTGTGCATAGTTGTCTTTCTATGATCTTCACTGCTTTTGTTGCATTTATTGTTGAGATTTCTTGAGCATAATTATTCAATGATAGTAGTGGTATAAAATACTGTTTGAAAATCATTACGAAGCAATCATCTAGCAAAAAATTGTATTCTATTGCACTTGCCATAGAATTTCAAGAAGTTCGCAGTAAGAGTATTGTATGTTCTATGTTCCATATTTTAGGGACCCAACCCCTCCCCCCATGTTCTCTTTAACAATTATCAATAGTTATAGGCCCTTTGGGTTTAGGACTAGCAATAAGGAATAAATACTTTTATACTTTGATCAAGGATTAACAATGAGGAGTAAAGACTTTCACGCCTTTGATCAAGGTTCCAATTTCGTGGACTTCCGCTTATACAATAACATAGTCATAAGAGCACCTAGAGGTATGGGTCTAATGTATGTTGCTAAGTGGTGACAACATGCAAAAAATACTATGAAACCAAGCCCACCTTACCTTCTCCACAAGGAAAATACCATTCATTAGGATTTGTTTCCATGAGTATTTATCTTGCACCTTGAGGTAGCCATGTGTGCAACTAGAGGAAGGGGTTTAACGTATGGCATTATAAGGTGATAACCAATGTTTGCATACCCTAGACCCTAGCCAGCGACCATGTTATCCTCGAGGCCTACCAAACATTTGTGACCAAAAAATTTGTGTTGGTGATGAGGGAAAAATTTCACACCCTTTCCCAAGATTTCAATCTCATAAATTCACCTATTACCTAAGTAGTCGTGGGACCCACTCGTAACAAGGGTATGGCCTTATAGTTGATAACTAGTGAGGATGCCCACACTACATCTCATTCAAGCAAATACTATTTACCAGCGTCATTTCGAACCAAGATTAAACAGGAACCTTGAAATAGGAAGGGAGACCTAAAGATGTACTTGAGAGTCATGACCCCATGTACATCACAAGGTTAAACTCACCCCAAATTCTCCTCTAGCCCTACCAAAAGATTTTCAAGTCCATTGGATTATTATCTCCAGTATGTTGGGGTAAGCGTCACAAATATGGCCCAAGTTCAAATCTCAATGTAAATACTTTAGTGAAATGTAAATGATGTGTAAAGTGGGTCTAAGTGAAGTGATGAGAGAAAGTAAAAGACACGTAAAGTGGGTCTATGTGAAGTGACGATATGTATAAGTTGTTTTGTCCATAGTATTAAACGTAAAATTTATTGTTGGAAAAAAGCTCTATAATTAAACTTATAGTGTTTCAATCGGAAATCCATCATCCCATCACGATTGATAGATAAATAACTCTAGGTAGAGTAGTCCTATTTTCTTTAGGTGCTCCAACTATTTTAATACCATACACCAAAATGACTTAACACAAGACCATATGATTAGGCTCTTCATGCATCAAGAACAAAACATAGAGGAAAATATTAGTGTAGAATGAAATCAAACATAGGGTTATGACCTTGCAGCAATAAGACTTGCAACTTATTATGGACATCACATAGATAATAACCACAAGTCAAGCTGGGCCAACAAGGCATAACACTGAAATTATTGGCCAAAGAGGGCCCACAATACATGACATTGAAATCATTGGCCAAAGAAGTCCCACAAGCTATGAAGGAATTACTTGCAAGAAAGAACGACGCACACTCTACATGCAACCATTGGTGATGTTAGTACAAGATTAAGCGATGACACAATCGCATCGACCCAAACCCTTACACTCCAAAGCTAGCTTCCATGTTAGCAAAGCTTTAAATACAATAAATGTTTTATAAACCATCTTTTGTCCCATGATCAATATGCATCTGGGGTAATTCACAACAAACGCATAGTCAAAATGACAATCTTAATGTAGAACAAAATCACAACATAGAGATATGCTATTGAAGTAGCAAGACTTGTAATTATGATGGGCATCACATAGATAACAACCACAAAAACCAAAATAGGCACAGAAGGCATATGGATAATAACAAAACAATGCTTTTGTCACTTTTTAAGATACTGCCCTTCATTTTAGTTTGTCCCTCCCATGCTGTTGTAATTGAATTTGACCACATAAAAACACAGACAGTAACAAAACAATGTTTTTGTCACTTTTTAAGATATTGCCCTTTATTCATTTTAGTTTGTCCCTCCCATGGGGTTGTAATTGAATTTGAACACATAAAAATACAGACATAGAGTTATAGTTGGGACCCCGAGTTTAATGTGAACACATAATAAACACAAACACGGAGTTACATTTTAGCCCCTAGCCCGTGCCATTGCAAAATAAAAATCATGATGGTATTGGGCAAAAGACCACTAAGCAAATCTAAAATTAATTAAGAATCGATAGCAATTTATGTGAACTGTGATACACAGGTACTACAAAGTCACAAAACAAGCCTTAAGTTCTCTGTAGACAATAGCGTGGTTAAGAACACAAATGTCAAGGAACCAGTCAACATTTTCCACTCCCGAAGAGAAGTTCATGTAACAAAGCAGCAAAATGCTTGCGAGAATTGAAGCGCAACTGGACAAAATAAATTTGGCCTCGAACATTGGAATCGAATTTGACAAAACAAGCAATATCTAGCTTAATCCGGCCGAAATGAACCAATACTGCCTCTGACTTCAAAATAATTGATGGGAAAGAAGTCTCCTTTACCATCGACTTTCACTAGAATACATGACTGGTTTCCAAAAAGTGACTAGAAGGAAAAGTCACCTCTGGTTTCTCACACCTTCTTCGGAGGAAGGGTATCAAATATGCGATCCCATAAAGATGAAGTAATTCCAAACCCACTTGTCTGATTTCTAAAATGGTGGTTCAAATGATATTTCTGCATAGAATGACACAAACAAGGTTACCATTGAACGTAAAATATATCCAGATTTTCTAATCAAAAAATTGAAGTTATGTTGAACATAACCAGATAAGTTACTATCAACCTGGAAGAAACAAACCGGATTTAAAAAATCAGAGGCAAAAGACTATAAGCTATTTGCCCCACAAAAATGATCTGATCCATATAAAAGATGCTGAGATAATTGATACCTTCAGGTCGTGTGCAACTTTTTGAGAAGGTCGTCCATGGTGTAAATAATAATGGGTACAATCATACATTACATATCCAAGCATGCCTCCACCAAAAACAGCAGGAACAGAGGAGAAAGGCACTACCAGTTTCACCAGGGACCAAAACTGTTCATATCAAATATCATTCAGTGCCTTCTGAACAAGGGATTCTATCTATCTATCTATTCATTGATTTAGCTCAGGCTCTTTATGTTCTTAGGTTGATCTTTCATTTCGTGCATGTTCACTGTAGAGAAAAGACATTGAAATAAACTAATAGTAACCTGAGAACTTTAAATTTTAGGGAACTCAGAAGACAAATAGAAAGTTGCAAGTACCGGTATACATAGTATTGCTGTTGCAGCTGGTGGGAAAACAAGCCGATACCCATCCATTGGATGCTTGTGATGGCATCCATGTAGAAGATAATGCAAAGTATTTCCCCTGTATATTTTTTGTTGATGATTTCAAAACCTTTCCACACAGTAATGTCCCACAACATTCTATGAAAGAAGGAAGTCATCCTAACTCTAATAAATGCACTTGTCCAACCTCTAAAAACCATATCCAACACTCAAGAATAAAACCATTATGTAATATTTTTTTTAATATATCATACATACCAGTAACTACTTGTCTTGATATGAAAGAGAAATCGATGCAGGCTATATTCCATTAATGACCAGACGAAGATTCCAATTAGCATCAGATAAGCTGTCATGCTAGGTGGCAAACCTCTTTGCATTGCCGTCAATATAGACCAGGAAACAACAGGTAACCATACTAGAGGTATAACCCACCACGCAGTGAGGGTGAGGAACTGTTGCAACATATAGCAAATAACTATTGTGGTAAGTGAACAATATACATGGCATCTTATATCAGCATAACTGTCATTTGGGAAGGCCAATGCATTTTACTGTAGCACTGAGATATAAATGTAAACATAGAAATTTATTTACCTCCCAGAAGTCACTTTTGAAAAAACGAGGACTTTCCCTGCTCACAATTGGCTGATGCACCCATTCCTGATATGCATCTCCTAAATGACCAACCTGCAAATGATTTTAATGAAACTTATTGCCAAAAAAGAATGTCAATTGTAAAATACACCTACAAATGTGTTGCTATATTTCAAACCATTCGAACACATCCTGCTTAAAACATCAAGTGCACATGAGACTTTCCATTAATGATATACAATCACCATAAAATAAGTTAATGCTTCCTAATTTAAATGACATTAACAGATCTAGTGAAAGGCATATTTTCATTCTGACATATTGTGCCAAGCATCAAAATTTCAAACCCTTGAAGACGGTCAACATTTGGCCTTGAAGCTACCAACGTTCGATCATGTTTGTTTTTCCCACCGTAACATAAAATATATAAATGTCTGCAATAACACTCAGGACTTTGTAGTATTGTACTGCATATGGAGGAGATCCTCGAGTCTAATAGAAATATCCCTTGAAAACCCAGCTGCGTGCTTGAAATGACAAACTTGTCTTTCCATTACTCCAAATTTCAATCATATAAGAAGAGGAGTTTACTGTATTGAGAAATAACATAGGTCCCAAAGTTGAAGTATCCTTTATAAAATTGAGGTGCAGGATCTGACACCCTATGAGCTAACTACTTACGCTTCCAAGGCATCTTGACCCTCGAGACCCTATGAACTACTTATGCTTCCAAAGCATCTTGACCCTTGAGACCATATGAACGACATTATACACATTTTTTCTAAGCATCTTGACCCTTGAGCCAAAGACACATTATTTATTAAAGATGGGCATTACAAACAATAAAATTTCTTAAGACATTGATGCCTACTACCAGGGATGCTCAAAATAAATAAATGTGTCCAAGAGGGGTGAATTATTGAATCTCCACCTTGTTTAATAATATACCTTAATGCTTGAAAATACAAATAGCCGTCCAATATCTATGAAGAGCAATCAATCTATAGCTTAATGTCTGAGATATAAAAATAGCTATCATATCCAAAAAGAGCAATCAATCCATAAAAATCACGTCCATTGTTTTCTTCACTATAACAAATCGTTCACATTCCATTCTTATTCATTTTATCTTGGTTTCATTTCCTTTCCTGAAATTTCCCAATAGGCAGTTGCAATTACTTCAAAACCACATTGCAGGATCACAAATCTAGTTTATCCAAAATTCTAATCTATAATTCATTACATTCTTCAAAATGCATCCCCATTGTTTTAGGCTTCTTGTTAAAATTGGCAACTAGGGCCAAACTCCATGTGGGTCATCTTATTAACGGAAGCTGATATTTTTCTTGGATCCCTATCATTGAGAGGTGTAGGATTGATCTAAAGATCACCCGATTCCGATAAGTATTCATGGAGATATGAATTTATTTGTGTTATGGGACAATTCGTCAAAGTTGGCCAGCAACCAAATAAACCCCACTTGTGTTCAACGTTTTAGTATAAATAGAGGTGGCCTTCAAGTCATTTCAACACACTTGGGATCTCTTCCTCTCTACTTGTCTTTGGGATTTAGGAGGAGAGATCCTAAGGGATAACGCTGCCCTAATCCAGAGGGCGAAAGTCGGAACTGCTGGGAACTACTGAGCACTTCCGAGAATAGTCAGAACTGCCGGAATTGTCAGGAATAGCCAGAATTGCCGGAACTGCTGAGAAATGTCGGAACTGCCGGGAATAGTCGAAACTACCAGAACTGCTGAAACTACCGAGTATAGTCGGAATTGTCGAAACTGCCGTAACTGCCGAGAATAGCCAGAACTGCCGGGAACTGCCAGAACTGCCCGGAAATGCCGGAACTGCCGAGAATAGTCAGAACTACCAGAATTGCTGAAACTACCGAGTATAGCTGGAATTGTTGAAACTGCCGTAACTGCCGAGAATAGTCGGAACTGCCGGGAACTGCCAGAACTGCCCGGAAATGCCAGAACTGCCGGGAATAGCCGGAATTGTCAGAACTGTCGGAACTGTTAGAACTGCTGGAATTGTCGGGAATAGCCGGAACTGCCGGGAATAGCCGGAAATGCCAAGAACAATCGGAACTGCCGGAAATGCCATAAACAGCCGAAACTGTCGGAACTGTCGGGAAAGCTGACGCAGAGGGCAGAAGCCGAAACTGCCGAAACTGCTGGGGCTGTCGGGAATAGCCAGAATTGCCAGAATTGTCGGAACTGTCGAGAACAGCCAAAATTGCCGGAACAGCCAGAGCATCTGTCTCCGAAGGAGAGCAGCATGCAAGGGACAACTAACTAACATTGGGATAGTTGTATGGTACTTAGCAGCAAATGTACCAAGCATGCAATGTTACAGCTAGCATGCAAGGGACAGCTAGAATGCAACAGCGAGCATGCAAAGAACAACAAGCATGCTAGGGACAACAAGCAAGCAAGATGCAGCCAGCACATAGGTCAGTATGGCAACATGGTGTAGCAATGGCACATAATGCAGTACAGTGATGGGTACAGTCATGATTAATGAAGCATGATGAGATGCAGCATAGTGATGATGGGTGCAGCATGGTGCAACACAGTGAGGTGCAGCATGACGACAAAATGCAGCACAACGATAGGTGAAGGAGTCACCTTGGAGAATCAGTTGAAGCAGCGTGTCTTCAACTGATCTCATGTATCATCTTCTTAGAGATGATCTATGCTCTTATCTAGATAAGTCAAAGTGCCGACTTCTGTTGTAAACGTACTATCTCTCTCTCTGCTGAACTATTGAAGAACATATGAGAAGAATTGATCAAGGGTTTCCCCACATGGGTTTGTCCCTGGGTAGCACCACATCTTGTGTCCTCTTGTCTCGGCTTGTTTTCTGCGATTTACGTTTATGTTCTATCTGCAGTTTACTTTAATGCTAATGTGATTTCTAATCTGGAAAAGATATTGAGCTAACTATGAAAATTGAAATAAATTGCTCTAAGCATAGAACATACCTAAAATTTAACACGTCTTAACTATTGATTACCTACACTTTCTCATCGGTTAACCAATTGACGCCATAATTTCTGCAAACTTTTGAGATAATGTTTCTTGTATTAATTTCAAAGGCTCAATGGTGTTCCTAGAGGCATTGTTGATTTAAGTTTGGTCTTCGGTCCTCTATAATGTCTCAAAAACCAATAAACTATTTGTCTAGAAAACATATATCATATTCACTTGACTGATTGTTTACTTCAGCCTTGTATTTGCAATTTTCATATGAAAGAGCCACAAAATTTAAGGAGATGGTTGATTACAATTTCTGTTTGCCTCTGTACATCCAGCAGACATAAATTTTCATTTTGGCTTTGGTCTATACACACACATTTCATTAACATTGTACCCTTAAATCAACAATCTCATTATGCCACATTTATGTGTTTGGAATCAGATATCATAATGCTGTAACACAATCATATCAGCAACATGTGACATTTCATGTGTGGCTTGATATCCTTTTCTTTAAATTTAGTACAAAGATTAGATTTTTTTTCTGTGGGGGTTTTGACATATACTATCAAGATGATGGTTTCATATTACGGCCCTTCATGCAACCTTGTATTTCAAGAAAGTACTTTTACTACAACACCAGTTGACTATTTTGGGAAAACCCAATCAGGTTTGAGCAAGTAAAGTATCGTCATTATAATTTTCAAAACTGTACCAAAAAAACCATGAGATTTGAACTATGTTGTGTCAAATGACACTGATTAGTCTGGCCCTAAAATTGCCCAGAGTTTATAAAAAAAGGCCTTCCATCTTCTTCGTTGTATCAGATAATCCAAATCTGTTACCTCATGTAAAAGCTTCACTGAATATTTTGACTTCAAAATATCAATGGAAGGCAAAAAAGTAGATTGGATGGACATCATCCCAACAATTCCCAAACTTAGAATCTCCAATCCTGCTGTAGATTGGAACAAGATGAAATTTTTGAAAACTCAGTAGTCCTGTTACTACTACATGTTACACAAGACTTTAACTAAAGCAATTAAAGAGTCTTTCGGCCACATAATGGTTGGGAGAAAACAAGAATTCAAAATATTCTGTTCTGCAACAAAAAATAAAGCACAAAGAAAATTTAAATAAAAAAGAACCGTCACCAACCTGAAAAACAA
The DNA here is from genome assembly GCA_031772625.1 of Pinus tabuliformis. Taxonomy (NCBI): domain Eukaryota; kingdom Viridiplantae; phylum Streptophyta; class Pinopsida; order Pinales; family Pinaceae; genus Pinus; species Pinus tabuliformis. Next base: position 623,373,596 of record CM062804.1, on the reverse strand, counting down.
GTGGCTGGTTCAGGTCCACAGAGAAAGGTTTGACCACCATTCTTAACTCCAATGTTAGCACACTGCAAAAACATTTCCCCAAAGATATATGAGCTCAGAGAAAATTAGTAGCAAGAAAATACAGAATGCCATATATGATAATCATAACCTAAATGAAATAATTACTCGCACCAAAATTAGCCATAAATTAATTTATTCCACAATTGCTGATATAATGTGTGTTGTGGTAGTTTTTCACCTATATTGCACAGAAGTAACTAGAAATATGAGACGTGCTATGCAAATGTATGCATTTATAACAATTTGCTTTAAGAGAGAATACAAATTTGTGTATGCATTTCTCTCAGTGAAGAAAGGCCTTCAAACAGATACAAAGAGGCGAAGGATAATTTCTAAAGCAACAAAAAGTCAATAACAAATCCATTCACAACAAAAATTGAAGATACAAACTGATAACAACCTACTCTGTATAATGGCAATAGGGCAGTTATAGATGAAAAGAGTGCAAAGCTTGAGTGCAGCTCTTGTTTATGGTTAGGGTTTCTGCTCTGGTAGCTGCTTTGCTCTTCTACCTGCAGCTGGGCAACCCTGCTCAGCTAAGCACTTTGCCATGGCAGATCTCAAAACTCCCAGTAATCAGGATTTCAAGGAGCAGGTAGCAGATTTCCAACTCCTTGTTGCAGAATCCACGAAGCAAGGAAGGTGCACTCAAATCATGAGCATTTTATGAGGAAGTTAGAAGAGGTCCTGAAAATAGTGATCACGATTCACACCCCCACACTCCAAAGAAAAGCCCGTTTGGTTGTAGAGAAAACCTTAGTTGGAAAGTTCATGAAGCAATGCCCAAGTTACAAGGACCCCGACATCTAGATAATCGATTATTGGATCTCTTTTATGAATGGCTTGGTCACTGTTTTCCTTTACATAAAGCGATATGGCTTTCTTGTTTTAGCTTAAGGAAAACCCATGGCCTGATCTTCAAAAGTAGTCCCTACTTCCTAGGGCCTCAAGGGCTATATCTGAATCATTAGATGTTGGAATTAAACCTGGAAGAAGATCTCCCTATGGCTAAGTTGGACAAAACACAGAAACATCTAAAAGTTTCCGAAACGGGAATGCCTGGAAACATGAACCCCCAAAATGGGTCTGTATGGGCACAGTATATAGAAAAACACAAACACATAGATGTATAGTAAGAATGATACACATAAATGACATTTTAGAAGGAAAGCCATGTCTATGTCAACTCTCATAGAATATTTCATGATGCAAAATCCCATACCTTGGAGCTCTTAACAAATTCCAATCTCAGACCCTCATACATGATAGAATCCAGTGGAAATGCTATAATCATGCAACCTGAAATCCTGAAACTATTAAGTCTGATGAAATCTGAATGAGTTATGAAATTCTACTTTCTCCATATGAAGTAAAATGAAGTTGGAACCACTCTCAAACATCCTAAAACAATTAATTATAATATTAAAAATTTAAGTAGGATACAAAAGGTAAGATAAAGGAGAATGTTAACTTTTAGAAAAGGCAGGATAAAGGAGAATGTCAACTTTTAGAAAAGGTAATATAAAGGAGAAGTCAACTTTTACTTTAAGAATTTAATATTACCAGTATTTACTATGGTGAAAAACTACCCAAAGCTTAATTCCTTATCTCCATTTTTTTTGAAGGGTCATTGGCCAAACTGGGCACTTCCTTCAACGTATCCCTACAACAATCCCAATTTGGGTGTGTCTGCCTCATCTATCACTCATATTCTCGGATAACCTAACCCTTCAATAGAGTGGAAAAAAATGTTGACAGCTTTCTTGATAGAGCAACTCTGAATGTGCTCAATATGTATGTGCCTGCACTACATCAAAATGAATCTAGAAAAAGGCCTAACTAAGGCTATCCAACTAAACCTGGACAGTGGGTGTCATCTACAACAGCTAGACTTTGAGCAACTCTCATTCAAATGCAATTATCCCACGAATATGGTTACTTCACCAAGCATTTCAAAAAGGGGCAACCTTCCCCTCAAAGCTAACCAAACCCAATGCAACCCCCTCAAAAAGAGTGAAGAATGGAAACAAGGAACAAGCAAACAAGAAGGCAACCCTCACTTCAAACAACTCAAAGCAAAGCCCCAACTTCAATGACAAATCAATTCAAGGTTTTAGATCAGCATAATGAAGATGAGGTAGAGGGCATTCAAACGGAAAGTTTGGCTAAAGAAATTCGTGGAGGAAGAGGAGGAGCTCACACTAGATCCATCTTAAACCCGAATACTATCAAGCACCAAGAGGGATCAAATTTCTTAATACATGAACAAAAATATATCGTTTAATTCCATGTCATGTATTCAAAAATTTGATCCCTCTCAGTGCTTCACAGATCCAGGTTTAAGATGGATCTAGGATAGTTTAATTGTTTTATATGTTATTGCATACATTATGTACATATGCAATTATTTATTTTTATTTAATTTATTAATACTATTTAATGTAATATTACATGACAGCATCTTCCCCATACTAAGTTGCACAGCACCTTGCTACTTGATTCATTTCCCTCAACCTAGATTTTGGGTACATCGTTACCTCCCAATATTACAACTCGCCCAAAGAGTGCACAGTGCACTCTCATATTTTTTCGCCATTCCTTTCTCTAGGATATGTTTAGCCACACTTGTATTAATATACCAAGCATCAATAGAGCCATTCTTGGTCACAAATGATGTAACCAGTGCACATCTCTTAAACTCCTATTTCTTCTCTTGATCCTTCTTTTTTGCATACAATCCAAAATGCTTAGTCTTTTCCTTGGGATTCTTCTACCTTTTTACTGTAACAAGTTCACACTAACTGTGATGGCTTTCTGCAATAATAGCACATGACATTGTGTTAAATTTGGCAACTAGGGCCAAACTTCACCTTGGACAACTCATATGAGGCAGCTAATATTTTTATTGGATTCCTCTCTCCGAGAGGTGTAGGATTGATCTAAAGATCATCCCATTCTAACATGTACAAATGGAATTATGAATTTATATGGATTATGGACAAATTGCCAAGGTCGGCCAGCCATCTAATTTGTGCCCTCAAGCCCACAACATTGCATATAAATACAAGGAGCCTCCTCCTCATTTTGTCACCTCACTCACTCACATTCTTCTCTGTCCTTCGTTGATTGGGTACAGATTTCTGAGGTAGCTCTCCACACATGCAAAGAAGGGTGGGTTTTTGTCCCTGCGTTGACCAGCGTTGACCAAAGTTGCAAGAAGGCTGTTTTGACCAGCATTGACCTGTTTTGACTGCGTTTTTGTAAGGGAGAGCTCTGTTTGGGTAGGCCGCATTTCTGGGCACAGAAATCAAGGCTGTTTGACCAGTGTTGACTGCAGAAGGGTTTGCTGCAGTGTTGACTTTCACTGACCAGATTTGACTGGATATTTTTGGACTGTTTTTGGGCTGATTTGACTAGCTGTTGGAGGCCGAGTTGACCAAATTTGACTGAGCTGTTTTGGAGGTCAAAATCTGCCCTGTTGACCAGTGTTGACTTTCTGGTTAGGGCTTTCTGTCACTGCTATTTGACTGATCAGATTTCACTTTGATTGGGCAAATGAATATTGTATATTGTACTCTCTCTCTCTCTTCTAAACTTCTGAAGAATAATAAGAAAAAGTGATCAAGGGTTCCCCACATTGGGGTTTATCCCTAGCTGGTGCCATATTTTGTGTCCTCTTGTCTTGGCTTGTCTTCTACTGTTATTGATTATGTTCTATCTGCATTTTACTATCATGTTGATGTGATTGCTAAATTGGATATTGATATTGGGCTAATAAGAAAATTGAAGTAAAATTGCTCTTAAGCATAGAACATACCATTGTTATCTAAAATTAACATATTATCAAAGCCAGGTTAAGACAAAGCCCAAACAAGAGTGAGAAGAGCAATCACTGATCAACGACAAGATTCAATGACCTCCACATCCTACTTCAAGTCTGATGATAAGCTTCATGATAAGTTTGATTATCATGCATGGAAGATGTCTCTTGATTTGACTTTAGAAGAGCAAGATGTTATGGATTATGTGCAGGGAAAGATTTCGGAACCTCCTTCAAATGCACCGGCTGCTGCTAAGTTAAAGTACAAGAAGGTTGAATTCAAAGCCAAGAAGATCATCAGGGATTCTATTCATAAGCATTTAGTTGCTTACATTTCCGATTTGAACACATCAAAGGAGACATATGACAGGTTGGTTGACATGTTCAAATCTAGAAATGCAAACCAAGTTCTTTTCCTCAAGAACAAGCTGAAGGATATAAAGAAGGGAAAAGGAGAAGACATTCAATCCTACTTCATGAGGATTACTAAGATCAAAAATGATCTTCTTTCGATTGGGGAAGCTATTGCTGATAGGGAGCTTACTCTCGTTGCCCTTGGAGGACTCCCTCGTGAAAGGCATGTGTTCAACACCAATATTCTTAACAACGACAGGACTCCAGGTTTTTATAGAATTGTCGACTAGATGTTCTCAAGAAGAAACAAGGATGATGGAACTAGCTAAGCCTTCAAATAGGAATGATCCTACTGCATTCTTCACTCATACTAAAAAGAAGAACAATGCAAGTTCAAAGAAACAATGTCAAATAAGACCAGGTTTCAAGAATGGCAGGAAGGGAAGATGCTTCATTTGCAACAAGTTTGGCCACTATGCTAGGGAGTGTCCTAATAGAAGGGATACACCTCATGATGATGATAACCACAACAACAATTTCAGGGGCAACAATAATCAAAGGAATGGAAGATTCAACAACCAAGGAAAAAGGAATGCTCCCGCTCCTCATCAAGGAAATGGTCACCCTCCCTAGAGATCAAGAAACACCGGGTATGATGAATCTAATGTTGTTGATAACAAGCAAAAAGAATTTTATCTTATATCTGCCCTCTCCACTACATCTCCTCCGAACACTTTGGGAAATTGGTTGATTGATAATGGTGCCTCAAGGCACTTCACTGGGTATAAGGAAGTTCTTTCAAATCTTATTAAAAAGGATACAAATTTGGAAATTATCCTTGGAGACAATGTCACCTATCCCGTGAAGGGAGTTGGGAATGTTACTCTTCAATTGAATCAAGGTAACACCATTCATCTACAAGAAGTAATAGATGTACCCGATCTAAAGAAGAACCTGGTATCTATTTCGGCGACGGAGGACAAAGGATTCAAGGTGGCATTCATCGATGGAAAGGTACGTGTGTGGAATAAAAATTTCAAATATGCATTTACACTTGGATTCAGATTGATATCCTATATCAAGTTGGAGGAAGTCCATTGGGAGCTATGTCTTGCAACACATCACTTCAATCCGAATTATCACACTGGAGGTTTGCTAATCTACAATATAAGGCTCTACCCGATGTGAGGAAGATGGTGACAAGTATGCCCAAATTTAAAGTGGAACATGAAGGTGTTTGTCAGGGGCGTGCCAAAGGAAAGCATACAAGGGGACCATTCCCCCCAAGTGATTGCAAGACTACCGACATATTGCAATTGTTTCATTTTGATCTATCTAGTATGATGTCGTGAACTCATTGGAAGGATATTTATATTATGTTATCTTTATGGATGATTTCTCTCGCAAGACTTGGATATATTTCCTGAAGAAGAAGGACGAAGTATTCTCATGGTTCCGTTCTTTCAAAGCTTTGGTCAAAAATCAAACTAGAAAGAAGATCAAACTATTGAGGACTGATAATGGAACCGAATATGAATCAAATGAGTTCAATAATTATTGTAGAGAAGCTGGCATTAAGAGGGAGACTACTACTGCATATACTCCTGAGCAAAATGGTGTTGCTAAAAGGAAGAATCGTTATATCGTAGAAGCCCCTCATGCCATGCTTCATGATCAAAGCCTTCTGAAAGATCTTATGGGCCGAAGCTACAAACATTGTCGTGCATGTTCAAAATAGATGGCCTCATCAAGTGTTGAACTCCAAAACCCATGGAGAAGTTTTCACCGGTAAGAAACCTTATGTTTCTCACTTTAGAATTTTTGGTAGTCCCGTATATTTTCATGTGCTGAAAGAAAAGAGAAGCAAATTGGATGCTTCTAGGAAGAAAGGAACATTTTTGGGCTACAGTTAAACCTCTAAGGCATATAGAATCTATGTGCCTGGTCAAAGAGAAGTGGAGATAAGTCATGATGTCACCTTCAATGAGAATGTTTTCCTTGGGAAGATTAGCAACCTTCCTCTTTCAAGGAAGGACAAAGAAGCAGATTCAGGAAAGCAGGGAGAACCGCAGGATGAGCCAATGCCCGATGTTGAAGGACCAATGGATCCCATTGATCCATCCCCTCATGAGCCCTCCTCCTCAAAAATGAGACCCTCATGGCTTAGGGAAACTCTCGAAGATGTCGAGAGACATGTTGCACCTAGGGGGGCATTTCGTGAAAGTAAGAAGTCAAATAAGTACCAAGGGTATTTAACTATAATGAGCACCATTGTTCAATCTGAGCCTTGCACATTCAAAGAAGTTGTAAAGCACCAAGTTTGGAAGGATGCAATGAACGAAGAGTATGAGTCGATTATGAAGAATGATGTCTGGGATGTGGTCCCTAGACCCAAGGACAAATCCGTTGTCACCTCGAAATGGCTCTACAAGATCAAGCACGGAGTTGATGGAAGTGCTAAAAAGTTCAAGGCTAGATTTGTTGCTCAAGGCTTCTCTCAAAAGGAAGGTATGGACTACGATGAGATATTTGCACTTGTTGCCCGATATACCACCATTCGTTCGATAATATCCCTTGCTGCCTCGCAAGGATGGAATCTACACCAAATGGAGGTCAAGACCGCCTTCTTACATGTTTCAATTAAGGAGGAAGTCTATGTAGAACAACCCGAGGGGTTCAAAGTTCAAGATCACCAAACACATGTATGCAAATTGAAGAAAGTCCTCTATGCGTTAAAGAAAGCCCTCTATGCATTGAAGCAAGCTCCCTAAGCTTGGTATGAAAGGATCGACAGCTTTCTGATGAAGCTGGGGTTTACGAGAAGTGAAGTTGATCCAAAACTTTATTTTAAGGTTAAGAATGATGGACCTCTCATCTTGGTACTTTATGTGGATGATCTCTTTCTGACCAGTGCATACCCTCTTATTCATCAATGTAAGAGGAAGTTGGCTTCCGAATTCGAGATGAAAGACCTAGGATTGATGCATTCCTTCCTAGGGTTGGAGGTCTGGCAAAAGCCAGGTAAGATTTTCCTTTCTCAAAGAAAATACATCGTGAAGCTGCTTGAAAGATTTGGGATGGTGGACTGCAAGTTTGTGACTACTTCGATGGAACTTAACTTTAAGAAGTTATGCGGAAGTGCTGCTGGGCCCGATTTGGGAAATCCTTCTAAGTATCGTCAACTTGTGGGGGCCCTGATGTTCTTGGTGAATTCTCGTTCGGACATACGTTTTGAAGTGAATAAATTGAGTCAATTTATCTTTGAGCCTCATCACATACATTGGATTGCTACCAAGAATCTCTTGAGATATCTTTGGGGCTCAATCACATATGGATTGAGATACACTGTCGGGAATGTAAGGCTCCATGGTTATTCTGATGTTGACTGCGCTGGCAGTGTCATGGATCGTGAAAGCACATCTGGATGTTGCTTCTCTCTAGGTTATGCTTCGATATCCTGGATGAACAAGAAGCAGAAGTCAGTTGCTTTGAGCACTGCTGAGGCCGAATACATTGCTGCTAGTATGGCCTCTTGTGAAGTTGTTTGGACATGTGTTGGATACCAGCGTGATCTATTGCGACAACCAAAGTGGGATTCTTCTTTTTGAGAACCTCGTGTTTCATGACCGCTCCAAGCATATTGATATCATGTACCACTTTATCTGGGATATGGTACAACGGGGAGCAATAAGGCTCCGTCATATTGGGACTAATGATCAGGTTGTTGATATTCTTACGAAGCCCCTGGGGAAGGTCAAATTCTTAACCTTCTCTGAATGACTTGGAGTCATGGAGAGACCCTCTTATGAGGGTTCCGTATGAGATGGATGTTGAGCTCTAGGAGCTCCATGGGACTTGGATTTCTTAGAGGATGAGCGAACATAGGGTGAGTGGTTCACCTTCCCCTAATGGTGCGTGATGTACAGGGTGAGTGGTTCACCTTCCCCTGTAATACCCCATGTTGAGATATGCATAGGACGAGTGGTTCACCTTATCCTATGGCATATGAGCAGGATGAGTGGTTCACCTTCTCCTGCTGGCACATCCTACCCATGCAGTCTGAGACTCATGAGAAGTACCTCTCATCTGGCCAATGAGTAGGGAACTGAGGATAGGGACCATAGTACTACATAGTACAGATGGACGCATCGTGTACTATCGTACTCCCTATGCTAGGATGTTTGATATTGATCTGGGATCAATGGAAACTGACTTCGAATCAGTTAAGAGTGGTATGACACACTCTCGATTATTGGAGACTGACTTCAGGTCAGTGGAGAATGGTATGATACATTCTCGATCATTTCTTCTTTCTTCATAGTTCAACAGAGCAGAGCTGAGCAGAAACAGGGATGGTACAAATTTTTCAGACAGTTTGGTAGATGAAGTTCTCCCTAGTTGAGAGGGAGTGTTAAATTTGGCAACTAGGGCCAAACTTCACCTTGGACAGCTCATATGAGGCAGTTGATATTTTTATTGGATTCCTCTCTCCTAGAAATGTAGGATTGATCTAAAGATCATCCCATTCTAACATGTACAAATGGAATTATGAATTTATTTTGATTATGGATGTCAAGGTCAGCCAGCCATCTAATTTGCACCCTCAAGCCCACAACATTGCATATAAATACAAGGAGCCTCCTCATTTTATCACCTCACTCACTCACATTCTTCTCTCTCCTTCGTTGATTGGGTACGGATTTTTGAGGCAGCTCTCCACACATGTGAAGAAGGAAGGGTTTATGTCCCTGCGTTGACCAGCGTTGACCGAAATTGCAGGAATGTTGTTTTGACCAGCGTTGACCTGTTTTGATTGCATTTTTTTAAGGGAGATCTCTCTTTGGGTAGGCCGCATTTCTGGGCACATAAATCGAGGCATTTGACCAGCGTTGACTGCAGAAGGGTTTGCTGCAGCATTGACTTTTGTTGACCAGATTTGACTGGATATTTTCAGACTGTTTTTGGGCTGATTTGACTAGCTGTTGGAGGCCGAGTTGACCGAGTTTGACCGCGCTGTTTTGGAGGTCAAAATCTGCCCTGTCAACCAGTGTTGACTTTCTGGTTAGGGCTTTCTGTTACTGCTGTTTGACTGGTCAGATTTCACTTTGATTGGGCAAATGAATATTGTATATCGTACTCTCTCTCTTTGCTGAACTTTTGAAGAATAATACAAAGAATTGATCAAGGGTTTCCCCACATTGGGGTTTGTCCCTGGCTGGTGCCATATCTTGTGTCCTCTTGTCTTGGCTTGTCTTCTATTGTTATTCATTATGTTCTATCTGCATTTTACTATCATGTTGATGTGATTGCTAAACTGAATATTGATATTGGGCTAGTAAGAAAATTGAAGTAAAATTGCTCTTAAGCATCTAACATACCATTGTTATCTATTGTTCCTAGTTTTTGGCTCTTTTGTGGTTGATATCCACTTTGTTGAGTTTCCTACATCCATTGTGCACCTTAACTTTTATTTTTGCACTGCAAGCTTGCTCATTTGCATTCTTCTCAAATCCCATACTTCGTTGTTGTTCTGCCAACAGCATGCCTCCCAGATAATGGAGAGTCCAAGAGTCTTATTTGTCACATTCAGACTGGTGACAAAGGGCTGAAGACTGTGGCTAACACACTGATAGTTAGTGAAACAGTCTCTCTTCAACATTGTCCCCAACTGCAATTAACCAGTCTCTTACATTTTGGGTTCATGCCATCCACTCAATGACATTTTCACCTTCAATTATCTTCAATGATTCTGCAAGCAAATTAATTGAAATTGATTTGAGGTCTCATACAGATTCTACAACATCATCCAGATCATGTTTGTTGTATTTGTACTTCTATTCTGCAGAATGGTATGATCTGCTATAGATCATACACAATCCCAATATATACAGTGTCTTCATTTTTTGCTCGATCCTTCTCTAGTTCAACTTTATCAGTTGGAGGCTGCTCCTAGCCTTCAATCAACTTCAACAATTTCTATTTTAGGACCGCAATCCAGATCCTGTACTTTCAAATACCATAATTCTTGCTACACATCCTAGTTTTAGAAGGGTAATGCGAAACAAGGGTGCCACCACTGGATTTTATGGGTTTATAGCAACTCTTCCAAAAACTTCCAGAACCGCAACTTCAGCCCTGACTTCAATCTCCCAAAGCCACAATCAATGGCTCTAATAATGTGAGAAATTCTGACTTTTGAGGTTCGGATTTTCCTGACTCTTTGAGTACACTGGTACACAAAAAGTGCAAAACTTCAGGGCAGCAGGTACAGAACAGTGCATAACACTATCAATTACTTCCAACTCTAACTCTCATACCACTGCAGATATGGTCTGCAAACCAATCACTAGAATAGAATTGCGCTCAAAAGTTCCACCAAAATTGCTTATTCTGTTAAATGCACTACACAGTTTCATCACGACTAACAAAAAAAAAATGAAACTATGCAACACATAATCTCAGTTTCAGCATGAACATCGACGCCTAGTACTTCAAGGCACACAAGGTTTGCATTAAAAATAGCTTGAATTAACTAAAGAAACTGCAAAAAATACAAGTACAGCAATGATGCAACAGGATTGATTTATGTGTATGGCTCAAAAGTCCCAAAACAAATTTTACAACTCACAGGCCAACTCAAAACTGTGTACAGAGGAAAGGCCTCTAAATTATATATGTTTCACAGGACCCCTAAACAAGTAGATGATTCTGTGGCCCCTTACAAATCAGACGATCCCTCTAAACTATGCTTCTATTGCTTCAGACTAACTCAGTGTCAAACAAAAACATTTCGCACATACATTTCTATAAATCATAACTGAGGTTGATCACTTTGATTAGGTTTTTGACTCATTCTTCTTCCATCTCAATCTACACTCCTGGATCCACATGCTAGTTAGATCTCAAAAGATTCTTCATCAGGTTTGCTGTGGCAGATCCAGATAACTAACTTGCTTGAATTTTCGTAGGCACCACTTTTCTACTGAGTAACTGAGCAAAGTTGACTTGAACTCTAACCAAAGTTGGCTGAGTCAGCTTCTGCATTGTCGCTTGTGCCAGATCAGCAAACTGATCTTTGAAACTTTATGGTCCTAACTTCTAAGCACTTGACAATTGAATTGTTCCACACATTCAGTCATTCAAACTTTTCATTCCGCACCCGCACTTTGTAAATTTACTGTGTTGAATTTATCTTCTTGAAAAACCGTGTATATTATAGGAAATCATTCTTGATTTTACATAGTATACACTGTTTTTAGAAATAAAAAAGAGGGCTACAACAGTCATGACACAACTATCAATCACGACAACATTGTTGAAAAAAGATAGAAATCGGAAGACTGACTACAGAAATTGCAACTATATTGGGCCTCACTAAAAGACATTCAGACATTCCATGGTCGATGTCAGATATTCAAGACCAAAGAAACTATATTACATACAAGATGCTACCTTACAGAGATGAACTACAAGAAATCAGCATAATAGCATCCACAATCATGACGTGTGCTCTTTTCAGTGGCCACATCCCAGCTCGAGATATTTGCTATTTCAATTCTTCCCAGTATTTTAAAAAACAAAAAATAGCAATTTCCCACAGTCGCTTAGTTCCATTTTTCAAGACACAAACCCTAATGCACGGATAGATAGTTGTCTACAGGAGATTAGGCAAAACCTGTCCAGAAAAAGTAAATAATTCGAAGATTGGTCATAGACTTTAAATGCAATCCATTGAAATAAACTGCATCGTTCACATCAGTCAACCCTAGACGTCTCCGCCACCTTCGAAACACATCGGAGTTCAGAGGATCTGAAAATTGAACCTTGCCGTGAACTGAAAAGGTCATAATCATAGATACTACTATATCATGATAATCCATTGATTCTTTTATTCCCGTGTGATTATACGCACGCTCCTACACTGTTACTAAGATTTCCATTAACAGGGAACCTCTAGGAAACAGCCCTGAGTAAGAAGAATACAATGCATATCGACCAGAGCATCGAAAGCACCACCTGAGGATACAAAACCTAACTCACCCCAGAAAACCTTTGTAGAAATCCTCAATTAATTGCTACACGGCATTCAAGCACTTCGTCTTCAAGGATCTCCAAAGAAGCATTAATTAATTGAAGACACAACACCCACTTTTTCAAAACATAAGAATCGCTTGCGATTACTACTTACAACGCATGACCAACACACGAAAGTGCAAACTAACCTAAAAACAGCATCGGCACTATAATACCCCAATGTTTGCAATGAAATGCCTCATGACACTATTAATTTATTGGTGTAAAATAAAGCAAATGCATCAGAAATCGCCAGAAATTCACTATCATCCAGGTAAAAGTCCTTTTGCAGCTTAAAATGCATCAATTTTTCAAGATCCAAACGATAAGATTGTAAGCATATAAAAAAAATAGAGAACATCGAATAGAACAAAATGCTGTGCTCAATAGTGACAGTGAATGAATACCTCTGCTTATGCTTATGACAGAGAGACAATGAATTTGCTCAGGCAGATGTCGAGCCCCGGTCCTTCACTTCCTGGGATTCGTTTTGTGGGATCAAACCCTAAACATGTTCCAAAGGATCTGAGAGTAACGCAGACCTTGACCCGACCTTGCCAATCAAAAATCATCCATTCGTTATTCATGCGTGTGGTTTATATACGGGATATTTATTTGCTTGACTATTAGTAGAAAGAGTAACCTGCATTACTTTGAATTCTAGCTGGAGCCTCTGATATGTGACAGCTATGCTTAGCTGGAGCATTCCGTTGTGGTATCCATCAATCAATACTTTGAAATTCCAACCGACGCACATTTTCCGTCGTTAAAACCACTTACATCCATAGAAATAGACCTCCATAACTACTACTCTGGAAGGAAACCGAACAGTCAAACATATAGTGTACCTCGTCAGCAATACAGAGCAGAGGTATCTTTTCCATCCTTTTTCTTACGTCTTCGTAAGTTACTTAACAATTAAGTATATGGATGCATCGTTTTTTTCCAAAAAGGGTCTAATATAATTGTAAGTTTAGATTCATGTTAATTTTTGTTTATACGTATATGAGGTTTATTTTTAGAGTGATATATAATTGTAAGTTTAGATTCATGTTAATTTATGATTTATCAAATGCAGAGAGATCGATTTTTTTATTTATTTTTTTAATTTATTTATATTTGAAGTGATTTAATTTTTTCGAGATTTTGGTATATTAGAAATTAAGATAAATTTAGATTGATTTAATTATTAATATAATTAATTAGATTGGTTTAATTATTAATATAATTAATTATAAATATAAATATAGATATAGGTATTAATTTATTTGATTTTTTATTTTATTTTTGCTTAGTTAAAATGTTAAATATGACATTATTACATTTTTACAATATTGGAGCAGAAAATTTTATGTTTTTTATTTTTTATTTATTTATTTTTATTTTTTGTTTTATTTTGATTAAATCAAAATGTTTAATAGAACATTACAATGTTTTAGAGAAAATGACAACATTTCTACCATATTCGCTGGAGAGTCTCTTGACACAACAATTAGATGTATCATGTCTATCCTTAACCCCAAAAAGACATCCTTAACCTCAAAATGGGTTAATTAAAGATCAAACCAAAAACTTCTTAATATTTTACATAACACATTTATGTGCTTTACCAAATGAACTACTTGAAATTTATTTATTTTGTTAGAAGAATATTTAAAACATATATTTTTTTAATTGTAAGTCAATCTATAAAAATAAATATTTTTTTTTAATATTTATAATTGTTTAAAAGATATTATAAAAATCATATTTATTATTTATTAAAATTAATTTTAACAAAGTAATATGAAAAATTTAAGTAAGAAATTATTTGATTTTTTTTTAATGATTGAAGAGAGTTTTTTTCTTGATGCATTTTTGTTTTATAAACTTACCAATTATAAAAACTAATGGTATAAGATATATTATGAAATTGTTTTATTATATATAATGGTAATTACTAAAAATTTAGTGATCATAGAGGTGATTTAAAAATTGAAATTTAAATAAACCTTAGATCTAAATGTTTATAGTTTTTTGTCCACAAAAGGGACATTGTGTCATTGTTTTAGAGAAGTGTTTGGTAATTGGGAGTTATGGATAAAGAAGTGGAAGCAAATTGCTTCTCTTTGTAGCTAGGGTTTACCTTAGCTACCACTCAATTACTAGTAAGGATGTCTTTTGTCATCGTCAAACAAGGAGAAGTCATTGGTTGTCACTATTTGCTAGTAAGGAGGTCGTTGCTTGGAGCTGAGTAGATCATAGTTGCTAGTTGTAGATGAAGAAGGTATCACTGCCATTTCTAGCAAGGATCAAAGCCATAAGAAAATATAAGAAATGCCTTCAAGGAAGTAGAGGTGTCAATCTTAACAACAATGATTTTATAAATGGTTGGAAGCCATCCCCCAATTGGATCTCTTATCTTTGAAGCCAGGAAGGATTTAGTTATCATTTTCTCTAAGCTTGTTATAATTGGAAAGTTTATAGGCCTCTAATCCATCCCGAAAGCTATGGAAAGCTAGGTAGTAAAGCAGTGGTCCCCTCAAGCCAATGGACGAGTAATACCACTTACCTTAGGTCGTGGTTATTACGCCTTTCTCTTTTTAAATATGGAAGAGATGAATTTGATCTGCCAATCCAATCCATACTTTATGGGATCTAGGGGAATGTATCTATCCTCATGGACCTTTAACCTCAATCCATAGTAGGAGATTACAACAATCCCGATCTATGTTTTAAATTACCACACCTCCCACTAATTTGTGGGACAAATGCTCCCTTGGAGATATTGGAAAGAAAATGATTTGTTTCATCAACCAAGTGGAACCAAATGAAAATCTTTATTCTTCCATGAGAATATGCATGGAGTTTGATTTGGAGAAGGGATTCACATAAGCTTTACAAATAATCTAGATGGGTGGAACCACCACCAAGTGCTAGATTATGAGCAAATCCTATACAAGTGCATTACATGTCATGTTTATGGACATTTTGATAAAAATTATCCAAAAATTCAAGAAGAGTAGCTTCTACAAACCAACATTCAAGAAAGGAATTGAACTTTAAGACAATTCCAAGTAGTCACATAAATTTTTAACATAAGGGGTTATCTCATTCAAAGCCATCACAAGAGGTCTACCCATGTTAAGCAATAATAAGTTTGAAGTTCTTGGAAATTTAGATGGCTCAATGAATCCTGAAGACGTAGAGAAGGAAGTTAAAGAAGGACAAACAATAGGTCTCAACTCTAGACTAGCTTATCTTGATAATGGCACATACCCATCCCTTGAGGATCTAGTGGCTAATGCCCAAGAAGAAGAGAAGAAAGCATAAGAAGAAGGAGAGGAAGATGAAGAAGATGCAAAGGAGTTGGAAGAGGAAGAAAGGAAATCAGGTTAGAAAGAGGAAAAGGAGGCGAAGCCATAAGTGGAAAAGTTCATTCTAAGTCCTCCAAATCCCTCTCTTTTGTTGAAAGCCCTAAAAAATGCTTTGAATTTGCACCCCTACCCCACCACCACCTGCCCACCTTATAGGGGGAAGGAAATTCAAACGACACCAAATAGCTTATGAGGCATAGACGAATATTCTCTTGGGACGTTAGACAACTCTCAACTCTCCCTTGATGAAGGGGGGATTATAACAAACTAGTAATACTTATGTTATATTTATATATTTATCTTTGTAATCAATTTTTAAGAATTTATCCATGTACTCAAGAAATTGACATGAAAAACCCTTGTTAGAAAAATCACCTTATCTCTCCCTTCTTCTATAAATGAAGGTGAGCACCTAAAATACACTTAATTAATACTACTTATATCCTTGTTGATAGTTATACGATAGACTATTTTATAATAAAATATTTCATATATATATAAGAGAGAATATGTTAATAAGTCCACATGATATTATAAAATAAAGTGTTTTTCATCCTCTACCTTTTTCTTAAACACTTTTTTTGATATCACAAAACTTTTTTTAATAATATTTTAAAACTTATCCATGCCAAATTCCATTATAAATTAGTAAAAGTTTATTGCTATTTTAATAATGCTATTTTCCTAATTTAAACTCAATAAAAATATTCTAACTTGCGCTAATAACCTCTTTATAATACATTAACTTTCTCGCTCTTTTATTTCATCACACCATGGTTTTTCTTTAAATTAATTATAATAGTGTTATCAATACTAGCATAACCATTAATTCGTAAATCGTGAATGCCTATATATATTGGTGGATTCTAGTGAGTACTCGTCTCCACCCCAATATGTTTGAATGTATTTTTTTGTGAATGAGCATTCCATGTACAAACGACTAGAGAACCTCACTCAAGTGCGCACATTATGAGGGCCCTTAATGAAATCTTGAGCGCACATTATGAGGGCCCTTACTGAAATCTTGAGTATGAAGGGAGAATAAAAGTCGTCAAAGACGGACTGGAAGTGACGTGTATTAATTGATTAAACCTAAGTGGTTAACTAAGTGGTCAATTAAATGGAAATAAGTGAGTTTTTAAAACTATTAAATAGGTTAAGTGTTATTAATATAATTAGTGCTTTGTCAGCAAGGCAATTCAAGATCGAACTTGTGGAGGTTGTTGCGTCGGTGCTAGGGGAAGAAACATGCTAAAATTTAGTCAGCTTAGGCCTGGTGTGGCCCAGGTCGGGATGCAATCCTTGGGTGATTTTGACAGCTTAGATACCACTAAGTCATGGTTTCTCAAACCACAAGTCAAATTGGATAAACACATATCACTTGAAAAAAAGAAAAAAAAACTATTAAACATAAAGTGTCAATATAATAGAGTTAACAAAGATATTCCCCGAATAATAAATGGCAAATGTCAATTAAAAATTGTAATAGCTTGTTTCCAATAAGGTAACATTTTTCAATGTTATGAATAGTGAGTAAATCCGCTTCTCTTTTATCCTCCAATGATTTAGTAAGTATAAACATTTCTATTAGGCTTCCCTTTTTATCCTCCAATAATTTAGTAAGTTTAAACATTTCTATTCCACTCTATCTGTAATTACAAACCAATATTAAAAACTTATTAGCATTGATGTTAATTATTATATATAATAGATACATAAAAGAAAATTTAATTAATTGAAATTTAATTTTTTAACGAGGGGAAATAAATTCAATGGGATTAATTTTCACCTAAGTTATTTAGGATCAAATTCATACAAGTGATGTATTGGGTTCATATTGAATATATTGTTGCAAAGATTTTGAACCTTATTGTTGAACGAACTTGAAGCTTGAAAACTATTTCACTCTTAAAAAAAATTGATTACCTAAAAAAATTAGAACTCTACCCTTCCAAAAAAAATATAATACACTTTTATTAAAATAAAATAAAATTATTTAACACTTCAATTTACTCATTTCTTAAAAAAATTGTTTCACAAATATTAAAAATATAAACTTTTAATAATAATGTAAATATATATATATATATATATAATCATTTTAAACTTTTAACAATAATCTAAATATTATATTATTTATCATTTTAAACTTTTACATTCCCACTCAAACTATCACTATCAGAATAATTTTGGAATAAACTCTCTAATATCTACGAGATTTATAAAATGAATGGTAATCAACACCTTGACCATTATTCCTAAATTAAATTTAAACTTTATATTAAATAATTGATTTGTCAATGCCTGGTTTTAATAATAACTACCCAACCCTATGGGCGATGAGCACATGATTGGATTCAAAGTCAAAAGAACGGTAACGTAAATTTGTGAAATTGCATTTTTGTCTTTGGAAGTTACATCAAAATATGATATATATGTCATATCTTTTTTTAAATTGGTTCGTAACCGATAGATTGGCAAATCCGTAAGGCCTGACAGGGTATATTCTCAAATGACAGAATTATTCTCATTTGATTATAGCGTTTTAATGGTTTTTTTAAGAGTTGATTATGTGCAATTTTAAAAATATTTGTCAAACACTAAAATGCTACATTAGACAACTCATTTTACAATAATAGTGATAATTTTAATGTAGGTTGTGTGTTTGTATATTCAATTTTATTTGTATATTAATTTTGCACGTTAATATTTATAAGTATATATTATAAGCATGTAGTATGCATATATATTATTTTATTTTGGTGGTACGAAAGTTTTTTAACACTTGTAATAACGGATGTATATATTTAGATGGACACATCTAATTACACAAGCAAGTTGTTTAGTTTATATATAGTTTATACTAGGGTGATTTTCTAACTATATAGTTGTTTTTTTCGTAATTTGTGGAGGTTTTCTTGAAAGTTTTTTTCGAAGAAATGAAAAGTTGTTTTTAAATTTATAATTACTATGTATGTGTGTTTTTTTATGCTTTCATTATTTAATTTCCAACTATGGTATGATTGATGGTATACATTAATTTTAGCATTAATTGAGTTAAGTAATTTATTTGTTTAATCAAGATTATAAGGATTTTAATCATCTAGGCTTAAAATTGTTACATGGTATTATTGTTGACTTTTTTGATTGAGATTTTTAGGATTCGTAGTGGCAAATTAATTACTAGAAAGAAGGAACAATAGTTAGGGAGTTTCAAAATTTTATTTTTAGAATTAGGAGTTTCTATAGTAGATCTTAGAGATGGCATTAGCGAGTATCATGTTTGAGGATAGGTTGAATGGTGCCTCAAATTTCTTGTCATGGGAGATGAGGGTTACACTCTTATTAGAAGAGAATGATCTCTATGATGTTATCATGGATGTTGTGACTTTGCTTGTCCACATCAATTGGTAGCACACGACAAGAGGGAAGTGAAGGCCAAGCAAAGGATCTTCGATGCTATGAAGGATCATATGATCACTCATATGTTTAGGAAGAAGATGGTGAAGGAGATATTCCATTCCCTAGTTAGTCTCTACCAAAGTAAGAACATAAATGGGAAGATGACATTATAGAACAACTCAAATCCATAGAGACTTTATTAAACTTAGTTACCATTTTTTTTTGCTAGAACTAGGGGATTTGTTATTATAAATGACTTCCAAAACTGGTAGTAATTGACATGTGGAGGAGTGATGAGCAACTCATTACAATATGATCATAAAATCATTCTAGTTATATCCCTATACCCTTGGAGCTCTCAACATGTATGAAAAAAATATAATGTTGATATGTGAAGGGTGAAAATGTGAAATTGGGAAACACATTTTGGTATGTGGGGATAATTCGCGTTGTGTTTGTAGGTTTTGTAGGTTTCTCGGCCGAGAAAAAAAAATCAATAAAAACTCTCAGCTGAGAGGTTAAGTTTTTTTGCTTGCGAGTCATAAAATGTTTCGGCTGAGAGTTTAGTTGGGTTAATGTCGGGACTAAAATCTCTCAAATGAGAGTTAAACAAATTTTCATCCAAGAAGTGTGGCAAAAATATTATTGAGGACAAACTCTCAAACAAAAGTTTAGATTCTAATTAAAACTCTCGGTTGGAAGTTTTAGATTCTAATCACAATTCTCGGCTAAGAGTTCTAGATTCTGAGTAACACTTTCAACCAAAAGTTTAGCCAAAATAATTCTTGGACACAAACTCTCGGCCAAGAGTTTTAGATTCTAATTAAAACTCTCGATCGAGAGTTTAGATTCTAATTAAAACTCTCTGCCAAAAGTTTATATTGTATTAATATGAAAAAAGAAATTCAAGGTGCCATTTTTCCCACGACAGAACTGGCCCGTGAAAGTGACTGAGTTGCAGGAGTTTCCCAACAAAAGTGAGATGTCGACCACCCTCTTGCTATCAAGTGTGTAGTTCAACCCAGGTAAGTGAAACTTGTGCGTCTTTTTGGTTTTCCTATGGTATTTCGTTCCTTTGAATGGAGAATACATTGTGTATATCAATTATTTCATAAAAGACTCTAGTAAGATATGTGGAGGCTTAGGATTTGGGAGAGAAATTCAAAAAGAAACCTCTCCTTAGTTTTCTTTCGTTTAAGGAGATGTTTAAGGAGAGATATGGAAGGAAGATATCTGAAAGGCATAGTGAGGGCATGAGTTCAAATCCCCACCAACCATTGATGGCTTGGGTTTCTTTCACCTTTAAGATGTGCAAAATTATCTGTTAGAGAAACAGGTGGATAATTTTAGACTGATAGTAATATAGAGTAGTTTCGTGTGAGAATTTAAATTTATTTCACCTGTAAAATGAAAGGCCATAGGACAGTGATGTTACCATGTGACCATCCCCTTTATTGGGCTTGGAGTTTCAAATTTATTCTACTAGTAAATGAAAATGTGATGGTCGTATCATTTTCCATGTGAAATTTCATGTGAGAATTGTGAATGTCTATCATTTTTTATCGTTATTTTTAACAAATTTTGTAAAATCATTTAATATTTTGACCATAGTTCCAATGACCCCTTTCATAAAACTTTTACGGTCTTTTGCTTTTTCGAAACATACATGTAGTATCCAACCTTTATTCTTAGTTGGTTTTTAAAACAAAATTATAATTATTCATTAAATACCAAAATATAGAACTATAGAACAAAATCTAAGAATTTTTTTGCAAAACTTCAAATTTAAAATAGTGGTTACTAGCTTCACTGTTGCTATGGCCCAAGAAGAGAAAACTGACCATTTGTATTCATCATAGTACTACTCCAAGAAGGGCTAGTTGTCCATTCATATACATTAGAGTAAATTCATCATAGGTCCAAGGAAAAAAAATTAACAATTTGTATTCATCATAGTATTGATCCAAGAAGGGATATTTGTGAATTCATGTACATTAGAGTATTTTCTTGTCCCAACTATTATGGAGCATGCATTTCTTCATTTCTTGTTTCATGTGTATAGGCTAAGCCCTTATACTCATGGGGGGGGCAAATATAATAAGAACAAACCATGCTCTCTGCTTGTTGTGACAACACCACATGTTTTATTTTTTAAATGATGGTAGATTCATCTTAAACCCTTTTCTAGCATTGTTATTCTTTCATATTACATAATAAAAATATTTAATTTTAATAAATTTAATTCCTCTCATTGATTGATAATGGATAAATCCATATTTAAAATTTAATTCTTGCATAATGTCAATCTTCAAGATTTTTATTCATACAACATTCAATAGACCAGAGTCATAATGATGATACCTACACAAATTCTTTAAGCTTCCAAAACACGGTATCCTATATTTATTCTCGAGATTTAGAGTTTGTTTTGAAACCAAAATGTAATAATAGTAAGCAAATTCAACTATAAAGAGACATATATATATGTCCAAAGATGAATTGTTTCATATGTTACATGATAATTGATTACATAAATTATTCTATGTTCTAGTATGGTTATTCAATGATTTTTGTTGATGAGATTGTATGATTGATTACATAAATTATTCTATGTTCTTGTGTGGTTATTCAATGATTTTTGTTGATGAGATGGTATATTCAATGATATTATTTGATAACATTATTCAATGTTATTCCATGAACTAGAGATCATGTATGACAATTGATGGAAATATTGAATACATTATTGTGAAATTACTTTGATAATTATAGAATGTCTTTGAGTATATTAGTTATTGTCTTCTTATTTATTTAAAAATATTTAATGAAAATATGAAAATATTTGTTGCTTGAAGATATTGGACCATATCACACCTTAGTTTAATGGAGGTATGCATACCCCAACTAGTGGATGGTGTAGGATTTTACCACACTACAAACCCATGGGGAGGTGCATTGATTTGAATTTAGGAGACATTGTAGCCCATGGAAGGTGGCATTTTTAAATTTTGGTGGTACTACAAAGCTCCACTACTAGGGGTGTTGCAATACCATGGCGAGAGTGGGTAAAGTTCTTATGCACATTCCCAAAGGGGGATGGGATTAGAATAATAAGTGAATATCATATGACATATGTAAATTTACCCTAACCCTAGTTCTCCCTAAACCCTATTTATGATTTCTAATTAACATTTTATGGGGGATTAAAATTGGATTAGCTTGTGAGACAAAAATATTTTTTCTTGATGTGCTATGGTGAAAAAGAAGGAAACTACTATTATAGTGAGTCCTAGTTTTCTATACAAGCATACTTGTATGTTCTTGGAAAAAGTTGTGGTGTGTTCACTTGATTGTGGAATAATTATGATAGACTAAAGACCTCTAAAAAACTTTGTTTGAGTGGGTCTATGGATTTCACTAGAATCTTTAGTCAACACAGTCCCCACTATTCATATCTTGTTATTAAGAGCTTCATCATTGGAGGTGTTGCGGAACCAAGGCCAAAGTGGGCATAATTCTTTTCAAAATGGGGAAATGTAGGGAAGTGTTTCTTGTGCTAGAGACCTCTAAACCTTATAGTAAATTGAGATCAGTTACAAATTTCTCTATTAATACTTTGTGGTTTTGTGACTACTATTTTTCTTGGGTTTATTGAACTCCCAGCTGAGAAAAAAAGTCAAAAAAATGAGATCATATGAGAACAACTCAACATAAATGGAATTATGAGTAAAAGAAATATCCCTAATTTGGATGAAATTGAATTATCCCACCACTAGAGACCCCAATTTTCCTTTTCCTTGTATCAAAGTATCAAACATAATTTTAAGCCTTGAGAAGTTGCTTTTTATCAAGAATAATATTAGGAAATTTAGCTAGATTTTTCAACACATGATGGTCTAGCGGTTGGAATTTTACAAGTGTTATGATCATGCAAAGTAACTTGATATTGGTCTTCGTGATTTCAAATTCTTTCTTTGTCAACACGATGCCATGTTGAAATTAGGAATACTAAATCAAGTTCCTTGGTGTGATCATAACACTTGGAAATAATCCAATTGTTGATAAACAACATCATGAAATTATTCTAAATTTCTAATATGGGAATTCAAATGTATAGAACATACTAAATCTCATCAACATATCCTAGAACAAATGGTAGGTTGATTTCCATACAAGGATGATCTTGTTTTGTCTTTGAGTACTTATTCACATAGATGATCTAATAGAAGGACTTCTACATTGGTTAAGAGTAAAATATTTTAATGAAAGTTAATTTACCCACAGTGAACTTCAACTTGGCTAGGTCATTAGACAAATATTTTTAAGTTGGCATGGGGTCTTCTTGAGGATGCTACTTAATTGGGAGCATCTTTGGTAATCAGTGGGACAATGAGAATACTTTCCAATGCCATATTGGAGAATGACAATGTGGCGATACAGATAAGTATTGATTTTCAAATGCTAATTTATTTATGAGTCATAATAACATTTTAAAAATGAGAACTCTCAAGAGAATAAAATAAATACTCCATGGTACATACTATAGAATATATGTTTTCGTGTTGATTGATTTTAAAGAACACAAGTTGCATGCCAAAAATAAGTTTGATATTTACCAAAAGCAAATCCAATATTAATAACTTGTCCTCTTGTATATAGGAATAATGGCATCAAATACCCCCTCCAATGACCCTTTGCAAGGCCTCTCCATGGGAGGAGTAGCGTCAGGTTCCAACAAGCATATTAGACACAATTTCGAGGGGTTTCTTAGTCGTAATACAAGTACACATTTGATTGCTAGTAAACATGTTCAACACTACACTATAAATTTAATGCTTAACATGTGAATAATCTTCTTTGGCATGTGTTTAATGTGAAAAAATATCGTTGTGGATAGGTGCATGGGTTGAGATTGAGGTTGGTCATAATGATTTTAGTACTCCACCTTTGAGAACCAACCCATTTTATGGCAAGTTGGTTTAGGTAAAATCTAAATAGAAATATTGAAGTGAGATGTTTAATGCACAAAAGTTTATTGCATGTCTCATACTTGTGTTTGAAAATCTGATGTTTTGGTTAGAAATTGAATAACAGAGCAATGGAATACATAAAATATTGCAGAAACACAAACACAAAAAAGCATAAAACAAGAGAGGCATAGATATATGTGGTTCACCCAATTTGGGCTACGTCCACAGAGAAACAACCAGTTCTTCCTTTTATGTTATCGAACAAACTGAAGGGATACAACCTACAACAAATCCATTGTAACTTCCTCCTCACTCTCACACAATCTCCTCTCTTTTTCTCACATGCAGAATAATACACAACCACAATACAATTTCCTCATATAAAATGAGGGTCGCCATCTAGGGCCAAAAACCCCTAAATTAACATAATTTATACCTTCAAATCTTCTGCCTAATGAACGACCTAGATTGACTATGAAATTAAAATATTTCACAAGACAATTTTTTCTTTAATTTTTGCTTTGGGGGCACTGCCACCGAAACCCCCTGGACCCCCTGGTAGCAATAGTGGGGGGGAAAGCCCCCCCCACACCCCCCATCAGGGACTGGGATCAAAACACGGTTGAAACAAGACCTTAGAATTGGGAAGATAATCAAGCTCCACACCTAATAGTTTTGTACATGACAGGGCTTCCCTCATGAGTAGACACAATTCTGAGGGCTCTATTGTCCATGGTACATGTAAATGTTTAATTGCTAGTTAACATGTTCAAGTCTACAATATAAATTTAAAGTTTAAAATGTGAATAATTTCTTCTTTCATATGCATTTAATGTGAAAAAAAATCATCATCCATAGATGAAAGAACTGAGCATAAGGTTTGCCATACTGATTCCCGTGACTTATCTAGGAACATTCAAGTGAAAGATGAACATAAATCTTGTTCAAGACATGTTTAATGTTAAAATTTATCCTATCTCTCATACTTATGCACAACTAGAAATTTGATGTTTTATACAAGCCATAATAGCTTTGAGTTTGTTTCCTCAGAAGGGGACAATCGTCCTCAGACAGGCAACTCAAAGAATGAGATAGTTCTTGGACCATGTAATTTTAAATGTAGACAACTTTTAAATATGAATTGTCCAAGTGAAAGTTATTTATATTTAAATATATGTGAACATTTATCATGTTCCAGGTTTTGATCATTCTCTTATGGGATGTTGTCGTGGTGGGATAGGTCATAAGGCACGACAATATGTATACAATGAAAACTATGAACCTCTTTACCCCCATCCTAGAGATGTTCCTGAGAGGATGCCTTGGTAAGACAACATCTCCACTCTTACTATCGATGACATGAAATAACATAGCGCGAGATTGCAGAATGAGCTAGAAAATAACAATATCTCTAGCCTTACTAGAGATTGTCTCCAAATACTTTTGCAAAGTTCAGAGATTCTCATAGAGGCGTATCATGGGGTTGGACCAATTATCAAGATTATTTTTGACATGATATGTAGGAGGAGAACATCAGTTATTGATAGACACTCCTTTAATGAAGTGAAAAACGGGGTCACTAAAGAAATGGCCATCTCATTGTTTGACTTGTGACTTGAAGACAAAAAAAACGTATGAAGCTCGCAAGATTTAATGACCCTCATATTGAATAATTTGTTTATTAGAAGTTCATGTACGCATACAAGAAGTTCCCCAATAATGATGAGGTGCTATAATATTTTGTGAGGATGTTGTCCACCGAGTTTCAAGAGCACATGGATCCCAATTATACAGATATAGGATCCAAATTATATGGAGCTCGGAAAGGTCATACATATGAATGACCTTATGTTATGCGAGATGTTGGATTTAGGGGTCCAACACCTTATTTAACACCCTCACCACCTAGAGTGGTTGCACTTTGAGATGAGCTTGTCGTTGCATCCAACATAGGAGTTCAGAGAAGGGACAAGATTTGAGAGAATGTTCAGGATGTTTTGCAAGCACTGTCAGTTGGCTTATGGGAGAGGAAGAATTCAAAGAGTGATGAATGAATTACACCATTTGTTAGTGTTCCAGATGAGGTTTTGAGAGGGATGGATCGACTAGAACTCGAGAGATATGCAACATCTTGTAGAGATCATTTGGAGCGATCTATGGCTCGCGATAATTGGAGCCTTTCCGAGGCATGTTCTAGGAAGCTATGATTAGTGAACTATAAAATCACATTTGCAAGATCAACTATAATGCATGTTACAAATAAATATATTATGTTGAACTATATATACATTTTGTCTCCAAAAATCACTGATATATTTATTTGAACTTATTCAATTTTCATCATTTTTAAATGATGAATTACTTAACTCAGGGGAACAATTGTCACTTCATGAACTTGTTGATGTATGGGCACCCCAGATATTACTATGTATATATATTTTTGCTTCAAATTGCGAATAAATTGAAGTCACATAAATTTTATGGTGTTGCTCATACATTTTATGTTTTTGCGAAGCTATGTCAAAGATCACATGATCCACCTTTAACTCGGTGATACACTGTGATTCAAACTTCGGTTTCTTAAATTCTTTTACCAACGTTATTTTTATGTCTGTGAATGATCTGTCTGAGTGCTCGAATACTTCATGTACCATGTCAATTCTTTATCCTGAAGTGTCATGACAAGCTGCACTTTATTTATATTATCATCATGAACCTACTTCGTTGTCCATACTGCATCGCACTAAAACCAAAATTGTTCTGAATCTTCCAATCCAATTCCTTTAAAAACAAGTAACTTAATATCATCGACCATATTTATTCTCAAAGGGGGAGGGGGAGGGATTCGTAAGGGGAGACAGGTAAGAGGTAAGGGGACGGGGAAAACCAAAATTACCTTGACTATTACTAGATTCTGGCTTTGGTGAACTTTCAGGCTGGAAGGGTGAATACTGTAGAGTTACTTCAAGGTTTTTACGGAGGCTTTCTTCACTTTCAGATTCACTCAAAAGAGGGCTATAGTTAGTTTCTATGAAATTCTTTGGATCTTGGCCACGAGATCTCTTTCTAGTGTCTATTCTATATATTTTTCCACTTCGCATTGTTCTAGTCTCTTCTTCAGATATTTTCCCAAACATAAGTAAACTAATAATCTAGCTACATTCGTAAGACTCCCTTTTCACACAAAAGCATCTTAATCATATGTTTTAGAGATCTCAAGTACTTACCTCGCTTTCCTTTGAAAAAAATTCATTCTACTTCATTGTAGGACACACTCGAGTCTACCACGAACTAAGTAATGAATCCTCCCAAGATGTTATCAATCCAAAAATCAACAGCTCTTGAAATTCTATTGTCAGTGTTCTTGAGTCGTCGTATCAATTCAGTGGTCCACTCCTTAGGTTCGTTTCCTTTAAAACAATCCTTTCTTTCGGTAAACCTTGATATCCACTCATACAACTCAACATGAAACAAACCGAAGAAAATTTTATATTGATCTTCGGAAATATACTTCTGTAACCACCTTTCAGATGACAGACAATGGCTTCTATTCTCTTGATCTGCAAATTCTCGTTCCTTCTATTCTACCCAATCTTGAATTTCCTTCTTTGATAGATGCCACATCCACATATCCCTCAAACAAATCTCAATCTTGATAGTGGAACCATTTGTTGGCTTAGGTTGGGATGACCAAGTTCGATTCTTTACTGTGCACCAACAAAACCCTTAATCACTAGCCCTTTCGATAACAATCTGCAAGCATATCACAGTCTCACCCAAAGTGATTATGGGAGGATGCAAAACCAGGTTTCTGCAACCTTGAGGGATGATGTGATGTGGTATTTTTGTGTTTTCTTATACTTAACATTCATAAATTACTTCGTATTCATACATTACTTTGCCACATTATATTCATCACTTAAAGCATATCATATAAACCCTTAATCATTACTGTGATGTAATAAATGCAACTGTAATATGTTGAGATTGCAACAAGATGATGGAGCTTAGTGAAAAGAGTCGCCTTCACTAAGTGGGCCCGCAGGCTATTTTTGGCGCAAGTCTATTTTTAGACTATGTCTATTTTTAGACATATGGATCATGTCTATGGATTGCAGGTTGTTGTTTATGGATGATTGATCAAGTTGGGAAAAAATAGATGGACTTCTATTTTTGATGAAAGTGTGAGTGATCACAGTGTGAGTGATCAAAGTCTATTTTTAGACTGGCTGTCAAAAATAGAAAAGTCAAATATTATTATCTCACAATAATATTTGGACTATAAACTTAATCTTATTCTCTTGGAGCACTTCAGTTTGAGCTACAGAGGTGGCACATGCAGCTGTCAGAAGGAAATATGCTTTTCTTATGAGTCAGTTGATTTGTTGCATGCATGACTTCAGTTAGAACTCAATCAGTTGAGTTTGGTGGAGTTGATTGTGGAGTTGATGGAGTTGTGTTCAGTTTAGCTTTGTTAAACTGGTTGTATTTAGTCTAACTGGCAAATAGACTAGAGATGAGTTGGGTGAATTAGTTATTAATTAATTCACAAGTTATTAACTCATAATAAAACTAATGAATACATCAGTTAACTTAGTTGCATGTCAGTGCATGTTCAGTTCAACAGGGACAGGTGGTAGAGAATCAGATTGCTATCAGTTGTGACTATAGTTGTGCACGAGATCTTGCACAATCAAGGGATTGAGTATGCCAATGAGTTTGCTCACGTATTGTCCCACATTATAGCTTGTGCTCACGTCCAACAAAGTGTGAGTGACTATTTTGTAGGTGAAAAACGAGTTTGGTGAGCCATTCTCATCAGTTCTTGAGCAGGTATTGAGCAGTGGAGGCAGGCAAGCAGTGGAAGAGATTTGGAGATCAGATCTGAGCTGTATTGTGTGTAACAGAGGTGGAGATACTTGTGAGAAGTATTATGCTGTGTAATGTTACATGACTCAATCATTAATATACAGATAGTTGGGGTTTTTAGCAAGATGCTTTCCCCGAGATACATACTGTGTTAATGTGTGAATGCTCTTGATGTTTTATTGTTATTGATGCTGCTATATTGAAGAGCAACGTAGAGGAGCTTATGTATTGTGTATGCTTTCCGCAATAGTACATGATTAGGATAATCTCCATTGAATATGTGTTAAATTATTCAAAATTTCTACATGGTATCAGAGCTGTTGATCATCAGATCTACTATTCAGGAAGTGTTTACATTCTATTTCTTCAGGCAGAGTCTGTAATCGGGCCAGGTAGCCTTTGGATTCATCCTTCCTTTGGAAGGTGAGATATTCGGTGAATGCCCATACAGTCAATCTCTGTACGAGAAATATTGTGTTCTCACAAATTTTAGATCGGAGGCGGTTGAGTTTGGAGCTGGTGGAAAATCGAATTTGCAGCAGTGTTGTTGAAATGTCTTTCAACAGATTGCAAATGTTATTCCAAAGCAAGAGCGACCTGGCGCTCAAGGATAAACTCAGTAACAATAAAGGTGAGAATGGATCTTCATCAAAGGTATCTGATGAAGAGAATTGTGCTTTGGCTGCCAAAGCAAAGAAGGGGAAGAACAAGGAAGCTTCTCAGTCTGGTGTGAAAGGCAAGAAGCAGGATATGTCCAAGGTGAAGTGTTTTCACTGTCACCAGCACGGACACTATGCCACAAATTGTCCGCAGAAGAAGAAGAACAAGCAAGCTGCTGGATCTGCAGGGGGAGAGGCCTTAGCTTCTCAGTTTGAGCTTGATTTTTCATTGATCGCATGCTTGGTTTCAAGTGTGATGGGATCAGTGTGGTTCTTGGACAGTGGTGCCTCTTTTCACATGATGGGAGATAGAGATTTGTTCTCTGATCTGGAGGACAAAGATCTTGGAGTGCACATCGAGATGGGCGATAATGGTAGATACAGTGCGACCGGTATCGGTACCATTTCCTTTGAGAGGGAGTCTGGTAAACCCTTTGTATTGAAGGAAGTCATGCATGTTCCAGGATTGAAGAAGAATCTCATCTCAGTGGCGATGTTAGAAGACAAGGGGTATGATGTTGTTTTCAGCGAGGGAAAGGCCTTCCTGCGCAGCAAGACAACTGGTGAGACCCGGAAGATAGGGGTTCGAGTGAGGAACCTTTATCAGTTGCATGTAGATGGATGCGCAGCAATGGCAGGCAAGCCAGAAGGATTGGTGAGCCAGGATGATGGCGAGTTGTGGCACAAGAGATTGGGTCACCTTCACCATGGAGCCTTGAAGATACTGCAGCAGATCACTACAGGGCTTCCTAAAGGCACACTTGCGCAGTCAGATCAGTGCAAGGGGTGTACTTTGGGGAAGTTTGTGAAAGCCACCTTTCACAAGAAGGATAGTCGCGCCACGACGATCCTTGAGAGAATTCACACAGACGTGTGTGGACCTTTCTCAGTCGCTTCGATAGCAAAACACAGGTATTATGTGATTTTTGTTGATGATTTCTCTCGTAAGTGTTGGATCTTCTTCATGCAGAAGAAGAGCGAGACATATTCAAAGTTCTGTAAATTCAAAGCAATGGTCGAGAAGGAGTCGGGGAAGAAGGTGAAGGCTCTTAGGAGCGATAATGGTGGTGAATACATCTCGGACGAGTTCAAGGATTTCTGCAAGACATAAGGGATTCGTAGAGAGCTCATAGCTCCCCATAACCCACAGCAGAACGGGGTAGCTGAGCGGAAGAACAGAACGATTGTGGGTGCTGCACGGGCAATGTTGCATGATCAGGGCCTACCCCTTCACTTGTGGGCGGAAGCATGCAATATAGCAGTTTATGTGCAGAACCGTTGTCCTCATAGGATACTTGGCATGAGTACACCTGAGGAGACTTATTCTGGTAAGAGGCCTGATCTTTCTCATTTGAGGATTTTTGGTGCTAACGTTTACATGCATGTGACGAAGGATGCCAGGAAGAAGTTGGAGCCGACCGCAGAGGTTGGGATATTTGTGGGGTACACTGATATGCCCCACAACTATCGTGTGTATTTGCAAGACAGTGGTAAAACTGTTGTGCGACGGGATATAAAATTTCAGGAGGAGAAAGCCATGAAGTGTTCGCTTGAGAGGGAGCTACACTTGCATGCAGACGAGGAGCTATTAGCTCCTAAGGATGAGCTTCAGGACGTGGATCAGCCACAGGACCAAGTTCATGGAGTGGAAGAGACCACTCATGCAGCG
The DNA here is from genome assembly GCA_031772625.1 of Pinus tabuliformis. Classification (NCBI taxonomy): domain Eukaryota; kingdom Viridiplantae; phylum Streptophyta; class Pinopsida; order Pinales; family Pinaceae; genus Pinus; species Pinus tabuliformis. The sequence goes on along the minus strand of CM062804.1, from coordinate 623,342,364 downwards.
CCAACCATCAGAGGGTAAAAGCGCTTGACAGAAGCTGAGCGACTGGCTCAAGATGCAGAGAAAGTTGTAGGACCACCTACAGCCCAAAGCAGGCAGAGACAGTCACCTGATCGGTACACTGAATACATGGCTCTTATGAGCAAGTGTGTTGTGACTGAGCCATCCTCTTTCGAGGAAGTTGTGGAGGATCCCGCATGGGTAGACGCCATGGTGGAAGAGTATGATTCTATTGTCAGAAACAGTGCATGGGAGATTGTTCCTAGACCGGAAGGGAAATTAGTGGTGGGTTCGAGATGGATCTACAAAGTTAAGCAGGCAGCTGACGGGAGTGTGGAGAAGTACAAGGCAAGATTTGTTGCCCGAGGCTTTTCACAGATTAAGGGGATCGATTATGAGGAGACCTTTGCACCTGTCGCAAGGTATTCTTCCATACGGACGATTCTTGCTCTCTCAGCGCAGATGGGATGGCACATTCATCAGATGGATGTGAAGACTGCGTTCCTCAACGGAGTCATTGAGGAGGAGGTGTACATTGAGCAACCCGAAGGCTTTGAAGTCTTCAGCAGCGAGTCGCATGTATGCAGGCTCAAGAGAGCGTTGTATGGGTTGAAGCAAGCACCACGTGCTTGGTACACACGGATAGACAGCTATTTCACAGGACTTGGATTCTCCAAGAGCGAGGCGGATCCGAACCTATACCAGATTGTGGTGGAGGGTAAGTTGCTTATCATTGTACTGTATGTTGATGATTTGATTCTAACGGGTGATGAGCTGTTGATACTGTCATGCAAGAAGGATCTTGCTACAGATTTTGAGATGAAGGATTTGGGCCTCCTTCACTATTTCCTAGGATTGGAAATATGGCAGCGCAGTGGTGGACTGTTTGTTTCTCAGGGCAAGTATGCTTGGGAGATACTGGAGAAGTTCAACATGCATGGCTGCAAGCCTGTTGATACTCCTCTTCCTGGAGGTTGGAGGAAGGAGGATGCCACTTCGGGAGAAGAAGTGGATGCCACTGTTTATCGACAGTTGGTGGGGTCGCTGATGTATTTGGTCAATACACGACCTGATATATGCTATGCAGTTAACCAGCTTTCACAAGCTATGGTTAAGCCTACCAAGCTCTTCTGGAAGGCGGGCAAGCATGTATTGCGCTACTTGAGAGGCACATCGGGATATGGTTTGTGGTACAGACAGGAGGATGAGGTGAAGCTATGTGGCTTCACGGATGCAGATTGGGCAGGGAGCCCAACAGACAGAAAGAGCACATCAAGAGGGGTCTTCAGTATTGGATCGACAACAGTTTCTTGGTACAGCAGGAAACAGAGATCCATGGCACTCAGTTCAGCGGAGGCCGAGTATATGGCAGCAAGTTTGGCTGCATGCGAGGCTATATGGATGAGGAAGATCCTAGTTGGTTTGTTCGGTTCTCATTTGGATCCTACTGTGATAACCAGAGTTGCATTAAACTCTCGGCTAATCCTGTATTTCATGATAGATCTAAACATATTGACATCAGGTACCATCATATCAGAGATTGTGTGTAGCGGAGGATCATGTTACTTTCGTACATTCCAACGGAGGATCAGGATGCTGATATTCTGACGAAGGCTCTCACCAGGAGCAAATTCGAGTACCACCGAGGCAGGATAGGGGTTGCTGATAATCCATATCTTGTCGAGAGGGAGTGTTGAGATTGCAACAAGATGATGGAGCTTAGTGAAAAGAGTCGCCTTCACTAAGTGGGCCCACAGGCTATTTTTGGCGCAAGTCTATTTTTAGACTATGTCTATTTTTAGACATATTGATCATGTCTATGGATTGCAGGTTGTTGTTTATGGATGATTGATCAAGTTGGGAAAAAATAGATGGACTTCTATTTTTGATGAAAGTGTGAGTGATCACAGTGTGAGTGATCAAAGTCTATTTTTAGACTGGCTGTCAAAAATAGAAAAGTCAAATATTATTATCTCACAATAATATTTGGACTATAAACTTAATCTTATTCTCTTGGAGCACTTCAGTTTGAGCTACAGAGGTGGCACATGCAGCTGTCAGAAGGAAATACACTTTTCTTATGAGTCAGTTGAGTTGTTGCATGCATGACTTCAGTTAGAACTCAATCAGTTGAGTTTGGTGGAGTTGATTGTGGAGTTGATGGAGTTGTGTTCAGTTTAGCTTTGTTAAACTGGTTGTATTTAGTCTAACTAGCAAATAGACTAGAGATGAGTTGGGTGAATTAGTTATTAATTAATTCACAAGTTATTAACTCATAATACAACTAATGAATACATCAGTTAACTTAGTTGCATGTCAGTGCATGTTCAGTTCAACAGGGACATGTGGTAGAGAATCAGATTGCTATCAGTTGTGACTATAGTTGTGCACCATATATTGCACAATCAAGGCATTGAGTATGCCAATGAGTTTGCTCACATATTGGCCCACATTATAGCTTGTGCTCACGTCCAACAAAGTGTGAGTGACTATTTTGTAGGTGAAAAACGAGTTTGGTGAGCCATTCTCATCAGTTCTTGAGCAGGTATTGAGCAGTGGAGGCAGGCAAGCAGTGGAAGAGATTTGGAGATCAGATCTGAGCTGTATTGTGTGTAACAGAGGTGGAGATACTTGTGAGAAGTATTATGCTGTGTAATGTTACATGACTCAATCATTAATATACAGATAGTTGGGGTTTTTAGCGAGATGCTTTCCCCGGGATACATACTGTGTTAATGTGTGAATGCTCTTGATGTTTTATTGTTATTGATGCTGCTATATTGATGATCAACGTAGAGGAGCTTATGTATTGTGTATGTTTTCCGCAATAGTACATGATTAGGATAATCTCCATTGAATATGTGTTAAATTATTCAAAATTTCTACATAATAAAACTACTACGCTACAATAGATAATAAGCACATAAACACATGGATACACATATTTTATCATGTTTCATCCCAATGTGGGACTACATCCACAAGAACTATTTGTTATAATAGAGAATTTGTACAACAAATAGTTCTTGGCCTGCGCACTCAACTATAGGCAGTTTGCGCACTCAGTTGTGGACTTAGGCCTCTGTGCACTTAGCTGTAGAGCCTTGCCTTTCTTCCAAAGTACAGATCAACAAGATACAACCATAACACAGATCTGGATCATAAGATTATGATTCTCTTCTTTATTATTCATCCCTATATATACTATTACATCGAGGGATATATAATCGCAAATCCATGGTCCATATACTATGGATGCCCCTAATACAAGCTATTGTGGTCAAAAACCATTTATCATACACAAAATTACATTCTTTTAACAAAAGGGAGGGGCTTTGACCCGCTCTGAAGCCATATACAGTGCAGTATATCTAATGCGTGGCCCATTTTGGCACTCCGCTGCTCCACTACATGGTCCACTTCACGCTTCGTTGCATCCTTTACTTCGTACTTTGCTCCCCAAAATGTGGAGTCTTCATCAAAATCTAGGCCAAGTTGGGCTGCGCCCAACAGGCCCCCAACACTCACATGTGACTTGTCCCGAGTCACTCAACTGATTGCCTCCGATTTTTGTTGCGATGTTGTTGTAGGCCTCGTTGAACTGCTACAGAGTTTTTGTCCCCTACTTGTCCTCGTTGCGTGCTTCCTCCAACAGTGCCTCTATCACATGTTCTGCAACATTCTGCACTGTAACAACCCTTGTGAAATTTCATGTAATAAAAGTTAAAAACAATAATGGGACACTTATTGCAAGCTAAATGTTGGGCAAGACATCCTATTGTGTGTTCATTTGGTTATTTATGGCTAAGGAGATTGGCAAAGGCAACGACTAAGGCTTTGGAAAGGAAAAATGACATTTTTGTCACATTTATTTATGAAAATAATGGAAATTAGGAGAAAAGGGAGGTGAAAGGTCACAGGTTGCATGTGAGGAGGAAAATGAAGAAAAATAAGGGAAAATGAAGAAAATCGAGGCCTCATTCATAAAAAGGCTTATGAGGATGAGTTGGTAACCTTTTTCTAGTTTAGATTTGGAGCTCTTTCATTATTCTCTATCTCTTTCTCATACTCTTGGACACTTAGAGTTTTCTTGGGAGCACTTTGGCATTGGAGCAAGAAAAGTAAAGAAGGCAAGAGGAAGAAAAGAGCAAGTAGGGAAAGGAGGGACCAAGCAGCTAAAACAGACTTCATTGTAGGTATTGGCTTGCATGTGTATTTTCCTTGCTATATTTGGCATGCATGGGATTCCATGTGTTTCTTTTCTACCATGGCATGGGTTTTGCCAAGTGTGATAGTATTTTCAGCCTAGCCTTGCCATTTCCTGATAGATTTGATGAGATGGGTTCTTTCGTACGGTTTGTATGGGATGGCCAGATTGGATTCAAAGCCAAGTGGGGCGGATCTTCGAATTGAAAAACACATGGTAGTAGTGGTCCCTAAACCAGACTGAAGATGCATGAAGCCAATGGCCTAGTAGCCCCTGAACCAGATTGTGGGTTGTGGTAAAGCTAGATAGTGTGCCTCGCTGGGCCTAGGAATCCTTGCGGTGAATGGCGAGATATACGGTAAAGCCAAGAGGTAGATTTTCTCTCCGTTAGGCCTAGTGATTCTGGGATGGAATGCACGGTAAAGCCTAGAGAGTATTCTCGTTGTAGGGCCTAGTGATCCTTGGATCGGATTACAGATGCACGATGAAGCTTAAGAGACTAGGAGGCACTCAAATTCCTCACAGTGTAGGCGAAGAACTTTGGTGGCATCCACATTGATTGATGTTTTTGATTTGTTCTATGAGTCCCACATTCATGCTTGGAATATGGCACAAGGGTGATTGGTTGAAGAGAGTCTTGGCTCATCCAATCTATGGTTGGGTGGAACGTGGTAGTCCCATCTCTGGTTGGTTCATTGCATTGATTAATGGGAAATTCATTCCATTGATTTTCATGTGTAGATGTACTAATGTATATATGGATTTTGATGGCTGATATGTTCATTGTAATTCTGTTCTGATTATGTTGGTTAGATGTATATTTGATGGTAGCAACTATGTTTGTCTCTCAGCATGTTTTTACTTGTATTTGAATGGATGTTGTATCTATGACCTAGTAAGTGATACGACAACAAAAGACATGAGGAAACAATGGTTCATGGTGATTCTCAGATAAGTATGAGATCCCTACACTTAATTATGTTGTTTACACCTGTAGGTTACATGTTGACAATATGTTTGATGAAATGCCTGTCATGGTTAGTATTGGTATGGTTAAGGCCTTGATAAACCATTTACTTTTGCATCATTGTTTCCCTATACTTTATCTGATTTTGAGCTATCATTCCATTCTGGGCAGTGGCCTGGGCTCTGGGCCTGAAAAAGTGGCTTAATTCTTGGGGTCGCTGGCACAAAACTGGCAAGTTTGGTTCACAGTTACTAGCAGGCAGGCCTATTAGAGTGACTTTAGGTCTCTGGTCGCCCTCTTGCCCATAACATGAGAGTGACTATGGCCTAAGAGGTACAGAACAATGGTGGGAACTAGGTACATGTTGTCTGAGTGGTTGACCTGTCTCCTAAGGGTTCTGTTGATGTTGTTGGAAGACTGTGTGTGAGGTTTCGTCGATTCCACTTCCTTAAGGCCACATAAGAGGTCGAATCGGATCATAGTAGCCTCTCGTCTCATGTTTACCCCCATTGGCATGGTTACTTTGGTGGATGTGGGAGGAGGGTGTTACAAAGTGGTAGCGTAGCGTGGTTGAACTCTCAGACTAGATGGGTTGAATGTGTTAGTCATGCATGCATGTCAGTTGCATGTGTGTCTCTTACACTTATATACTTGTTGCAATTACTTGATGTTAGATTAGGGTTGTAGTATGGTTATCATGGAGAATTTGATGTTGATTCCGTGAAGATTATTTGACATGAGTATGTGATGGACTGTATAGGTTTATTTGTCGCTTACATGTTGATTTTATGTCACCTACTTACATCCTTGTATGTTAGGTTACATTTTGAATATTTTGATTACATGCATCAGCCTTGTAGTTTGAATGCAAGAACTGATCGATTATGTTCGACTAGATGCATTTATGCACATTTGTAGTTGGCTAGGCATTACTTATGCATATTGTTGGTTGCATGTAGCAATGTGTATAATGGAGTAATGGTTGTTTTCATGCATGAGGTCATAGCATGCATTGTTGATATGGCCTTGCATTGATGACTGGATCCTAGTTAGAGTGATGTTTATGTGTTGATACATTTATTTGTGTATGTCTATACGTTGTTATGATTATGTTATACATGTATCACGCTGATTTGGTGATCTTGTAGACAAGGTATCCTCCTAAGCTAAAATAAGGTACGTTGGTTTATTGTGATTTGGTTTATCTTACATATTATGCATTCCAGGAGGAGAAAGATCAAATGGTTAGAAAGGTGGTAGAGTACATAGAATCTCCCTATGAATTAGATGAGCGACGTGGTGTGGGGCATACTTCTGATTTGGCCGATACATTAAGAAGCTTGAAGGAAGAGATAAGGAGTTGTAAGGCAGATAATGACCGGATCATACAAGCACAAGAGAAGCAAGAAGAGGTCAATGCTATACTTCTTCAGAGTTTGTCAGAACTGCAGCGACAAGGGCCGCTTCAAATCAACCATGCACATGAGGATGGGACTAATGGAGCATATGGCAGTAGATATCCTAGTAGACACAAGTCAGATAGATTTGACATAGTGAGAGATGGTAGGTTGTTGGACACTCCGGAAAGGAGGGGCGATGAGTACATGTATTATTCTAGTTTTGGTTCTGATAGACATCATGATTGTCGTCGCTATCATCCTTACAGGAGGAATGATAGGGGATACTTACCAGATGAATTCAAGAAAGAAAAACCACCTACTTTTGATGGAGATGTGAAGAAGCCAGAAGATGTAGAGGCTTGGATACTTGGGATGAACAAATTCTTTGAGTTGCATGAGTACACAGATAACATGAAGGCTAGAATAGCTATCTTCAGCTTGAAAGGTAAAGCAAACATCTAGTGGGAATATGTTAAGCGGGTTAGAGACATTAGGACAAATGACTTGAGCTGGCGGGAATTCAAGAGACTTTTCAGGAAGAAGTACTTGTCAGAAAGGTACTACGACAGTAAGGCTAAAGAATTCTATGAGTTAAAGATGGGATCAATGACAGACGAAGAGTACACGACCAAGTTTCTGGAACTATTGAGGTATGTATCATATCTTACTGATGAGAAGGCTAAAGTTAAGATATTTTTCAATGGTTTTCCATTAGCATTTAGATATCATATTGAGTATGATGAACCTCAGTCACTTGAGAAAGTTATTGGGAAACTGATGCATTGTTGTGAGCAACCAAAGCGTAAGAATGAATCTCAACATGGATGTAAGGGAAGAGACAAAGGTAGAGGTAAATGGCAGCCTAAGAGGACAAGGCCTCAACATGCAGATGGGAAAGAAAATGTGGCTTCAAAAAAGATATTTAATGCAGCTAGACATGGAAATGGGCCACAACAGTACTAAAAACATAAAGGTGACGGCACTGGTCAGTTGGAGTGTTGGACATGTTGTGAGGAACTCCTTAGGAGAGATTGTCCGCAACATCAGGGTGGAAGGCCTAAGATATATAGTGCACAGGAGGCATAGACTATTGGGGATGTTGGTCAGAGTATTCCACGTATCTATGCAGCAGTGGACAATGGGCAAGCAGAACACCAGACATCTATCATTGAGATGGATGGTAAGATTTGTGATCAAGTTATTTCTATTTTGATTGACCCTGGATCTAATTATAGCTATGTTAGTCCTGACTTGGTGGATAAGTGTGGTTTGAATAAGGAATTGCATGCAAAGTATTGGTTAGTGCAGTTGGCTATAGGTACGAAGAAGCGAGTTCATCATTGGGTAAGAGCTTGTGCATTTGATTTGAATGGTATGCCTACAACAACACATTTGAATGTATTACCATTGGGTTCATACAGTATGTTGTTGGGCATGGATTGGTTGTATCTTCATAGAACCAAGGTTGAATGATATGATAAAGCTATTGAGTGTGTTGATGACAATGGAGAACCAAGAGTCTTGCGAGGTAAGAAGAAAGCCACAACAGTTAGGATGGTGATAGCTATGCACGCAAAGCATAGTCGTAGGAAAGGGTGCAAGATATTTGTAATACACATTTCCAGTGATAAGGGTAAGGGGGCTGAGGATGCAGATGTGTTGAGTAGATATCCATCTTTGCAACAGTTTTAGGATATATTTCCTGAGGAAATTACAAAGTTTCCACCTCATAGGAATGTAGAATTTTCGATTGAGTTAGTGTCAGGGGCAGATCTAGCATCGAAAGCACCTTACAGGATGAGCACACCTGATTTGGTTGAGTTAAAATTGTAGTTGGAGGAAATGTTGAACAAGGGATACATTAGGCCAAGTGTGTCACCTTGGGGCGCACCGGTCTTGTTTGTGATGAAGAAAGATGGTACCCTCAGATTATGCATTAATTACAGGCAATAGAACAAAGTGACTATCAAGAACAGATATCCTTTGCCGAGAATTGATGACTTGTTTGATCAGTTGAAGGGAGAAACAATGTTCTCGAAGATTGACTTGATATCTAGATACCATCAAGTACGCATCGAAGAGGAGGACATTTACAAGAATGTGTTCAGGACTAGGTATGGGCATTATGAGTTTGTTGTTGTTCCATTTGGCTTAACTAATGCTCTAGCTACATTCATGTGGTTGATGAATAGTGTGTTGCATCCATTTATGGATAAGTTTGTTATTGTGTTCATTCATGATATACTGGTATATTCTAAGAACAAGGAAGAACATGTGGAACACTTAATAACAATATTGAGGTTGTTGAGAGAGCATTAGTTGTATTTTAAGCTCAACAAGTTTAGTTTCTTTTAGACTAAGGTGCACTACTTGGGACATGTTTTCTCCAAGGCATTGTAGTAGACCAAGATAAGATAAGGGCCATCATGGAGTGGGTAGGTCCTAAGAATGTGGATGAGGTGAGATATTTCATGGGTCTGGCAGGCTATTATAGGAGGTTCATCAAGAACTTTTCGCAGATTTCTTATCCTATTACATCATTGCAAAGGAAAGGTAAGAAGTTTGAATGGACAAAGGAGTGTGAGGCTAGCTTTGAGCAACTTAAGCAGTTGTTGACGCATGCACCAATACTATAGATTGTGGATATGGAAAAAGAGTTTGTGGTATGTACAGATGCTTGCAAGAGAGGGCTTGGTGAAGTCCTTATATGGATGGACACGTGGTATGTTATGAGTCCCAGAAACTAAACGAGCACGAGTAGAACTACCTGACACATGATCTTGAGTTAGCAACGATTATACATGCACTGAAAATGTGGAGGCACTATCTTCTTGGCAGGCGGTTTGTGCTTATGAGTGATCATATTGAGTTGAGGTATTTGTTTGACCAGCCGAATCTGAACGCCAAGCAGGCTAGATGGTTGGCCACGATCAATGAGTTTGATTTCGAGACCAGGTACGTCAAAGGTAAAGAGAACGGAGTGGTAGATGTTCTCAATAGATGGGTATAGGTACATCACTTGGTAGTTGTGAGCTCCTATGGGACAGACTTACAAGATAGGATCTTATAGGCAGGACAACAGGATGTCAGGTATATAGAGATTTTGCACAGGTTGTAGCAGAGTGATAGTATTGGTACATGTACAGGTCATGGTATAGGTACATTTACAGGTGCAAGTACATGTACATGTTTCAGTATAGGTACAGGTGGTAGTACAGGTACATGTACAAGTATAGGTGCAGGTCCACAAGGCATGGACTATTGTCTTACAACAGATGGATTGGTCAGGTTCCAAGACAGGATATATGTACCGAATAACAGTGAGCTCAAGAAGGTGATATTGATGGAGTTTCATGCGAAACCATATTCAAGTCACCTATGTTATCAAAAGACATTGACTAAAGCGAAGAGAGATTACTATTGGCCGAATCTGAAGAGGGATGTAACATAATTTGTGGTGAGATGCTTTGATTGTCAGCAAGTGAAGGTAGAGTGTAAACATCCAGGTGGTGTGCTATAGCCGATTGTGATTCTAGAATGGGAATGGAAGGTCATTTCCATGGAATTCATCACAGGGTTGCCGAAGACAGTGAAGTAACATGATTCCATCATGGTCATTATGGAAAGGTTAAGAAAGGTTGCACACTTCATTCTGGTGAAGTCTACGTTCTTATCTAGTGATGTGGCACAAGTATTCATCAGAGATGTGGTTAGACTACATGGTGTTCCAAATAAGATTGTGTCAGAAAGGGATACGGAATTCACTTCCAAGTTTTGGAAGGAGCTATTTGAAGGTTTGGGCACAGAGTTGGCCTTTAACACAACTTATCATCCGCAAACACATGGGTAGAGAGAGAGGGTCAACATGATATTGGAGGACATGTTGAGGATGTGTGTGATGCATTAGTAGAGTAAGTGGGAAGAGTATCTCCCTTTAGTTGAGCTTGCATACTGTTATCACAAAATCGTGTACTAAGGGCTGCTACTTAGCAAGATCTCATGCAACTATTTCAAACCAGGCTTTAGACTAAGGCTTAGCCTCCTTAGTCAGAGAGGGCTCTCTCACAGATTTTTGATAGGAATTATTAATAAGAAAAGATGGCTAACTCTTCAAACAGTTTATGAAAGTAAGCTGGTTGGAACAACAAAATAACATTTCTTCTATTGGGCTCATGGAGTCAAACACCTCTGCAGTAAACTATTAACTACTTAATCATGGAAGCCAAGGCATATAATGTTAAACACTCAGAACATTTCTCAAAAGGAACCTCAACTCATAAATATACACAGGAAGTCTGAGCACTAGGTGAATTCAGAGTGATTGCATATTTAGTGAGCTGTAAAACATAAAAGGATAAAAACAAAGCCACATATATTCTGAGCACTTGAACACATGATGAATCTTGGGAAGAAAAAGTAATCTTTATATTACTGTCAAAAGTCTTTTACATAAGCTGATATACAAAACTCTGTTTTTTCATAAATCTCCAACCCTTATTACATCAGAGTTTTCACTATATATAGGAAAACATACTTAACTACTTCGAGTCTCCTCCTCAAGCATGAGGGGAGCTCGATGACCTATCATTAACTACCCTTATCTATTTTTAAGCAAACTCATTAAATACATAAAGTATTGAGCTGTAATTACAAAGACTCCTAATCACACTAAAACTTTAACTTCATCTCCTCGTATGCCTGATTCCTTTCTTGATCTTTGACAGCTGTCTTTTGTTGGTTAGGCTCAAGATGATTGAACTACAGATGCAAGGAACGCTGACTTTGGATACCTGTTAGCGCTGATGGATCATTTATCATCAGGATCAAAACACCTATTTTTAAGGTCCCTGTCTCCTACCATCCTCCGAAAATGTAGCAGCATGTTCCCAACTCTTTAATAACTCAAAGTATGGAACGCTGCTACCAAACACCATGTCTCCAGATGAGCTGTAGGTTGTATTGATGTACAGGTGTCTCTCTTCTAACATTCCCGGTCAAACTGTTTATTCTGCATTGAAAACATCACCTACAGCAGTTTCGTAGCGCGCTACGAAACTGCTGTGTGATTTAAAAAACACAGTCTTCCTCTAAACTCCTCACATACGAACTATTTAAATTCTGCAACATTAAAAGCTAGGAAGAAAAGTCATCCTCTCATAATAAAATCTTTCAGAACGGCACAGCTGCTCATTCTCAATTATAACAAAAAAGAAAACCTTCCTCTCAGTGAACTTTATACCTATCAGACTAACTGGACATCAGTTATATCTCATCAACTGCCTGCAACAACTCATCTACCTCTTGTTTCAAAACAATAAGCTTCTGCTCATGAGGAGATATGCGACTGTCAATCTCCTTACTTGGTAGTTTAGCAAGGTATGAAACTGATGACTTTGAAATTGAAAAATCGGAATGTGAATACAATATGCAAGCCAGAAAGAAGCAGAAGAAACCGGTGACCAACATCAGTGGCTCTGCTAGCATTGAAATGGTACTAAATTTATAATAAACCTGAAAAAACACATTATGTTCAGGCATCACATTCTTCTTTGATAGTACCACAACATTCCTTCCAATAGTGTCAAGATAGGAGTACTTTATCTCCCGATGTTGGTCTGCAGAAAAGGGAACAGAAGCATAAGGATCTTTAGATCCTTCTGGCAGTGCAACCTTCACAATAAGTTTATCAATGACCACATCACTGAATGAAGATGCAAAAGCAATATTAAGATAACGCCTGCCATCAGCTGCTTGGAAGAGAAAATCTTGTAGAGGTAAGCCGTAGCCTATTGTAAAAGTGGCTTGCCAGCCTCCAAACATAGGATATCGAGGTTCAATTTCCAGTTCTGTTTTTCTAAAGTCGGCGTTCAAATGTGAGGTAGAAATATTCCCAATTTCATCTCGGTAATAAACCGAATGTGCTCGAGGTGGCAGTCTTGCCACTAGACTCTTAAAAGATGATGCACCTCTAGCATTGGGTCTTGCTTGGTATTCAATCCTTGAAAAGCCACCTTTGATTCGAGCACCACCATGAAAAAGGTGATAATTTTCAGTTATCTGAACATTTCCCCAATGTGAAATTTCTATTTCTCGCACCAGCTCCTTGACAACTGCAAATGGTTGGTTATCTTCAAAGTGAACAATAAAGGGTGAAAATGAAAATGCAGCAAGATTCTCATATGGACCATATTTAAGTTCTGTATCCACCATGAAATTTTAGGTGGCCATTGATATTCTCCATGACCCTGGGTTCTTCATCCCCATATCCTAACAGCATTAGAGTTCCATTCCGGAAGTAGACAGAATCTAAGACAACAGGAAATAGGTGTTCTGAGCCTGCAATATGTATTTTTTCCTGTGCACCTGCTACAAATTCATTAGCAAGTTGCTTAAACTTTCTTCTTAAGTATCCACTCATTCTCTGCACTGAATTAATAAACGTATCTGAAAAAGCCATTACAATGCTCCCATGAAAAACAGGAAGCTTGCCAACTCTTGAAACGTTAATGTCTTCTGAATGATCACCACTTTGGTCTTCAGCTATGCTTTGCGATGGACCACCCATAGTATCACAGTATTGAGAAGAAGCCTCATTGCTCTTGCTTTTTATGTACACCAATTTTTTACCTTGTTTACCAAGATGATTTGAAGATTTACAGCTTTCAGTGGTTTGACATGAATTGTGAATAGCCTCAACTAAAGCTTTGTAGATTGAACCTTTTTCATTATCTGTGCATTTCATTGAAAGGTGTTGTTTAAATTGATCTTCTGAGATTGTTTCCTGTTCTAAACTACCTTTATCTAACAGTTGAAGATCCAGAATTCTCCTTATATCATAATCATAAGATGGATGCTCAATATCCACGATTACATGAGTCAGGAGCTCATGTGTCATATTTGGAATAACACCCTGCAGCATCCGGGGTGCACACTGATATATATCATAAATAGTCGCATGGTAAGCAGTTTGCAAGGAGACTATTTATATTATCTAAACCGCGGAAAGCTGTAACAATCAAATGAAAGACATCGCTCAACACATCATCATTGTAAGGAGCCTCTGGTGTTGTGATTCTGGTGATTTCACTAACGCAGGTGGCCATCAGAAGTGCCACATCTCTATCCCGGTGTCACTAATAACGGCGGCCTTGTGGCAATCAAATCCTTACCATCATTTGGCCTCTTCATTCATTCCATACATTTGGTAATATGGCAAGGGGGTCCTCATAAAGACCATTTGACACATGGCATTTAATCATTGCATTCCGTAAGAGAAAATTCTAATGCTAATGTCGTCAAACAGTTTACGTGCATTCTCCATGCTACTGCACATGGCATACATAATCACAAGGTTGGGGATAATGTTTTGATCAAGTTCAATCTTCACCATGTGGGCATAGATCCATACTTGCAATTATAATGCCATCATGGGCTATTTTCATCCGCTCCTCAATACAAAGATCTGATGATGTTTTTCTCTCCTCGGAGAAGACTCTCATACTTTGTAACCAGTGATGCCCATAGAGATTTACACTGGTCTGGACCACGATCAATTCCATGCTCGAACAAAGATGCCGAAATCTCTTCCCAGATTACCTTTTCCTTCTCTGTTTTAAACCTATTTTCCATATTCCCACGCATTTCAATCAACTTCAGAGTCTCATGTTGTTTCCCTTTGCCACGCTTCTTAGTTGGAGATATAACTGACAAGTCTACATTCAATGTTTCAGTGGGAACCTGAGAAACTCCAACAGCAGATTTCGCATTTGAAACTTTTGATGTGTCAGCCAATGTTATAGAAGGCACTGACGGAGATAAATGATCGATTATTTGTTGACTATTAGAATTTTGTTTAGAAGTTGTTGATGCTTCCATTGATGATTTTTTTCACACCTTGCAAAGATGTAATTTTTTGGCACACTATCATCAAAGCTCCCAATAACTTTGTGGTCTTTTCTGGATCTTTCTAACTTTAACTCTTTAGTAGTGACGCCAGAAATATTTTCCATAGCCATTACAATAACTTCTGGCCGTTTGCTACTGTACTTCCGTCACTGCTCCATAGAATGAGAAGCATTATTCAACTTCACACAGATGATTTGTATCATGTATGCGCATCATTATAAACCAAGACACAGAAAATAAATACATCGAGATAAATATTCTTTGTCCATGATGGTTCCATAGGTACAAAATTATGCCTCTGCATGTTGGGGTGAGTTAAAGTGTCTTTGTATGATATGAAGAACCAACAGATCCATTAGCATCATTGTAATAGCTGTCCACATATCTGTTGAACAAAGATTGCTGCCCAATGGCTGTATGATATGCATTGGTCATGCATCCATCAATGAACCAATTATTGCACCCTTTCTAAGAAACTCACATTGACCAAACTTAATGACAAGCATTGATGATGACTTCTTGAGAACATGCCACCTGTGAAATGTATCCGCCCCAGAACTATTTTTGCATGACAGCTACTATGGATTCGAACAAATCCCCCATTTCGTAGCACGCTACGAAATCACTAAAACAGGTTGCGCTGCGAAACTGCTAAAGAATTCATGCGCTGCAAAAACACTTTGTCTTTAAGCTAATCTGAGCAAATTTTTGGAAACAGAATTTTCAATGATAACACATACAACAACGATTATTAGGAGTCACCGAGGATGAGTCCTTTTGAGGCATTGTATGGGTGGTGTTGTAACACTCCTATTAGTTGGAGTGATCCAGTTAGCATAGTATTGATTAGACTAGATATGTTGGTAGACATGGAACAAGAGATGCAGGTGATCAAGAAGAATCTAAAGGCAACATAGGATAGGCATAAGAGTTATGTAGATAGGAACAAGTTGTTTAAGAGTTCCAGGTTGGGGAACAAGTGTACTTGTGCATCAAACCAAAGAAGAGCTCCTTTCATATTAGCTCATGTGCCAATCTGGCACCACGATTTTGTGGATCCTTCAGTATCATAGAGAGGATTGGGCCAGTAGCCTATCAACTTGCATTTCCTCTGACAATGAAATTCCATGATGTTTTCCATGTCTTGTTGCTTAAGAAGTATGTTAAATATGTTGATAATGTAATTGACTGGTTTGTATTGCAGGTGGAACCAGATGGATAATTCTAGCCACAACCTCAATGTATATTGCAGAAAAAGGTGCTCATGCTCTAGAACCGAGAAATCGAGCAAGTTTAATTATAATGGAATCACTTTGGGTTTGATGAAGTTACATGGGAGATGGTGGATCAGATGCGGCCTATGTATCCTTCCTTATTTGCAGATTGAGGCAAAGCAGCTTCGATATGGTTGTTTGGTGATTGCTTATGGTGGTCTCATGATTGCTTATGGTTGTTTGGTAGTTGCTTTATGATGGTTTAGTTTTTTCTTATGGTGGATTTGTATATGCTTCATGGTTTTTTAATATTTTCTTTATGTTGGTTTAGTATATGCTTTCTAGTGATCGATATATGTTTTATGATGGTTGATATATGCTATATGATGTTTTGATATATGCTTAGATATGATGTTAGTATATGTTTGATATATGTTTTGGTATATGATTTGGCATATGTTTTGGTATCTATATTTATGGTGATGTTGTTATATGTACACCCATGTATGGATGTAAATACCGTAACGAGCTGTGTTATAAAGCTCCACTATGCGGTATGGGTGTCATATCATTATGGTTATGTTATCATGTTATTATGCTATCATATGTTATGATGTCATGTGGATTGACACTCAACATGATGATCATTGTAAATAACGTATTGAGTTGTGTTATGAAGCTCCACTATGTGGTATGTTGTCATGTTGTCGTGATGTTATTCTCTTGAGAAAATATTTCATTGTAAATACTACATCGAGCTATGTTATAAAGCTCCATGAAAAATATGTCTTCTTTCAACAGGTTGCTAAGGTATATGTGTCATTGAACATCGACTACGGTGTCCCCTAAGCGGGAGGGTTTTGTAACAACCCTGGTGAAAATTTCATGTAATAAAAGTTAAAAACAATAACCACAAATGAATGGGACACTTATTCCAACTTGAATGTTGGGCAAGACATCCTATTGTGTGTTCATTTGGTTGTTTATGGCTAAGGAGATTAGCAAAGGCAATGGAAATGGCTAAGGCTTTGGAAAGGCAAAATGACATTTTTGGCACATTTATTTATGAAAATAATGGAAATTAGGAGAAAAGGGAGGTGAAAGGTCACAGGGTGCACGTGAGGAGGAAAATGAAGGAAAATAATGGAAAATGAAGAAAATAGAGGCCTCATTCATAAAAAGGTTTTTGAGGATTAGTCAATAACCTTTTGTCAGTTTAGATTTGGAGCTCTTTCATTATTCTCTCTCTCCCTCTCATACTCTTAGACACTTAGAGTTTTCTTGGAGCACTTTCACATTGGAGAAAGAAAGGCAAAGAAGGCAAGAGGAAGAAAAGATCAAGCAGGGAAAGGTGGGATCAAGCAGCTACAACAAGCTTCATTGTAGGTATTGACTTGCATGTGTATTTTCCTTGCTATATTTGGAATGCATGGGATTTCATGTGTTTCTTTTCTACCATGGCATGGGTTTTCTAAGGTGTGATAGTATTTTCAGCCTAGCCTTGCCATTTCTTGATAGCTTTGATGAGATGGGTTCTCTCATATGGTTTATATGGGATGACCGGATTGGATTCGAAGCTGAGTGGGGTGGATCTCCGGATTGACAAACACATGGTGGTAGTGGTCCCTGAACCGGACTAAGGATGCATGAAGCCACTGGCCTAATAGCCCCTGAACTAGACTGTGGGTTGTGGTAAAGCTAGATTGTGTGCCTCGGTGGGCCTAGGAATCCTTGCCGGTGAATGGAGGGATATACGGTAAAACCAAGAGGTAGATTTTCTCTCCGCTGGGTCTAGTGATTCCTAGATGGAATGCATGGTAAAGCCTAGAGAGTATGTCTTAGTGTAGGGCCTAGTGATCCCTGGATCGGACTGTGGATGCATGGTAAAGCTTGAGAGACTAAGAGGCACTCAAATTCCTCACGGTTTAGGTGGAGAACTTCGGTGGCATCCACATTGATTGGTGTTTTTGATGTGTTCTATGAGTCCCACATTCATGCTTGGAATATGGCATGAGGGTGATTGGCTGAAGAGAGTCTTGGCTCAACCAATCTAAGGTCAGGTGGAACATGGTAGTCCCATCTCTAGTTGGTTCATTGCATTGATTAATGAGAAATTAATTCCATTGATTTTCATGTGTAAATATACTGATGTATTTATGAATTTTGATGGCTGAAATGTTCATTGTAATTTTGTTGCTATTATGTTGGTTAGATGCATATTTGATGGCAACAACTATGTTTGGCTCTCAAAATGTTTTTACATGTATTTGAATGCATATTGTATCTATGATCTAATAAGTGATAAGGCAGAAAAAGACGTGAGGAAACAATGGTTCATGGCAATTCTCATATAAGTATGAGATCCCTACACTCAATTATGTTGTTTACACCTGTAGGTTACATGTTGACAATATGTTTGATGAAATGCCTGTCATGGCTAGTAGGGGTCTGGTTAAGGTCTTGATCAACTATTTACTTTTGCATCATTGTTTCCCTGTACTTTATCTGATTTTGAGCTATCATTCCATTATGGGCAGTGGCCTGGGCTTTGGGCCTGAAAAAGTGGCTTAATTCTGGGGTCGCTTGCACAAAAATGGAAAGTTTGGTCCAAAGTTGCTGGAAGGCAGGTCTATGAGAGCAACTTTAGGTCTCTGGTTGCGCTCTTTCCCATAACATGAGAGTGACTATGGCCTAAGAGGTACAAAACAATAATGGGACCGAGGGACAGGCTGTCTGAGTGGCTGACTTGTCTCCTAAGGGTTTTGGTTATGGTGTTGGATGACTGAGCGTGAGGTTCTGTTGATTCCACTTCCTTAAGGCCACATAGGAGTCAAATTTGATCATAGTAGACTCTCATCTCATGTTTACTCATGTTTACCCCGGTTGGCATGGTTACTTGGGTGGATGTGGGAGGAGGGTGTTACATGCACCAACACTGTTTCCCTTTGTCAAAGCTCCTAAAGCTTCTCATCCACTGCTTGTGATAACTGGAGGGCCTCATCCTACCAAGGTTGAGTCCTCTCTATCAAAATCTTCTCCTCCTTCTTTAGTTCCTCAATGTTCTTCTGGAGGGCCTTACTCTCATTGATTTTCATGAGCCTCTACGAGATTGGTAAGGTCTTCGCAGATGCCCAAATTTCTTCTAACTATTGTTGCTTCTGTTGCATTTCCTCCTGCATTTTTTGTACATTTGGATCTTCCTGAAATGAGGTCCAAATTTGCAAACTTTCATCTAACAATTTTCCACAGTCTGTCCATGCTACAGAGATGCTGGCCATTACTACCTTTAGGTCAGTCTCCCTATGATCCCTCACTTCCTGTGGCATAGTTGGTTGCAGCTTCATTTGCAGCTCACTAATATGCATTTCATACTTGAATTGCACTTCAACAATTTTGTCCTTATACCCCTTCATTGCAAGGCTAAGCTTCACAACCTTTTGTTCTACTGGCTCTTCCTCTCAGACATCAAGGTCTGGAATCTCTTTACATGTGGCTTCTACCACCTCCTTGATCTTCTGGTGTTCCTCTGACATTTGATTCTTTTCTTGCATCACCTACTTGAGCTTCTGCCAAAACACAACTCGCTCTTTTTCCACTTGTATATTTAGCTACGATGTATGTTGTTCCATCAACTTTAGTTCCTCTGTAATCTCTAAATGCAATTTGTGTAGTCTTGGCAATGAGACTGCTGTGATGTTCATGTTGACATGCCTCCATTCTTTAGCCTGTTGTTGTAGCTTGAAGGATTGAAAATGTAAGACTCCTGAAGGTATATGTACTAGCCTTTCTGCAAGCGTAGGCTCTATCTTCCTTTCAGCTCCAACCCTTTCCTCTATTTGTGTGGGCTCTCTAACAGTCTGTGCCAGTATCTTCAATTCTGCGATCTGCTCTACGACACTAGTTAGAAGTGCATCGTAGCGATCTTCTACTCTGTTCCAGGATTCTATTGTTGCTTGCTGTATCTTGTCCTTGATTTTATCTAAGTCTTCTTTAGTAAGGACCATGAGATCCTTCATCTTTTCGGCCTTCTACTTCTTCTTTTTCTTTGAGGTAGCTTCGCCCTCTACCTTCCTCTTTTCCGCAACAATTTTTTTTTTGTTTCTTCCTTTTCTATCTCCTTGGTCTGCTCATCTCCCTCAGGAGGATCCTGCTGACCCTCATCATGCTGCTCTTCCTCCTCTGACTCATGTTCATCCTGCTCCTTATCTTTTCCACTGGCTTTGCCATGTTGCGAAGTGTCCACCTCTTCTTCTTCTGTCGCACTATCTCCTGTTACCTCCAACGAAGTCATCCATTCTTCAAGCCATTTCTGTATCTGCGCGACAATATTGTCTTCAGTTACCACACATGGCAAGGCATGCCATTTATTCTTTGTATCCCTGTGCACCTATATGTATACTTTGTGAAAATATTCTTTGAACTTCGCCATAGAGCTATACTGCTCGTATAAGCTTGATGAGAGTTGGGGATGTTGGTTCACTAGCATGTGTAAATCCATGTGATAAAGTACAAAAAATATTCAGTTTTCTTGTGCATTCAATGTGTTGGTGGTAAACCACAACGAAGCATACCTCGCAACTTCACAAGTATCTGTAGGCACCTGAGGGAACTACGACTTCTCTGGTTCTCTCCACGCCAACATATAAATAATTAAGATCAACTAGGTGTAGTGGAAAGTTGTACCTTTCTCCTCTACCTCACGACAGTCATCCAGTAACTCCTTGCATAGGTATCCAACCTAGTTATACTGAACCCCATTGGCACACTGCGCAGCTTTGACACCACTGATGCAGGAACTTCATTCGCGCGAAATTTCCTCATAATCTTCCCTACCAATATGTGCGCTGCAAAGTGAACCGCTTGGTGACTGATTGGATTTATATCATAACCCCTCTTTCCTTTGACCAACCCAAAAATTTTCTTCACATTTTCCGCTATAGCACTATCTTGATCCTTTCCAACAAACACCTTTGTGAGGTTCTATCTTGGGTATGGAAATCTTGTGATCCTCCAGATCAACATAGGGTCTATGGGGATCTTATTCCCAAACCATAAATTTCCATCATGCACCAGCATGAGCAACTACCTCACACACGCTGTGATCCTCGCACTTCTGCCGAAGTGTGGCACGTTCAACATATTTAGCAGTCATGACTGCGCCAACCCGTTTTCCCATTGTTGCAGTTCTAACCTTGTCACTCCATTGTCTGGGTAGTGTACCTGTTTCAAATATCAGTCTGGTGTGAACTGAGGGTACTTCTTCTTGTTGTTAAAGTCATTATGTGCAAATTTAAGTTGCGAAATTTTCCCTAAAACTTCTCCTTTAAAGGGTACTTCTTTCGGCAACAAGGGTGTAAATGTGCCATACTTCGCATATTTCTATTCTTTTACAGGTTTAGCATTCGGCTTCCTTGACGGGATGTATGGTGGTAAGCTAGATAAAAATACTCTGCCAACTTCCTCTACTTATTTCTCCTCCACTTCTTCGTCACTATATTTGACTGGCTCAGGCTTTTGCTAAGGTTTTGTGGGTTTGTTATCTTGTTTCTTCTTACTTCTCACTTCCTCAGTCAGATTCTTTCTCGGGGATCTCCTCTATTTCTGCGGTGATGGTGCTGTAGTTGATGCTACTATAGGTATCTCAAATGATGTTGCAGGCCTACCAACGATTGTTGCGGTGACGACTTCCATGACTCCTTCTATGCCTCTTTCGTCGAATATATGCACAAATTCTTCAGTTGTCAGGACATTCATGCATAAATTCTTTGCAATTTATTCGCACTATGAACACTCGAGCTCTCAATTCAGCAAAGTTCTTAATCTGGGTGGGAGGCGGCTTATTTATAACAATTCTAAAATTTTAACCCCATCATTTGATTTGATTTTGTCCAGATTACATTCAAATTTGATCATTAATTGCATATCTATCCTTAGATCTTTCCAATCTGTCCTCATAAATGCAACTTTCCACATATTTTTCCCTTTTAATGGTCATATTTCTGTTTTCCGGCGAACTTCGACACATTCCACTCTATAGCACACATACGTCTTATGTCATAGCTCCTATGTACTTCGACATGATCCATACCATATCGAAATAACTTTCTACGTCGAATCTCTCTGAAGTGTAGTTTATAGTCCAGTGCCCACTTTCAAATGTAGGTGGCACTAAGAAATTTCTCCTTTCTTCCTCAGAGTGAAGTTGTAGGGGTAGGGTTGTCCTTGTACAACTTCAATCTACTTCCATTTACTTTTCCCTAAATCACTTCTCCATTTAGCTTCGCTAACTGAACTGCGCCTCCATTAGTAATATACTTGATAACATATGGGCCTAATCGATGCATTTTGAATTTTCCTAGGAACTTCACAAACTTACTGTCATAGAGGAGAATAAGGTATCCTATATGGAAATTATTTTGCTTAATATGCCTATCATGCTAGGCCTTTTCTCTTGCTTTTTGTACTTGTTGATGGAATCCTGCTATAAATTTGTCTTCTTCCAAAGCAATCAACTGCGAAATTCTTTCCTCCATTATGTCAGGGTCTGCCATATTTGTAAAATCTGCAATCCTTAGGCTAGGGACAATGTATTCCATGGGCATCACAGCTTCTTTCCCATAAACCAACCTGAAGGGTGTCTGACCTGTCAACTTCTTGCATGTAGTTCTATAAGCCCATAATACTATTAGAATCCTAAGGTCCCAATCATCTTGGTTTACATTGCATACCTTAGTTAGTGCATTCTCCAAAATCTTATTGAATGCTTCCATAGTTCCATTGGCTTGAGGGTGATAAGGAGTACTCTTTTGGTGATAAACTTGAAATTCCTTAGTCAATGCTTCAATAGTCTTGTTCAAGAAATGTGAACCTCGGTCACTCATCAAAACCTTTGGACATCCAAATCTAGACAGTATGTATTCAAAAATGAACTTCGCAACAATCTTTTTGCTACAATCTCTTACTGGTTGTGCTTCAGCCCATCTTTTCAAATAATCAGTTGCAGTAATTATGTACCTCACATCAGTCCTCTTTCCAGGTGGATTGATAGGTCCAACAAAATCAATAGTCCATTTATCAAAAGCCTACAATGTAACTGTGGTACCAATGGCATCTCATCTCTTCTTGAAGGTTTTCTTGTTCTTTGGCACACATCACAAGCTTTGTAGTACTCCTTTTCATCTCTATGTAGTGTAGGCCACCACAATCATGCTCTTAAAATATTCTATGCAGTAGCTTTTCCTGCATAATATCCACCAGCTACACCTTCATGAGCCTCTATTAGAATGATTTTCCTTTCATGTTTAGGAACATACATGCACATTATCTCATCCGGTCCCATCTTATATAAGTGTCCTGCTATCAATGAAAAATCAATTGCCTTCATCACTACTTCTTTCTTATGCTTCGTAGTATATTCTAAAGGAGCCATCCCTATGTTCAAAAATTGAATAATGTCTACAAAATGATCATTTGCAACTTTGATTGCAGATAACTGCATATTAGGGAGATTATATTCTATACTAGTCGGTTCTTCACCTATTTCCAACCTTTACAAATGGTCAAGTCCTGCATTCAGTCTTCCTGGATTAACAATAATTTCAAAGTCATACTCTTGGAACAACAATAGCCATCTAAAAATGTTCCCTCCTAAAATAGGCTTATTAACCAAATACTTTAATGCAGAATGATCTGTAAACATCTTGAAATGTGATCCCAACAAATAGTGTCTAAATTTCTACAAGGAATATACCATTTCTAATCCTTCTCTTTCTGTAGTTATGTAATTCTTCTATGCTTTAGATAGTTTCCTACTTGCAAAAGCTATAGGATGGTCAATTTCTCCTGCACTAGACTGTGCCAGTACCACTCCCAAAGCTATACAAGAAGCATCCACATGTACATGAAATTCCTTATTCCAATCAGGGAATACTAGTATAGGAGCAGCTACCATATTTTCCTTCAATATGTCAAGGCTCTTTTGACGTTTGGGTTGTGTTATATTCTTTCCACGTAGTTCACAGGGGGTTTGAGGGGCACCCATAACCCCACTTTATAGGGTCCGGGGCAGCGCCTCGGAAAATTTTGGTTTTGGAACCTATGTTAGGTTGGGCAGACCCACCTATGGTTTTGTGCATGATTTTCACACATGTTTTTTGGATGTGATGGGAGAATTCTCCCACTTGTTGTTTTCTTTCCACAGGGGGCCACAAGAGAGCTTAGTCATTTTTCCAACCCTGAAATGCCCATTGTCTCTCTACACCAAGAGAACTTCTCAGAGCTCAAAAATTTTGTCAATGCATCTGATTTATTCTTCAAAGTGTCCACCTTTACCAGCAACACCTTTTTGTCTTCTATCACATCCCTCACAAAGTGATACTGAACATCAATGTGCTTTGTCTTTGAATGATATGCGGGGTTCTTTGCCAAGAAAATTGCACTTTGGCTGTCACAGTCTATCCTTATAGCTCCCTGTACTAACCCCATACTTGAACACAATCTCTGCAACCAAACTGCTTCCTTGCTTGCATGAGTGGCTGCTATGTATTCTGCCTTTGTAGTTGATAGTGCCACTACAGATTGTTTCTTACTCATCCAACTGATTGCACCTCCAAATAGGTTAAACACATACCCACTTGTAGATCTTCTCTGATCCAGATCTCCAGCCCAGTCTGCATCAACAAAGCCATGAATATCCAACACTCTGTCCAATCCTGGTCTTCCTTGGTAGCACAAACCATTATCACTAATGCCACGCAAATACCTAAAAACCTGCTTCAATGCTGTCCAGTGCTCCTTTCCTGGTTTTGACATAAACCTGCTCAATACTCCCACTACATGTGCAATATTTGGTCCAGTACAGACCATTGCATACATCAGGCTACTGACTGCACTTGCATATGGAACATGGGACATGTCCTCTTCCTTTTCTTATGTCTTGGGACACTGTTCAACAGATAACCTAACACCTACAGGAATAGGAACCTTCACCGATTTACTATCCTGCATATTAAACCTTTGCAGTATTGTCTCGACATACTTCCTCTCGTTTAACCAAAGCTCCCTCTTTGCCCGATCTCTTTTAGCTTCCATGCCCAAAATATAGTTTGCAACACCAAGATCTTTCATGTCGAATTTGGAGGACAATTGGGTCTTCAAAGCCTAGATAATTTCTTTGTCATTTCCAACCAGCAACATATCATCCACATACAAGACCAGATAAATAACACAGTCACCAATTAATTTAAAATACACAAAGTGATCTGCTTTGCTTCTAGTGAAGTCA
This sequence comes from Pinus tabuliformis, assembly GCA_031772625.1. Classification (NCBI taxonomy): domain Eukaryota; kingdom Viridiplantae; phylum Streptophyta; class Pinopsida; order Pinales; family Pinaceae; genus Pinus; species Pinus tabuliformis. The sequence continues at coordinate 623,317,391 of CM062804.1, read as the reverse complement.
AGTCCCCATATAAACGTATCAAATTTCTGATACCACATCCTTGGTGACTGCTTTAACCCATACATAAACTTCTTTAACTTGCATACCAATTGTTTCTTACCCTTCGCTGCAAAGCCTTCAGGTTGCTTCATGTAGATTTCCTCTTCCAGATCCCTATGAAGAAATGTTGTCTTCACATCCATCTGTTCTACCTCAAAATCAAAAGCAACAACAACAGATAAAAGTAATCTAATAGAAGTTACCTTGGCAATAGGAGAAAAAATATCACCAAAATCAATTCCTGGCACCTAGGAATAACCTTTTTCTACCAACCGAGCTTTGTATTTCTCCACTTTTCCTTCTGCATTTGTCTTCTTTTTGAACACCCATTTGCTACCAATGGGTTTCCTTCCAGCCGAAAACTCCACCAGATCCCAAGCCTCATTTTTGTGCAAAGATGTCATTTCATCAACCATGGCCTCTTTCCAGAGTTTTCCATCCTTTGAATCTACTGCTTCCTTCACAATCCTGGGATCATCGTCAGTAATAGATAAAGCAAAATTTGAACAAAAAGTAGATGGACTATACCTTTCAGGCTGCCTTCTTTCTCGAACTGATCTTCTCACAGCTGGAGTTTGTGGCTCTTCATCTTCTAATTCCTCATCTGCTGTAGAGTTTGATTCTTCCTCCTTTAGCTCAAACTCTATCTTCTCAGGTTCCTTTCGTTGGAATTTATGTTTAATAACATCTTTCACCTCTCTGAACACCACATCTTGGCTGTACACAACCTTTCGTGTGACTGAATTACAAAGCTTATAACCCTTTAAACCATCCTTATACCCAATAAAGATGCACTTTTCAGATTTACTATCCAACTTGGTTCGTTTCTCCTTTGGAACATGTACATATGCATCACATCCAAATACCATCAAATTTGAAAGAGAGGGTTTCTTACCAGTCCATACCTCTTGTGGAGTCTTATCCTCCAACACTGATGAAGGTGACCTGTTGACCAGGTAACATGCAATCTCCACCGCCTCTATACAGACTTCCTGACCTAACCCAGCACCACTGAGTATGCTTCTTGCCCTTTCCATCAACGTCTTATTCATTCTTTCTGCAACTCCATTTTGCTGAGGTGTATATGGAGTAGTTTTCTTCCGTGCTATACCACACTTCTTACAGAATTCTTCAAATTCCTTACTGCAAAACTCTCCACCGTTATCTATCCTCAACACCTTTATCTTCTTCTCTGTCTAGTTTTCCACCAGAGCCTTAAATTCTTTAAACCTGTCAAAGACTTCAGATTTCTTCTTAAGGAAATATATCCATGTATTCCTTGATAAGTCATCTATAAATGATACATAGTACATATACTTACCTAGTGATGGAACCTTCACAGATCCAAACACATCACTATGCACAAGTTCTAATATCTGTTTCGCCCTCTTACTACCAGAGGTGAAACTCACCCGATTCTGCATCCCATATACAAAATTTTCACAGAAATCAGAATCCAGAGACCTATTACTCATACCTTCTACCATACCTTTACCATGAAGTATCCGAAGGCCCTTTTCTCCAATATGTCCAAGCCTTTGATGCCACAACATGGTCTTCTCTCCAGAGACCACTAGATTTTCTGCTCCACTTTCAAGAACCACAGAACTATTGCACCCATCAATAACAGTGCTACCTTGCAGCTTGTACAGAGTTCCAATCTGAACTCCCCGCATCAATACTAGTGCTCCCCGAACCATCTTGTAGGTATCCTTCTTGAACACTGTTTTTACACCTACATCATCCAGCTTTCTAACATAAATCAGATTTGTGGCTAATGCAGGAATATGTAGAACATCTGGAAGCGTTCTAACCCTTCCACCTTGTAACTTCAACTTTACTTTTCCACGACCAATAATTCTAGCCTTCCTGTCATCCCCTAAGAAGACATCACCACCATCATATTTCTCATACTCGTAGAACCACTCTCTATGGCGAGTGAAGTGAAGAATGCACCTGAGTCAATCAACCATGCCTGATGATCTACATGTGTACTTGAAGAAGCCAAGTACACATCCCCACCTTCATCTGAGGTGGTTTTCGCCTTTGCAGAAGGAGCCTCATCACATCCCTTTCCTTTGTCAGGAGCTTTAGATTTACAATCCCTTTTATAGTGCCCTTCCTTTCCACATTTCTAGCACACCACCTTTACAGGTTTTCCTAGAGATTTAGATCTCCCTTTAGATTTAGATCTCCCACTCGATGACTTATTTTTGTTTCTGTTCTGGGTCCGCCCTCGTATAGACAAGGCATCACCATTTTGGCTCTCCATATTTTTCCATCTCATCTCCTCCGTCAGCAAGGATGAGACTATTTCATCAAAATGCAAGGCAGTTGCATTGCTACCTATTGCAATAACCAGACTATCCCACGAATCTGGTAGAGAACACAACAAACTGATGCACTTATCTTCATCTGAAATTTTAATATCAACAGATGCTAACTGACTTACCGTAGTATTAAATGCATTCATATGCATTGTCACCGAGTCTCCATCTTTCATCCTCAGGTTATACAACTTTTTCCACAGGAACAGTTTATTCACCAGAGACTGTTATGAAACCAGCTCACAAAAAGATAGAAAAGAGAGATCCACGCCTTAGAATTCAGCCTCTTCGAGGGGGCAACCTCCTTTACATTACATAAATGAACAATTCTTGGATGATACAAATGACAAAGCCTCCTTTCTATATATAGGAGTCTAAGGAGTCACAATATAATCCAGCCGACCTAACAATAATAATATAAAGCCACAAAAATAAAAATAGAGGGATTTTATGGGGCACAGAAATAACAACAAGGGGGTAATAGGGGCACAACAATATAAATAAGGGGTATAACTACAATAGTAATGGGGTAATAACTAGTATTATAGGTACCCAACATGCCCCTCTCCTTCAAAAAAGTGTTGTCCTCAACGCTTGAGTAGTTCTGGATACTTCTGCATAAAATTCTCATCCTCCCATGTGGAATCTTCAGCGGATAAGTTCTTCCACTTGATAAGATACTCTGAAATTGATCGATTTCGTAGCTGTCGAGTTCTTGTTTCTGTGACTGCTTCCGGTTCCAATATAATTTTTCCTTCCTCGTCAAGTTCTGGCAATATTGTTTGAAATGGGAGCTTGTCGCCTATAACCTTCTTTAAACATGAAACATGGAAAACTGGGTGCAATCGAGAAGCTGCAGGAAGCTCCAATTTGTATGCCATAGTACCAATCTTTTGCAACACCTTGTACGGACCATAATACTTTGGTGATAATTTATTATCCTTCTTAGCTTGCTTTAGGGACATTTGCTTATATGGTTGTAGCCGTAGGAATACCCAATCACCTACATCAAAACTTCTTTCACTGCGATGTTGATCTGCCTGTTGTTTCATTCTATTTTGTGCCAACACGAGGTTATCCTTTAAGAGTTGGAGGACTTGTTGTTGATGTTCGATGTGATGTTCCACTGCTTGAACCTTAGAATTTTCTCTTAAATATGATGTGATGGATGGTGGTTGATACCCATAAAGTGCCATAAATGGGGTCATTTTTGTTGCTGTATGGAAGGAAGTGTTATACCACCATTCAGCTAGAGGCAACCATTTGACCCATTGTGTCTGTTTATCAGATACAAAGCAACGAAGATATCCTTCCAAACATTTGTTTACTATCTCAGTTTGCCCATCAGATTGAGGATGATAAGATGAGCTATGAGCTAACTGAGTACCAAGACAAGAAAATAATTCTGTCCAAAAATTTTCAGTGAAAATGGGATCTCTGTCACTTACAATAATCTTTGTGTTTCCATGTAGCTTTTGAATTGTTTCCATAAATGCAGTAGAAACTGTACTGGCTTTAAATGGATGTGATAATGCACAAAAGTGTGCATACTTGGTAAGTCTGTCAACTACCACCATGATGACACTCTTTCCCTCAGACTTGGGTAAACCTGTGATAAAATCCATTGAAACCTCCTCCCAACGTTGGCTTGGAATGGATAAAGGTTGTAATAGACCTGATGTCTTAATTGTTTCAACTTTATTTTGTTGGCAAACCAAACATTCCGCCACAAACTTTTGAATATCTGATTTAAGGCCATCCCAAAAAAATTCCTTCTTAACCCTGTGGTAAGTTTTTAAAAATCCTGAGTGCCCTCCTAAGGGAGAAGTGTGCAATTCCATAAGAATCTTTTGTTTTAGCTGGGAATTCTTACAGAGGTATAAGCGATCTTTGTACCATAACGAATCATTTTGCCAGCTAAATGTATCAGACATACTACAATCTTGTTGTAGCTTTCGAATAAGTGCCCACACTTCTTCATCATTCTTCCATTCCTCCCTTGCTTCGTTTATCCAATCTGGTTGGATAATAGAAATGGCGCACAACAATGCTTCCACATCCTCATCCTTTCTTGAGAGTGCATCTGCCACCACATTTTGCTTCCCTTTTTTGTAGATGATTTCAAAGTCATAACCCAACATCTTTGTGACCCACTTTTGTTGCTCTTCAGAGGATAATCTTTGTTCTAAAAAGTATTTAAGGCTATCATGATCCATTTTTACCTTGAAGTGTCTTCCCATTAGGTAGGGTCGCCATTTCTTAAGTGCATGGAGTATTGCCAACATTTCCTTCTCATAAATAGCTTTGCTTAAAACTTTCCCTTGATTGGACGACTTTCAAAAGCAATGGGTCTTTCATCTTGCATTAGAACAACACCAATTCCATTTCCTGAAGCATCACATTCCACAATAAAGGTTTTTGTGAAGTCCGGTGTAGCTAAGACCGGTGCTTGGCACATTGCCTCTTTAAGATGTTCAAAGGCCTTTGTTGCTTCCGGAGTCCATGAAAATGCATCTTTCTTCAATAATGTTGTTAGAGGTGCTGCTATTCTCCCATAATTCTTAACAAACTTGCGATAATACCCTGTCAACCCAAGAAATCCTCGCAGATGCTTTATGGATGTGGGAATTTTCCATTCCTTAATGGCTTTAATTTTGCTAGGGTCTACCTTAACTCCTTCATGAGATACAATATGACCCAAATATTCCACCTCCTGGACTCCAAAGAAACATTTGGATCTTTTTGCATATAATTGTTTCTCCTCCAATAGTTGTAGCACCCTGTCAACATGTTCAACATGATCCTTCCAAGACTTGCTGTAGATTAGTATATCATCAAAAAATACTAACACAAATTTTCTAAGGAATGGTTTGAAAATTGAATTCATCAAACCTTGAAATGTTGAAGGTGCATTGGTAAGGCCAAAAGGCATGACCAAAAATTCATAATGACCCTCATGAGTTCTAAATGCCGTTTTCGGAATGTCTTCAATCTTCATTCTGATTTGATGATATCCCGAACGAAGATCCAACTTGGTGAAGTAAATTGATCCATGCAATTCATCCAGTAATTCATCAATGACAGGAATGGGGAACTTATCTTTAATAGTGAGCTTGTTGAGCTCCCTATAATCCAGACACATGCGCCATGATCCATCCTTCTTGTGCACCAATACTACTGGAGTAGAGAAAGAACTTTGACTTGGTTGAATTATACCAGCCTCTAGCATTTCTGCAACCATACGTTCAATTTCACTTTTTTGGACATAGGGATATCTGTACGGCCTGATGTTTGGAGGAACACTTCCTGGAATCAGATGAATAGCATGATCATGATCACGCATAGGTGGGAGACCTTTGGGAGTCTCAAATACCTTGGAATGATTGTCCAGGACTTTTTGGAGATCTGGAGAAATAGATGATTCCGATGTGGAAACATCTAGCGAACATAATTGTGCAATTACACCTCTTTGCTCCTTTTTTAGAAGCTTTGTCATACCATTAGAGCTGATTATCTTTCCTGGTTTCCCTGCAATACCCCTTAATTCAACTTCCTTTCCTTCCGTAGAAAATTTGATGAAAATTTCTTGAAAATTAAAAGCTATTGTACCCAAGGATTGTAGCCATTGGACTCCTAGTACAACATCAGCACCTCCCATTGGAATGGAAAGCATTGGGCTAGTCAATACATATTCTCCCATGGATAGCTTGATATTATGGCACCTTCCAGAGAAATTTATTGTTCCTCCATTTGCAATCATCACTTGACACTCTGGTGCTGGATATAGGAAGCAATTCAATTCTTTTGCTACCCTACAATGAATAAAATTGTGGGTGCTTCCTGAATCAATCAACACTATTACCTTTTTCTTCTTGATTTGTCCTTCTATCTTGATGGTTTGAGGAGTGGTAATTCCCGCCAATGCATTACAAGATATGGTCGGATTTATTTGTTCTTCATCTAGGCTTTGTTCCTGGAGTATATCTTCTTCTTTTGACCTTTCTTGCTCTTTTTCTTCTTCCTCTTCACAATCTATGTAGAATAATTTCTTCTCAACACACTTATGACCTTTAGTGTATTTGCTATCACAACTGTAACAAAGCCCTTTTGCTCTTTTTTCTTCCAATTGTTGTGGTGTCAACCTTATAGGTTGTGGAAGACTAGGGGCAACAACAATTCTGTCTTTATAGTTGTGAGTGGTATGCTTCCTGGTTGCCATAATTTTGCTTTCCATTTTTCTTGCTAACCTGAATGCCTTCTCTAATGAATCAGGTTCCCAAAGGTGAACATCATGTTGGATATTATCCTTTAAAGACCTATGAACACATCAATCCTATGCTCCTCTGGAATATCTTTTACCCTTATGTTCAATTTTTGGAACTCCTCAATGTGCTCCATTACTGAACCCTTTTGTTTGAGACTTATCAATTGGCTAAAAAAAGTGTTGCTTTTTGTATCTTCATAATGTGCTATCAATTCTTCCGTAAAAATTGCCCAAGTGATAAATTTTTTACGAAAGCAAAGCCATTGATACCATACAAACTGATTTGGTTCCAAATATACAGTTGCCATACGTACCTTTTGTGTGTTTTGCACATTATTGAGATCGAAGAACTGCTCCATCTGTAATATCCATGTGGCGGGATCCTTGCCATCAAACTTCCTCATATCAATTTTTGGAATATGGTGGGTCTTCGATCCAACATTAGAATCTATGGAATCATGATTAACATTACTTTTGTTCACATCATGAGTTTCCTTTACAACCTTTTCACCATTAGTAAGTATCACTTGTAGAAAATTTGTCAAATCTCTCTTCAAATCTTCCATGTCTGTCTTCAAATTTGCCATGTCTTTCTTCAAATCTGTCTTCAAATCTATCTTCAAATCGTCCATCTTATCTTCCACGCCATTTATCTTAGATTCCACGCCACTTATCTTAGCTTCTGTTAGCTTTTGTGAGCGTGACATGTGTTGCACTTGTTCTTGTAATTTTGATATATCATGTAGCATTTCTTCCTCTTCTTCATGAGTCATGCTAGAGCTTTCAGGTTCCTTACTAGGTGTTTGCATTTTCTTTCCTCGGGGCATCAATTACTGATAATAATGCTTTAATATGCCCTTTGAATTCCGTTAAACCAAGCTTACACAAAAATAAAAAAAAAACTACACACCTTTTTTTCACTTTATAGAAGCCTGATATTGAATCTGATGTATCCCTGTAATTTCAGATCATCTAGTTCTAAAATTGTGACCTGTAGTAGCCTTCTGTGTCCTCTTTCCAATGCCACAGGTCTGACCCAAATTGGATTCTCCAAGGAAAAGTTATGTGAAATCTCCCACAGTGACTTGCTTTTAGACTAGTTCAGTAGAGCGAACTTGTACGACGTGCCACAAGTCACTGTTTCAACATTTGAATCTGAAACACGCATACAAGAAACTACAGTCCGTCCTCTTTTTGTACCTTCTTACGAAATTTAAATCCGATCCCCAGAGAGAAAGTTATGACGATTTTCCCCAGGTCACCTGTTTTGAATGTAATTCAGGAGTCTGCAAAAAGACCAACTTCCTCAGATCATATCTCCACAAATATTGCACGAAAATCTCTGAAATTTGGACCCAAGGTTCAACGCGATTTCTTCTCAAATGGGTTTTTTTTTGTGACTTCTGAAACGTCACAGAAAAAGGTTATAGCAAAAATGCCACGATGACCTGTTTGGAGCAGCGAAACCCTAGAATCCAAAGCTCTGATACCAAATGTTATGAAACCAGCTCACAAAAATATAGAAAAGAGAGATCCACGCCTTAGAATTCAGCCTCTTCGAGGGGGAAACCTCCTTTACATTACATAAATGAACAATTCTTGGATGATACAAATGACAAAACCTCCTTTCTATATATAAGAGTCTAAGGAGTCACAATATAATCCAGCCGACCTAACAATAATAATATAAAGCCACAAAAATAACAATAGAGAGATTCTATGGGGCACAGAAATAACAACAAGGGGGTAATAGGGGCTCAACAATATAAATAAGGTGTATAACTACAATAGTAATGGGGTAATCACTAGTATTATAGGGACCCAACAAAGTATTAGATTGGTACAAAGTCCCTAACTTGTCCCACAAAGCCTTCGCTTTAGATTCCCCTGATACATTCAGCAATACTGAATCTGAGACACACAATGGTATTGTGCTCTTTGCCTTCCGATCCAACTTCGTCCGTTTTTCATCGGACACTCCCGTTGGTTTAGTACCCAGATCTACCACGATCCACTGGTCTTTATCCACCAACAAATCCTCTATCTTGAGTTTCCACAACTCAAAACTCTGACCATTAAATTTCTCGATCTCTATCTTTCCACTGCTTACCATCTTCTTTCACCCCCAAAATCGATCTCGCAGATCTCACTCTGAACAGGGTCTACCACAGGCCCGAGCGAAACCCCTTAGCAACAAAGGCGTCCCCTTGAAGCCAAAACAACTTTGATACCAAATGTAGGTTTTAACCCCGTACAGAAATTACCTGCATACGAATTCTGAAACATAGAAAATAAACAATGCGAGATCATAACACATAAAACACATAGACACAGAGATTTTCCCCTGGATCCCAAAACCGGGACTACCAGCTTGATTTTTCATTATGTTCCTTTCAATGTTATAATACATATTTATACATGCTGAAGCATCCAATATCGTGGACCGAAAACCATCGTGTCCAATACCATGGAGCGAAAACCATCGCGTCCAAAAAACATGTGCGAAAATCATGCACAAAACCATAGGTGGGTCCGCCAAACCTAACATAGGTTCCAAAACCAAAATTTTCTGGGGCGCTGCCCCGGACCCCATAAAGTGGGGTTACGGGTGCCCCTCAAACCCCCTGTTAACTACGTGGAAAGAATATAACATTGGCATTCTTCATCCCATTGAAAAGTGACATCTTTCTTCAACAATTTTTCCATAGGCGCAGTAATCTGAGCATATCCTTTGATAAAATTGCTATAATATCCTGTATGTCCTAGTGTAGTGCAAAGATGTCTTACAATGATAACAATTTTCACAATGATAGCAATTTTCGTAGGATCCACCATTAATCCTTGCTTACAAACAATATGTCCCAACAATATACCAAAAGGTACAGAAAATATGCACTTCTTCAAGTTCAAGGAGATCTGATTTTGTCTACATGTATCAAGCATAAGTCTTAAACTTCTAGTATGTTTGCTTAATAATCCAAATATTGTCCAATCATTAAAATATACCTATAGAAATTTGTGGATATATTCTTTGAAAGCTACGACCACCACTATTGAGAATATAGTGTAATGCCCCACTTAAATCTTATCCTACAAATTTTGTTAATGTTTACATTATCTGAAAATATTGAGAAATATTGGTTTAATATAAAATTCATGATTTCCATTATTCAAATTCCCCACTTACCTCCTCAAATTGAATATTAGGAAGGATATGGTCTCCTTCCATTATTTCAAAAATATATGTAATTACATCTCACATTCCCCAATGTACCCTCACATTTACTAAGGAGAAGACATGGTCCTCTCCATGTAATTACATCTCACATTCCCCAATGTACCCTCACATTTACTTGGGAGAAGACATAGTCCTCTCCATCTCATTATCAATATATATATTCATTGCACATTCCCCAATATACCCTCACATTACTAAGGAGAAGACATGGTCCTCTCCATGTAATTACATCTCACATCCCCCAATGTACCCTCACATTTACTTGGGAGAAGACATAGTCCTCTCCATCTCATTATCAATATATATATTCACTTCACATTCCCAAATGTACTTTTCAGATTTACTTGGGAGAAGACATGGTCCTTTCCCATTAAATTCTCAATTTTATATTCATGTCACATTTCCAAATGTACTCCCAGCTTACTTGGGAGAAGAGAAGTCAATTGTAAGGATGGATGAGAAGTTAATGACATTAATGAGAGGTGGTTGATATGGAGAAGGCAAAGGGTATAAAAGGGAAGGGGGAAGAGAGAAAAGGGGAAGTGGGGGGTCTTGCTTAGGATTGTGGGGTTGGTTGTGATTGTTTGAACTTGTTGTGTTTTTGGGAACCTTAGGAACCTGTGGAAGTTTCTTGGGTTGTTGAGAGGAGGGAAGTATTGTTATCTTGGTCTGAATCTTTAATTTGGACACACACACTACATCTGGTTGGACTTGGGCTCGGAGGGCTAGGGAACCTGTGGAGGTTTCCTGGGCTAGGGATTATTTCCTAATTGGCTGGGAGGTAAATCCGGTTGGGTCCGTCAAGAGGAGCGTTCAGTAGAAGCAGCAAGACAGAGGTATCTCCATCAGCCACTGGTACAGGTATTCTTCCATAGACTACTCTTGTAAAGTTAATTAGAATGAAATATTCACCTTAATTTATGTTGATTATAATGTAAATGTTAAAATTTTATTTGTTTAAAAGCCGTGTAAGTAGGTAAGTTTAAGCCTCATATCGCATTTAATTTCAGAATAAATTAGATCTATTAGCAGACCTAGGGAGGTCTCTTACACATGGTATCAGAGCTTTGGTTCAAAATCTGGACCCAAAGCCCACTAAATAGCTATTCCATAATCAAATTTCTTACTAAATAGTTGAAAATCCAAAAAATTAGAATGTCAAAATGTTTCAACGGCAGTCCAATGGCTTAGTGCCTAGGGATATGACAGAGCTAGTGTTTTGCTTCAACTTAAATGCGCCTGTAAAATTCCTGACAGAATAAATAATATTATAGAAATAAAATAAAAAATATGGACCGAGCTCCTAGATGAATGCAGTTCTGGGGACTTTTGCAAACAATGATTAGGCTGCAGTTTTGTGGATCAAGATAAAGATCATATAAAACCCTGTTTTAGAAAACCGAGGGGCCAGTTCTAGAGCCCAAAGATGACCGAATATCCTGGTAAGGAGAGCGCAGTTCTGGACACAATAGATGAGGTCTGTGTTTACCCTTGAAGAGAATCAAATCCTCTGAGCGACCTCAATCCGAAGCTAAGAATTTTGTGCACATTTATGTGTGACCAAACTCCAGGGCATTGACAAAGTTAACGAAGGGTCTCATCATTTAAGAAAATTTTCAAGCATTTAAGAGATTCGAATTCTGAACCACCTATGAGATCCGAAGCATCATATACATATACATTAGTGGATGATCGATTTTATGGTTTCACATAGCAAATATAGAGTAGCTCTTCTGTTAAAGTCAAATTACAGTGACTCAACAGCGGTCATCAAATTACAGTCACCTTATTTAAGGTATATTTTGCAGTCTTGTATAATGCCATAAAAGATGAGAACTTGTGGCAAAGTATCACAGTTCTGAGGCTATATATATACATATATATACCTGCAAGTTTGATCAAAGAAATAGAGACCGTATGTGTTTAAGTGTAAAACTGAACACATTAGAGTTTTCGACTTCGATCTCAAATTGTTATTAGATAAATATTAATATGTTGTGAGAAATCACAGGATCCTATTCAAACTGCTACTATGATAATGTCGATTCAAATCCCTTACTCCTGCTTATTCCTCAATTTAAGTCCAACCTCCCCTTTGGCTGTGGCTACATTTACTACTCGTTTTTCTGGGCTGGCTGGATTGATTTTCCCCATAGAGAGACAATTTGATTTGTTGTTCAATTTTAAATTGATTTTTCAGGTCCTTATTTCACTATTGCACATATCTCCTTGTGTCAATGGGGGAGAATATAATAGCATTCCTCGTACATATATCTTTGTCGTCTCCTCTTTTAGAACAGTGAAATCAGAATACATGCACATGGGTCTATGATACCCCTCTGTTCTGTATATTGTGTCCAAGTCTCCACTTTTACACTTGTGAAATCATAATATCCATGTATCTGTATAGATTCGGCGAACTTACCTATAATTTTCCTCTTCGTTCACTTGACAAGCAAAACTGATTGATGCCATTGAGATTCTGTTAACTGGTTACATAAATACATTATCTAAAGAAATTGCACAGCCACAGGTGCATAGGCATAAGAAAATAGGAACTCTTGGATTTCCTCTTAAAATCTATGTATTGAAATACTACATCAAACTCACTGGTGGTTCTTGAAATCTCCCAAAAGGGTTTCTTTTGACAAAATAGCTAAATAGAGCATGTTGGCAAAAACAACGTTACATATTCATTCACTTATAGCAGTTAAGTTAGTAGCTGGAGTCGGTTTTCACCTTGCTGTCATCCTTCAGGGAAAACTTCTTTTGCTTCAAGGGTGCCATCAGCCTGCAGGATTGTAGTCACATACACACTATAAATTGGGGTATGCACTATATAGGCCACATTGCCCAGAAGACGGGAAAACTTTGGTCTGCCTGGGTGCGTTTCTGAATTTCTCACCGAGTGAGTAAGTAGATCCAGCCTTGTTTCAGCGAAACCTGTTATGGTTCGGGGTTTTCTTGGCTTTTGCCTTTTCATTCCTTGTTTCCTTGGATTCGAACTCGAGAGCTCCTGAATATGATGGCCCAGGAGAGCTGAAACCAGGCTATCTCGAATCCAGTGTTTTGGGTTTCTGTTTCTGTCTAGGAGCTACGATATAAATGTACATTGAAGTTAAAATGCATAAGAAAAGTCGATGCAAATTCATATGATTTGTGGCCATTTTTAAGCCAAAAATCCTAAGAACTGGGTACGCCCATGCAACCGTGCCAGAGCTTTCAGCTCATGCCTTGATTGCAACTGCATGCTTATTAGGCATCTAAATTATCATTTTGTTGAAGGTGTGCATTTGCTGCTTACAAAGAATCAGTTATCATAGTCTATCCATTTATATTTTTCTCATAACTGTCTCTGTGATCCGGGGGCTCTCCAAATCACTCCCAAAAGGATCCAACAAAGCTTCCTGAAAGAAAGTGTGAATGGTAAGAGCCCATTATTATATCTCTGCATAGCCTGAAGAGAGGGCAGATTCGTGAAATGCATATATGTTGGAAAAGTAACTTTTGAAAGAGATCGATCCCAATTTTGTACTTATGTCAGTCCTGTTTTGCTTTGACCCATGTTCTACTGTTTTGACATATTAGCATGATAACTAAAGATACTGGTAACTGATTTGTTTCCAAAATTTACAGTGAACATGTAACTAAACCGTGAGAAAGTATTTTGTGTGGGCGTGGCTACCATGTATGTTGCAAGCTTTGATGGAGTATTTTCTAAGCATATATGAATATAAATCACAGTTCTTCTTAGCATCCTGGTTGACTCCAGTCATTGCAGCATTTTGAAACATGCCACTCTGAATAAATTGACTTTTCAAAAAACCATAACAGTAGCTTAATTGTCGGTATGTCTATACAGTATAGCTGTATATCCAATATTTACATCTGGCAAGAAACATAAGTTGTTTCAAACTATTTCCTATCTTGCTATGGTTATCATATCACCAGGGACACGCTAATATCTTTACCTGTGTCTTGTTTTTGTGGGTAGTGACAATCATAACATTGTCAAATGAAAAGATGGAAATTCCAATTTGACTTCCATTATTGGCTAGCAATATTAGATGAATCAGCAACTGGGCCAGTCTCATACTTGTGTGATATGGGGTCGATTCCTACCCTACTACTACCACTATAATAGCTACCATTATAACTGCTGGGTGAACAGGGCCACCCCCAATAGGTGTTCACAGGTAAATAATAGGGGATTTGAACATAAGACCTTTGTACTCACATTTAATTTACATTTTTACAAGCTTGGTAAGTGAACAACTAACAGTGTTTACAAATGAAGAATTCCAAGAGTGAACCTTTTCTTTTGTCTAAGCCATCCTTGACCTTGTTGGTTCAATTAATATTTCATGGTTTGCTTTTCTGTACCAATTTCTAGTTGTATTGGTATCAACTTAATTTCATCCATAATAGTGCCTTAGGTACGCATGTAGTTGAGATTGTGAGTGATCGAAAAATAATCATGCCCTTAAAGTATAACATGAAGAACTACAACCAACAGTTAATATATCTCACCTGCATATAATGTTTGGAGGGATCAATCTTGATTCTCTGTAGCCCGTATATTCATAATGAATGTTACAGTTCTGTGGGAATTGACCAGATGAATACTGGATAATAGCTACAAATGCAAGACTGTAATCAGTATAACGATGCCTTGTATGATGAAGCAGCAGTGAATGTTGGGATGGCATTTCTTAAATACAGAGTGGCCAACTTGGTCAACTACAAGTGGGTAAGTGGTTGATAATTGAAGTCTGGAAGTTCCTTGCCAATACCTGTCCAATTTTGTATTTAGGCTCATATATAGGTATGATGGCAAGAAGTATGTGGTGCCACTAGGTTTTTTTGGCTATTTCGACCTAAATATCTTACAAGAGCTGGTCAATCCATGACTGTGGTTTATTTGTCTTAGCCATAGTCAAAGAGTTGTGTGCATATGAAGGAAATATTTCTGGTGATGATTGGGAAGCTATCTTGAAGAACCGAGTGACAACATCTACAGTTGGAGAGATGAGAAACCAAATTTTAGAGATTATCAATAAGCTGTCTAGCGAGAAATGTAAAACTTGTTCTTGTTGATTTTGATGCCATTAAAGTGAAGTGCATTCTTACAGTATTTGCGTCCTTTTTTTTGGGGTTACCTTTTTCTGGTAAAGCATCTAACCGGTATAATTGATTATGTTCAACATTGTAGTTGCAATGTTTTAGCCCTATACAAATGCATTCATGTTAAGCTGCTTCAAAATAACTGCCATCTGTTTTCTTAGGACGCTTATTGTCTTTTTACAACCCAAGATGTTGTGTGGAAAGGCAACATGATAGATACTTCTAGCAAAAGTTGGCTTTGAGAGGATCTTTATAAACCAGCAACTACTCTCATTAATTTCTTAGAATGTGATGCTTGATACATGAATAGAAGGAAATAGTTATCTTTTATAGTCACTGATTATCTGTTTGTAGAAATGCATGACAGATAGGAAGACAACAATATAACTCTAAATATCTTGGCCCCAGTGCTTGAAATCAAAATATAGATCAGCTTAACCTTACAGCTCACGATCAAATTTCATAACCACTCTGTGTCCTATTTTAGTCTACGTATTACAGTCATCCATCCCAGCAGATTGGGTTCAAGTGCCCTTCATTCCTGTCTTCAGTTAATTAGCAACAAAAACAGAGCAAGCCCTTAAGCAGGTCCCACAGTAAACAATTCTCTTGTTTCTGACAAAACCTTGATTCCAGCTTGGATAAAAAAAAAGGAGAGAAGATTCAGTGGACAAAGGGTCCTCCTTGTATTCTTGAATGATTAAGGTTTCTTCATGCAGTATAAGTGGTGATTCACAGAGATAATCTACTTTTGAGTTGAACTCTCTGAAGACTTTTAATTTGTTTTTCAGTTGAACTCTCTGTTGATGTGAGTGAAAGAGATAACATCAAAGAAATCTTTTATTTCCAATACTCTGTTCATGATGGGCCCAAGAGTCAAATTTGTGCTTTGGCAATTGGCTTAGCCGAGGACATCACTCCTTTTGAATCTCCCAGAACTTGTAGTCTTTTGAATTCTTTGTCTTCAGTGGGTTTTCATTAAGATCCATACTGCATAACATTTTACTTTGTTGTTGGTTCCCAGGCCTGCATTTTACGTCAAATAAAATTCTGAGTAATGTGTATACTTTCAAGTGATTTTTTTTTTTATTTTTTATTTTTTATTTTTTTTTTATGTTTCCATACATTCAATTCTTTAGATCTGTTTTTTTTAAATCCTAAACTTTTTGAAACCTCCCTCTACCCTAACCTAGAGAACTTGTCGTACCTGATATATATATATATATATATATATATATATATATATATATATATATATATATATATATATATATCTAGTTGGGGAACATCTGCAATTGTCCTTATGTCCATTATGCATAGTGTGTTTGTGATTTCCCTGGATGGTTTTATTTTCTGCTGTGTTTGAAGGAAGCTCAGGTGCAACATTGTACATCCAAATTTGGCGTTTAGCATGCCTTGTGTGCAAGTGGGTAATGACTGGATAGAGTTTTACATCTAGCTCCATTCCAAGGATTCATCCTCTCCATCACTATATAGCAATCATTTTGGCGTTGAGGCCTGTGTTGTGTGCAAGTAAAATGACTCATGAGATGGGGCGTAGTGGCCACTGCTGTAAGTGCTTTAACCGACAATTAGGTCAATCCCAATTCATTAAGTTTTGCAGCCAGAGCTTGTGTTCATCTCGACTGGTTTGCTGTACAATTTCTTTTGCCTTTAGAGGCGATTACTTAAAATCAGGATTACTGCTTCATGTTTCCTACATATATCATTCAACCGAATCCCCTTTTTCTAGTTTTACACCTGTTGTATTTTAAGGAAGCTCATTTATACTATAATTCAACCGTCTTTGAACTGTAGCCATGTGTTGTATGAATGCATGAAATACCTCCATATGATTTCCTATTTTGGTCACTGGTTTATCCTTTACCAGTCATTAATTACTGGACTGAACCCAAATTGCCCTACTCCAAATCCAGCATTCCTCAGGGATGCCTATGAGAATTACATTCCAGACCACATAATTCTCTCAAGGTTTGGGTAGGTGAGGTTCGCTGGGATCTAACTGTTCATATCGTAATGCGCTATACCTGTGTTCAGTCCTGTAATATCCTCTTTCAGCCTAATTTAATGAAACCTCTGTTCTATCGTCCATATCAATGCATGTATATGTACTCCGTTAAAATGATTCTGTCTGCTGTGAGTTACTGGCATTTTCATCATTGAGGATTTGGTTTGTAAGTTAGTACCACAATCATCTTATGCAGGTAAGGAGAAACACTTAATTTCAGACCACTGTTATGTCCTTAAATATTCTGGGTCTGAAACTTTTCATGGTAAATTTTCAAGTCTAAGAAGGTGGATCAGAAGCATTTGATAATTTTCAAACTCAAAAAAAGGAAACGAACCATCTGTATTTATAACGAAGAGACAATGGCCGTCATTAATACATTGGGCAATGGATAGAGGAAAAAATGAGCAACTAAATTCACTTGCAGAAACTAAAAAGGGGGAAAAAGTAAAAACTGCAGTACATTAAGTTTATACATTAACCAAATTAATTTTCAGTAGACCGAAATAGGTAATTAAGGATCAACCTCTTTATTTTGAATTCATAAGGGAGAAAAAAAAGCTATAACGTTGTAGTTTGTGGCTTCTAGAAGTTTATACATCAACCAAATTAACTTTCAGTGGACAGTTAATTGAGTTTCATCCTCT
The DNA here is from genome assembly GCA_031772625.1 of Pinus tabuliformis. Taxonomy (NCBI): domain Eukaryota; kingdom Viridiplantae; phylum Streptophyta; class Pinopsida; order Pinales; family Pinaceae; genus Pinus; species Pinus tabuliformis. The sequence goes on along the minus strand of CM062804.1, from coordinate 623,299,723 downwards.
TTAATTTGAACTCATTAAGGAGAAGAGAAGCCATAACGTTGTAGCTTGTCGCTTGCCTGGAAGGCACAACATAGTTCATGTGTGTTCCACAAATATGGAACAACCAGATGTACATGATGACTGAGATAGTTAAGCTAACGAATAAATCAAACCCTTACATTTAGCAACTTTGCTGACTTCAATACCTCTTCCCAACTTTATGAGATTCGTTTCTTTAACATTTAGATTCTGAAAGAAGATTGTTTGAACATGGTGATTCAAAAATAGTTAACATCATGGATATTGTCATGGAAGCTGGAAGCTGAGCCAATTTGGATCACCAAGCACAAAGATTGCAGCATTAGTTAATGCCTGAATACCTTGTCAAAAGAAACCGATGGTCTATGCAATTGTAACCAAGGGAAAGCACTAGTACTATCATGACAATCTGGAACAACACTTTCGAATAAATATACAGTTAAATACTCCTTGTTGTAAGTTTGGCTCTATAACGGTGGTAAATCAGTAAGCCAGTTGTTGCTAATTTTGAGCTCTTTACATATTCTGAAGGTCTTTATTTCTTTCAGAATTATCATGTGACAGCAAAACCAATCTCCTGTTGCCAGAGAAGTACCTTTAAAGTTTACAAAGTTTTCATTGCTTGCAAGCTAAAATCATGCATGCAACCTGCAAATGGTCAATCATAGTTGTTGCTAATTCTGATGATGGCTAAATTTTTGGATCTACAAAATTATCACTTCTTTCTTAAAACTGAATTAGTATTTACAATTGTTTTTTTTTTTTTTTTTTTTTAATTTCATGAGCAGAAACATTGTAGGTTTATGATTAATGCTTTGTTTATATTGTTCACCTTTAATATGGTGTTTTTCTCTCTCCTCGTTTCTTATATGCGAAACCTCCAAACTTCGTTTCTCGTACCGTTCTCGTTTCCCGTTCCGTTTCCCGTTTCTCGTTTCTGGTAACATAGGTGTCATTTATAGTTTGAACAAAACAACATTGATTCTTGGACCTTAGTTTTATCAAATCAAATTTTAACCTTATGAAATTAAGTGTCATCTCTTGTCAGTGGCATTTATGTACTGCGGTATCTTAGTGATATTGTATACGTTATGTGTTGTGGCCATGCATCACATTATGGTGAAGATTTTATAAATTCATCTTCTCTTCTCCACAAACATTAATATGCATAAAATGCATAGATTTGTTGGATGGTGAATATTGTGGAATCATATTGATCTTATTCCAAAAATCCGTTTATGTTCAGTTTATCCTAATGTCTTCTTGGTTCTTGCATTAAAATAACCATGTAACCTCTTAGTTGTTTGGAAACATGGCTTATTATTATATAAATATAAACACAAAAATTTCAAAGTCAACTCTACTTTAAAAACATCTTTAACATAGGCAATTATTCCATTTGTTTAATTATTTCTCATTTGACAGCTCATATTGTGCGTTGCATTATATATCATGAAATTGTTTTAGTACTAGTAAACAATGATTTAAAAAAAAATTAAAAAAAAAAATAAATTGAACCTTTGATATGTAAAGGACATTTCTCTCAAATTACAAAAAAAAAGAGTATGAAAATCATGCTGGAAACAATTTTTGAAGTTTTGAGTCTTTTATTTTCAAGATTAACTAATTGGTTTGGAAGATGAAAAAACCAACAAATTGGAAGAGTGGGACTTTTATATTCACTAAGGTATTAAAGAAATTATATGCATGAAACTTATACTAGCACCTTCTAGTGGAATTGATAGTGCACGAATCCGTTGCTTGCCATTATTTTGGTTTTGGTACCACCTTATAGCATATCCGGGTTCAAATGCTATTTTCCATGACGGATAGTTAAATCTGTTTCAACTCTAATTGTTATTAAGGGGTTCCACAAGGATGTCACATGAGCGTTTATGATGCCCATTTTAACATAGATAACCACCTATGTTAAGGTTATATTTTGCAGTTCCATGTTATTTATGAACATTATATACATTTGGTTGGACACGTGAAAATCAATTGATGGATTTGGTATTGATGATGGAAATGTTGGATGTATGACCAAATGTATGACTTACTTGGTTACAATTTATCTAGTGCATGACTTGTCAAAGTTATTGTTGCATCCTATAGGCTTATATAGATATGACTTATCTAATCAATGACTTAGTGAAATTATGATTTATCTAATGTAAGATTTATTTCTAGTATGAACAACAAAAATTGACACGTGGACAGTGGGCCTAAAAAAACATGATGTTTAAGATAATATATCTATATCTATTTTGTGGTTATATATATGCATGGATGAGAACTAAACTACATATTGGAAAGAACTAAATGATAACCAAGATCTACTATTCCATTGGAGAAGGTCGAGACGACCAATGAGGAAAGGTACGATGTACATTATTCTGTTACATTTGGTATCTACTTGATATGCACTCTTATGACATGAGTAAAATGCAAATGACAGGTGGCAAGACGACCTGACTGGATTATTCGATGACAAGTCCAACCAGCGCTATAGTGTGGTCCGTGTTAGGGCGTTGACCCTAGTTCTAAAGGAGGGGTGGAGGCATTTCCCACCGTGTATCCTCCAAAACCTGGAATCGTGGGAGGGCAGTGGTGGACACGCTCCCTTAGACGTGTGATGACGATTGCCAGTTGCCTGCTGGGGAAGTTAGGTCCATGTCTTCGACGCTTCCACCATGTCGGTTTTGTCAGTGGTTAGTATGGCCGTTGCCACTGATAAAACAGCAGAGGACAGATAGGGTGGGGATAGAAGTAGGTCATGATGGATAGGAGGATATAGATCAGTTGGAGACTCTTGATGGGAAGTAATGTCATTGTTTGACTTATCAAATTTTATTGCTATAACACTCTCTGATTTGTTATGCTTTCGAAATCCTTGTATCTTTTCATTCTAACTTCGGGACGAAGTTTTCTGAAGGACGGGTGTATGTAATGCCCCACTTAAATCTTATCCTACAAATTTTGTTAATGTTTACATTATATGAAAATATTGAGAAATATTGGTTTAATATAAAATTCATGATTTCCATTATTCAAATTCCCCACTTACCTCCTCAAATTGAATATTATGTAGGATATGGTCTCCTTCCATTATTTCAAAAAGATATGTAATTACATCTCACATTCCCCAATGTACCCTCACATTTACTAAGGAGAAGACATGGTCCTCTCCATGTAATTACATCTCACATTCCCCAATGTACCCTCACATTTACTTGGGAGAAGACATAGTCCTCTCCATCTCATTATCAATATATATATTCATTGCACATTCCCCAATATACCCTCACATTACTAAGGAGAAGACATGGTCCTCTCCATGTAATTACATCTCACATCCCCCAATGTACCCTCACATTTACTTGGGAGAAGACATAGTCCTCTCCATATCATTATCAATATATATATTCACTTCACATTCCCAAATGTACTTTTCAGATTTACTTGGGAGAAGACATGGTCCTTTCCCATTAAATTCTCAATTTTATATTCATGTCACATTTCCAAATGTACTCCCAGCTTACTTGGGAGAAGAGAAGTCAATTGTAAGGATGGATGAGAAGTTAATGACATTAATGAGAGGTGGTTGATATGGAGAATGCAAGGGGGTATAAAAGGGAAGGGGGAAGGGAGAAAAGGGGAAGTGGGGGGTCTTGCTTACGATTGTGGGGTTGGTTGTGATTGTTTGAACTTGTTGTGTTTTTGGGAACCTTAGGAACCCGTGGAGGTTTCTTGGGTTGTTGAGAGGAGGGAAGTATTGTTATATTGGTTTGAATCTTTCATTTGGACACACACACTACATCTGGTTGGACTTGGGCTTGGAGGGCTAGGGAACCTGTGGAGGTTTCCTGGGCTAGGGATTATTTCCTAGTTGGTTGGGAGGTAAATCCGGTTGGGTCCGTCAAGAGGAGTGTTCAGCAGAAGCAGCAAGACAGAGGTATCTCCATCAGCCACCGGTACAGGTATTCTTCCATAGACTACTCTTGTAAAGTTAATTAGAATGAAATATTCACCTTAATTTATGTTGATTATAATGTAAATGTTAAAATTTTATTTGTTTAAAAGTTGTGTAAGTAGGTAAGTTTAAGCCTCATATCGCATTTAATTTCAGAATAAATTAGATCTATTGGTAGACCTAGGGAGGTCTCTTACATATAGTAGGGGCATTATTCAGTCCAAAAGGCATCACTGTGTACTGATATGAACACCATTCTCTAGCAAAGGTGGTCTTATGTCGATCTTTAGGTGCAATTCTAATATGGTGATATATCGAAAGTCCATCTGTAAAAGAATAAAATTCCCGACCTCCTACATTGTCTAACACTTCATCTATGAAACGGGTAGGGAAAGGATCATGTAAGCATGCATCATTCAACTTTCTTAAATCAACACAGATCTTGATTTCTCCTTGAGTTTTCTTTTGTTGTACCATCACATGACTTACCCACTCTGATTCTTCCACAGGTTCAATAACTCCTGCTGCTATCATCTTATCCAACTCAAATTTTACTTTCTCCTTATACTTCAGATTCAATCTGTAAGGCCTTTGCTTGACTAGCTTCGCATCAGGCTTAAGGGGTATCTTCATAACTCCTAAATCTCCTACTATACCCTTCATTTCTGAAAACTTAGTGGGAAACAACTCCTGATATTCATGAAGCAATTATGTCACTTTGCTGATTGTTTCTTCATCCCAATAATCTTCTATAGTTGCAAACTTTGGTTCCTTTTCTGATCCTATATTCACCTTCTTTGTCTTTATCGGCTTTGTTATATCTGGTATCTCTGTGTCAGGTTCATTTACTTCATGGTGTCCTTCTAATTTTGCTATGTCAATGTTGCGAGGATCTTCTTCTTCTGCAATAAGGTTATAACATTCTAGTGCATGTTCTATCTACGTAGCCCAATTAGGTTGATGCCATGTCCTTGGAGTTGAATTCTCAAAGATCTTCTTAACTATCTGAAGGGCTGAATCTATATTGGGAAAATCATCTTCAAAGCTAAATATCAATATAAACCCATCAACCATATCTACCCAGCTCATAGTACCATGTCGAAGCTCTGTTTCTAGGTACCAATTTTGAGGAATTTCCTCTAATGTATGGATGAATCCATGTACCCATTCTTGTTGTGGAATCTCCTTCCATGCTGCAGTTATAATCGGATATGCTCCCTGGGACTGGTTTCACCATCATATTTCAACTCTTATTTGTGTTTATCTAACCAAATCTTATCCACATCAACCTTCGACATTCTCACCAACCTCCTATATTCTTTTTATGTGTACCCCACCATCTAGCAGGAGTGGCTTTTAGGGCTATATCCAAAGCCAACAATCTTTTAATTTTTGGAACCTGTTCTTCATATTCATCAAGAAAAATATTCACATCACCTAAGCCATCATAAGAAGGCATGTTACATACCTCAGATGTCATGCAACAAACTAATTTAGTAACTCTTGCACAATGCCTTGTAGATATTTCATGTAGCCTGTTCTGTTAATTCTCCAATTCTTCTTCTGAGTCTAATGCATAAGAACTGTCATGTTCCCAAGTTAAGTTGCCCTTTCCAGTTGGTTTAACAAAATCATGTTCCTTTGTTGTCAATTGATAAATATTATCTATATCGTATGTGCAATATTCTTCTCTAACTGGCTCTGTATACCTCGCTCCTTTTGATGGATCCAAGGGAACAATTACCCTCATATTATTCCCTTCAAATATCATTTGTCTCTTCTTTAGATTAATTATAGCCATGTTATCAAATGCCCAATCAAGTCCAAGCAATGCAGGATAGGGGTTACTGTCATCCACAATTTCTATTACTTCAAAGTCAGTCGTAGTGCAAACTCCTTCAATGTCTACTGTTACACCTGATAGTCTTCCTAAGGGGAAGATCTTCTACTGATTTTCCATCCTTAACTGAATAGGTGAGCACTGAAGATTTGTCTTACCCATTAACTCCCATGTCTTCTTTGTTACAACATTAGCTTTAGATCCCAAATATAAATAATGTGATCCATCTCATAGTCTCCCATCTGCACACTACACCTCATTTCTCTTCCTATTCTCTTTTGTTGATGCAAATTGTTAACTATGCGTAGCTCACTTCATGGTATTTCTTTAGATGCACATGAATCTATCAATTCCTGAAGTCCTTCTACAACCTTTTGATCTCTTAATAACTTCATACAAGTTTGTAGAAAATACTTTAAAATACCTTCTTGGTTCGCTGACTCCTGATCTTGTGTCAAAGATTGTTTCTGTGTCGAAGTTGATGCTATGTCGCAATTACTTTTCTGTTTCAACTGTGCACTAGATTTCGAAGCTCCAACATCCATAAAGCTTTGCTTGGCTTCCATAAACACTTCTTTTTCCTTCTGAATATCAAAGATAAGATATTTTTCAGTAGTCTTTCTAACCCATGTAGTTTCAGATTCCTTCTTTTCATTCACTTTGTCATCACCGGTTGCAGCTCCACTTCTAGTAATAATATTGATTCGGGGATCATCGGTTCTTTTTTCGGCAGTCATCATTTGGATATTTTGTGTCGGCTATTGGTTTCTTTTTTCTTGCATTTTTTCCATAAGTACTAGACATTCTTCAATTACATGATCAAAAGATTTACAATACTTACATGTCATAGTGGGATTCTGACAATCTCTTGCAAAGTGTCCTGGCTGGCCGCAATTATAGAAAATAATCTGTCCACATCCTCAACCAGCTCTGCCACCTCGACCTCTTCCTTGATAACCACCTTGACTACTGCGCTGTCCATTGTCCTCATGTCCATGTTCTTTCGCTTGCATTCTATAAGTGTCAGCACCGCGCTCCATCATTAGTTCATAAGCTCGATAATGGTTCTCATCATGTCCTATTGATTTACAAAAATTGCAATATAAGGTCCCGGGAGTCTGCACATATTTTTGGAAGAAATAAAAATATTCTTAAAAATGTTCACCTCTAGTTTTTCATATCTCACACCATAGGATGGATCCGACATTCAAAGGATTCGATGCTCCACTAGCCATGTAATTTCTAAAGAGAGGGCATTGTTCTTTAGAGTGGCCTTTTGATTTTCACTTCGTACACAACACTTCTTCTCTAACTTATTTTCTTTTCTTCATATCTTGTAACTGCAGAGTCAAATTTTCCAGCTGACTCTGAATCTGTTGCATACCTGCATTGGTATCTCCTATAGGTGAAGCTTCTAATTTCATCGCCAACTCTAGAGCTTTGACTTGAGTTTTTATCTTTTGTTGCATCAAAGGAAATCTGATATGTGGTAGTAGCGCAGCTATGAACCATTCCTTATGTTGTTGCAAAGCTATGTCGAAGCTCACCTGATCCAATAATACCTTGAATCTCTAGTCAAATTCCCAAACAGACTCAGTAGGCCTTTGTTTGATCTCCTTTAACTCAGTGATACATTGCGATTCAAACTTCAGTTTCTTAAATTCTTTTACCAGCACCATTTAATGTCTGCAAATGATCTGATATGGTTTCTTGAATACTTCATGTACCACGTCAATGCTCTATCCCAGAATGTCATGACAAGATGCACTTTATTTATATTTTCATCATGGACATGCTTCGTTGTCCATACTGCTACGCTTAAAAACCATAATTGTTCCAGATCTTTCGATCTAATTCCTTTAAAAACAAGTAGCTTAATATCATCAGCCATATTTCTTCTCGGAGGGGGAGGGGGAGGGATTCGTAAGGGGAGGGAGGTGGGGGGTAGGGGGATGAGGAAAACCAAAATTACCCTGACTATTACTAGATTTTTTCTTCAACATACTTTCAGGCTGGAAGGGTGAATGCTGCGGAGTTACTTCGGGTTTTCAGGGACTTTCTTCACTTTCAAATTCACTCAAAAGGGGGACATAGTTAGTTTCTACGAAAGCCTTCAGACCTTGGCCATGAGATCTCTTTCTAGTGTCTATTCTATATCTTTTTCCACTTCACGTTATTCCAGTCTCTTCTTCGGATCTTCTCCCAAACATAAGTAAACTAATAATCTGACTGCATTCGTAAAACTCCCTTTTCACACAAAAACATCTTAATCTAGATTTTCAAAGATCTCAAGTACTTACCTCGCGGTCCTTTAAAAAATTATCGTTCTACTTCATTGTAGGACACAGTCGAGTGTACCATCAACTCAGTAATGAATCCTTCCAAGATGCTATCAATCCATAAATCAACAACTCTTGAAATTCTATTGTTGGTGTTCTTGAGTCGCTGTATCAATTCAGGAGTCCACTCCTTAGGTTCGTCTCCCTTAAAACAATCCTTTCTTTTGCTCAACCTTGATATCCACTCGTACAACTCAACATGAAACGAACCGAAGAAAATTTGTATTTATCTTTGAAAATATACTTATGTAACCACCTTTCAGATGAAAGACGAGGGCTTCTATTCTCTTGATCTGCAAATTCTCGTTCCTTTTGTTCTACCCAATCTTGAATTTCCTTCTTCGATGGATTCCACATCCACATATCCCTCAAATAGATTCCAGCCCCAACAATAGAACCATTTGTTGGCTCAAGTTGGGCTGACCTAGGTTCGGTTCTTTACTGTGCACCAACAAAACCCTCAATCACTGGCCCTTTCGGCAATGACCTACAAGCAGATTGCAATCTCACCCGAAGTGATTATGGGAGGTTGCAAAACCGGTTTCTGCAACCTTGAGGGATGATGCGATGTGGTATTTTTGTGTTTTCTTATACTTAACATTCATAAATTACTTTGCATTCAAACATTACTTCACCACATTATATTCATCACTTAAAAAATATCATATAAACCCTTAATCATTACTGCGTTGTAATAAAACTACTATGCTACAATAGATAATAAGCACATAAACACATGAAGACACATATTTTACCATGGTTCATACCAATGTGGGACTACGTCCACAAGAACTGTTGCTTATAATAGAAAATTTGTACAACAAACAATTATTGGCTTGCGCATATAGCTATAGGCAGTCCGCGCACTCAGCTGCAGACTCAGGGCTCTGTGCACTTAGCTGCAATTCCTCGCCTTCCCTCCAAAGTACACATCAACAAGATACAACCATAACACAGAATAAGATGATGATTCTCTTCTTTATTATTCATACCTATATATACTATTATATTGAGGGATATATCATCACAATACCATGGTCCATATACTATGGACTCCCCTAATACAAGCTACTATGGTAAAAAACCATTTATCATATACCAAATTACATTATTTTAACAAAAGGGAGGAGCTTCGACCTGCTCCAAAGCCCATATACCGCGTGATATATCTACTACACAGTCCATTTTGGTGCTCCGTTGCTACACTGCACATCCCACTTCGCGCCCCGCTGCATCATTTACTTCTCACTCCGCTCCCCAAAATGCGGAGTCTTCATCAAAATCTAGACGAAGTTGGGCTGTGCCCAACATAAACTACTAAAAACATCTCCATGTGAAAAAAGTCTCATCTGACTTGCTTTTTTGTGATAAACCCAAATATGTGCTCATAAACAACATGTAGGCCCTGAAAGGCACACTGCTAAAAATAATAATGTCATGAAACTGCTTGCATGTTCCCCAAAAGAGGCTTATTTACATTGTGAGCTTACAAGGATCAAGAATATGCAAACATCTCTAACATGTAGACCTTGAAACTAAAAAACTGCTAAAAATAACAATTTCTTGAAATCTGGTGGAGCTAACTGTTGCCAACATCTAACCACTAAGATAAGGGACCATGCAAAGGTCTTTTGTTGTTCTAATGGTTTCCAAACACTATGGATTTTCCCTAGCCGTTTGTTCATAGGTTACTACTATTGATGAAGCCAAGTACTTATGGAACTAAGGAAGCTTCTTTAAACTTGTCCTTGTGAGTGAAAGATGTTGTTAGGAAGACCATTCCTAGAAAATGATCTTTTGCAATCTATTTGTTGATATTTTGTCACCATTGTGTCACATTAGACACGATAATCTCCATTGTGTCATATCAGACAAATTTGGTTCACTTTGTTAGCTTTTTTACAATTCGTAGTAGTTGATTGTTATTTCTTGCTATCCTTGTTAAAATGTGGCAAACTCTATAGAAATACTTTCCTATTTACCCTTGGAAATAGGTAAAGACTTTGACATTAAGATGAAGGATTCTTGTTTGCTTTATTTAGTTGGTATATTTAAAATTTATTATTAAGTTGTGTTATGACATTCACATTTTTTCCCCTGGTTAATTATGTGGAACTTCATCAATTATATTCTTCCCATGTGGCTATTTAAAGAGTTATCTTGCAATTTATCCAAAATTTGTTCTCAATTAGGCCATATTTACAATTCTATGCATATGCCATATCTTGTTATTCTCTCTCTTGAAATCATGAAAAATGTTATTTTTATGTAAAGATGATATTATTTGCTGATAACATACATATTTCTGAATTCAGGCTTCTGTGATCCATATTACATTAAGAAGAGTCTAGGAAAGGTGGACCCCACAAATATGAAATTTGGTTATGTTATCCCTTGCTCTTGTGGGACTCCTTACATTGGTGAGACTGGTCGCTCAATTAATCAAAGGATTCGTGAGCATGTAGCTGACATCAAGCATGGTAGGACTCGCTCCTCTGCTTTGGAAGAACATGTAGAAAAATCTAGGCATCACACTCGCATTGAGGAAGCTCATGTCATTGCCAAGGATAGTCATTTCCATCATCTTAAATTCAGGGAGGCCTTGGAAATCAAGAAAAGGTCCAATAATTTAAATAGAGACGATGGCTAGAATATTAACAGAAGTTGGGTCCCTATCCTGTCCTCCTAGTTTGTTTTTGTTTGCAAATTATTTTGTTTTTTAAGGTTTGACGTTTCTATTTATGAATTTTTTGTTTCTATATTCTTTTGATCCATTTTCTCACCTTTAAAAAAAATCCCTCCCTTTTAATTGCTTTGTTTTAATTTTAGTCTCATTTAATTATTATTTTTGTTATAGGAACTTGACACATTAATCAGTTCTTGACTCCTCTTTATATATATATAAAGAGGAGTCAAGATCTGATCAATGAGTCAAGATTTAGTCTCATTTAATTATTATTTTTGTTATAGGATCTTGACTCATTAATCAGGTCTTGACTCCTCTCTCTCTCTTTCTCGCTATATATATGAGTTGTCTTTAGTGCGAATTTTTGGAAGCTTTTTTGGTGGGCTTTTCCGGTCTAATTTCTCTAAAATCATCCAGGAATTTATTGAAATCACAAGTTTGATGGGTAACCACTGCACAATCCAAGTGCAATAGGGATTTTTGAGGGTGCTGAATCCATATATACAGTCAAAAATCCAGTTTAAATAACAAAAATCAAGATTTCACCTCAAATTTTTACATTGGATTCCAGCACCGGAAAGTCCAAAAAGTCTCACTAAAGACAACTCCATCTATATATATATATATAGATATATATATATAATTTTACCCTCCCTTTTGATTACTTTGTTTTACTTTTAGTCTCCTTTAATTATTATTTTTGTTCTAGGATCTTGACTCATTAATAAGGTCTTGACTTCTATTTATTTATTTTATTTTTTGTCTTTGTTCCCTATATTTAGTTGACTTGGATCGCTTGTTTCCTATTAATGTTTACGTTTCTCTCTCTCTCTCTCTCTCTATATATATATATATATATATTATATTAATTATGATTATAAATTATAATATTATTATTCTTAAACTAGTCGTTATAAGGATATTATTTGATCTTAATAATCATTATTAAAATATTAATTTTCATAAACTAGCCGTTATATGATATTTGGTCTCTACATCGATTTAAGCATGTGCCATGATTTACATCTTCAACTGGTCTTGATGATGAACCACACTAGCCGGTTCAAAACGCGTCGACAAAATTTTCTCCTATGTGATTTCTATCGAAAAGACCCTTCTTAACATACATATTGTTCTTGTGGTTATCTCAACTCCTGCCAAGTTCTTTGCTTTTGACACTCTTGAGAGTGCCAAGCTGCCTCGTCAATCCCACAGTGCTATTGTGACTTGTTGTACTTCATCAATTTTAGTTTTTGCATGTGGCTAGCCATAGGGCTATCCTGCAATTTGTATGATATCTGCTCTTAATCAAGCCATATTTACATTTCTATTATGCCATCAAAGGCGTTGTCTATCTTGAAATCATGCAGAAATTTACCTTGTTGTAAAGATGTCATTATCTATTGTTATTATACATCTTGGTATTGTTATTCCATTTCCTTGTGCTAGAGTGTTTCCCTAATGCTCTTCTTTTAGCATCCGAGAGTTCCCTTGGCACTTGACTACTAATTTTTTCTCCCATCGACTTATTTTGGTCCCTCGTGGACTTTGATAGGATTATTTTAATAAAATAATCTTATATTTGAACATTAAGATCACATTATCCAAAGGAATGTGGGATGATGTGTCCATAACATATTTTATTTACCAACTTTTAAGTAATTTTTGGTTTATATTCATCAATAAAAAACTCTCATATATAATAAGTAAGTTTCCCCTTTGGTGGGAGAGAGAAAAAGGTTATGGTTTGTTACCACCTTAGATTTATAATTGTTAATATAGTTTATCATGTTTTATGATATCAAACATTAGTAAAAGGTCTTGGTCAAAGATGGCATACATTTGCTTAATTCCATTCGTTTTCACATGCCATAACCATATTGGCTAAATTCTTATAATTAATATACCACTAACATTAGGATGAATAAGAAAGTGCTTATAATTCTGAAGTAGCATCAATATCATTGCATAGGTCAACTTTTTATTTTGTAAGTGAAATTGTCTATGTATATACCTTTGACTTGATCATCAGCTCAGTTAAAGTTGTTGTTATATATTTATCTATCAAAGTTGTCATAATTGGAACCAAATTGTACCTGGAATTTCCAAAATGACAAGTTTTTTTGTGTGAGTTTGTTTCTACTTATTCACGGTTAATCAATGTTGGTAATGCATCCATGGTTATAGTGAAAAATTCCACTCTATAATATTATTAGTTTCACTTATAATTTTGTTTTCCATTGGAATTTTAATGAATACCAATAACTTTGGAATGATCACCGTCCATTCAGTGCTTAAATAAAATCATGGATGGAGAATTACCAGATGTTATTCATTGTTTCTATTTACAATCCCTTGTAACCAATAATTATCTCTCCATTTAGATCAATGGTATTGTGTTCGAGTCAATTTCCTCTTTTCTAAGCATATTTCTCATTCCCTGAGCTACAAATTCTTGTTGGTAGTGTGTTCTTTCACTCTCGTCCATGGGTCATACACATCTTCCATAGCAAAAATTATATTCTTGGTTTTTATAGAGCTTGTGGAAGGCCACACATAGGCCATACGATGACCATATGGGCCATATGTATTACTATAGGCCATGCTTGTCTTTCCTGTGGTTGTACACATCCTTTCGAGCAGTTTGTGCATTGCATAATAGTTAATTAAAGGTGACTTGAAGATTTGAAATAGTTCCCTTGCTTCTTTGTGCTTAAGTGTTCTCTCTATAATAAAACAGAGACAAGCCAACCATTTGACATCCATAGGCATGATTCGATTTGGGAAAAATGTGTGGCAGCATTGAGAATTGTCAAACTGTTGAAGGAATTGATGTGGTGATGGAAACCCTACAAGAATACATGGACCATCAAGAATGTGTGTGTGTCCTTCAATGCCATCATTTTTTTACCTAGTTCCTAATGTACCTAATGGAAAGCTACATCAATTGGTAATGTTGAATGCTCCACTTCAGAGTCTATACACTATGCACATTGCCTTTTTGTTGAGCCAGGTGTCTGTATTCCTTGTTGGGGACTTTGTGGAAAGAACCCTTTGGGAACCTACAACCATGCAACCATTGGTATTGCCTCCAAGTCAATTTACTCTTTTCTAGGTATATTTATCATTCCCTGAGCTGTAATTTCTTATTGGTTGTGTGTGCTCTCACTCTCCTCCATGGGTCATACACATCTTCCATAATAGAAATTGTATTCTTAATTTGTGTAGAGCTTGTGGAAGGCCACACATAGCCCATACAATGACCATATGGGTCATATGTATTATTATAGGCCATACTTATCTCTCTTGTGATTGTACATGTCCTTTTGAGTAGTTTGTGCATTGCATATTAGTTTCTTACATGTGAGTTGAGGAGTTGAAATAGTTCCCTTGCTTCCTCATGTTCAATTGGTCTATCTATAATAAAACATAGATGAGCCATCCATTTGACATTTGTGGGCATAATTCGATTTGGGAAAATGTAGGGTAGTGCTGAGCATTGTCAAACGACTAAAGGAACTTATGTGGTGAAGGAAACCCTACAACCATACATGTACCATCAAGAATGTGTGTGTGTGTCCTTCATTGCCACCATTCTTTTACCAGGTTTCTAGTGTACCTAATGGAAAGCTACACCAATTTTTAATGTTGAATGCTTTACTCTAGAGTCTAAACACTATGTACATTGCCTTTTTGTTGAGACAAGTGTCTATATTCCTTGTTGGGGAGCTTTTGGAAAGACTCCTTTGGGAACCTACAGTCATGCAACCGTTGGTATTGTCTCTGAGTCAATTTCCTCTTTTATGGGCATATTTCCCATTCCTTGAGTTACAAGTTCCTACTGGTTGTGTGTTATCTCACTCTCTTCCATGGGTCATACAAATGAGTCCATAACAAAAATTATATGCTTGATTTGTGTAGAGATTGTGGAAGGTCACACATAGGCGATACAATGACCATATAGGCCATATGTATTACTATAGGCCATATATGTCTCTCTTCTGACTGTACAGATCCTTTCAAGCAGTTTGTGCATTGCATATTAGTTGCTTACAAGTGAGTTAAGGAGTTGAAATAATTACCTTCATCATTATCAATTGGTATCTATATAATAAAACACAGAAGAGATAACCATTTGACATTTTTGGCCATGATTTGACTTGGTAAAAATGTGGGGTAGTGATGAGCATTGTTAAACTGCTAAAGGAACTTATGTGGTGAAGGAAATCTTATAGCCATACATGGACCATCAAGAATGCGTGTGTCCTTTAATGGCACCATTCTTTTACTTAGTTGCTAGTACACCTAATGGAAAGCTAAAACATTTGTTAATGTTGAATGATCTACTCTAGAGTCTAGACACTATGTAAATTTCCTTTTTGCTGAGCCAAGTGTGTATATTCCTTGTAGGGGGCTTGTTGGTAAGACTCCTTTAGGAACCTACAACCATGCACAAGTATGTCTAAGTAGTTTGGTGTACCCACTATATTTATATATTCCATCAATTGTGTGGTTAGATTTTCAATTTGCTTTATTCTTGTTTAATTAATGACCAAATACAACCATCCACGAAGAGGCAAAACTTGTGGCTAATTTAAGCTGTAGACATCTAATAATATGGAATTATGAAGGGGAAAAATGTTCCCATGTTGTATGCAGGCATGGAACTTTGATTGCATAATGGTTATTTGGTTGGCCCCATATAGAGGCATGGGCTTGCTTCTTGAAGTGAATTTATGTTGGCCTTGCAAAGCCAACAAATGAGGTTTTGTAACTAGAACCAGAATAGAGCCAGGCCAGGTATGTTGTAGAATAGAAATCAAAGAACATGTCCTAATACACTAAGTTAAATACATTCCAACAAAAATAAAATAAAGAGGTTTCATCGTGTTATTGGAGAAACAATATACAACCCAACTGTAACAATGCCTTCCTGTATTTGGTCATACCGACAAAGTGTCATTGACCTATTTTGATTATTTCCGAGTTTAATAAAAAAAAATCACATTCTAAGAAGAATAGCTTTAGGGTCGAGGCATTTCAACATATTGGGTTCCATTTGAATTATACACATGGTTATATAGTTGGTTTCCCTTCCATTTGAATTGTACTCGATATATGTTTTAAGCAACCAAATAGTTGGAACCATGCTATATGACACTAGTTTTCTACACTTGTATGGATTTATATAGTTGTATGATATTGGATTTACTAACACATTCGTATCTAATCTCCAGTCTAGTGGTTGCTTTCAAAACAACGTTGAAGATATTTTTGTTACCTTTGGTGGATACAATGAAATGAATTTCCAAGCCAAAAATAAATTTGTTTTTAGAACCAAATCACCATCCTCACTCCTTAGATTATACTTTATTTCTTGCTATTGTTGTACCATCTATCTTGTACCAACACTCACATTTTTTTATATTTGTATGCAGACATGCATACAACATATGGTTTTATGGGTTTTTATATATTTTATGCAGCCAACACCAAAATATCTAGTTTTATGGTTTTCTATATTTCTATGCAGCCAACAAGCACTGATATGTTTTTTTTTTTTTATATATTTGTATACAGGTAGCATACATGAATCATATGGGTTTATGGTTTTTTATATTTGTATGCAGGAAATTGCACTGTTTCTTGCACCGATATTTTCATGTAGGGAGATGTGTTTCTTATATTTCCAAGAATTGGAGTTTGGATGAGTAATGTCAGTAAAAACTAGTTTTATTGTGTTTATTGGGATTACCTCGGGTGGTTGAGAGGAAGGATTTCTATCCTCCACATTTAGATTCAATTAATGTAAATGCCATGTTGAACATATAATGGATATATTGATGTAATGGTTTGGAGAATGTTGTTGCTATTGTGTTTCTCTAAAATTTATTTCCTTCATTGTTAAATTGAGATCTTTTAATGTTATTGTGTTCTTTTATTGCTATTGTTATTGTGACCTTATTTAAATCTAACCTTATTGTTATTGTTTCTCTAATATCTTGAGGCATATTGTATGACGTCCCCACATGCCAATATTTAGTTCTTTCTTGCTCTTTCATTGATCCTCCTGTTGGGATCTATGTTGCATACACACTTGATGTGTTTACAAAGTGTAATTATTATTATTATTAATATAAATTACAGGTTTTTTTTTTTTTTTTGCGAGAAAAAAATTATTTCTTTAATATTTCATTCATTGCTATTGTGATCTTTTAATTCGTGCAAAATCCACCATTTATAATTAATATTCAACAGTCATGGAGAGATGTTTAATATATTAAGGATCTATGTCAACTTGGTATAAAATGTACTATGTGCTATTGAGAATGCTTATTTATATTTTTACACAATTTTCATAGATGATGTGTATTCAAAATTTCAGTGTTGTCCAAGTATAAACATATACAACAATTAAAATATTACTGAATATTTGTGTACCTCCTTATTTAGTTTCCAAAGCTTTTATAATTAATTATGAAATTGAATCTCATTTCCTTCCTTGAACTTGGCATGGTATTTTTAATATTTTCATTTTGTTGATTAAAGATTTGTCCACCGATAAATTGTGTTACCAACTCCAATTTACACTCTTTTTCCTCAAAGATACTCAAGTTGTAGTAGAGATAAATAGAAGTTATCAATTTAGCAAATAAAAGAAAAGTGAAGGCAATAATATTTAAAAAAATTCCTCACTTCACGACACTTTCTATAACCAAACTCTTCAACAATTACCAATAAAATGTTAAGTTTTATAATAAGATGCAAAAAGTGTTTTTCTTTTTATTCAAGCTTTCTTTTTTATGGTTTATATCCTTGGAACAATTTCCCACACAAATATAATTTATTATATCACTAATTCCTAATTTTCACCCACCCATGTGTAATTGATATGGACAAGTGTTGTGGGGAAAAATGCCTATGCAGGACGATCCTATCCACCTAAGGTGTGACAGTGCCTTAGCAACAAACAGAGACAACTATTCTAGTATTCTTCCTTTATGAATTAAGAATGAAGAGAGAGATGGATGAACTAACCGGTGTCTTCCGTTTGTGCCTCGATCCGACTTCTCTTCTCTTGGAGAGTTCCCAGCGACTTGCCTTCTCGCTCGCCCAGCTTCAAGAGGTTTCTGCAAGATCACAAGAAGAGAACACTACACAAGACATGGATTCATATTCATAACTAGTTTAGGATTAGAAATAAACCAAATACACTAATGCAATCATACATCAAAGACACATCAGTATATAGGAGAAACCAAGATAGCTTTATTGATGAATAACAAGGTTCAGGAAGAGATACAACCCAGAGGGCTCCAATCCAGCATCTCCTTCCCAGCAAATGGAATTCCTATCTTCAACCCCTTCAAAGCATTAAACACCTAATGATTCCAATCTCAAACCAACATCAATTCTTTGCAATAACAAAATTCCAGCCCCTAGATCTCATGGATGAGAGATCCATATATAGATGTTTGGAGAGAGGATGAGTCAGCTTGAGATCTGACTAGTGTCCTCTCCCTCTGTCAGTTCTTGAGTCCACTTGGAGGTTCTTGCTTCCACTTGGAGATTTGGAACCTCTTACTCATCACTAGTCGAATTCCCTGAGGCAAGTGTCATTTTGGAAGCTTCCTGGGTTTTGAAACCTTGAGAAATGAACTTGCCACATGTCCACTCTCGTTCAGCGCAGGTAGCCAGTGTTCCCTTTGACATTCAACGCAGGTAGCCAGTGTTGGCTTTGACATTCAGCGCAAACAGTTAGTGTAGCCACTGAAATGATCCTGAATTGACTTGTTTTTGAGCAGTTTCTGGTGGAGAACTTCTGTGAATTGCTGTGGTTTGTTAGCCTTGTTCCTCTAGGGGTAGGAACAACATGTTTAGGGACTTTGGATCCCTTAGATTATGGACATTTCATGCTCAATTCTGTAAGGCACAAAAATGTCTATAACAACAAGTGCATAATTAATTAATTATTTAAAAATATAAAATGATGAATTGTCCTTTTCCATCTCCATATATCTTAATTTTGTGTTTTGCATGTATGTAACTTCACTACTTTATAGTTTTCTAAATTTAAATGTTTTTAATATATCCCAATTTCGCCTTTTATTTGTCCACACTTTTATTTAAATTTGAATTCTTATTCCCCTCTCTTCTTCCTCTTTTGTGAGTGTACTAATAAAGTTAGTAGATAACTAAAATTATTTTATTTTCATTCAAGTACATCCAATATATCTTTGTTTTACTAACAACTTATAATTATCTAATTAATTTATTTTTGTTACGAGATACCTTATATAATGAAGTGAATGAATTGGTTGGAAATATTAACAATGGCAATCATAGGAACTCTACATCTAACAATATATTTCATCTTAGCTCTAAATCCATAGTCCAATCTTGTAAAAAGTAGAATGTGGTTTAACTTTCGACCATAGAGTCAAAGTATGATGCTACATTTAAGAGATATAACAATATTACATTATAACAATATCAATGAATAATTATTTATAAGAAACAACAATATAACAATATAAATGAATAATATTTCTTATGAATAATTGGAATTTCATAGTTGACAATCCTCTACTCCAATAATTGATTGAAATAATGTCATCCCCTTTTGTAAATTCAATAAATCATGCAATACTTATAACATTATTCATTAATATTGTTATTTTGTTACAATCTTACAATATGCTTGAATATAACAATATAAGAAATACATAACAATATAACAATATAACAAGAAATCAAGATAACAATATATTATTATTTCAATATAACAATATGAATGAATCATAAATTGTTATGAAACTAGCTCACAAAAAGATAGAAAAGATAGTTGAACACCTTAGAATTCAGCCTCTTCGAGGGGGCAACCTCCTTTACATTACACAAATGAACAATTCTTGGATGATTCAAATGACAAAACCTCCTTTCTATATATAGGAGTCTAAGGAGTCACAATATAACCAAGCCGACCTAACAATAATAATATAAAGCCACAAAAATAACAATAGAGGGATTCTATGGGGCACAGTAATAACAATATGGGGACAATAGGGGCACAACAATATTAATAAAGGATACAACTACAATAGTAATGGGGTAATCACTAGTATTATAGGGACCTAACATGCCCCTCTCCTTCAAAAAAGTGTTGTCCTCAACGCTTGAGTAGTTCTGGATGCTTTTGTATAAAATTCTCATCCTCCCATGTGGAATCTTCAGCGGATAAGTTCGTCCACTTAATGAGATACTCCAAAATTGATCGATTTCATAGCTTTTGAGTTCTTGTTTCTGTGACTGCTTCCGGTTCCAGTATAATTTTTCCTTCCTCGTCAAGTTCTGGCAATATTGTTTAAACTGGGAGCTTGTCTCCTATAACCTTCTTTAAACATGAAACATGGAAAACTGGGTGCACTTGAGAAGCTGCAGGGATCTCCAATTTGTATGCCATTGTACCAATCTTTTGCAACACCTTGTATGAACCAGAATACTTTGGTGATAATTTATTATCCTTCTTAGCTTGCTTGAGGGACATTTGTTTATATGGTTGTAGCCGTAGGAATACCCAATCACCTACATCAAAACTTCTTTTGCTGTGATGTTGATCTGCCTGTTGTTTCATTCTATTCTGTGCCAACACGAGGTTATCCTTTAAGAGTTGGAGGACTTGTTGTTGATGTTTGATGTGATGTTCCACTGCTTGAACCTTAGAATTTTCTCTTAAATATGATGTGATGGATGGTGGCTGATATCCATAAAGTCCCATAAATGGGGTCATTTTTGTTGTTGTATGGAAGGAAGTGTTATACCACCATTCAACTAGAGGCAACCATTTGACCCATTGTGTCTGTTTATTAGATACAAAGCAACGAAGATATCCTTCCAAACATTTGTTTACTATCTCAGTTTTTCCCAGTAGATTGAGGATGATAAGATGAGATATGAGCTAACTGAGTACCAAGACAAGAAAATAATTCTGTCCAAAAATTTCCAGTGAAAATGAGATCTCTGTCACGTACAATAATCTTTAGATTTCCATGTAGCTTTTGAATTGTTTCCATAAATGCAGTAGAAACTGTACTGGATTTAAATGGATGTGATAATGCACAAAAGTGTGCATACTTGGTAAGTCTGTCAACTACCACCATGATGACACTCTTTCCCTCAGACTTGGGTAAACCTGTGATAAAATCCATTGAAACCTCCTCCCAACGTTGGCTTGGAATGGATAAAGGTTGTAATAGACCCGGGGTCTTAATTGTTTCCACTTTATTTTGTTGGCAAACCAAACATTCCACCACAAACTTTTGAATATCCGATTTAAGGCAATCCCAAAAAATTCCTTCTTAACCCAGTGGTAAGTTTTTAAAAATCACGAGTGCCCTCCTAAGGGAGAAGTGTGCAATTCCATAAGAATCTTTTGTTTGAGTTGGGAATTCTTACAGAGGTATAATCGGTCTTTGTACCATAATGAATCATTTTTCCAGCTAAATGTATCAGATGTACTGGAATCTTGTTGTAACTTTCGAATAATTTCCCACACTTCTTCATCATTCTTCCATTCCTCCCTTACTTCGTTTATCCAATCTGGTTGGATAATAGAAATGACACACAACAATGCTTGCACATCCTCATCCTTTCTTGAGAGTGCATCTACCACCACATTTTTCTTTCCTTTTTTGTAGATGATTTCAAAGTCATACCCAACATCTTTTTGACCCACTTTTGTTGCTCTTCAGAGGATAATATTTGTTCTAAAAAGTATTTAAGGCTATCATGATCCATTTTTACCTTGAAGTGTCTTCCCATTAGGTAGGGTCACCATTTCTTAAGAGCATGTAGTATTGCCAACATTTCCTTCTCATAAATAACTTTGTGTAAAAACTCTCCCTTGATTGGACGACTTTCAAAAGCAATGGGTCTTTCATCTTGCATTAAAACAACACCAATTCGATTTCCTGAAGCATCACATTCCACAATAAAGGTTTTTGTGAAGTTCGATGTAGCTAAGACCGGTGCTTGGCACATTGCCTCTTTAAGATGTTCGAAGGCCTTTGTTGCTTCTAGAGTCCATGAAAATGCATCTTTCTTCAATAATGTTGTTAGAGGTGCTGCTATTCTCCCATAATTCTTAACAAACTTGCGATAATACCCTGTCAACCCGAGAAATCCTCGCAGATGCTTTATGGATGTGGGGATTTTCCATTCCTTAATGGCTTTAATTTTGCTAGGGTCTACCTTAACTCCTTCATGAGATACAATATGACCCAGATATTACACCTCTTGTACTCCAAAGAAACATTTGGATCTTTTTGCATATAATTGTTTCTCCTCCAATAGTTGTAGCACCCTGTCAACATGTTCAACATGATCCTTCCAAGACTTGTTGTAGATTAGAATATCATCAAAAAATACTAACACAAATTTTCTAAGGAAGGGTTTGAAAATGGAATTCATCAAACCTTGAAATGTAGAAGGTGCATTGGTAAGGTCAAAAGGCATGACCAAAAATTCATAATGACCCTCATGAGTTCTAAATGCTGTTTTCAGAATGTCTTCAATCTTCATTCTGATTTGATGATATCCTGAATGAAGATCCAACTTGGTGAAGTAAATTGATCCATGCAATTCATCCAGTAATTCATCAATGACAGGAATGGGAAATTTATCTTTAATAGTGAGCTTGTTGAGCTCCCTATAGTTCGGACACATGCGCCATGATCCATCCTTCTTGTGCACCAATACTATTGGAGCATAGAAAGAACTTTGACTAGGTTGAATTATACCAGCCTCTAGCATTTCTGCAACCATACGTTCAATTTCACTCTTTTGGGCATAGGGATATCTGTACGGCCTGATGTTTGGAGGAACACTTCCTGGAATCAGATGAATAGCATGATCATGATCACGAATAGGTGGGAGACCTTTGGGAGTCTCAAATACCTTGGAATGATTGTCCAAGACTTTTTGGAGATCTGGAGAAATAGATGATTCCTATGTGGAAACATCTAGCGAACATAATTGTGCAATTACACCTCTTTGTTGCTTTTTTAGAAGCTTTGTCATACCGTTAGTGCTGATTATCTTTCCCGGTTTCCCTGCAATACCCCTTAATTCAACTTCCTTTCCTTCCGTAGAAAATTTCATGAAAAGTTCTTGAAAATTAAAAGCTATTGTACCCAAGGATTGTAGCCATTGAACTCCTAGTACAACATCAACACCTCCCATTGGAATGGAAAGCATTGGGCTAGTCAATACATATTCTCCCATGGATAGCTTGATATTATGGCACTTTCCAGAGAAATTTATCGTTCCTCCATTTTCAATCATCACTTGACACTCTGGTGTTGGATATAGGAAGCAATTCAATTCTTTTGCTATCTTACAATGAATAAAACTGTGGGTACTTCTCGAATCAATCAACACTATTACCTTTTTCTTCTTGATTTGTCCTTCTATCTTGATGGTTTGAGGAGTGGTAATTCCAGCCAATGCATTACAAGATATGGTCGGATTCATTTCTTATTTATCTAGGCTTTGTTCTTGGAGTATATCCTCTTCTTTTGACCTTTCTTGCTCCTTTTCTTCTTCCTCTTCACAATCTATGTAGAATAATTTCTTCTCAGCACACTTATGACATTTAGTGTATTTGCTATCACAACTGTAACAAAGCCCTTTTGCTCTTTTTTCTTCCAATTGTTGTGGTGTCAACCTTATAGGTTGTGGAAGACTAGGGGAAACAACACTTCCATCTTTATAGTTGTGAGTGGTATGCTTCCTGGTTGCCATAATTTTGCTTTCCATTTTTCTTGCTAGCCTGAATGCCTTCTCTAATGAATCAGGTTCCCAAAGGGGAACATCATGTTGGATATTATCCTTTAAAGTCCCTATGAACACATCAATCTTATGCTCCTCTGGAATATTTTTTACCCTTATGTTCAATTTTTGGAACTCCTCAATGTGCTCCATTATTGAACCCTTTTGTTTGAGACTTATCAATTGGCTAAAAAAAGTGTTGCTTTTTGTATCCTCATAATGTGCTGTCAATTCTTCCGTAAAAATTTCCCAAGTGATAATTTGTTTACGAGAGCAAAGCCAGTGATACCATACAAACTTATTTGGTTCCAAATATAAAGTTTTAATACGTACCTTTTGTGTGTTTTGCACATTATTGAGATCGAAAAATTGCTCCACCATCAAACTTCCTCATATCGATTTTTGGAATATGGTGGGTCTTCAATCCAACATTAGAGTCTATGAAATCATGATTAACATTTCTTTTGTTCTCATCATGAGTTTCCTTTACTAACCTTTCACCATTAGTAGGCATCTCTTGTAGAAACTTTGTTAAATCTGTCTTCAAATATTTCATGTCTGTCTTCAAATCTTTCTTCAAATCTATCTTCAAATAATCCATCTTAGCTTCCATGTCATTCATCTTAGCTTCTATGCCTTTTTAAAAAAAATCCATCTTAGCTTCTACGCCTTTCTTTAAACCATCCATCTTAGCTTCTACATCTTTCTTTAAACCATCCATCTTAGATTTTGTTCCTTTTTGTGCAAGTGACACTTGTTGCATTTGGTCTCGTAATTTTGATATACCATGTTGCATTTCTTCCTCTTCTTCATGAGTCATGCTAGAGCTTTCAGATTGCTTACTAGGTGTTTGTATTTTCTTTCCTCGGGGCATCAATTACCGATAATAATGCTTTACTACACCCTTTGAATTCCTTCAAACTAATTTTTCAAATCAAGCTTATGCAAAAATTAAAAAAACTACACACCTTTTTTCACTTCGTAGGAGCTTGATATTGAATCTGATGTATCTCTGTAATTTCAAATCATCCAGTTCTAAAATTGTGACCTGCGGTAGTCCTCTGCGTCCTCTTTCCAATGCCACCAGTCTGATCCAAATTGGATTCTCCAGGGAAGAGTTATGTCAAATCTCCCATAGTGACCTGATTATAGATTAGTTTAGTAGAGTGAGCTTGTATGATGTGCCACAAGTCATTGTTTCGACCTTTGGTTCTGAAAAATGTATACAAGAAACTACAGTCCGTCCTCTTTCTATGCCTTATTATGAAATTTCAATCCGATGCTCAGAGAGAAAGTTATGACGATTTTCCCCAGGTCACCTGTTTGGAATGTAATTCAGGAGTCTGCAAAAAGAGAAACTTCCTCAGATCATATCTCCGCAAATATAGCACGAAAATCTCTGAAATTCGGACCCGAGATTCAGTGCGATTTCGTCTCAAATGGTTTTTTTTGAGCTTCTGAAACGTCGCAGAAAAAAAGTTATAGAGAAAATGCCACGATGACCTATTTGGAGCAGTGAAACCCTAGAATCCAAACCTCTGATACCAAATGTTATGAAACCAGCTCACAAAAAGATAGAAAAGATAATTGAACGCCTTAGAGTTCAGTCTCTTCGAGGGGGCAACCTCCTTTACATTACACAAATGAACAATTCTTGGATGATTCAAATGACAAAACCTCCTTTCAATATATAGGAGTCTAAGGAGTCACAACATAACCCAGCTGACCTAACAATAATAATATAAAGCCACATAAATAACAATAGAGGGATTCTATGGGGCACAGTAATAACAATATGGGGACAATAGGGGCACAACAATATTAATAAATGATACAATTACAGTAGTAATAGGGTAATCACTAGTATTATGGGTACCTAACATAAATTATGAATTCAAATTTTATAGTTGACAATCCTCTACTTGAGTAATTGATTGAAAATATGTCATCCCTATTTGCAAGTTCAATAAGTCATGCAATACCTCTAGATAACATTATTCATTGATATAAGATATTGTTATATTGTCATGATATAACCATATATCAATAAATCAAGATAACAATATATTATTATTCAATATAATAATATTAATGATTATTAGTATTATTAGTATTCATTAATACACTGTTATATAACAATATAAAAAATATATAATTCAATATAATAAAAACAAGATAACAATATATTATTATTTCAATATAACAAATTAATGAATATTAAATTACAAATTGGAATTTTATAATTGACAATCCTTTACTTGAGTAATTGATTTAAAATATTTCATCCCCATTTGCAAATTCAATAAGTCATGCATTTCTTATAACATTATTCATTAATATTGTTATTTTGTTACAATATTACAATATATTTGAATATAACAATATAAAAAATATATTTAACAAGAAATCAAGATAATAATATATTATTATTTCAATATAGCAACATTAATGAATATTAAATTATGAATTGGAATTTTATAATTGACAATCTTTTACTCTGTAGTTGATTAAAAATATGTCATCCCTATTTGCAAATTCAATGAGTCATGCAATACCTCTAGATAACATTGTTGATTAATATTGTTATATTGTTATAATATAACAATATATCAAGAAATCAAGAAATCAATATATTATTATTCAAGATAACAATATTACTGATTATTATTGTTGTTATTCATTAATAAATTGTGATGCAGGAGCATCCAGCTAAGGCACCATGACCGGGTGTTGGTCTCTGACAGGTTGGAAAGTTAAGTTAACATTTTGTTTGTCTTATATGTTTAGTTTGTCAGAGTAGGAGGTAGGGTTTTATTTTTATCTTAATCTCTGTATTAGTCAAAGGTAGTTTGGTCAGTTAGGGTTATTTACGTGTCTGACTTAAAGAAACAATAGATTAATAATTGTCCTGTCATTTTAAAAGAAAAAGACAAATGTGTTTAGATGTACAATCTTGTCGTGTAGGCAGAAACAAAATCTTAATAAGTTATGTAACTACAATGTCTACAACCGAAAGTAACTACACATTTTCATTAACTGTAGACAATAATATAAATATAACAATGAAAATCATGGAAAGGGTTCAACATTTTCTGGATACAAATAATAAAAGAGACAAAGCACAAACTCAATCATCATTATCCATCTGTATCATCACCTACATGCTGTGCAAACATGTTTCTGTCAATTGTCTAATTGAATTCAAAATAACAAGTAGAGTGCAGGCCTACAACTGTGAATTGTTTTTTTCCCTCTCTTAAAATAAAACAGAGTACAGTAGATTGCATGAAAATTTCACGACCAGAACAGACAAGCACACAAGCAAAGTTCATGGCCAGGAGAACGCCCTTACAGTGAAACATTGGAACGAAGAACACGAAGTCCAAGAAACGGCTAAACGAACCAAGACAGGTAACACATTACGAATCATCTTACACCAATTTCGTTCTTTTCTTAAACGGAATAGAGACAGGAGAATATATATATAAAACTGTTGTTAAAAATAAGTCCAGCATTACATCATCCAACCGAACGGAGTAAACAGTGATTGCTAGACTGAACAGACCCAGGTCAAGGGTTTGATATTAAGAAAACCCTCGATCCAAACTAAAGAGCGAGACTAGAAGGAATCCCAAACTGGAAATTGAAAATAGAAGCATGCCCAGGTCGTGAAAACAACTCATAATCACATACAATAACCGAATAGCGAGGAGCAACCACTATAGACCTATAGGCCCTAATTACAATTCGACAAATGGTGGTGAAAGAGCTGATCCGGATTTAAACAGGAACACAATAAAACAGAGAGATAACCATAATGACAGATATGCAGCGGAAATAATACTTCATTTAATTACTGTAAAATACTGAAATATGCTTACAAACAGAAATGGAAATAAACCAGCTAGGGCAATGGTAGCTTATCTCTGAGAAGAGATGTGGCGGCTACATACCTCTGAGCTGTGTTACATGAGGCTCAAAGGCATATTTATTGTTGAGAAACAATGGAAAACCTTTCACATCCCGAAACCTAACCCTAGAAGATGAAACGCCAAATTGTGGGCCCCGTTTGGGTAAATTGGTACATCAATTTCCCAGGGTCGTAACTTTGGCATACGATCTCCGTTTGACGCGTACAATAGCTCGTTAGAAAGATCTATCCGAGCACTACCACTTTGGGAGGCAACATCGGTCCATGGACCCATGTTGCCCTAGATTTCCCAAAAAACGTCGTTTAGGGCCTCAAAACGGCTCCGGAAGTTCAGGACCCGAAAAACTGCTAAAAATAGTAAACTGTGCTACAATTTAGGAAACTAAAAAAGCTGAAAGAGACAGTTGTGGGGGTCCAAATGGGATAGTGGGTGGCCACCAACATCCACCTAGATCATTCCTCCCCCCTTAGGAAGCAATGGTCCCCATTGCATTGAGTTCATCCCTGAGATGAGCAAGCTTCTGCTGATCTGGGTCTCTGGTGAGTTGTTCTGCAATCTCTGATGTGTCCAGAAATTGTGGGAAGCATGGTTGACGATGGTCCACATTGAAAACTCAGTGCAAGCCAAGGAATGGAGGAATGCTGTGCTTCAAAGCATTGTTGCCCGTAGCCTTGGTACTGGTGTAAGGACCATGTCAGAGTGGTCTGAGTTTCTGATGGGTTTTGGTAAGGCGTACTCTCTGCAGATGCAACAAGACTTTGTTGCCCACCTGAAACTTGTGTGGTACCCCTGTGGGTGAGGAGAAGCTGTTCCTGTGTTCTTTCATGATCGTATTCCTTTGCTGCTGCTGCTGCGTAGAGGAACCCTTCGTGGGGGTCATGGATGTAGCAACGATCTTCCCCTTACTTTGGGAGTGAACCAGACAGAAAATAAATTTCCTAGTGTGTGATATGAGCTTGCCGCCTTTCTTGGCAGTGATCAAAGAGGTGGCAGTAGGTGGGGCTACCTCCGGTATCCTGTATAATGAATCACCCAAAGAAATGATGACAGTGCGAGGCCTTGACTCATACACAGCATGTCGCCTCCACAAGTATGGATGGCCTAATAGTACATCACAAAAATCCAGAGGTGTAACATCACACAATACCTCGTCTGTGAAGGGCTTGATGCTGTAGGGAAGGCGACACTACTGGCGAACTTTGAGATCTTTTCCTTCATGAAGCCACCCGATACAGTACGGCTGTGGGTGTGGTGTAGTCGGTAGGCCCAACCGCTTCATGACCTCTGCTGAAATGAGATTCTTTTGGCTACCATTGTCGACAATGAATTGCATCGGCGAACCCTTCACCCACGTCTGTGAGTGGAAAAGACATTCCCCCTCCTCTGGTTCTTCGGGTTCATTCTTCTGGATCTTGGCAGTGGCAATAGTGGCGCTGGGATCCGCATCAATGATCTGCTTCCCTTTGCCATTCCCCTTGTCAGGTTCTGGCTCAGGGTTGGAACATGCATTTGATTCGGAAGCCTTCAACTCGGCCACTAGCGGCTGCTTGGTCCGACACTCACTTGTGTTGTGAGTGGGGCTCTTGTGGAACTCACACCACTTTCCTGTGTCCTTCTTCGGCTTCGTGGTGTTTTTCTTTTCTTACGGCTTCGAGGGGTTGTCTTGGGTCACCCCACTTTGGCTTTGTCCTTTGGGCTTCGGATTTGCAGATCCAAAGTCTCGCTTCTTCTGTTTGAACTTTTGTTCGATTTTGATAGCGTATCGATATGCTGTGCCGAGTGAGGAAATGTTTAAGAACTCCATCTCTTCCTGGATGTATCTGTGTAGGCAGCCGAGGTATTTGAGTACCAGATGCATCTCAGAATCTTTGATACCCCAACTGTGTGTGAAGGGTATGAAAAATGTTTGTGAACTCTGGCACATCTTGGTCTCGTCCCTACCGCAGTGTGGTCCATTTGATGTATTTGTCCTCATAGTTTTTGACAGGGTAGTACTGCTCCTTGATGGCATCCCGGAAGTCATTCCAAGTGGGTGCGGCTGAAAATAGTGAGCCTGTACTTTCATCCTTCTGCTCGCAGTAGGTTTCCCACCAGTCCTTGACGTGGGGGGCTTCTTTGAGAAGAGCGAAAACAATCTTTTCCTGGCTCGAAAATTCATGAACAGAAAAATAGCCCTCTAGCAGATTTAACCATTTATCTACGGCATCTGCATCTATCTGACCCTCGAATATGGGGATTTCAAAATCAACTTGTACCTTAAAGGGTGTGGCGTTTCTAGAGTAGCTGTTGGAAGCCGATGCATCGCTTTTGGGTAGCCGCTGAAGGATTTGGGCAAAGCTGTCCATCATCGTGTTCCATCATCGCTCGAGGGATTCTTCGAGCAATATTTTGATAGGATCTCCTGCCCCCTCGTCTTTCTTTTCATCCACCATGGGAGGTCGTCGGGATTTGCGAGGCTGGTCTTGCAAAGGTTCGACCAGTTCAAGCCCTAACTCCTTATATCCCGACCTCGTTGGGGACATGCAAAGAAAAACAGAGAAAAAGCAGACTGCTCTGATACCACTGATCCGGATTTAAATAGGAACGCAATAAAACACAGAGATAACCATAAAGACAGATATGCAGCGGAAATAATACTTCATTTCATTACTGTAAAATACTGAAATATGCTTACAAACAGAAATGGAAATAAACCAGCTAGGGCGATGGTAGCTTATCTCTGAGAAGAGATGTGGCGGCTACATGCCTCTAAACTATGTTACAATGAGGCTCGAAGGCCTATTTATTGTTGAGAAACAATGGAAAACCTTTCACATCCCGAAACCTAACCCTAGAAGATGAAACGCCAAATTGTGGACCCCGTTTGGTTAAATTGGTACATCAATTTCCCGGGGTCGTAACTTTGGCATACGATCTCCGTTTGACGCGTACAATAGCTCGTTAGAAAGATCTATTCGAGCACTACCACTTTGGGAGGTAACATTGGTCCATGGACCCATCTTGCCCCATATTTCAAAAAAAACGTCGTTTAGGGCCTCAAAACGGCTCCGGAAGTTCAGGACCCGAAAAACTGTCAAAAATAGTAAACTGTGCTACAATTTAGGAAACTGAAAAAGCTGAAAGAGACAGTTGTGGGGGTCCAAATGGGATAGGTGGGTGGCCACCAACATCCACCTGGATCAAGAGCCTACCAATAGTGACTTGTAGGGTGTGAAGAGCAAAATCATTGTAATCCTCCATGTCCAAGGTCGAACCCTCAACCTGCACAACCAGAATGAAACAAAACCAGACCTGCTACACTTAACATCGAACAAAGAGTGATAAACTACTAGTGTAGGAAGAACAAATCACGTGGGAGCGTGACAGAGTAAAAACTTTCATGCAATAGAACCAAAAAACACCAGACAACCTGAGACAAGAGGGAGCGAGCATTGATTAGTCCATGAACCAGAAAAAGGTAGAGATAAAATAGGGAGAAACAAGTTACCTGAAGGTGAAGCCGAATGAGCCATCATGCTTGAACCCTGTGCACACAGGAACCGAAAATATAAAACAACTTTAGCACGATAACCGCAGCAAGGAACATTGCCAACAACAGGAAAGAACAATTGGTAGCCCGAGAAACCAGACATCGATTCCAAATAACAACAGAAAGAAAAATAACTCACTGTGCAGAAGAATACAAGCGAACCAACCTCCAGAGCCAAGGCAGTTTCATGCAGTAAGGAAATTTGTTGCTAGTAGCACAGACAAGTTCAGGAAGCCATTATTGTTATAGACATTTTTGTGCCTTACAGCATTGAGCATGAGATGTCCATAATCTAAGGGATCCAAAGTCCCTAAACATGTTGTTCCTACCCCTAGAGGAACAAGGCTATCAAACCACATCAATTCACAAAATTTCTCCACCAGAAACTGCTCAAAAACAAGTCAATTCAGGATCAATTCAGTGGCTCCACTAGCTGTTTGCGCTGAATGTCAAAGCCAACACTGGCTACCTGCGCTGAATGTCAAAGGCAACATTGGCTACCTGCGCTGAGCGAGAGTTGACATGTGGCAAGTTCATTCCACGAGGTGTCAAAACCCAGGAAGCTTCCAAAGTCTTCCTCAATGACACTTGCCTCAGGGAATTCGACTGGTGATGAGTAAGAGGTTCCAAATCTCCAAGTGGAAGCAAGGACCTCCAAGTGGAATCAAGAACTGACAGAGGGAGAGGACACTAGTCAGATTTCAAGCTGACTCATCCTCTCTCCAAACATCTATATATGGATCTCTCCTCCATGAGATCTAGAGGCTGGAATTTTGTTATTGCAAAGAATTGCTGTTGGTTTGAGATTGGAATTATTGGGTGCTTAATGCTTTGAAGGGGGTGAAGATAGGAATTCCATTTGCTAGGAAGGAGATGCTGGATTGGAGCCCTCTGGGTTGTATCTCTTCCTGAACCTTGTTATTCATCAATAAAGCTATCTTGGTTTCTCCTATATACTGATGTATTTTTGATGTATGATTGCATTAGTATGTTTAGTTTATTTCTAATCCTGAACTAGTTATGAATATGAATCCATGTCTTGTGTAGTGTTCTCTTCTTGTAATCTTGTAGAAACCTCTTGAAGCTGGTTAAGCGAGAAGGCAAGTAGCTGGGAACTCTCCAAGAGAAGAGAAACCGAATCGAGGGAAAAACGGAAGACATCGGTTAGTCCATCCATCTCTCTTCATTCTTAATTCGTAAAGGAAGAATACTAGAATAGCTGTCTCTGTTTGTTGCTAAGGCACTGTCACACCTTAGGTGGATAGGATCGTCCTGCATAGGCATTTTTCCCCACAACAAATTGGCGACTCCGTTGGGGACATTTGTTTAGTCATTTTATTTGTGTTTCTATCATTGTTTGTTTCATAGACTCGACAGCAACAATCGAACTGCATCTGCTATTCTCGGATGCAAAGTAGACAGTTGCTGCTTTGATCCAATCACTGGACTTGTCTATGATCTGAACAATGGACTCACAAATGATTTGATGATCCTTTGTGATAGATCTTAGTACCCCCTCAAAGCATCCCTTTGATTGCACCTTGCTTTTTGCTTTGATTTGGCCTGAAACAGAAGATTAAATAGCAATCTGTGACCCAGAACCAGTGAGAAACGAGAGTTTCTCCTTCAGCGCAGACCCTGTGAAGGGATTCTGCATTTCAACGTAGGTCCCGTGAAGGCTACCTGCGCTGAATGTCAAAACCCCTGTGTTGAGGTTGCGCTGATCCAGTTTGCTCTTGTGCAGCTGGGGTTCTCTGCTCTGTTTTGCCTTGTTTTGATCTCTGATTTTTGCAGCCTGTAACGAGCATAGGTACCAGTCTGATAACTCCTTTTCTCTGCTTAAATTCCGCCTCCTTTTGTACAAAAAGACTGTGAGTGTTTTTAGGTGTTTGTGGCATAATTTGCAGTTTTCCTTTGCATGAGTGAAATAGTCATCCTGTAGCCCTTGATTCAAATCTGTTGATTGTGATCTTAGGAGAGAGTTCATTGGCTGTTTGCAGTTGATTATACATTTACTCTTGCTTATTGGTTTGAGTTTGTCTCTTTTAAGTGTCGAAACAAGTATTCATTTAGAAAATCGTTAAGTGTTGTAATCTCTTCTACCCTCTCTGATTTCGAAAAAGTAAACTTGTTTGTATTTGTCATTTAAAAGCAAATTCAAAGTTGTACAAAAAGCTTTCTTCGTAGGCATCAATACTAAGAAAGCGGAAAACAAACACCTGCATTGTGCATTTCCATTTTGATAGTTTGCATGTTTGATTTAGGAAAAGTGCATTAGAGTGTGCTGATTGCTCTTTGAGAAAAGATGGTGTCTTTCTTTTCCCTTAGTAGCTAGGATTTTCAAAGTTGAAAAGATATAAAGCTTGCTTATCATCTTTAGACTGCATTTAGGAATTGTATCATACATCTCGTGGTGAACCTTGAAAGACAAACTTCTAAAAAGATCAACTTAAAATAAATTGAATGAACTTAACAACGCTTTGCAATATAACGCACAACATAGAGGTCTAGGCTAGAGACGTGTTCCGGCGTCGTAAAGCCTGGTGACTGTCGATCTCGTGGATGGTGGGTGATTCCTCCTGAGGGACGATAGCACCAGTATGGATTGTGCTCCCACGTACCGTCGTGTATATATTGGGAGACCCCTATAGGCATAAAACCTTTATCCTTAGGAAGCCGTGTCGACCACCCTATTGATCGCAATGCACTGAACACAGCATTCAGGAAGATCGACTGCCCGTACCCTAAAAAGTATTCTGCGGTTTTGCGAAAAGTTTGGCACACCCTCTGCCTAGAACTCCAGAGCAGTTCCTTTTGGCCTTTTTCAGACTCTATAACGGAAAAAGTCCATCCGAGCATTTGTCACTTCGGGCTCGTTAAAACATCGAAGGAGACTAGAGTCATCTTTAGCTTTTTCTCGACTCTTTAAAAGTGAAAAAGCAAGTTGTGTCTAAAAGCGTCTAAAAAATTCATTTAATTCGGAAACACATTTTCCCCTTTGTATTTTGGTTGATCGAGTAATCCGCAATCGTGGAAGAAAGTCAATTGAAACCCCGTCGTTCGCGGAGGCTTACGAGTCAACCGTATTTGTCTCCGGAATCGAAAACAATACAGACAAAGCGAACTTGTTTAACCAGTTCGAAATCTCCTATCAAAGTTAGAACAAGTGTTCCAACGACATCTGAGATTCCGGTTACTCCAAACATTTCTGGAAACCCTGCCTCTATAGAAGAAGTTCAACAACCACAGAGGGACAGTAACACTGATCCTAGTCTGGGAGCAAATACTTGCGTTACTGAACCAGTTCCATCTGTAACCGGTTCAGACAGTCTTGCTCCTCAAACAACTATTGCTGTTGATTCAACCCCTTCTTCGGCACCAGAAATATTTTACGGACCTGACGGTCTTCCTCTTCCACCTGGTTTGATTGCGATAGAGGAAATTGTAGAGGATCCGCAAGCAAGTACTCCGACACATTTTGGAGTCGGGGTCACTCTATTTCCTTCATTAGAAGTTAGTCGACCACAAGTGGAAGTTCCTGTAGAATCGCTAGGAAATCTATTGGATAGACTCAAAATGTCTGAACAACCGTCAACATCTAGGACTGTGTCGAATGACACAGCGACAACAGAAGCCCCTGCCGTCACTCCAACAATGTTTTCCGGCGTACCATCTGTCCCAACTAGCTCACAACCGCTAGAAGGAGTCCACCCAGGGACTATTTCGACAGTGTGGTCTGTTCCAGTTTGTTCATCCGGAATAATATCCGGCAACTCTTATGTTGAAACTCGCCAAATTGATCCGTTTGGAGGTCAATTTGGGCAATCCAGTCCCCAAGGACAAACAATCCCCTTGAGTTCCGGATTGCTACCGTATGGGGGGCAGTATGCCCTTTCATTATCCCCTCCGGGAGGGTATCCATACGGGAGTTCACAACAGTATTCGGGTTATACTGGAATTACATCAAGTGGTTGGGTACCTATGCTACCTCAACAAACAAGGGTTGTATATTCTATGCAACAGTGTGTACCTATGTCGAACATCCCGACCACATCGACCATTGTGACAGTGTCGCAAGTTCAAACGTTGCCTGTTGTATGTCAACCTCAGATTTCTCAGGTTGTAATGCAACAGCCCCTTGACCTTGTGACACAACCACAATCGCCAACCGGTGGGGCGACACAGGTCCAAACGGGTACAATTACCCCACACCTTGGTCCAACGGTTAGTATAGCACAACAGAACATGGCTTCACAACCGTGGCTGGTGCAATACCAACAACCACAATTCCAGCAAGTGTACCAAGGTTCTGAGCAGCAGATCTTTGCGAACAGTGGACAACCGTACATTCAAAACGGTCAAAACCAACCGCTTTACAGTGGTCAAGTCCACCAACCGTATCAGTCGTACCAACATCAATTACATTATGCTGGTATGCAAAGGCCCACTGCTCAAGCGATTCCATCGTACCCTGGGTATGCTTCACCTAACCTGAATCAACAGTTACCATTTGTGGCAACTTTAGAGTTACCCGATTTACACCGGTTAACCAACGATCCGATTGCTTACGCCCCTTGGTGGCCATCGATTCCTCACAAACTTCCATCGGACATGCCTAAATTTAATGGAAATCCAGGTGAAGACCCATCGAATCACATGATGACTTTTCATATGTGGTGTTCATCAAACACCCTAAACGATGATTCGATAAGGCTTCGCCTTTTCCAGAGGACGTTAACGGGTCCAGCGGCAAAATGGTATATTGAATTACCTAGAGCCTCGTTCGACAATTTCAGCACCTTAGCCACGACATTCTTAACCCATTTTCAATTACCGATAAGGTATGAAATGGGAACGGAAATCTTAACCAACTTCAAGCAGACAAAAACCACTCACATATCTAATCATATACATGAGTGGCATCGTCGTCGTAGGATGGTAAAAACGTACGTTCCCGATCAGTTATTAGCTGAATGGTTTATCAAGTCGTTACTTCCTGTCATAACGGAAGATGTGGCCAAGTGGGGAGTTGTAACGGAGGAGCAAGTTATTGCTTGTGCACAATATCTAGACTTAGTCTACACTCAGTTTGGCACGCTCTACGACAAAATACCTGACACCCCTAGACTGGAATTCTCAATTCCTCCTCCTCCTAAATCAAATAGTGACTCTCATGTCGGCGATGGTGTGATTGGCACGGCAAACGCGAAATCGACAAAAGCTTCGTCTAAGAAAGCCCGTAAGAATTCAGATCAAAATGCAAAAGAAGAAATTCTTGCTTCGGAAGTAAATGCCGTATCAGCAGTAAGGGCAAAGAAACTAAACAACCAGGGAGCAAGAAGAAGCAAAACAAAGGGAAGAAGAAGAAACAGGGTGAGTCATCTCCTGGAAAAACTTCTTCGAATCCTCCTGGAAAAGGGAAACCAAAAAGTCCATGTCAAATATGTGACGAGGATCATTGGACAGGAAATTGTCCATACAAAGCTGAGCTTAAAAGGTTCTTCAAAAGTTCGCAAACCTCAACTGTGTTAACTGATCCGTTCCCAAATCCAGGTCAAAATCTGGTTGATAGTGGAAACGCTTCCCCGTCGCAAGTGCTAATGTTGTCAATCTCCAAGCAACAAAATGATGCTTTGATTTCGACAAGGAACAAAGATTACGGGAATCCGTAACTGTCGAACGACAAAGGTAAAGATCAACCAAGTAGTTCGAAAACAACTTCGACAGAAGTTGTACCGCCCATCATTCCTGAATTAACAATAAAACTGCCAAAGGGAGTAGTACACATGTCGACATTTAATCCTCGCGCCAGAGCGGCGCAGCATTATAACATAGTGGAAGATTTGGCCCAATCGCCATCCTCTATGTCGACTCTTGTAGTACTACAAAATTGTCCATCCCAAAGGCAGGCTTTGTTATCGGCTATTGGTGGGGTTGATCTTAAGGATTCCAGTATTGTATCCTTCGACCACAAAGGATACGATCCTTAGTTGCCAGCTCAACTAGCTTTCCTTATTCAAGTGAAATCCCTCAACAAAACTGTTCACCGAACAATTATTGATGAGGGGGCATCTACCTGTATTATGTCGATGAGTTGCTGGAAAACTTTAGGGTCTCCGACCTTGTCGCGATCTTCGACGACATTGAAAGCATTCGACGGAAGGACCTATACCCCGTGCGGTATCCTTAATAACTTGAAGGTTGAACTGGGGGGAAAAACAATAGAAATAGATGTTGAAGTCATCGATGGGAATCTTGACTACAACATCCTACTAGGAAGACCGTGGATCTATGCCATGGCAGCTGTTGTGTCGACTAATTTTTGGAAGATCGCATTCCCTTTCCAAGGAGGGATTACGATCGTCGACCAACAAGACTTCCTCCCTAATGGTTCACAAGTTACAGGAAGCATTCCCATGATCCATGGAAGCAACCATTCGCTTCAAGATATCGGAGTAGGCCTACTGAAAGACCCCACATTAATGGGAACTTTCGCACTTCCACCTCCAATCTATATAGGAGAAGTAGCATTGGTAGGAGCCTGCAACATGATATCTTCCACGAAGATTTCAGAAGACGATATCGACATGGATCATGCAATAGGCTTTCCCCCAAGCCCTATAGAAATATTGTAGCAATCAATGTTTCGAGCATGGGAGGCGAACCCAAATCAACGCTCATCAAGCGTTTGGGTAGATAGGTCTAGAGAATACGGTACCCCATTAGATCCTTGGTTGAAAGTACATGGGACTGACAAAGGAATCCTACAATCAATGTTGATTGAGGGGGCACCATGGAGTGATTGCCACCATCGTTCCCTTTTTCCAGAATATGAAGAAGATACTCAACATGACCTTTATCACCCTTCAGTTTTTGAATTCCTATCAAACACTGTAAACACGGTGGATTCCGAGCGAAACTTATCCAATATTGAAGAGACTATAGCCATAAATATCTCGACTAAAGCAAATGTTGTAGAGAATATTTATGTCGGCAAAGGTTGTTCTCCTTCGGAACTGGAAATATATAACACTCTTTTTCGCGAATTCAGAGATGTCTTTGCTTGGTCATATGATGAAATGCCAGGCATTGACTCGAGTATCGTTGAACATGAAATTAAGATGTATCCTGATGTCAAACAAGTAAGACAACGGCTTCGGCAGGTGCACCCCAAGAAAGCCGCTGCCATTAAAACAGAAGTTGAAAAGCTCCTCCATGCTGGTTTCATCTACCCGGTTCCTCTAACCGATTGGGTATCGAATATTGTCCCTGTTATGAAGAAACAAGGGACAATTAGAGTGTGTGTCGATTATAGAGATGTAAACCAAGCTTGTCCGAAGGACAACCACCCTACACCCTTCATCGACCAGATAATTGATGAATGCGCCGGATGTGAAATCTTTTCATTCATGGATGGATTTTCCGGGTATAATCAAATAAATATCCGCCCACAGGACCAGTCAAAGACTGCATTCATCTGTCCGTGGGGCACATTCGCTTATCGAAAATTACCCTTTGGTTTAAAGAACGCAGGGGTGACGTTTCAGAGGGCAATGAATTATGCCTTCCATGACATCAAGAACATCGTTCAACCATATCTCGACGACCTTCTGGCTCATTCGCGAAAGCGGACTGATCATCCGCAGCATTTAAGAGCGATATTTCTACGTTGCCGACACTACAAGATAAGACTCAATCCACACAAATGTGTGTTTTGCGTCGGTTCTGGTTGTTTACTTGGCTTTGTAGTCTCTAAGGATGGGATTCGTCTCGACCCTTGCAAGGTTCAGGCAATCATTAATTTGCCTCCACCTTCAAATTTGCTTCAGATTCAGAAACTCCAAGGGAAAACAAACTTTCTGAGGAGGTTCATTCCAAATTACGCAGAACTTGCTAAAGGTTATACTCGTCTTTTGAAAAAGGATGTACCTTTTGTCAGGGATCAGGTGGCACAAGCTTCCTTTGATGCTCTGAAAGATTCTCTAGTAAAAGCATCATTAATGTATGCCCCAGACTATCAAAGAGATTTTAACCTGTATCTGGTTGCAGCCGATACGACCATTGCGATGGTTTTAGTTCAAGAAGTCGATGGAACTGAACATCCAATATATTATTTAAGTAAAAACTTGAATGATACAGAAAGCAAATATTCTTACGTTGAAAAGCTAGCACTCGCTGCTGTTCAAGCGATACAAAGATTTCGACATTATGTCCTCTTTCGGAAAACTACCATTCTATCAGATTGCAACCCCATGACTTATATATTGTCGCGACAGTTGCTGGGGGTCAAGTATTCAAAATGGATAGCGATCCTTCAAGAGTTTGATCTGGAATTTGTAAAATCCAAATCAAAGAAAGCTTTAGTTTTCGCAGAATTATTGTGCGATCTCCCATCATCGTCCAACGATGAAACATCCGAAGAATCAATCGTGGACGAAAGTTTGTTTCTGATATCTACAAGCAATGAGTGGTATGGAGATATAATCATTTATCTCCAGATCCAAAAGTTCAAGCCTGACACCTCTCACTCAAAACAGAAACATATACGATACCAAGCAAAAGACTACATGATCGTCGGTGATACGCTTTACCGTCGTGGTATCGATACAATTCTAAGGAGGTGCCTCACCCATGAAGAGGCCGAAAAAGCCCTGAATGAGTGTCATTCAGGCGCGTGTGGAGGGCATCAATCTGGATATGCTACAGCACAGAAAATCTTACGAGCAGGATACTTCTGGCCAACCATGTTCAAATATTTCATAACCGCAGTCAGAAGTTGCCATGCTTGTCAAATTTTTGATAGCAAAACCAGAAGACCACCCGCACCTTTACAGCCAATAGTTACTTTTGGGCCTTTCGCCAAATGGGGCATTGATTTCATGACATGTAACCCCACCTCGACCGGGGGGCATGGGTATATTATAGTCGCCGTTGACTATTTTACCGAATGGGCCGAGGCGATGCCTACATTAGATAACACTGGTGAAACAACTGCCCTTTTCTTTTTCAATCATGTAGTCGCCAGGTTCGGCGTACCACAGGCTATAGTTACAGATCATGGATCGCATTTTCGCAATCACATGATGGTTGAATTAGCTGCCAAGCTAGGGCTATCTCACGACAGCTCTACCCCGTATTATCCACAAGCCAACAGACAAGTTGAAGCAATCAACAAGGTCCTGAAGCGTATGGTGCAAAGGATGATTGGAGTTCACAAAAGAAGGTGGCACCTAATCCTGTACTCAGCCTTATGGTCTTACCAAACATCGATAAGGAATGCGATCGGGTTCACACCTTTCCAACTGGTGTATGGCCTGGAAGCAGTCTTGCCAATCCAGTGTGAAATCTCGTCTCTTAAACTCGCAATTGATCTCCTCCCCAGAACTTCAGAAGAAGAGGCCCGTTTCTTGGAATTAATCCAATTGGATGAAACCCGTCGTGATGCCACTTTGGCTAATGAAGCCCATAAGAAACGAGTCA
This sequence comes from Pinus tabuliformis, assembly GCA_031772625.1. Lineage (NCBI taxonomy): Eukaryota > Viridiplantae > Streptophyta > Pinopsida > Pinales > Pinaceae > Pinus > Pinus tabuliformis. Next base: position 623,259,098 of record CM062804.1, on the reverse strand, counting down.
AGGCACAGTTCGACAAAAATGTCAAACCCCGTGTCTTCTCAGAAGGTGACTTGGTCTTGCTTTATGACCAAGAATCCGATAAATTGGGAGCAGGTAAATTTAATTCTTTATGGATGGGCCCCTATATTGTTAAACGAGTGTTAGCAAAAGGAGCCTACGAGTTAATGGATTATGAGGGAATTCCACTGGTGCAACCCCGTAATGGGTTGTACCTCAAGCGTTACTATGCTTAAATAGTGAACAATATGCATGCACCTCGATTTGCGTTATTATGCTGGGGGCATGAAAACGCAAGAATCAAGCAGTTTTAGCACACAGTTCATGCTCGTTAAAAAATAAACGCAAGATCCGAGCAGTTTTAACGCGGACTTCATGCTCGTTAAAAAATAAACATAAGCAATGAGCAAGTGTTTCCACCAACGTTTAAGCTCATTTTAAAATAAAAAATGAACCTACCCGGTAAATAACCACTGTGAATGTAACCTTATCAGCCATTAAAGCCTTGGTCGTGTTTGCACCGTCACCTCCACTTTTCATTTGGCCGATCGTTCACCTCCATATGATTGTTTACCCATTTTGAGGAACAGCTGCGAAGAGTGATTTCACCTAGCCATCCTTGTGACACTGCCGTGATTGGAAAATTCCAACCTGTACCTGGAATCAGCTGCTAACCTTGTTTATCACTCGTTCCTCAAAATACGAGTCTTCTTTAAGCTCTTTTCAACTGACTCGTAAAATATGAAAAGATTGCCGAGTCCTTGGCCTTCCAGCTCGTTAAAGGGACAGGAAGTGCTATCCCTCCTCTAGATTTTAATCTTTTTGGACCTGAGGGATTATTGCACAAAAAGATCGAGCACTTGTTTTATTCGGCTCGTTAAAACTATTGAAAACTCATCCCTTCTGTATTGTTTTATACTTTTTTCAGACTTAAGGGATTAGATGACGAAAAAGGACTTTTGGAGTTAACTTTATGTACCTTTTCAGACTCTCTAAAAATGAAAAGGACCGAGTTATCCTTGTCGTTAGACTCGTTAAAATCATTAAATAGCGACAAACTTGTCTTTAGACGAGAACGAGTTTCACTATCGCTAGGCTCGTTAAAACATAGCGATGGGCTTGCTCGAAGGGCAGGTTATAGAACAAGCATATGTTATCCTCCTCAAGCTTGACAAAAATAAAGAGGTACTGGTCAGCAATGACTGGGGAAAAATTGGGAGAAACTAAAGAAAACTTTGATGGTAGCAAGTCGCTCTTGAACATGACACTTTTCCTCCGTACCACAATCGGGTTGGGTTGTTTCATTCACCGGTCACATCCATGGTCTCGCCATACCATCCATATTTGGGGTAATGCTACCGATCCATCGCATCAGTGTCACCACATGTTCAAGAGAAGTCGTTCAGAAAAGTCAACCGTGTCCCATCCACTACCATACATTATCCTTCATCCTTTCATGACCGCCACCCTGAATCATATGTCACAGATCGTTTTCACCTCCATCAAAATCATTAGCTCCGTTCTGTGTCACTGATGTGGGATTCATTAAGGCCCTCCTTTGACGGATCGCTTCTTTTCGACATCAGCTCATTATCCAAGAAGTTGATCTAGGAACAACCCCTTCAGTACTTTGAAGCTTGCATGCCTCAATGGCAAGTTTCTCACTTCCGGCGACAGGTATACATCAATGACCTTCGACCGAAAGATTTTGCGTGGTGTTCGACGCCAAGTCCTTTATTCACACCACGTGAATTGTACTGCAGTACCTTGAGGGTCATTATCATTATCGGTGATTCCTCTCGCGCTTGTTAACGGTTTACCTCATTGACCGGTAATCAAGCGATGTCTTTCCATGTTCGACTTCAGAACATTTCTCACATGGATCGACTTGTACTTAGAGTGAAGATCGAACGAGTTTGAAGACCCCGGATCTAGTTTCATCCATCCGGGCTGCGATATATATTCAGGAAAGATAAAGACATTGACATGTACATCATTGCAGCAGATGATCATCCTACTCAAAGGATGATAATTTCATCAAAATTATCAGTCTACCATTAGACGATTGTCTGTTCTATGTACAGAAAAATGAATTTATAAAGCTAAGTATGGGAATGCCCGCCTCAGTTAGATCATGAAAGCAGTATGAAAAATAATGTATTGTATTGTATCTTATTACAGGTCTCCTCCCAGCATTGGATGAACTTCGGATCCCCCTGATAAAGCATTTCACCCGATAAACGACCTCATACTTTAGGGGGCAACTGTTATAGACATTTTTGTGCCTTACAGCATTGAGCATGAAATTTCCATAATCTAAGGGATCCAAAGTCCCTAAACATGTTGTTCCTACCCCTAGAGGAACAAGGCTATCAAACCACAGCAATTCACAAAAGTTCTCCACCAGAAACTGCTCAAAAACAAGTCAATTCAGGATCAATTCAGTGGCTCCACTAGCTGTTTGCGCTGAATGTCAAAGCCAACACTGGCTACCTGCGCTGAATGTCAAAGGCAACACTGGCTACCTGCACTGAGCGAGAGTTGACATGTGGCAAGTTCATTCCACGAGGTGTCAAAACCCAGGAAGCTTCCAAAGTCTTCCTCAATGACACTTGCCTCAGGGAATTCGACTGGTGATGAGTAAGAGGTTCCAAATCTCCAAGTGGAAGCAAGGACCTCCAAGTGGAATCAAGAACTGATAGAGGGAGAGGACACTAGTCAGATTTCAAGCTGACTCATCCTCTCTCCAAACATCTATATATGGATCTCTCCTCCATGAGATCTAGAGGCTGGAATTTTGTTATTGCAAAGAATTGCTGTTGGTTTGAGATTGGAATCATTGGGTGCTTAATGCTTTGAAGGGGGTGAAGATAGGAATTCCATTTGCTGGGAAAGAGATGCTGGATTGGAGCCCTCTGGGTTGTATCTCTTCCTGAACCTTGTTATTCATCAATAAAGCTATCTTGGTTTCTCCTATATACTGATGTATTTTTGATGTATGATTGCATTAGTATGTTTAGTTTATTTCTAATCCTGAACTAGTTATGAATATGAATCCATGTCTTGTGTAGTGTTCTCTTCTTGTAATCTTGCAGAAACCTCTTGAAGCTAGGCGAGCGAGAAGGCAAGTAGCTGGGAACTCTCCAAGAGAAGAGAAACCGAATCGAGGGACAAACGGAAGACACCGGTTAGTCCATCCATCTCTCTTCATTCTTAATTCGTAAAGGAAGAATACTAGAATAACTGTCTCTGTTTGTTGCTAAGGCACTGTCACACCTTAGGTGGATAGGATCGTCCTGCATAGGCATTTTTCCCCACAACAATTATCCGTTCGTAGCCAAGACCAAAATAGAGTTTACCATAAGAACCAGGAATAGACAGAGCAATTTGACAGAACCCTCGTAGAGCTCCCACAACAGAACCAAATACCAAACAATGACCGGAAGACCTGAAGGTTTTGTGTAAAGGACCAAGCAGGAAAACAAGGATCAAGGCCGTAGTACAGGGTAGGTTCGCTTTATGGGCCATAGTAAATGATTGCAACTACCAAATAAAATATCCATTGTTCATATCTGTGACCAATGCCAAATCATCAACTGACTCTGCCACCATCATTAGCGCCAGACATCTTTCATGTCAAGGGATATGTTGGAGTGTGGGCTGGGTCCCATCATAGTGGTATCAGAGCAAGATTTGTTTTTTTTTGTGTTTTGAGGTCAGTTAGAGAAATGGAGGTAGGAAGGCGAGGTCGTGGCAGAGGTGCTCGAAGGATAGCTGAGGAAGGACTGATAGAGGAGATCAGGATTCTTACTGCACGTTTGGAGGCAGTAGAGGCAGGGAGAAGAAGAGACCCAGAGTTATGCAATGACAGTGAAGAGGAAGCTAAAGTGGCAACAGATGGATCAGATGGCAAGGGCCCAGAAGTGAGACTGTTGAGGTCTGTTTTAGTGGCAAGCATTAAACCCAAACCAGAACTCCCAAACTACGACGACAACCTGTCCATAGAGGTTTTATTGGATTGGATTAGTGAGCTGGATAAGTATTTTGAGTGTGAGGAAGCCAGTGAAGACCGCAGAGTTAAGTTTTCTACGACAAAGTTGAAGGGACACACAACCCTGTGGTGGGACAATGTCCAAACGGAGAGAAGGAGATTGAACAAGTTGCCGATCAAAACATGGTCAAGGATGGTGGCCAAGTTGAAGGGCAGATTTTTTCCGAAAGATTATCAGATTGCACTACACAGGAAGGTGCAGAATCTGAAACAGAAAGGAATGACGGTGAGGGAGTACACTGAGGAATTTTATCGAGTGAACCTAAGGGCTGGTTATACAGAGGATACCACAGAAAAGACAACCAGGTACGTAAATGGTTTAAGACTAGAAATTTTAGATGAAATTAATATTCTGTCTCCAAAGAACATTGAAGAAACGTATCAGAGTGCGATGAAAGCTGAAGAGAAAATTACTAGAAGGAAGAATTCCCAGAGAGGACGCGGAGCCGGCAAGGGAAAAAGCCAGTCCTATGGCAGGGGGCGGACTGCTAGTAGTAATGAGGAAGGCAACAGTTCCAGAGCTTCCAGATCAACAGACAAAGGTGATAGTGTGAGAGGTGGTAGGCCATATCAGCGAGGCAGGGGAAATGGCCGAGGTAGAGGAGCTGGTTATCAATGTTACAGGTGTCATAAATGGGGACACAGATCATTTGAGTGTCCTGAGGCAGACCAAGTTGGACAGAGGGGTGCATATGTTGCACAACCAGAGGAAGCAGAGGCACCTCCCCAAGAAGCAGAGAATGCTCTAGAAACAGGGGAAGCCCTGGTGCTGAACAAGGTGTTGTTGAAACCGGCCAAGGAAGTCACTAAACAAACACAGTGGAAGGCTTTGCTTAGAACAGTTTGTAAGTCACATGGTAAGTGTTGTAAGTTAATTATTGACAGCAGTAGTACAGATAACTTAGTGTCCACAGAGATGGTGGAAAAGTTAGAATTGAAGCGATTGAAACATCCCACCCCTTACAAAGTTTCATGGTTGCAAAAAGGCCATCAGTTGCTGGTGGATGAACAATGCGAGGTGGATTTTCAAATAGGTAGATATAAGGATAAAGTCATTTGTGACATCATGCCGATGGATGTATGTCACATACTGCTAGGCAGGCCATGGCAGTATGACAGAAAGGTGGTGCATGATGAGTTGACGAACTGTTATGAGTTTGTCAAGGATGGAATCAAGCATATGCTTGTGCCCATCAAGGAGGAAGGGACAACAGGGACAAGTGAGCCAAGAGCATTGTTGATTAGTGGAAAACAGTTTCTGAAGCAAGTTGAGGATAGTGAGATGGGTTATGCAGTCGTAAGAAGAGAAAAAACAATGTTGTTGCATACAGAGGTATCAGATTTACCCCCAGAAATTCAGCAAATGTTGCAGGAATTTACAGACATAGTGGTGGATGACTTGCCAGACAAACTGCCCCCCAAAAGAAGCATAAGTCACCATATTGACTTCATACCCGGAGCTAGTTTGCCGAACAAGGCAGCATACCGAATGAGCCCCAAGGACAATGAAGAGATTAGGAAGCAAGTGCAGGAACTGCTAGACAAAGGATTGATAAGGGAGAGTTTGAGCCCTTGCATAGTTCCAACGGTTCTCGCTCCCAAGAAGGGAGGAGAGTGGCGGATGTGCACAGACTCGAGAGCCATCATCAAAATCACCATTCAGTACAGGTTTCCACTGCCACGGATGATGACATGATGGATTGTTTAAGTAGGGCAGCATATTTTTTTAAGATAGACTTGAAGAGTGGGTATCATCAGATCCAGATACGAGAGGGGGACGGATGGACAACAGACTTTAAGACGAATGAGGGATTGTATGAATGGCTGGTCATGCCATTTGGGTTGAGCAATGCGCCCAGTACATTTATGCGGTTAATGAATGAGATGCTGAAGGAATACATCGGAAAATTTGTGATAGTATACCTGGACGACATACTAATTTTCAGCAGGACAAGGGAGGAGCACCTTCGACATGTTTGGAAAGTGCTGGAAAAATTACAGCAGAATAAACTGCTGATAAATCTGAAGAAGTGTACTTTTGTGCAGAACGAATTGATTTATTTAGGATTTTCAATAGCAGAAAATGAACTGAAGATGGACCCGGAGAAGATTGCAGCGATAGTTAATTGGCCATCTCCGAAAAGCTTATTTGAGGTATGTAGCTTTCATGGACTAGCGAGTTTTTACAGGAAATTCATAAGAAATTTTAGCGAAATTTGTGCACCTATGTTGGATACCATTAAAAAGGCCAGTCAGCCTTTTCGATGGACTGATGCAACAGAGAGAAGTTTTCAGCTACTATTGAAAAAGATCATAGAGAGGACGATCCTGAGATTGCCAGACTTTAAGAAGATTTTGTAGAAATTTTGAATAATTTAACACATATTCACAGATATTATCCTGATCATACAATTATAAGCGGAACATGTATAATACATAATCTCCTCTACGTTGATCATCAATTTACAGAAGTAGAAACATTCACAGGCACACATAGAAGCATCAATCAAACTCATTAACACAGTATGTATCCTGGGGAAAGCATCTCGCTAAAAACCCCACACTATCTGTATATTATATTGATTGAATCATGTAACATTACAAAGTACAATGCTTATCACAAGCAATTCAGTACCAGCTCCACCTGTTACACACAATATAGCTCAGATCTGATCTCCAAATCTATTCCACTGCTTGCCTGCCTCTCCAGCTCAATACCTGCTCAATAACTGATGAGAATGGCTTACCAAACTCGTATTTGACCTGCAAATAATCACTCACACTGTGTTGGACGTGAGCACAGGCTAGAATTCTTGGTATTGGCCAATTCATTGGCATACTCAATCCCTCTGATTGTGCAAATCATCATGCACAACTATAGTCACAACTAATAGCAATCTGATCCTCTAACACATGTCCCTGCTGAACTGAACATGCACTGACATGCAACTGAGCTAACTGATGTATTCTATAGTTGCATTATGAGTTAATAACTTGTGAATTAATTAATAACTAATTCACCCAACTCATCTATAGTCTATTGATCAGTTAGACTAAACACAACTAGTTTAACAAGGCTAAACTGAACACAACTCCATCAACTGCACCTCCAGTCCACTAAACTCAACTCACTTGAGTTCTAACTGAAGTCCTGCATGCAAATATTAGTCATCCCATAGGTAACCACATATTTCCCTCTGGGATCTGCATGTACCACATCCGTAGCTCATCCTGAAGTGCTCCAAGAGAATAAGATCAAGTTTATAGTCCAAATATTATTATGAGACAATAATATTTGACTTTTCTATTTTTGACAGGCAGTCTAAAAATAGACTTTGATCACTCACACTGTGATCACACACTGTGGTCACCCACACTATGATCACTCATACTGTGATCACCCACACTATGATCATCAACACTGTGATCACTCATACTGTGGTCACCCACACTGTGATCAAAAATAGAACTTGCGCCCTAATTTGCCTGCAGGCCCACTTAGTGAAGGCGACTCTTTTCACTAAGCTCCATCATCTTGTTGAATTCTCAACAAGCATTTCTTGTTGCACACTTTTCAACACTCCCTCTCAACAAGAAAGGCTTCCTCTCAAACCCGATCTTGTAACTCTGGAATGTTCTCCATGCAACACATCTGGCCGGTCCACTTGCTCTGTCATCAAAGTCTCTGACTGCTATTGCCTCTGTCGACTGAAAACTCTGCATCTCTGTGCTCTTCAGTATCTAACTGCTCTAGCCTCTGTCACTTTGATCTCTGACTGCATCCGTGCTGATGCTGGTTCTATCTCCCAGCATTGCATCTGCACTGCACCTCCCAACTGACCTCCTTGTTGGCTAGAAACACCCTCTGATGCTGAAGCTCTACCTGCTGCTGACAAGTGCTCCCTCTCTGACATCTGCACTTACTACAACATCTCCATGCATCTCACACCATTGCACACTTCTCTATGCCACCTAGCACTGTGCAAAACACTTGTGCCTCTCGCATTGCTGCAGCCTGCTAGCTATGCGCTGTCCTGGGATTCCTTACACTATCGCTCTCTCTGCCGCTCCATCCGCATCTGTCTCTACCCAATCAGTCAGTTCCTGCTACTACACATTTGGGGCTCTCGTAGCAAGGTCTCATCCAAGAGGTTGGGTACCTCAAGGATCTTTCCCCTCCTCCTTGGGACGATCAATCCACATCACCCCACCTCCTACCTGGAGGTATGGCTGCAAGTGATCCCTCTACCCACCTGGCTCGAAGTTTCCCTCTAATGGAGGTCTCTGCATGAGTAGATGTCTCTACTCGATCTCCTCTCAGCTTCCCTTGTTGTGGCTGCTCCACAACCTCTTGAAGCTGCTGCACCAATTGTGGTTCCTCCACAATCATCTGAGACTTCTTTTGGCTCTGCATGTTGAAAGGTAACATACCTTCCCTCTCAACCACAAAGTCTCCATCAATTGCCTCGCTGCTCAAGGCTTTGAATGCATCTTGAACCTCAAGAGCATACAGGTTCTTGACCCGTGAACCCTCCTCATGACAACGAAAGCATCACACTTTCGATTTGTCAACCTTCTTCCCACCACTGGAAGAACTGGATTCGGAAAGAGAACCCTTCTCCTTCCCCTTCTTCACCTTACTCGCTAAGGCACAGTTATCCTCATCCTGCATGGATGAAGAACCGTCTCTGGTGCTTCGTCTAATCTCCTCCTGCACAAGATCCGACCAAGGTCTCTCCCATCCTGGCGATTTCTCCCTTCCATTCACCGAGTCCTGGTAGCTATGTCAACTCTTAGGAAGGTCAAGGAGTGCTAGACTCACCATCCTCATCCGACAGTCACCCCCACACTTCCCAGCTCATCCTGACATTGGGTTAACTTCGTGAGATACTGGGGCATACTGTCTCCATTCTCGCACTGAATGTTTCTAAGTTTTATCTCTTGCTTTTGAATTAAATTCGAATTCCACCAGCTCAAAACTCAACCGCTTCTGATCTAGAATTTGTGAGAACAAAGTATTTCTTGTACAGAGATTGACTGTCTGGGCATTCACCGGATATCTCACCTTCCAAAAGAAGGATGAATCCAGAGGCTACCTGGCCCGATTACAGACTCTGCCTGAAGAGATAAAATGTAAACACTTTCTGAATAATAGATCCGATGATCAATCCTTGCTTGATATCCTGTAAAAATGTCTTCTACAGATCAAGCAACTCTGATACCTTGTAGAAACTTTTTCTACAAATCATCTAGCTCTGATACCATGTAGAAATTTTGAATAATTTAACACATATTCACAGAGATTATCCTGATCATACAATTATAAGCGGAACATGTATAATACATAATCTCCTCTACGTTGATCATCAATTTACAGAAGCAGAAACATTCACAGGCACACATAGAAGCATCAATCAAACTCATTAACACAGTATGTATCGCGGGAAAGCATCTCGCTAAAAACGCCACACTATCTGTATATTATATTGATTGAATCATGTAACATTACGAAGTACAATGCTTATCACAAGAAATCTAGTACCAGCTCCACCTGTTACACACAATACAACTCAGATCTGATCTCCAAATCTATTCCACTGCTTGCCTGCCTCTCCAGCTCAATACCCGCTCAAGAACTGATGAGAATGGCTTACCAAACTCGTATTTGACCTGCAAATAATCACTCACACTGTGTTGGACGTGAGCACAGGCTACAATTCTTGGTATTGGCCAATTCATTGGCATACTCAATCCCTCTGATTGTGCAAATCATCATGCACAGCTATAGTCACAACTGATAGCAATCTAATCCTCTAACACCTGTCCCTGCTGAACTGAACATGCACTGACATGCAACTGAGTTAATTGATGTATTCTATAGTTGCATTATGAGTTAATAACTTATGAATTAATTAATAACTAATTCACCCAACTCATCTCTAGTCTATTGATCAGTTAGACTAAATACAACTAGTTTAACAAGGCTAAACTGAACACAACTCCATCAACTGCACCTCCAGTCCACTAAACTCAACTCACTTGAGTTCTAACTGAAGTCATGCATGCAAATATTAGTCATCCCATAGGTAACCACGTATTTCCCTCTGGGATCTGCATGTACCACATCCCTAGCTCATCCTGAAGTGCTCCAAGAGAATAAGATCAAGTTTATAGTCCAAATATTATTATGAGACAATAATATTTGACTTTTCTATTTTTGACAGCCAGTCTAAAAATAGACTTTGATCACTCACACTGTGATCAATCACACTGTGGTCACCCACACTGTGATCACTCATACTGTGATCACCCACACTGTGATCATCCACACTGTGATCACTCATACTGTGGTCACCCACACTGTGATAAAAAATAGAACTTGCGCCATAATTTGCCTGCGGGCCCACTTAGTGAAGGCGACTCTTTTCACTAAGCTCCATCATCTTGTTGCATTCTCAACAAGCATTTCTTGTTGCACACTTTTCAACAGCTTTTTCAGGTTCGCTGTGATGTGAGTGGTATGACTATTGGAGTTGTACTCATTTAGGAGGATAAGCCTGTTGCATTTTTCAGTGAGAAGCTAAGTGAAAGAAGATAGAAATATTCATCTTCTGACAAGGAGTTCTATGCTGTTGTATAAGCATTAAAAAACTGGAGGCATTATCTGCTGGGAAACAAATTTGTGTTGTTTTCAGATAATTATGCACTACAATATGTAATGCAACAACACAAACTGAACTGCAAACATGCCAAATGGGTGGAATATTTGCAGAGTTTCACCTTCGTGATGAAACACATCGGCGGGCAGGCCAACAAGGTGGCAGATGCACTGAGTAGGAGAGCTTTACTTCTACAGGAGAGTACTATGAAAGTGCTGGGTTTTGAGCACTTAAAAGATTTATAACAAACTGACACAGATTTTAAGGAGGCCTATGAGGCATGTCAGAATCCCTTCGTAAGAGATAACAATCCATGGTTGGACTACAACTTGCAAGAGAAACTGCTGTTTAAAGGAGGACAACTATGCATTCTTGACTGCTCGATGAGAGAGAAAATTATTCGGGAGAAGCACAGTGGAGGTCTAGCTGGACATTTCGGCATAGACAAGACACTCAAGCAGCTCAGTCATTTTTATTTTTGGCCAAAGATGCGAAGGGATGTACAACGATTTGTGACCAGATGTAAAGCTTGCCAGTTGGTGAAGGGTCACAGTCAAAACACGGGACTGTACACACCGTTACCTGTTCCAGGCAAGCCGTGGGACTCAGTAAGCTTGGACTTTGTCTTGTACCTAAGACACAACAGGGTTATGACTCGGTGATGGTAGTAGTGGAAAGATTCTCGAAGATGGCGCATTTTATCCCTTGCAGAAAAACCAGTGATGCCACTCACGTGGCCCACTTGTTTTTCACAGAGATTGTCAGGTTACATGGGTTGCCTAAGTCTATCCTTTTGGACAGGGATGTGAAGTTTACAGGGCACTTTTGGCATACCCTGTGGAAGAAGATGGATACATAATTGAGTTACAGCTCTGCTTATCACTTGCAAACTGAAGGAAAAATAGAGGTGATAAACAGGAGTCTGGGAAACCTGCTACAAAGCTTGGTTAGTGAGAATTCCCAGATGTGGGATCGAGTGCTTGCTCAGGCAGAGTTCCCTTATAACGACTTGCCTAATCGTAGAAATGGTTACAGTCCATTCCAGATCCTCTACGACATGCATCCTTGCAGAGTGCATGAGTTGCGAGATCTTGGACTACAGGAAAGGCGAAGCACAAATGGAGAAGATTTTGCTCACGCGATGAGAGATTTGCATGAGGAGGTAAAAATTAAATTGCAGGACAACAACCTAAAGTATAAACGGCAAGTAGATTTGAAGAGAAGGGAAGTACAGTTCAATGTAGGAGCTAAAGTCCTCATGCATTTGCGTAAGGAACACTTCCCATAGGTGCATAAAATAAGCTGAAGTATAAGAATATAGGCCCCTGCAAAATCCTCTGGAAATTTTCAGCAAATGCCTATGAGATACAGCTGCCACCAGGGATAGGCATCTCACCCATCTTTAATGTATCGGACTTGTTTCCTTACACCGCTGACCCATAAGAAGAAGAAGAAAAAGATAGAACTACACGGCCCACGCAGAATACCCAGGATGGAGGAGAAGCTTGGATGAGACAGATGCCTTACGTTCAGCCTCCCAAGATCGAGAGCATCCTCGACACTCAAGTGGCCAAACGAACTCGGCGGAAGGCGTATCTTTAATACCTGGTCAAGTGGAAGAACCGTCCTATTGAGGAAAGTTCGTGGCTTGATGCCAGGCAAATTGAGCAGACAGGTTCTTCAGTCGAGAAGCTCATGGACCAGAGCCATGATTTCTTTTTGCCCCGGGAGCCTGATGCAGGAGCATCCAACTAAGGCACCATGACTGGGTGTTGGTCTCTGACAGGTTGGAAAGTTAAGTTAACATTTTGTTTGTCTTATATGTTTAGTTTGTCAGAGTAGGAGGTAGGGTTTTATTTTTATCTTAATCTCTGTATTAGTCAAAGGTAGTTTGGTTGGTTAGGGTTATTTATATGTCTGACTTAAAGAAACAGTAGATTAATAATCGTCCTGTCATTTTAAGAGAAAAATACAAAAGTGTCTAGATGTACAATCTTGTCGTGTACGCAAAACCGAAATCTTAATAAGTTATGTAACTACAATGTTTACAACCGAAAGTAACTACACAGTTTCATTAACTGTAGACAAGCATATAAATGTAACAATGAAAATCATGGAAAGGGTTCAACATTTTCTGGATACAAATAAAAGAGACAAAGCACAAATTCAATCCTCATTATCCATCTGTATCATTGCCTACATGTTGTGCAAACATGTTTCTGTCAATTGTATAATTGAATTCAAAATAACAAGTAGAGTGCAGGCCTACAACTGCGAATTGTTTTTTTTCCCTTTCTTAAAGTAAAACATAGTACAGTAGATTGAATGAAACTTTCACGACCAGAACGGACAAGCACACAAGCAAAGTTCACGGCCAGGAGAATGCCCTTACAGTGAAACATTGGAACGAAGAACACGGAGTCCAAGTAACGGCTAAACGAACCAAGACAGGTAACACATTACGAATCATCTTACACCAATTTCGTTCTTTTCTTCAACGAAATATAGACGGGAGAATATATATAAAACTGTTGTTAAAAATAAGTCCAGTATTACATCGTCCAACTGAACGGAGTAAATAGTGACTGCTAGGCTGAACAGACCCAAGTCAAGGGTTTGATATTAAGAAAACCCTCGAGCCAAACTAAAGAGCGAGACCAGAAGGAATCCCAAACTGGAAATTGAAAATAGAAGCATGCCCAAGTCGTAAAAGTGACTCATAATCACATATAGTAACCGAATAGCGAGGAGCAACCACTATAGACCTACAAGCTCTAATTAAAATTCGACAAACGGTGGTGAAAGAGCCTACCAACAGAGACTTGTAGGGTTTGAAGAGAAAAATCATTGTAATCCTCCACGTCCAAGGTCGAACCCTCGACCTACACAACCAGAATGAAACGAAATTAGACTTGCTACACTTAACAACGAACAAAGAGTGATAAACTACCAGCGTAGGAAGAACAAACTCACTTGGGAGCGTGACAGAGTAAAAACTTTCATGCAATAGAACCACAAAACACTAGACAACCTGAGACAAGAGGAGCGGGCATTGATTAGTCCATGAACCACAAAAAGGCACAGATAAAATAGGGAGAAACAAGTTACCTGAAGGTGAAGCCGAATGAGCCATCGTGCTTGAACCTTGTGCACACAGGAACTGTAAATATAAAACAACTTTAGCATGATAACCGCAACAAGGAACATTTCCAACAGCAAGAAAGAACAATCGGTAGCCCGAGAAACTAGACATCGATTCCAAATAACAACAGAAAGAAAAATAACTCACTGTGCAGAAGAATACAAGCGAACCAACCTCTAGAGCCAAGGCAGTTTCATGTGGTAAGGAAATTTGTTGCTAGTAGCACAGACAAGTTCAGAAAGCCATTATCTATTCGTAGCCAAGACCGAAGCAGAGTTTACCATAAGAACAAGTACCAGACAGAGCAATTCGACAGAACCCTCGTAGAGCTCCCACAACAGAACCAAATACCAAACAATGACCGGAAGGCCCGAAGGTTTTGTGTAAAGGACCAACCGAGAAAACAAGGATCGAGGCCAGAGTACAAGGCAGGTTGAAATTTACGAGCCATAGTAAATGATTGCAACTACCAAATAAAATATCCATTGTTTATATTTGTGACCAAACAACAAATCATCAACCGAATCCGCTACCATCATTAACGCTAGATAGCCTTCATATCAAGGGATACGTTGGAGTGTGGGATGGGTCCCATCAAATTGTTATATAACAATATATATATCTATCTATATATATATATATATATATATATATATATATATATATATATATATATATATATTTCAATATAACAAATTAATGAATTTTAAATTACGATTTGGAATTTTATAATTGATAATCCTCTACTCCCATTGTAAAAGATGTCATTCCCATTTGCAAATTCAATAAATCGTGCCCTATATATATAATTATTCATTAATATCATTATATTGTTCCAATATAACAATATATTACAATATAAGACTAAAATATATAGCAATATAACAAGAAATAAAGATAACAACATATTATTATTTGAATATAACATTATTATTATTATTATTATTAAATAACAATACAAGAAACATATAATACCTAGTCTATATATTTATGGTCCAATATCATAACTATTTAGGAAAAAACCTAGATTTAATCTAATTTACACATGTAGACATTTATATATAAAGAATTGTTCATTAAACAATGTGTTCCATTGACATGAAATGTGTTAGTTGCAAATTTTCAATAATGGTATCATGATCTTCTATCGATAATTTCCATTGTCATTGCTTTTTTCTACTCTTCACTTCTTTTAACTGTAGTTGAGTTGCTATGACCAAATGACTATATTGGGCACATATAACATCCAGCTGGTAGCCTTGAAAAACAACGTGGTCTTTACATTTCTTTACTTCTTCAAAGAAATGTCCCATTAACACCATTGAACCATTTGGATATGTATAATTTGAAGGATTATTAAACTCTCGTATCAATGCGCTTTTCGACTTAGTGCATCACAATAAATAATAATGCAATTTCTATAGATTATCTTCTAGTGCAATAACAACAAATACATCACCTTCTCTAACCATATCAAAAAGACAATCATAATCCTTGCCAATCACAACCACTTCATTTTCCATCTCCTCATTAGTCAACCTTGGATGTGGGGGAAATGGTATCAATGCTTCATGTATCCATGTTTTGACATATCTGTTCTTGTGGTTTACATGCTCATTGTTGGAATTTATATCATCAATACATGCAGGACAAAAACAAGTGTACTTTTATTTCTTAATGAGAATATATTTTGCATGTTCTCACTTCTAATGTAGTGCAAACCTCTTGTTCCATGTACTTATTGAAAATTATATAACATTGATCTATCAACATCGCCCATCGAAATATTCCAAAAGTATGTACTTGACAAAAAAACTCATGCAAATCAAATTTAGTGATTTATAAATATATATTCTCGATAGAAAAAAATGCCCACACACATGTACACACACGTGCACATGTACACACACACACTTACCTATGCACACGGGCCATCCTTGGATTTGAAACATGGCTTAAATTGTGTTTGTACCAGTTAACAACATCATTTGAATCTACAAGTCAAGAAGGCTTTCGATTTAGTTGATGCCTCCTAAGTGCACGTTTTACGCATGCCCCAACACCATCATGATCTCCTTTGCCATGCCCCGTCTCAATGAAATTCCATGTATGGAGAATGTCAGTTCTCTTATGAAGGCAAGAAAACCATAAGAATCATCATAATGATTTAAATTGACCCGCACAACCATCTGAACATAGCCAATGTTCTTTAAAAGTTAGCTTTCATCTTAATAAATCCTTATAAAAAATACCAAAAATTGTTGAACAAAACATGTATCATGCGTGTGATCATTAGTAATGTAGAAATTGTACTCTTTAATCACTTCAGGATTATTGTCATTACTATCAGAACCATTGATACCAAGCTCTGCATGCTTATACAAAATATGCACGAGTATAGAGACCTGGTCTGAATGATAATATTCACTTTGTATTTCTTGTTGTGGAGCGAATGCATAATTCTCAAGAAAATCAACCACTGATAATATTTTTCCCTTTCATAACACATCTCGTGATTGTTTGAACTATAAGTCTTGCCATTTTCTATATGAGAGTGCTTTTTAATATATTTATATATTTACTCCTTGAACTTCTGAATAAAATCTATCACGGAAATGTCATTTTCAAGTAAATTAATATTTCTTGATGTTTTTGTTGAATGTGTAATGACAATGTACATAACATATTCATATCTTTCCCACTTCATAGTGAGATGTAACAATTGTGAATCACTTAGATCAATGGGATACTTAGCATCAAAGAGTGCCAAATGAGAACATTATTTGTGTTTTCTTCCACCAACACATTATTTCTTATAAAATAATTGGTCCATTTCTCGTGCACATAATATCTTAGATAGCAATTCATGAAAAATTAAAGGAGGGGTCTCATCATTAGACCAATATTCTATACCAAAATTTAGAAATTTCTTATAATATAATTGGAATTCTACATAGTATCGACAACAACATGTGTCATGAATAGTGATAGTCCTCACATACTATGGTTTAAGCTTCACAAATGTGCTAAGAGAAATCCTCACATCAACGTTGTTGAAAAATGCAATAAGAAATTCTCAATTTGATTTTGCCTTGATTAAATTGAGAAAATTCGAATTTCCACATCAACGAACAACTTGGATGATGTTAACTTGGGTGACATGGCTTGTGCCACCTAGTTTACTCAATAAATTTGAGTTGGAGGAGTTAGGGTTCATTTCTGCATGTGGGATTGCTAATTTGTAGCAATCAAAGTTAGTTATCTCAAGTTTTGTTTTTCTTCAGTTAAACTAGTTCCAAATTTTGGAGGAACTAGTGGAAGGTCAGTTAAGTAGTGGGACTTCAGTCAAACTCGGTGATCATCTAGTTAACTGATCAATCAAGCCAAAATAGCTAGTGCATGTAGAGAATCTGAGTTCCTTAGTTGAGGTGGAGATTCCAAGGCAATGTAACATCAGTTGTAGACAAGTCTTGAGAGTACAAGTGTTGCATATAGTCAAATGATCAACCTAAAGGAATTATACAATTCAATTGAGAGAATTTCCTAAATAATGGGGGTTAATTCCTTAAGGAACAATGCAAGGAAATGTGAGCTTAAGCCTAGGAAAATTTGACTAAGTCTGGGTTAGAGGCCTTTAGTGAGCAAAGAGATAGGTTGTGCACTTGCAAGGTGAGCTCAGATGAGCAAAGCAATTGTAATACATCTATATTCATTTGATTAATGCAAGAGGCAATGGGGATTTTAGCAAATTTCTTTCCCAAGATAAAAATACTTGTTGCATGTGTGTTATTCCTTCTTGCATGTCTGAGTTTTTTGTTCTAAATTGTGAATAAATGTTCGCATAGAAGTAGTGTAGATCTATGTCTTGTGATTTAGATTAAATTTTATGAGCAGTTGAAAATATACATCGCAATTTCTACATGGTATCAGAGTTGGATTCACATTAGAGCAGGAAATTCAAGGTTGCATCTTAGAGGTTTAAATTGGAAGACCAGTGTAGCATGATTTCTTCATATCTGAGAATATGGCATTCAATGGATTAAGGCTAGTGTATGCCTTGGAAGAAACCTCTAATTTTATTACATGGAAGGACCGCATAGAGGCAATATTGGATGACAATCGGTTGTGTTAGCTCTACTACATGCTGCTGATTTTCCAGGAGAAGGAATAAGTTTGGTCCTTGGTTGCTGGCTTAGAGATGGTTTATAATGGTTATCATGGTCTCTCCCTATTTTCCCCGCTACCTCCATTTCATCCTTCCCTTTCATTTTCCCTTATTTCCCTTTAAACCCCTTTATCCCTGTTTTTGCCTCAAAACCCCTCATAAACTCTTTTTCGGGCTCCCAGGCTTCTTTTTGTTTAAAACCTATAAAAACCCCATTTACCCCTTTTCCCTTTAGTCCCCGCGCATTTTTGTTTTAACACTATTAAATCCGTGTGGGTCCCTTTATTCATTTAAAGCCTTTTTTCCGCTTAATTCTAAAGTCCATATAATATAATTTATAACGCGCGCATATAATAAAAATTATAACTCGGAGGGCCCGTACCTGTCACATCACTCCAAAAATGTGTGTTAATTCTCCGCCGTCTAATCATCTCGTGGAGATCCAATGATTGACGCTTCCCCCGCTCCATGAACCTGCTCGACTGATAACCTGTGGGGAAGTGGTTTCCCGCCGGCCACGTGTCGCTCTTTGATTGCGTTGCGCCTCCATGTACGTAAACCGCCTCTCACAAAAAGCGGTGCGGGGAGACCGCTTACCGCCCTTCCAGTACGGTCCCCCGCTCGCTAACTTATGCGCATCTTCCTCGTGCGATGGCTGTCGGATTGATCGCGCCCTGATCTGACAGCTCTCGTCTATCCTGATTTTCTAACTTCTCGATACCCCTCATCAAGTGATCTCCGCCGTTGATTTTTGCGATCCGACGATGGAGCTTCGTTCATCCATTCTCGTCTACGCCTAATAGTTCCCTAGATCCAATCTTCGTCGTCCATTTTTTCATCCAACGGTTAATATTCATGCTCAGTTCATCATCCATTTTCACTGTATTTTTCAGTGTTTTCAGCCTGTTTTGTGCGCGCGAAGAAGGAAGAGATCATCCGATGCACTGTGCATTGAATTCTCAGCAACCACAATTAAAGAGACAGCACGGCCAAGGACGAGAAGAATGATCCTCGAGCAGTTCAATGACTGCAGCAGTTATTGAAAGTCATGCAGATAATATTTCACCTGTTCAGGAAGGACATCAAAGTATAGAAAGAGCCATTTTGTTCATTAAAAACAATCAAATTGTTATCAGAGACCCATATCTGACTGTAAATGTGGTTGGTGGTCAGTTATGACCCCTCCACGCATGGGTCTGCAGAGATTTTTTGTGAACAAATTCTATATATACTCATAAGAAAGATGTAATGAGGTTGATGAGTGTTATCTTGCTGTAAGGTTCAACTTCTGGAGATTGTAACTGCTGTGATACCTGCAGCGTCTGGTCTTCATTTTCAGCTAATGCAAGCTTCTTTTGCTGTTAATTTCTCACTGTCCACTTCTTCTTCTTTGTTCCAGGCTGTGCCTGTTATGCATTATTTCATGTATTGTTGATGTTTAGCATTAGAGGGGCTGTAATCCCACCTCTGTGTTAGAATCTAGCTGTATCATTGAATTTGTATGCAGGTTTTTGTTGTTTTAATGCCAGAGAGTTGTCATCCTATCTGTGCATTAGGAAATAGATTTACAGACCTTTAACTGGTTGCAGCTGGCCATCACAAGGTCCTGTGCATCTGCTGGTGTGAACAATGTTCTCCATCTTCATATTTTCTTTAAAATTGTGAGTAATTGGTGGTTAAAAGCCTTGTAGTCTAGGGGTGTTCACCCATGTCTGGGGTTAAGCATAGTAGAAGTGGTTATCTGGCTTGAATATGCCGCATTTCTTTCATTCATCCACCATTTATCCAACATTTTGTTGAGTTTGTAATGTTCCCGAGCATCTCTGAGATACAACCTAGGAGAGTTTCTTGGGGTGATAATAGGTTTCTAGAATAAATCAAGACAAATGTTACAAAACCTCAAGCATATTATACTCAGAACCTTGCTCAGTGGAATAAAGGTGTAGCCAAGGCGAGGAAAATAGTTTTGGAGGAAGTACAAAATCAGATTGTTCGAATCTCCATGGAAAATAATTTTGGAGGAAGTACGAAATCATATTGTTCGAATCTCCACGGAAAATAAACTTTTTTTGTGATGTGGAAAGCAATGACAGAATTGTTCGAGAATAATAATGATCATAGGAAGCTAACACTCAAGGATAAACTTTGAAGTATCAAGATGCAGAAGAATGAAATAATTCCATAGTATCTGAGCAAGTTACACAGTGTCGTGATGAACTTAGTGTAGTTGGTGTTACTGTCCCTGAAGAAGACTTGGTAACCTTAGCCCTTCTGGGCCTTCCCAAGAGCTAGCAGAACTATCATGATTTGGTGAATGAGAGGGAGAAACTACCGAGTTGGGAGCACTTATGGTTTGACTTAGTACAAGAGGAAATAAGGAGGATACCAGAGATGGGACTTCATCCAAGGGCAGGGATGAATACAAATTTGCATTGGATGGAAAGGAAAAGAAGGTAAAAGGGAAGAAATCCCAATCCAAACCAAAATCCAGTCAAGGGGGAAAGAAGAAATATCTATCAAAATTAAATGCTTCCATTGTCATGAATTTGGGCACTATGCCACGAAGTCTCCACACAAGAATTCAAGCAAGAAGACCTGAGGAGGAGGAGCAGGTAAAGATTTGGATTCACAATTCAAGCTTGACTTTACCCTCATTACATGCATGGCTAGCACAATGATGGGGAGCATGTGGTACTTAGACTCAGGTGGATCATTCGGGATTGGTACAATCATCTTTTAGAGGGAGTCGGGATTCCCCCACAGGCTCAAGGATTTCATGTTCGTTCTGGGCCTAAAGAAAAATCTCGTCTATGTTGCAGTTTTGGAAGGTCGTGGTTATATGTGACCTTTAGCAAAGGAAAGGCATTCTTGAGAAACATAGCCATGGGACAGGTGAAGCAAATCATGATTTGTGTAAAGAACCTGTACAAGCTAGATGTGAAGGATTATGTTGCATTGAGCACAAAGGTGGAGAAGGTGTAGAGCCACAATGTCAGTGAACTTTGGCATAGAAGAATTGGCCATTTACATCATGGCACTTTTAAGATCATGCAACAGATAACCATAGGCCTCCACAAAGGAGCACTTGAGCAACAAGATGTATGCAAAGGATGTAGTTTGGGGAAGTACACAAAATCCACATTCTATGATCAGGACAACAAAGCACATGCAATCCTTGAAAGGATTCACTCTGAAGTCTGTGGACCTTTCTCGATAGCCTCCACTGCCAAGCACAAATATTTTTTCATTTTTATTAATGACTTCTCATGGAAGTGTTGGATCTTCTTCATGCGGAAAAAAGACGAGACATTCTCCAAGTTCGTAGAATTCAAGGCACTAGTTGAGAAATAAACATACAAGAAGGTGAAGGCTCTCAGGAGCAATAATGAAGTTGAGTACGTGTCGAATGAATTTAAAATTTTCTGTGAAAAATAAGGCATTTGACGGGAGTTGACAACACCCCGTAATCCACAATAGAATGGGGTGGGTGAGAGAAATAATCGTAGCATTGTGGGAGCAGTGAGGGTAATGTTGCATGATCAAGGCCTACCCCTTCATTTGTGGGTTGAGGCATGTAACACAACAGTCTATTTGGAAAACCAGAGTCCTCATCAAATTCTTGGCATGATTACACTAGAGGAGGATTTATCGGGGAGAAAGGTAGATGTGTCACACTTTAGGATTTTTGGATCCTCTATTTACTACCATGTCTCCAAAGAATCAAGGAAGAAGCTAGAGCAGACAACATAATTAGGGGTATTTGTGGGTTACACAGAAACTCCCCACAAATACCCTGTGTACTTTCCATCCCTCAGAATGACAATTGTGTAAAGGGATGTAAAATTTGATGAAGACAAAGCCATGCAGTGCTCTTTTAAGAGTGAGATTTAGATCCCACTAAAAGAGGAGCTTTTAGCTCCAATGGAGGAACCTCAAGAAGTTGTGGAGAAAACACAAGTTGAGGAGTAGAGAGTGGAGACAACCACTCAAGCATAACCATCCAAAGAAGGTGGGAAAAGGACTAGGGAAGCTGAGAGACTTGTGTAGGATGCAAGGGAGAATGTGGTTTCTCCTTCAAATTAGTGCAGACAGAGAATGTCACCAGATCAATACACTGACTACATGGCTCTAGTGACTGATCTTGTAGAGACTAAGCCATCCTCTTTCGAGGAGGTCACAGAGAAACTTGTATGGATTAATTCAATGGTGGAGGAATACAAACCCATTGTAAATAATAATGTTTGGGAAGTGGTCCCAAGACCAACAGATAAATTAGTTGTGGGTTTGAGATGGATCTTTAAGGTAAAGCATGCAACAGGGAAAGCATAGAAAAGTACAAGGCCATATTTGTGGCCAAGGGGTACTCTCAAGTTGAGGGGATTGACTACGAGGGGATATTTTCTCATATAGCAAGGTACTCATCCATCAGATTGGGTGGAAGATCCACCAGTTGGATGTAAAAACAACATTCCTCAATGGAGTTATTGAGGAGGAGGTGTATATCGAGCAACCAGAAGGCTTCAAAACTTTTGATCGGGAGTCTCATGTGTGCAGACTCAAGTGAGCATTGTATGGTCTCAAGCAAGCATCCCGTGCTTGGTACACCAGGATTGATAGCTATCTCATCAGTTTTGGCTTCACCAAAAGTGAAGCAGATGAAAAGCCATTTCATATCTTGGTAGAAGGTAAATTGTTGATTATTGTCTTATATGTTGATGACTTGATTTTAACTGGTGATGAGCAACTAATCATATATTGCAAGGAGGACCTTGCAAGAGAGTTTGAAATGAAGGACATGTGTCTCATGCACTAATTCCTCAGATTGGAAGTATGGCAAGGTGATGGGGAAAAGTTTGTCTTTCAGGGAAAATATTCCAACGAGATAGTTAAAAGGTTTCGCATGGATGTATGCAAACCCACGGAGACACCTCTAGTGACCAACTAGAGGAAAGAGGATGCCACTTCAGGTGAGTAAGTGGATGCTATTGTTTACTGGCAGTTGGTGGGTTCACTAATGTATTTTGTGAACACATGACCAAATATGTGCTATGAATTCAACCAACTGAGCCAGGCTATGGTTAGGCCAACTAAATTATTTTAGAGGGCAGCTAAGCATGTTTTATGGTACCTCAGAGGAACTACCTAGTTTGGAATATGGTATAAATAGACAAAGGGAGTGAAGTTATGTGGCTTCACAAATGCAGATTGGGCGGGGAGTCCATTAGACCAAAATGTATAAATTTTGAATAATATGACACTTATTCACAGAGATTATCCTGATTATACACTATTGCGGAATGCATACATAATACATAACCTCCTCTACGTTGATCATCAATTTTGCGGAATTAAAAACAATGAAACATCAATCGCATGTGCACATTAACACAGTATGTACTGGGGAAAGCATACAGCTGAAAACCCCCAACTATCTGTATATTATAATGATTGAGAACATGTAACAATACATAGTACAATACTCCTCACAAGTACTCAGTATTATCTCCACCTGCTACACACAAACTAGCTCAGATCTGAATCAATCACAGGTTCAAATCTCCTCCGCTGCTTGCCTGCCTCCACTGTGAAATCCTGCATGAGAATGGCTGATCCAAACTCGTATTTCCCTTGGTTGAACCACACAATCCTCATTGGCAATACTCAATCCATTGATTGTGAAAATCTCATGCACAACTATAGTCACAACTGACAGTTGTCTTGCCCTTTCACTCACCTCTAACACTTGTCTCCACTGGACTGTCCATGCACTAAGTTAAATGATGTATTCTTTAGTTGCTTTATGAGTTAATAATTAGTGAATTAATTAATAATTAATTCACATCACTCATCACTAGTGTATTCTGCAGTTAGACTAAATACAACTAGTTCAACCAAGTCAAACTGAACACAACTCCATTAACTCCTCAATCAACTCCACCAAACCTAATCACTTGAGTTCTAACTGAAGTCCATCATGCAATAGCTCAACTGACCCATAAGAAAATCATATTTCCTTCTGACAGCTGCATGTGCCACATCCGCAGCTCGAACTGAAGTGCTCCAAGAGGATAAGATAATGTTTATAGTCCAAATATTATTAAGAGCTAATAATATTCGACTGTTCTATTTTTAGCCTGTAGTCTAAAAATAGACTCCGCCCATATGTCTAAAAATAAAAGTCCATCTATTTTTACCAACATGACCAATCATCCGCAAATAGCATCCTGCAACTCATAGACCATGATCCATATGTCTAAAAATAGACATAGTCTAAAAATAGACTTCGCACCAAAAATAGCCTGCGGGCCCACTTAGTGAAGGCAACTCCTTTCCACCAAGCTCCATCATCTTGTTGCATTTTCAAAACAAAAGAGTACATTAGGTGGAATTTTCAGTGTTGGGTTTGCAGTTGTTTCCTGGTACAACATGAAACAAATATTTGTGGCACTCAACTCGACAAAATCATAATACATGGTTGCTAGACAAGCAACATGTGAGGCGATCTGGATGAGAAAGATACTTGTTGGACTGTTTGGTTAGATGATTGATCCAATTGTGATCTACTGTGATAATTGGAGTTACATCAAGCTCTCTAAAAATCATGTTTTTCACGATCAATCCAAGCATATAGATATTCAGTATCACCATTTACGGGACTGTGTGTAGATGCGCATATTGTTGTTGCAGTATGTTCCGACAGAGGAACAAGATGCCCACATTTCATAAAGGCCTTGTCAAGAGGGAAGTTCAACTTCCATAGGTGCAGGTTAAGAATGATTGATAATCCATTTCTTGTAGAGAGGGAGTGTTGAAAAATGCAACAAGAAATTCTCAATTTAATTTTGCCTTGATTAAATTGAGAAAATTCGAATTTCCACATCAGCAAACAACTTGGATGATGTTAACTTGGGTGACATGGCTTGTTTCACCTATTTTACTCAGTAAATTTGAGTTGGAGGAGTTAGAGTTCAGTTCTGCATGTGTGATTGCTAATTTGTAGCAATCAAGGTCAATTATCTCAAGTTGTTTTTAGTTAAACTAGTTCCAACTTTTGGAGGAACTAGTGGAAGGTTAGTTAAGCAGTGGGACTTCAGTCAAACTCAGTGATCATCTAGTTAACTAATCAATCAACCCAAAATAGCTAGCTCATGTAGAGAATTCGAGTCACCTATTTTAGGTGTAGATTCCAAGGCAATGTAACATCAGTTGTAGACTATTGTTGAGTGTACAGGTGTTGCCTGCAGTCACATGATCAACCTAAAGGAATTGTGTGAGTCAATTGGGGGATTTTCCTAAATAATACGGGCTAATTCCTTAAAGAACAATGTAAGGAAATAGGCGTTCAAGCTAAGGAAAAATTTGGCCAAGTCTGGGTCAAAGGCCTTAAGTGCGCAGAGAGATAGGTAGTGCACATGCAAGGTGAGGTCAGTTGATCAAAGCAATTGTAATACATCTATATTCATTTGATTAATGCAAGTGGCATTGGGGTTTTTAGCAGATTTCTTTCCCCACATAAAATACTTGTTGCATGTCTATTTTTTTGTTCTAAATTATGAATTAATGTTCGCAGAGCAGTAGTGCAGATCTGTGTCTTGTGATTTAGATTAAAACTTCATGAACAGTTTCAAATCTACTTTGTAATTTTTACAAGCGTTACTTTTCATAACATTTTGGAATAAATCCACTTGACTAACCTGTGTCATATGTTTGTCATGAGTATCATAAATCCCTCTAGATATACGATGAGGCACAACATCCTTTTTATTTGGTGACACACAAGAATTCAAATCCAAAAACTCTTTCACCCTATCTCTCACATTATCTAGAAATCTATCTTGATAGGATTGCCTACAGATATTAGCCCAACATGAAATCTTATCATTCTCATCTACTTAAATCCTAAATATTTTATGCCTCCACAGACTTTTTCTTGATGCTTTGCACATTCTTACCACCATTGACATCAACTGATTTGATGTAGTTCCTTTTCCGACAATATATGTTAACAATGTCCTACGAGCACTTCTTCCATCTTGAGATTGATTTTTTGCAAGTGTGCCAAAGTTCGATGTCATATTTTCTAATACCAACTCATTTACCTACACCTCTTTTGAATATGTAATGCCTAGTAATTGAATTGCATTTATTATAGCTTTGTGTTTTAAAAGTTTATGTAACATTTGAGCTTGTGGTATGATATATTTAACTTCAAAAACGATTTCGATCACCACATTTACTTTATTTTGAACTATTCGTTCATTCATTGATGGCCCTATTTCTTCCATTTTAATTGGATCCATATTCTTTAGAAAATTATTATTGAAGACAATACTCTTGTAACTTCTAATTAATTTCCGTGTTTTTTTAGATGTGGTAGGATCTTGTTGTGGGTTAGATGTTGTCTCTACATAAAAAAAATATAAATTTGTATTTTACTTGACACATGTACATTGAACATTATTAAAATAGATTATAATGATGAATTTGAAATATAATTTAATCTAAAGATTAAAAAATTCAAATATTAGAACATTAATTGTCTCACCAATACTATCGATATTCTCATTGACAAGTTCCTCAACATCACTCATTTCCTCATCATTTCCATGTAAATCCACATCTCTTTTAAACTCTCTATTTTGTACCTCCACATATCCTTTAGATTTTCTATATTGTACCCCCACATCTTCTTCAAGCTCTCTGTTTTGTACCCCTACATCTTCTTCAAGCTCTGTATTTGGTACCTCCATATCTTCTTTAGGCTTTGTATTTGGTACCTCCACATCTTCTTCACGCTCTTTATTTGGTACTTCCACATTTATTTCAGCCTCTTTATTTTTCCTTAGTGCTCTTTTCTTTGCTTGTAATTTCTCATTTTTCCCCTTTAAATCAACTCTAACATGATCGTACTTTCGTTTACAATTTAATTGGTTTTTCATGTTCAAAAATTTAGAAATATAAAATCTAATTCCAAAACAACACAAGTGAGTTCAGGATTTTGATACTATAAATGATTCAAGACAAATTCAAATATCTCAAAGAAAAATTATAATAAATGCTACAATCAAATTCCAAAATTCCAAAATCTATTTTTCCTCATATCCCTCATACAAAATGGTGATTCATAATTTATAATCTAAAATAAATTTCAATATAAATTTTTCTTTCTTTATATATATATATATAAAATCTATTTTTTCCCTTATAAAAAAAACAATGTTTGTACCTTTAGAAAAAAACATTCAAAATATCCTTTTCCATAGGAAAAAATTTAATATTTATTTTCCATAGCAAAAAATAACAATATTCAATTTCCATAGAAAAACAATAAACAGACCCCTTCTCCAAAAAAAAGGTCATTTTCCCATATATATATATATATATATATATATATATATATATATATATATATCATCCTTTTTTTCCCTTATCAAAAAAATCATATTTTATAGTGCCTTAGATATAATTTTTTTTCTTACTTTGCACTCTGCGATTTGAACTTCGCACTTCACAATTTTTTGTCTTTGATGAAATCTTTTGGCTAAGAATATGTAGGATTCTTGGACGAAAGTTTTGTACAACGAATAGGTGCATTGGTTAATAAAATTTTCTGGTTGGACAAAGGAGAGATTATTTGCGAAAACTCTTGACTGAGAGTTTCGTACAATTTTCAACCGAGAATGTTCTCAGTACCAAAATGTTCGCTGAAAATTTGTCAGTTTTTCGGTTGAGAGTTTGTAAATTAGTAAACTCTTAGTCGAGGGTTTGGGTAGAGAAATATTTTATGTCCAAACTCTCAGTTGAAAGTTGTTAATTTTCTCGGTCGAGAGTTAGTTCAAATAAAATTTTGGGTGTGTTAGAGTCGGTCTAGTAGCCCTCCATCAACGATCAAAACTCTTTGCATTTGCATAAGTAGGTGTCTCATCAGTGTCAATTTTTGCATCCCATTAGGCATGCCATAACCATGATGGAGGAGCTGGTGTCTTTGTCCCCCTCTTGGCATTGTTGGATCAAAGTCATTTCAGTCCTTAATCTCTTTCAGGCTTGCCTTGTCTTGTCTTGAGGTCAAATTCCTAGGTCTAGGGTTTTGGTCAAGTTTGTTTACAAGGTCATGTCTCTGAAGGTCAACAAGTGCTCAGCAAGCCAGAGGGATGATTTTCAAAATGTTTCTTCACAAATTTCTATCTTGTACAGTTAATTTTCACCTTGGATTTAAAAACCCTGTTTTTAAAGCCAAGGTCATTTTTGAAATTTTTGTAAAAAGTGATGAAATTTCAAAAAGCTTCCAAGGACAGCATGTAACCCTGGCTCCCTTGCCAAGATCCCTCAGATGATATCCCTGCAAAAAGTATCGAGAAAAAGCATTAAATGAGTCAATTTCAGGACAAAGGAAACCAAAATGGTCAATTTTATAAAGTGTCAAAGAAAAAAATTATAAAGTGGGTTTGGGCATGAAATTATTCCAAATCAAAGTTATAAAAGCCCAATCTCCCTCCATTTACCCTCATTGTGCATCTAACTCACTTGCAAGAGAGATTTGGCGAGGGTTGGAGCGAAATTGTGAGCAGATCAGGCGCGCGACCTGTCAGACCAGGCGCGCGACCCGTCAAGCGCCTTCCAGCAGTGTTATTTTCTAATGGGCGCGACCCGTCAGTGGCGCGCGACCCGTTGGGTGAGGCGCGCGACCCGTCAGCACCCTCCTTACCAAATCACCTGCAAATTCATCCAAGGAGCCAACAAAATTGCTAAATTGCCTAAGGTAGGCCCTCCAACTTACAAATTGCTGCTTGTTATGGTTAAAGACATCATGAATACATGTTTTAAAGATCTGATTGTGCAAGAGAAAAAGCTCTATATGGCTGTGGTTTAAAATTGTAAAATATGCCTAGGGTTTTATGTTGTTTTAAGGTTTTTCCCTTGTAAATCATTTTCCCATTTCCCATGTCATTTTCCTTGTCTTTCTATATAAATTTCCCTTTTAAATTTGTAAAGAAAACCTAAACCCTACCCCTTTTCCCTAAAAAATGAAGAATCAAGCCCTAACCCTCCCTCTCATTATACCCATGTAAACAATGTATATAATGATGCATATGCAATTATTTTTGCAATGTTTTTTCCCTTAAATCCCTGTTTTATATATTTATTCCCATTTTCCCTTTAAAGGTATCCCTCCCCTAACATTCCCCTCGTGCTCCTTGTCCCCTTGAAACAGCATATAAATCGGCATTTTACAAGGTAGAAACAGCAGTACATTTTGGCCACTCTGCTCCTTAAACAATGTCAGAAACCGAAACCTATGAGCAGAGTGATGACCAGGCATCAGCTTCAGAGATTGAGGTACAGAGGAGGCCTCATAAGGGTGGAAAGGGCGGTCATCATAGGCGAGAGGAGCCCACCTCTTTGACAGATTTACAAGCTTGTCCTATGGCAGTCTCATGTTTCCAGTACATGTCTTGCTATGAGTTTTGCGAGAGGATCTCTCGGATTCAGCACCATAGAGAGTTGGCTCGCCTATTTGTTTTACACTTGCATGATGGACATGTCAACCTTGCCGGGTGGACTTTACATTGACACCCGAGATGATTGCACAGGCCACAGGTATACCTAATGTCGGAGAGGTATGGAATAAGCGCAAGGTGTTGGACAGTGTTCATTTTGAGCCTTTCGTTAGACCAGAACTCATGAGACACTTGACAGGAGTGTTTCCCTTCAAATTTCTCAGGAGTGAGTATGCTCCCATGATGAGGCTCATCATGCTCTATTTTACCTGTGAGGGCAGATTTTCACAGGTATATTAGTACCATATTCGCCTATTGATGCACTTCACACGGGTACGGATGATGAACATCCCTGTTTTCTTCTATCAGAACATTGAGAGGATGGTGTCCATGATGCAGAGGAAGAGCCCGACACAACAGTATAGGAGCCTTTACCATTATGGTTTGATTCAGCTTGTGGTGTTACATTAGTTGGCTCAGCAGGGCATCTCATGGGAGGAGTTCATCTCTCGTGAGCTTTTCACAGCACCACTACCGCCACATCCTGAGGTTATTCACGAGGAGGGAGGACCATCACAGCAGCATGACATCCCCGTCACTAGACATGTCAGCTCCTCACCTTTGGTTACTTATCAGAGAGGCCAGAGGGCCTTATTTGCAGCAGCTCGGCGAGTACTTTCTCCACAGCATGTGGAAGGGGTCTCGCCTTCTTCATCAGCTCAGCGAGTGTTATTTCCATAACAGGTGGAAGGGGTCTCGCTTTCTTTAGCAGCACAGGCAGCACAGAGGGGCAAGCAGCCCAAGATTGATGAGGGGCCATCGGGTGTTCCAGCTATCGAGCTTATTGATCTTGATGTCAGTTCTCCTAGCCTAGAGTCGAAGGAGATCATTCAACACCTTAGAGCTGAAAATGATGCATTACAGAGGAGATTAGAGGGGGCACAATGGAAAATCTCATATCTAGAGCAGCGCAACAAACAGTTGGAGGATGAGCAAGCTCTTGATGAGTTGTGGAGGATCCGTAGTGACCGCAACTTGAATCGAAGAAGACCCGGTGATCCATTGCCCGCTGAGCGAGAGTCCATGCTTATCCAGCTCAATGATCACTTGGAGAGGTTGTTGGCTAAGGCCAACCAAGATAAAAAATTGTTGAGAAACATGAAGAACCATTATTGGGCGAGAATGCACGTGTGCAAGGCAAAGATGAAGATGTTCCAAAGGCGGTTGGCCAAGGCACAAAAAAGGAGAAAGAGGCCTGATCCCCTCCATCTCTTGGCCGAGGTCTCACTGAAGGACCAAGGCACTAAATAGCCTAGCCACAACACAAATCCCAAGAAATTTTGAGCATTTTTGGTAAATTTTGGTTTTTTCAGGCAATTTACAGGTTTTCTCCATTAACGGGTCTCACCCCCCGCGCGACCCTTCATCCTGGCAACTCCATTTTGCAAAAACTCAACATTTCCAGATTTGTCATGAGAAGTTACATATGCTCATCCATGGCCAAGAGATTTTATGAAGTTTTGGGCCTCCAGAAAGTAAAAAAAAAAGCAAAAAATGACTTTCTGCCACATTTTTGAGACACAGAAAGCAGTCTTGGGAGATTGCAATTTTGGAGGGGCAAATGACCACCAAATTCAAAAATTCCAGTTGGGTTGGAAAGTAGACTCACATAACTTTCCAAAAAGCCTACTCTTGCTCAATTTGGACACCTGGAAGTGCCCCAAACGTGGTCCCAGAGGCGCGCGACCCGTCAGGCAAATTTCTCCAAATTTCAGTGTACAGCTCAGAAAACGCAGTTTGACCCTGTTTGACTTTTTGGGGTGGATTATTATCCTCTTTGATGTAATTAATGTACTTTTATGACACTTTTACAATTATGTACCTCTTCTAGAAGATTCATTCATGAAATAGGTGAAAATTAAATGAATGAATTGGTTTCCTAGCTTATAGAGGCAAGTTATTTTGACTACCTAGTTTTCAATGCTTAGTTTAGAAGTGGTTGAAACAGCTCCTAGGATAGTGAACTCGACCCATGGAGGCAGGGAAAGAGGTTAGATGATCTATATTATGTACTTTCTTGCTCATTTTCATGGTTGGACTCTTGAGGGAAAAGCTATCATTGTATTATTCACTGTATTTCTGCAATTTTTGGCTAAGGAAGACCAGGGTTTTGCAGTCCTTTTTGGGATTCTTGTGGTTACATGTATTGATGGTGTGTTTCTCTATGTACTTTTAAGTGTGTTATGTGAATCATTTCCTTACTTTTCCTTCTGCACATTAAACAAATGAAGTGTTAAAGTAGAATTCATGACTGTCATGCTCTGCTTTTAAGTTTGTTTAATTTCAATGTTTTCTGCTGTTTAAGGAGAATTCAAAGTTATTGTTTGCTCTCCTTAGCTCCTCACCTGTCTTTCTCATCCATTCACCTCAATCTAAGGCATCAATACTGTATCCTATCTCACCCCAAAGAACCCCCTGCAGAAACTGTGTCCTATCCCCGCACCCAAAATTGCCACTCCTCAATTTGCCACCAAAAACCCTAAAAATTCCAAATCAACCCTTTTGATCAGTTTACTAGCCTAAATCAGTGTTACCCTATTGGTTATCTTGCCCATTGAAGATCTTTATCGAGATAGACCGGAGAGAGCCCTCTCCCGCCCTGTAGGGCTAGCTACGAGGCTAAGTGGTTTGATGTTGCCTTGAGATTTACCTTTCTCAGCCTGAGGTGAAATTTCAAGCGCTAACAGGGTGGTTAACACAAACCATAGTTACAAAAAAATCTCAGCCGAGAGTATTCAATTTCTTAGTTAAGAGTTTTTTCAAACTCTCGGTTGGAATTTTTTCTCGGTTAAAAGTTTTCAGCGAATGAAAATTATGAAAAATTCAAAAATTTTCAAGAAATAGCTACTTCAGAGGAGTCAAACCTTGCCAAATTTTAGAGTTAGCTGATGCCTTTGGTACCATTGGATTCAAATTTGGATGTATTGCCGAATTATGTAACCTTTTATTCATTTTCATGAAGAATTGATATTTATTTATAATGTTATACTAAACTGTGTCATTACAAAGTTTGATATTTTTGAAAATTACCTAATATGAAAAATCAATAACTTCAAAATCGAAACACCAAATCATTTGAAAATTCACCGGGTGCTTCCTCTCCTTGTCCTCTTCAAAACAATATTTTCATCTAACTTATTGATGATCACATTAAAATGAAAATTGATGGATCACCGATTGTGTTGAAAAATCACCATTTTTTGTCTTACCCTATTTTATTAAATGAAAAACAAAGCGATTTAATCTAAAACTTCCCCAAATATAGTGCATGTTTGAGCAAAATCTATGTAGAGTGTGATGATATAATATTTTTTTTTTTTTCATTGCCAACATGTATACAGGGAGCATAACACCGTTGCCGACCAGCTCTCCAAAGAGGCCGCGCATAGAGATGGAGAAGACTGGTTGATACAGGAGGAGATCGATGGCACATACAACCAGCATTACCATAGACCTTTTGACGACCTCTTGGACGCGGGGCCGCGAAGCCCACATTATAACAGCACAGTTTTTGTTTATATATATGTACATAGACACTATCCAGATATGTCTACAACACACCTTATTTTGTTTATACACAGTATATATATTGCTCTCTGCGAAGAGCACAGTCAATTTTTGATCTCTGATAAACTTAACAGTTTTATTATTTTGGAAATGCTCCCTGCGTGGAGTCATCATGGACTGCTCTACAATTATTTTTTGAACTCTGATAGGCAATGTTGCCTACATATGAATATGCTACGGCATCTGCAAAATGTAATTTCTTAACTCATAATAGAAATTACGAATTTTTCCCAGGGGAAAAAAAAAGATATAATATTTTTCCCAAAATGAATTACCATCTCTACAAACCATGGTGGGTCGTTAAGTCACTCATTATAATTGCCTGAAATTTTCAAGTATATGCATTCAATAAACACCAAATTTCTCTAGCTATATGTCTATTAAAAAAAGGTAAAAAAAGAAAAGAGAGGAAAAAGGAGTACAAAGGCAAGATAATTATCTTCAAATATTCTTTTCATTGCAAAGAAAATTCTCAAATAAAATATGATTTTCCAGCAATTGAATTTGAAAAAACATAAAAATTCACAATTTTCTATGTCAAAAACAAGCTAAAATTGTTTCAAGTCTCACATTTTCACCCTAAACTACCTATAGAAAAATCCTAGAATTTATTCAAATTTACAATCTTAACAGAAATTATGACTAACAGGAGAACATAATCACCCAATGCCATTAGGTGCCACTTCAGACCCCTTTGCAAATGTTGTCCTTTGTAGATAGTTCTAGGCTAAGGATCTGTTCCAAAGCATTTGAAATGAGGCTTTTGATTTTAAGTGGATAACCAATGCTTAAAATTTTAAACAGATGCAAATCCTAAGTATTTCTCAGAAAACAAAAGGGTTGATTCTTCATTCTTAACAAAATTAAGCTTTAAAATATTTTGGAAAGCATAATTTAAGAAGATATATAATTCCTTAAACATTTATATTGAATATCTAATTTGTTATATACAACAGATGCGTATGGAAGTTTTCTATAGCCAAATAGTACATGTGCAAGATATGGCAAAAGGAAACATTTTTTTTTAGAGGAATCAACTAAGACAAATAATTTTAGTTAATTAATATCTTTTAATGATGATAACTTTGCAGGGGCTTTCAGAGAGATTGACATTCAATCTAATCTTACCCAGACTTCTATGTTACCTTGAACATGTGCAAAGAAAAAAAAAATGAAAACATAATTGAATAACCAGAAGAACTCACAGAGATACACAAGCTGCTCAAAATGAATCCAAAATCCTTCTATTAAATTCAGAAATAACTTAGAAAGTTACAAGCATGTCCATTGGTTCATCACAAGGGTTCAACACTTTCTTCTTTGAATTACAAAGTACTTATAGAGTTCGATTTCAAACATATCTAAACTTGAATAAAAATTTATTAAAACATATAATATCATCCAAAATAGTTGGGATATTACAGAAATAGAACTGAAAAATAGTAAAATTGAACTGATTTGAACACTTAGCACAGATTTCGAGGGTTGTTACTGATGATTGTCACTAGAAATCTACTTTTCTGTTCACTGCCCCTGTTAATCTGCCGTCTACTCCAAAAATTTATCATTTTGTTCTATTCGATGAGCTCACATAGTTTATCCTCTCTATTTTCATAAGGGATAGAAAAGTTTAACAATCTTCTGTATGACTCATCAACTTCAATATATTTTTCAAAGGTAGATCTAGTTAAAAACATATGCTTAATTTCATGCTGAATTAGCAAATCATAATTTAAGCCTTCAATGAAAGCTTTGCGAGTTATAAATCCTTTGATTTTGGCAAACTTGGTCTTGTCCACTACAATCTCATTAAACCTGCGTTGACAATATTCAAGTGGAATCGCTTTGCCACCTCTATCCTAGAAACCTAGAAGTCCTTTTTGATGTAGAGCATTGAATTTCCTGTGATTTTTTTTGATATGAAACTCTAAATTCTGGCACTTGTTCTCAAGTTGTAGCATCCAATTCCTTAGTTAAGACTTTCCTTACCTCCAATACAACTTTAGTTCTGTCTTCAATGTCAATTTTTTCAAGCTCGTCTTTTTTCTTGGAGTTTAATACTTTAATTATCCTTGTAGCATCTCTTGGCTTATGATCCAGGTCTTCTTTTATTTTTACTATTATTGCCTTTGACCTCTGTAATAAATCTTCCTGCTCAAAAATAATTTCAATTGAAGGCCATAACTCAGTCACTGATGCATTAATATAAATCCAGATATTTTTTTTTGGCTTGAGCAATAGTTTGTGCAATTAAAGATTCATTCTCATAAACTTCTAATTATTGAGTTAACTTATAATTTTTTTGAATCTCATCCAAATATACATTGTCATATTTGATGTTTTGTTCTTGAATCTTGAGTTTTTCAATTTCTTGATCCTTTAAAGATAAGTCTCCCACGACCTTTAACAATTGTTCTACTGAATTGGTAGACTATGTCTCTACTGTGATTGTTGTTGATGTAGATGTCCCTGCTATTGAAGTACCTGTTGTAGAAGGTGTCCCTATGGGAATGGCAACTGAAATGCTGAGTTGATACTCTTTTTCTTTCAAGAGTGTTTCCATGTTAGCTACCATCTTCTGAATTTGAATATTTTGTTCAACTATCAACTTGAACATATTTTATTTTTCCTTTTCAAGTTGACTTATTTCCTTAGCTTGTGAATTTTCTGTAGTAGGGAGTTTAAGTTGCTTCCTCAATGCTTGAATTTCATCATTTTTATTCTTTATCAGCTCTTCTATTACTTTGATATCACTAGGATCATATCCTAGTTTGATCACTAAATCTTCAAGTGCTTTGATTCTGGTATCCTTAGCTAAGGATGACATTCTCTCCATTTTCAACTATGTGTGAATATTGTTTAAGGAAACTTGCAATTTAGAGGTTGCCATGGCTAAAATTGTCAATGTGGAATATATATGAATACCAATTTGATCAATTGCATGAATTTGCCTAGTATCAAAAGCAAAAATGTATGTTTTATAATCACTTTTAGGGACTGAAACTTTAGGTTATAAGAAGGTTAATTGAGACTATCCCTTTTCAGTATCAAGTGCACACAAAAGCATATGCTCGGTAGTCAAAGATTGCTTCCAAAATTCAGAATAAGTGGTGGCATTTAATGCTTCATTCTTCCTTTTTATTTCTCTGTATCTAGCAAAAATATTTTGCTGCGCTGTATCTTGAGAAACATATGAAACAAGAGGATTTGTTATCTATTCAATTTTTGTAAAGGAAGTGGTAGGAAAACCCGACAACACCACTGCAGCCTGTTCCTGTGAGTTATTTCCTTATGAGGACTCTTCATGAGTGCTTGTCTTCTTTCTCCTTTTGAAAACTATGAAACCTGTAGCTTGAGCTTCTGAGTCTGTAGGAGACAAACTTTCTCTTGATATTTTAGTTTCTTTTTCTTGGGGAACTGGAGTCTGTGAACATGTCGGACTAAAAATTGTTCCTCGACTTCCTGTAATGTATTTTCCTACCATTCTTCTTGATTTTCATATTCTTCTATATCTGGTTTGGATGTATGTGCATAAGGTGTTGTTATATGCTCAACTCTCAACCTTGAAATGATTCCCAAGGGATCACAGGACCAAGTAAAACTCAATTTTAATTTCATCTACTTTAACAAATTATTTGCCTCCACTCTTGCTATGGTATTAACAATGAATGGGACAATCTATGCCTTCAAATTGAATTGTGCCTTTTGCTTCTTGGATACAAAATGAAAATCATCCATATTCATCATTTTCCTAATGTATTCTAAGGAAAATATCCTTATTGACACAAATACTGGTAACTTATAGGGAGAGAGTTCACAACCATATATTCTGATCTCTGTATAATTCTGGTAAAGGTCCCAGTATCCAATTTTTTCTTGCTCAATATGGACATAAGGACATATGCAAAAATTGGTTTACAAAGTCACTGAAGGATTAATCTTCTATATTCGTCCTTACCAAGGAAGTCTAGTGAATGATCGATTGAGGTTTCCCTTGTGCATATAACTTCTGGAATGGGAATTTAAACCTTTCTACTTGATGAAATAATAGCAAATAGACAAGAACTTATTGTTGCTTAAATGAACCTTCAACATAAAACTTTAGAAATTGACCATGAATAACATTTGCGAGGTTCTGACTGTAATTAAAAATTAATTAAGGCTTATTACCCACAAAGAAAACTAACAAAAGTCCCAATATCACTTCATCTGGCCACAGATCGGTAGGATAACCTAACAAATGGGCGACCATAGAAATGACTTGCCTTGACATTTCTGGAAAAATTGAAGTGGAATAGAGCGGATTAGTTTTAGGCAACTCAGATTTTTCAGGTAGGAATGACTCAAAGATATGAGATCGTTGGGGAAATGTAAGTTTTTGATAGATCTCCATGAGGGAATTAGTAGAAAAGGGTGCAAAGGAGCTTGGAAATTGATTTGGAGTGCTTAGCATATGGATTCAGGTGTAATGTCGAATAATAGTTCATTTTTTTGGGAAATTATAGCCCTTTGACTGGGAAGATACCTGAGATGGCACCAAGTGAGAAATTATAGGAAGGTATAAATTTGGGGAAAGACAAATTGGGGCAATAAAGAATCCCATATACTTAATTCGTCACTAACATCTTGGAATTTCTGGTTTGCCCAGTTATGGAGTTCATACAAATCAAACTTGCATTGGGTCTCTAAGATTTTGTATTAAGTGTTGACTAGAGGGAGCTCATCTAGGTTAATGACAAAGGGTAATGTAGGGCTTTCTACAACTAAATTTTACTTGCCTTTGTGGGAAGAAATTGTAAACAACAAATTACTAGCTAGGGTGGCGAATTACCAGGCTATAGCGATCACTGGCATAGGAAGATGGCAGCACGATTGTGAAATTTTGGGGGTGCACT
This sequence comes from Pinus tabuliformis, assembly GCA_031772625.1. Lineage (NCBI taxonomy): Eukaryota > Viridiplantae > Streptophyta > Pinopsida > Pinales > Pinaceae > Pinus > Pinus tabuliformis. The sequence goes on along the minus strand of CM062804.1, from coordinate 623,221,064 downwards.
CGTTCTGTTGGAAGAAGAAATGGTGGAAAAGGAGAATGCATGGAGATGCAAGGTTTAAAATAGGAGGTTCAAATTAATTAACAATTTATAACCGTTTTTGGGCACGTCTAATTAATAAACTAGACGTTGGCGGGAAAGATTTAATGATCTAACAGATACACAATTGTTTTATGGGAGGAATTAAATTGTCCAATGGTGTTATTTGGTAAGAGTGAATAGTAGAGAGACAAGGGGAGGGATAGCAGGAGTGGGAAACAGAGGCGGGAAGGCAAAGCAGTTTTCAGGGGGGGGGTGGTTAACGATATTGGAGAGGGGGGCCCCAAACTCATCGTGGAGATGCCATGTATGGTTTGGCAGTTTTGACGAATCAACTTTTCAAACCTCGTGTTAACTTCAGAAAGTGTGGGGGGGAGGGGGCTCCTGAATTCATCCTCCCCCATTGATCTGGGCTGGGATGATCCCATCCATTGATTTTGAAACGAACATTATTGCTACGTGACAAAGTGTCAAATCATCTTTATTTACAATAAAATATAACCCTTTGGAAAAATACAAAGGATTTTAAAATAATAATAATATAAAACAAATGAACGCAACATTTTGACTTGCTTGCAAACTTTGGGATTTTTATTCTATTTATTTTTTCATATATATATATATATATATATATATATATCTATATATATATATATCCCTTTTTCATTCTTTTGTTTTGATATATATATATATATATATATATATATATATATATATATATATATATATTTCTCATTTTCTTTTCATTTTTTTCTATTTTTATTCTCTTTTTTATTTTTCTTTTTTCAACATAAAGGAAAAAGTAAAAAAAAACTAGGGTAAAAATAAGTTACAAAAACAACCTTGGGAGTTTTACTTTAATTTTCGAAGTATAATTTCTTAATGGTAAACTGAAATTGTTAAAATAAGATCTACATCTGATCTGATAATCACCCTATGAGTGATCCCAGTTAAGATTTATTACATGAAGGTATTACAGACTCATGTGCTGGTGTGTGTCTATGTTATTTAGGCAACGGATTGATTAGATTGTGAATACACAGAGACTTGAAATGGAAAAACAGCAGAGAAATACAGTAAGCAAATATAAGAACACAAGATTTTAATAAGGAATTCACCCTATCCTCCAGGGCTAAATCTCCGGTCCAGCTCTCAGTGGTGGCCTTCTTTTTATTGTGTCTTAAAGCAGAGAATTACAATGAAGGAGCTCAATATGAGTCTCCTGAAACAGAGTTTGCCTCATAGGGTGGCTCTTGGTTTTCCCAAACATACTCTTTTCCTCACCAGCTCTTTGACCTCTTTGGTCTTTGATGGAAAGAGACTAGTGTGGTGCTCAGTCCAGATAGATCCTCTCAGGGATGGCTTGAATATCTCAAGCTCTCTGGTGCTCGACGCTGCCTTTGGTCAGCTCAGCCCTCTGTCTTCTTTCTGCTTCTTTTGCTTCACTGTCTTTCTTCGTTTTCTTTGTCTTCTGTCTTTTCTTCTTCGTCTCCCTCTTGGTGTTCGGTATCTTATGCTTCATCTGTTCATGGCTTTAAAGCCATTTGATCCCATGGCTATTCGATTCCCCTTCCACTTTCGTTAGATCGCCTGCTGCATCTTCGCTTGGAGCTCCCTGCTTCAGCATGATCATCAGGCTCATAGGGAGTGGCCACTTGTCCTCCTGCAACTGCGCCAACTTGTTTCGTTGGTTCGGTTTTTCTGTTACATCGTGGAATGAGTCATTTGCCACCTTGGCGATCAAATCAGATGTCAAATTCTTATAGATCGTGGCTTAATCCCCTGTCGATTCTGGCTTTCCCATCGGGTGTGATCTCAGCCGTTAGATCTGGGGCCTCCATATCCGACGCCATTCGCACATTTCACACAGTTGACTTGCTCGACCGTTAACGCATGATGAGCATTGGTTTTCTCTCTCTTCTGCTTTCCACGCATCGGCCACTAAGTGGAATCGCTCCGTTTTCGCCAAAAATGCTTACCGCCCAAGGGTGCCCTCGATAAATACTGCCGGTTTTTGGAGCATGGGTCCTGCCTTAGCCTTTAGCCTTTTCCCCACGTTTTTCCTGGCTCCCATGTGACCGAGCACTCGTGGCCTCTCCTTCTTGAGGGGTTTTTCCCAGCGATGCACGATTGCACTAATCGCACTTCAAAAAGTGCCTCCTTTTCCCGATCCAGGCTTCCTAGGGGCTAGTTTCGCCTCCTACGCAGTCTCCATGGGCCTCGATCAGCCCGCTTTGACCGAGGTCCTCGTTGTTCCACACTGGCTGCTAATTGCCACTGTTTAGAGGTGTTTTTGATCGCTGCTCTTAATTCTTTTGAAGCCTGTCCCGACCTGTTACAACCATGATTTGCTGATAACTCTTCTTCATGGATCCAATTCGAATCACGACCTTCCCACTGAAAAGATTTTGGACCACCAAAAGTTGGTTTTCAAGCCTTGACTAAGTGAGGGTATTGTTTTCTCACTTGTCCAATCTCAATCCACTTGGCACTGCTCGGCTTTGAACCCTTGAGTCCAATCCTGAGGTACTCAACATCTCCCCCGTCCGTCGTCCTCACCTTCCGGTCCAGCACTGTATCTTCCTGTAATTCGTTAAGATATTCAAGTAGCAGGTCATCAATAGAAGGCAATTGACTCTCCTCTCTAGGATCCTTGATCATTGAAGGTTCAAAAAATCTCAAAAAATCCGCATTTATGACTGAGTAGATGTACATGTAAGCTGGTAGATCAAGGCGAAAAGCATTTTCACCAATCTTCTCAAGTATCTTGAAGGGTCCACACTTGATAGGTTTTAGTTTCTTACCTTCACCTTGCATCCTATCCTTGCTGATATATAGCCAAACCTGGTCACTAACTTGAAAACTATTCTCCATTTGATGCTTGCCATGCCTAGCCTTGTATTTGGTTTGGCTCTTTTCCAGTTGTTCCTGTACTGCCTGGTGGATCTCCTGGATTTTTTCAATGAACCTAGTTGCCCTGTCCACATCACTGTCTCCCTCAACTATGGTATCTTTACCAAAGATAAAATCCAAAGGAGACCTTGGTGTGAAACCCAAACAGGTCTCAAAAGGAGATTTCTGTGTAGAAGAATGTTTTGCTCTGTTGTAAGCATGCTGCACATAACACAAATGTTCATCCCAAAGCTTTGGATGTTTGCTGCAATATCCTCTGAGTAACTGGACCATTGTCCTGTTAACTACTTCTGTTTGGCCATCAATTTGTGGATGAAAAGCTGTGCTTTTCTTTAGTTTGGTGTCCATCAGTTCCCATAGAATTGACCAAAACTTCCCCACAAATAGGGTGTCTCGATCAGATACAATGGAAGTGGGTAATCCAAAATGAACCCATACATGTTCAAAGAACAATTTTTCAGTTTGTTTAGCTGTAATCTGTTTATTACAAGGTATCAAAATACACATTTTGCTGAACCTATCCACAACAACATATAGATAATCATGACCTTTTCTAGATTTAGGCAGCCCTCGAACAAAATCCATGGAAACACTTTCCCAAGGGTGAGAAGGAACTGGCGAGGGAGTGTACAAGCCTAGTTTTCTGTTGCTGGGCTTGCTTTTAGCACACATAGTACACCCTCTTACATATCTAGAAACTGTCTCATTCATTTTTGCCAATAACAAAATCTTTGCAGATGTGCAACTGTTTTACTTACCCCAAAGTGACCTGATATCAGAGAAGTGTGTGCTTCCCTAATTATCTTTACTCTCTCAGTTTGGGGAATACAGAGTTTCCCACAATGATATAAGAGTTGTTCCTTTACATGATAATCCAGTTCTTCTACTCTTTTGCCTTGACTCAAAGTTGCATATACATCTTTAAAGTCTATATCTTGAGCATATTGTTCAATGTAGCTTTCATGTAGCACAAAATTATGCTTAAGTATAGTAGATGCATTTATAATGGGTCTAGATAACATGTCTGCAACTTTGTTATGTATGCCCTTTTTATATCTGATGACTAAATGAAACTGTTGTAGAAAACCCATCCATCTGTAGTGTCTTGATTGCTGCAACTTAGTTTGGGAGTGTAGATATTGAAGTGGTTGATGATCAGTATGTATTACTGTCTCTTTTCCCATTAAGTAATGTTTCCACTTTTTCACACTCTGAACTAATGCATACAATTCTTTATCATATGTAGGATAGTTAACTACTGCAGGATTAAAAGTCTCAGAATGATAACATATGGGTTTACCGTGCTGTGTCAACACTACTCCCATGGCATAGTCACTGGCATCAGTTTGGATCTCAAATGGTCTTTACAGACCAGGAAGTGTTAGTACAGGTGCTGTACTAATCTTTTCTTTCAAGGTGTTGAAGGCTTTCTGATGTTTGCCTCCCCACTGAAACACCTTGTTCAATCCTGTTAAAGCATGTAAGGGAGCTGCAATTGAGGAAAAGTTAGAAATGAACTTCCTCCAATATTGTGCTGCTCCTAAGAAGCTTCTCACTTTTGTAGCAGACTTGGGCTTAGGCCAGTTTACAATGACTGCCACTTTAGAGGGATCTATTTTCAATTCACCACCCCCTACTATATGACCCAAATAATTTAGAGATGTTTTTCCAAATTCACATTTTGAGAGTTTAACATAAAGTCTTTCTCTTTTCAGAACAGCTAGTGTCTGCTTAACATGCTTTAAATGTTCTTCCCACGTTTTACTAAAAATCAGAATGTCATTTAGATACACAAGAACAAAATCATCAAGAAAAGGTCTGAGTACATCATTCATTAATCTCATGAAAGTAGCAGGAGAATTAGTTAAGCCAAAAGGCATAACCAACCACTCATACAATCCTTGCTTTGTTTTGAAAGCAGTCTTCCATGCATCTTGTTCTGCAACTCTGACCTGATGGTATCCACTATGCAAGACTAGCTTGGTGAAATAAACAACTTCCTTCAATTGATCTAAAAGATCATCTATGCATGGAAGGGCATAACGATTCTTGATTGTTATCTTATTCAGTGCTCGGTAGTCAATGCACATTCTCCACGAGCCATCTTTCTTTCTCACCAAAATGATTGGTGACCCACATTTTGATGTGCTAGGCCTGATGAACCCCTTCTCGAGAAACTCCTGCACTCACTTCTTGATTTCAGCATTCTCTAAAGCTGACAACTTGTACCTTCCAATGTTAGGCAATGGAACATCTTGTTGCAAAATAATATCATGTACTATTTCCTTTTTGGGTGGCAGACCTTTAGGTTCTTGAAACAAGATATCATACTCTGAAGCAACCTTTTCTATATCAACTTGTTGTTTAGCATTACAACCCTCAAATATATTGGTTTTATCAGGTTTCCTTTCCTTTACAACCATCAGTATGAATTGTTTGCATGAATTTATCATTCTTTTCATTTGCCCTGAGTTTATGAGAGTATAATTATTCTTGAGCTTATGAGCTCTTACAAAGTATTTGATTCCATCTTTAACAAGTAGATACTTGTTCTCAGCTTTATAGAAAATAGCCTTTCTATCATACAAGTAAGGACTTCGTAAAACAATTCCACATATATCCAAATGAATTATGTCTAACTCCACCTCATCTACAAATGCTGACCCAAAAGAAAACTTGAGTTTGCACTGTCTAGTCACTTGTAGTTGTGCTTTATAATTCAACCATCCTAATGGGTATGGTTTCTCGTGAGGTGTAGTTGCTAATCCCAATTTCTTTACAATTGCTTCAGAAATTAAATTTACTTGTGAGCCACTATCAAATAAAGTATCAATCTTTTGATATTTGGAAACAACTCGAATATGGAAAAGCTCATGCCTTTTTCTCTCATTCTCTTCATGAATAACAAATTGAGCAGAATTACTAGTAGATGCTTCAAAATTCTTACCTTTGATACCTGTGGCTGCAATGGTTGTTTCATCTCCCGAGTCTGACCCCAAATCTTTCTGAATAGCTGTAGCAGTCTTCTTCTTCTTTCCCTCGAACTTCTTAGGCCTCAGCTCTGGATGCAGAATCCAACAATGCTCATCATCATGCCCATCCTTTTTACATTGAGTGCATGAAGCTTTGCTTTTCTGTGCAGTGTTAGCCTTCCTTGCTTTCCACTTCTGCTTTCTTTTCTCCTTGCTCTTGCTTGCAGTGGGTTGGGATGGTCCCCCAACTTCTGGATTTCCATTCTTTCCTCTAGCTTCCAGATGAGTAGCTTGTACAGATACCTCATCTATACTAGTGGGATTAAAAATGAGGATGGTATGCCTCATGTAGCTGTGTAGACCACCAATGTACTTCAACAAAGTCTTTGGTGAGTCTAATGAAATTCCTAGAATCAATGCTCTCTTTCTAAATTCTTGAGTGTACCCTTGCACACTTTTCGCTTTCAACTGCCAAAGAGTTTGCCAACTTATCATGGTTTGTTGCATGTAGGCCAAGGGGTAGAACTGATTTTTGATTGCAGAAACAAATTCATTCTAGACAGAGATAGTCTTGCCATGTCTTTTCATGTCAGCTTGGGTTTTGCCTTCCCACCAAACCAAGGCAGTGCCTCCTAGGCGCAGGCTTGCCAGCTGAATCTTGCTCTTGTTTGAGTCGATGTTCTGTACTCTGCAATAAACATCAATTTGTCTAATCCAATTGTCCAACTTTTCTGCATTTAACTCTCCATCATATACAGGCAAATCAAATTTAACATACAGTTTGATTAAAGATGCTTTCTTGTTATGCACGGGGCTATTAGGAGGTGTGAGAAAGCTTTCCTCTTTCCCTTTTCCTTTTGGAGTGGTCATGGAAGTGAGACTCATCTTGTTCTTTGTCTTGTTTAGAGCTTGATGAGTCTTCATCCTTATGTTTTCTAAAGTCCCTATACATTTCTTCTACCATGGACTTTATAGCTAGGAAACTTTCTATGAATTGGGGGTCTGGCCCCATAGAACCTTCCTCTGACATTGTCTTCTGAGGATAGACTCTCCCAATTTTAGGATTAGTTTCCACCAACTCTCCTTCTCCTAATTTGAGCTTTGATCTAGTGAGCATTCACAGCTAAACCAACACAAGCTTGTCTACCCTTTACAGCCTAAATCTATGATACCACTTGATATGATAATCACCCGATGAGTGATCTCAGTTAAGATTTATTACATGAAGGTATTACAGACTCATGTGCTGGTGTGTGTCTATGTTATTTAGGCAACGAATTGATAAGATTGTGAATACATAGACACTTGAAATGGAAAAACAATAGAGAAATATAGTGAGAAAAAATAAGAACACAAGATTTTAATAAGGAGTTCACCCTATCCTCTAGGGCTACATCTCTGATCCAGCTCTTAGTGGTGGCCTTCTTTTTATTGTGTCTTAAAGCAGAGAATTACAATGAAGGAGCTCAATATGAGTCTCTTGAAACAGAGTTTTCCTGGCAGGGTGGCTCTTGGTTTTCCCAAGCCACTAGAGTGCACAAACTCTTTTCCTCACCAGCTCTTTGACCTCTCTAGTCTTTGATGGAAAGAGCCCAGCGTGGTGCTCAGTTCGGATAGATCCTCTCAGGGATGGCTTGAATCTCTCAAGCTCTTTGGTGCTCGACGTTGCCTTTGGTCAGCTCGACCCTCTGTCTTCTTTCTGCTTCTTTTGCTTCACTGTCTTTCTTCGTTTTCTCTGTCTTCTGTCTTTTATTCTCCATCTCCCTCTCGGTGTTTGATGTCTTCTGCTTTGTCTGTTCATGGCTTTAAAGCCATTCAATCCCATGGGTTTTCGATTCCCCTTCCACTTTCGTCGTATCGCCTGCTGCAGCTTCGCTTGGAACTCCCTGCTTCGGCATCATCATCAGGCTCACAAGGAGTGGCCATTTGTCCTCCTGCAACTGCGCCTGCTTGCTTCTTCAGTTCGGTTTTTCTGTTACGTCGTGGAATGAGTCATCTGCCACCTTGGCAGTCAAATTGGATGTCAAATTCTTATAAATCGTGGCTTAATCCCCTGTCGATTTCGGCTTTCCCATCGGGTGCGATCTCAGCCGTTAGATCTGGGGCCTCCAAATCTGACACCATTTTCACATTTCACACAGTTGACTCGATCAACCGTTAGCACGCGATGAGCGGCGGTTTTCTCTCTCTTACACTTGCCACGTGTCGGCCGTTGAGTGGAATCGCTCTGTTTTTTCCAAAACTACTTACCGCCCAAGGGTGCCCCTGATAAATACTGCCAGTTTTTGGAACGCGGGTCCTGCCTTAACCTTTAGCCTTTTCCCGACGGTTTTCCCGGCTCCCATGCGACCGAGTACTGAGGGCCTCTCCTTCTCGAGGGGTTTTGCCAAAACTGCCTCCTTTTCCTGATCCAAGATTCATAGGGGCTAGTTTCACCTCCTACGCAGTCTCCATGGGCCTCGGTCAGCGTGCTTTGACCGAGGTCCTCGTCGTTCCATGCTGGCTGCTAACTGCCACTGTTTAAAGGTGTTTTTGATCGTTACTCTTAATTCTTTTGAAGCTTGTCCTGAATCGATACAGTCATGATTTGCTGCTAACTCTTCTTCATGGATCCAATTCGGATCAACATCATTTTAAGTAATTATCAATATTTCAAAAATTTGTGCTTATATCTATCGCACTTTACAAATCAACATGGTATCAAAGTTTTGGTGATGAAAAGGACATTGGGATCACTCTTGAAGAAAACTTGTAAAAGGAAGTGCATTGAAGAAGACCTCATCTACTATCTAGTTTCTTATCTATGACTATGGGTTCCTATATGAAGGAAAAAAACAAATTAGAAGGAGCTGCAAACTATAGGGCTTGGAAAAAAAATATTGATCTTATCCTTGCAAAGAATGATCTTCTAGATATTGTGAAAGGTAAGGTTACTAAGCCTACCGATGATGATTTTGATGATGAAGGAAAAACAAAATATGAGAAGGATGACATCATCACTAGCAACATCATTTTGGATTCTATTAGAGATCACTTGATCCCTTATGTTGCAAATCTTGAATCTTCAAAGAAGATGTATGATACCCTTGTTGGATTATACACTATGAACAACATTGGTCAAGAAATGAGCTTTGTGATGTTAAAATGACAAGAAATGATATTATAGCTTCATATTTCATGAGTATTTCTCAACTAAGAGGTTAACTTCAATAAATTAATGAAATTATTTCTGAAAAGGAAATAGTGACTACAACACTTAATGGTATACTTAATTCATGGGACTCTTTTGCATTGGGTATATGTGCCAGAAAAGAAGCTCTAAACTTTGAAGAACTATGGATTGCTTGCACTCAAGAAGAATATAGACTCATATAAAAAAGAAAGATTCAGAAATCTGAAGAAGGAGACTCAAGAATATGCAACACATTTCAAGAAGGCTAAAGGAAGAAAGAAGTTTGGTTTCCAAAGAAGACTTGAAGTAAGAAGATATGCTCCTCAAGGAAGGAGAGATATGCCAAGCGTCCAAGGCTATTATTGTCACAAATTTGGTTACTATATACATGATTTTCCTAAAATATCAAACGATAGAAAGAGAAAGGGAAAGCAACATGCCACCACAAGGGACTTTAAAGAACTTCCAAAGAGACTCAAGCATGAAGATTTAGGTACCAAATATTTCTTTTATTTTTTTGCTCTTATAGGTTCTATTACAAACAGTGATGATTTGTGGCTAGTAGATAGTGGTGCCTCAAGACACATGACTAGAGATTGTGACAACATTGCAAGTCTAATGGAAAGGATACTATCTCAAATAGTAGAACTTAGAGACAACAATAATTATGCAGTAAAAGGCATTGGGAAGACTTCCGTTGAGTTGGAATCAAATGAAAACGTTCATCTTAGAAACATACTATATGTACTAGGTTTGAAAAATAATTTGGTTTCCATTTCATGCTTAGAAGAAAAGGGAGATAGAGTAACATTTGTTGATGCAAAGTTCTTGTATGGCATAAGGGTTCCAATATAGATTTTGCTAGAGTGATTGGAGTTCATGAAGGAAGGTTGTATAGACTCTTGAAACAAACTTCTCAAGCATTAATACATAATGACATCAATCCATGTGAAGTTTTGAATAGAAGATATGCACACCTTCACTATAGAGCTTTGCTTTCCTTAAAAGATATGGTTTCATGCGTTCCAAATTTGTAGGTGGAACATGAAGAAGTTGTAACAACCCTGGTCAAAAATCCATGTAATAAAAGTTAATAAAGGCAAAATAATAACCATGGTCATGGGATACATATTCCAAGCTGAATGTTGGGAAAAACATCCTAGTGTGGGTGTTCATTTGGTTTATTATGGCTATGGAAATTGGAAAAGGCAATGGCTAAGGATTTGGAAAGGAAAAGTGGCATTTATTGGCATTTATTTATGAAAATAATGGAAATTAGGAGAAAATGAAGGTGAAAGGTCATAAGTTGCATGTGAGGAGGAAAATGAAAGAAAATAATGGAAAATGAAGAAAATAGAGGCCTCATTAATAAAAAGGCTTTTGAGGATCAGTTCATGGCTTTTGATCAGTTCAATTTTGGAGCTCTCATTCTATTCTCTCTCTCTCTCATACTCTTGGACACTTAGAGTTTTCTTGGAGAACTCTTGGAGGAGTGTGGCATACCTAGTATTTGGAGCAAGAAGGCAAAGAAAGAGTAAGAAAGTGTAAGAGGACATCAGGATTAACAACTACAATGGGTTTTTTCTTGCAAGTACCAAGTTGCATGTATGATTTCCTTACTAGTTTTGGCATGCATGGCATATGCATGTGGTTTCTTGGTCATGATCTATCATTGGCATGAAGGATTTCTTAGATTGACAATGGTTTTTCCTAGCCTTGCCATTTCTTGGATAACCATGGTGTTGTGGGAGTCTTTCCCTTTTGTTTTCTGGTTGGTTCTCATGTTCCTTTGGCTGTGGGTTGAGTTATTAGTTCCTGGAGCCTTGGTTGGACAAACACTCTGGAGCCCTGTAACAACTTGGGTTGAGTTATTAGTCCTGGAGCCTTGGTTGGACAAACGGTTTGGAGCTCGGTAACAACTGTGAGTTGAGTTACTAGTCCTGGAACCTTGGTTGGAAAAAACGCTATGGAGCCCTGGACATCTTGGGTAGAGACCAAACTGGTGATGGTTAATGATGTATCATCGTAAGGTGGAATCACTAGTTGAGGGTTGAGGTGGTTTGGCCTTTGGAAGCCCTGTTTTTATTTTTATGGATTTGTTTTATGAGAACCCACATTCATGCTTGGAATATGGCATGGGAGTGATTGGATGAAGAGAGACTTGGTTCAACCAATCTATGGTTTGGTGGAACTAGAAGTCCCGAACCTATTTGGCCTTTGCATTCATCAATAAGATCTCTCTCTCCCCCTGATATTTTATGGATAAATATAATTGTTTATATGTGGCTTATATGGTTGTTATATCCTTCATATTTCTGTTGGTTTTATGCTGGTTATGAATGAGTTTTTTTTACAATAATAATGTATGGCTCTCATCATGTTTTGGTTAATCATTGAATGCATAATTAATAAATGGCTGAATAGATGGTAATGCAATTATTGTGATGATGCATCAATGCTTCTTAGTAATTCTCAGATAAGTGTGAGATCCATATGCTCAAATCTGTTGTTTAAACCTATGGAATGCATATTTTTGACACGTTTGACGAAATGCCTATCATGGATAATAGGGGTCTAGTCAAGTATTTGTTCAAATATTTGCATTTGTATAATTTCTTTTGAGGTTACCTTTCATTTCTGGAAGTTTCATGGAGTTTTGGGTAGTGGCCTGAGTCGTGGCATTGAAAAACTGGCACTGAATATGGAGTTTCTGGCACAAAACTAACTGGAAAAGTCCCTGGTTGCATGCATGCCTTGCTGTGGGAATGACTGGAGGGTCCCAGTCACACACATTCCAATGTAAATGGAGCGACTGAGGATTTAAGGCAATAAAATGTCAGTTTCTCTCAGGGGCTAGTCACTTGGATGGGTTGGATGGATCCTGGGGGTTTTGTTGCAGGTGTAGAAGGTCAGGTTGTATGTGTTATGTCAGTTCCACTTCTTTAACTATTACATAGGGAGTTGAATCATATCATAGTAACTATTCGTCACCTTCTTACCCCGATTGGCCGATTACTTGGGTAGATGTGGGAGGAGGGTGTTACAGAGTGGTATTAGAGCATAGTTCTATTCTCCTTGGGTGATGCCTTATTTCCATTCCCCTTGGGTGAATGCATTTTCATGTGTACATGTTGGTTGCATATAGGTCCTTGTGCTTGTTGCATATGCATGGTGTTGGCCATGATTGCAGTGGTGTCAACATATGAAAGTGGATGGTGTCGTTGTTGAATGTAATTATTGTGAGTGTATGTCGGTCATGCATTGGTTATGTGTGTCAATGTTCATATGTTGTTATGCATATATTGGCATGGTGTAGCTGTCATGCATGAGGTCATAAAATGTGGTTGGTATGTTCATGCATTGGTGACTGGATAATTGTTGAAACAATGAAAAAATGTTGATATGATTATGTTTATATGTATATATTGCGCTATTTTGGTTGGTTGTGTATATGAGATATCCTCCTCAAACTATACTAAGGTACATTGGTTTTTTTATGATTTGGTTTAGCTGGCATAATATAAATTGTAGGAAGAAGAGATCAAAGATGACTAGCAAGATGGTAGACTACAAAGATTCTCCCTATGAATCATATGGGCAGCGTGGTGTTGGGCACTATTCTAACTTAGCATACACATTGAGGATTTTGAAGTAAGAAATAAGGAGTTTAAAAGAAGATAATGATAGAATCATGCAGGCATAGGAGAAACAAGCAAAGGTTAATGCAATAATCCTTTCAGAGTTTTTCAAAACTGTTGAGGTAGGGAACACTTCGGGTTAGCTCTAGATAAGAGGATAAGACTAATGGGGCATATGGTAGGAGATATTGTAGTGGGCACATGTTAGATAGAGATGACATGATCAGGGATGGAAGGTTCATGGATACACAAGACAGGAGAGGTGATGGACACAAGTACTATTATAGTTCTGGTTCTGACATGTATCATGGTCATCATCATTATCATCCTTACGGGAGTAGTGATAGGGGATATTTGTCGGATGATTCAAGAAAGCAAAGCCACCTACATTTGATGGGGAAATTAATAAATCACAAGATGTAGAAGCATGGTTTCTTGGAATGAATAAGTTCTTTAGGATACATGATTACTCAGAGAACATGAAGGCTAAAATAACTACATTCAGTCTTAAAGGTAAAGTAGATATCTAGTGGGAATATGTAAAGAACGTCAAAGATATTTATGAGGAGGAGTTGACCTGGAGTGAATTCAAGAGACTATTCATGAAGAAGTACCTATTGGAGAGGTACTATGATGACAGGGAAAAAGAGTTTTATGAGCTAAAGATGGGATGTATGACTGATGAGGAGCACACTAGCAAATTTCTGGAGAAGGCCAAGATTCAGAGATTCATTAGTGGGTTGACAATAGCATTTAAGGATAGGATTGAGTTTGATGAGCCTAGAACATTGGAGGAGGCCATCTGAAAACTAAAGCATTATTATGAGCAATCAAAGTGCACATCTAAGACTAAACTAGACTGGAGGGGTAATAATAAGAATAAAGGGAAATTGGACAAGAAACAGGCAAGGCCTTAGGACACAAGTAACAAAGAGAATGCAGGGACGCACAAGAAGTTCAATGCATCTAACAGAGGACAAGAATTTGGTCTGAACAGAACAAGGGTGATGATAGGAAACCTGTACAGTGTTGGACTTGTGGCAAAGATCATTTTTAGAGATATTGTCCACATCATCAGGGTGGTAGATCGCATATTTACAGTCCCCAAGAGGCGCAGACGGTTGGGGATTTTGGAAAAAGTGTTCTTAGGATCTATGTAGCGTTGCATAACAGGCAGGCAGATAATCAGGTGTCTATTATCAAGATGGATGATAAGCTTTGTGATCAATTTGTTTCTATTTTGATTGACCCTGGGTCTACTTATAGTTATGTTAATCCTAAACTGGTGGATAAGTGTGGTTTGAAAAAAGAAGTACATGCAAAGTCTTGGTTAGTGCAGTTGGATACAGGTACAAAGAAGTGAGTTCATCATTGGGTAAGAGCTTGTTCATTTGAGTTGAATCGTATGTTTACATCAACACATTTGAATGCATTGTCATTGGGTTCGTATAACACACTTTTTGGTATGGACTAGTTGTATCTCCATATGACAAAGGTGGATTGTTATGACAAAGCTATTGAGTGTTTGGATGATAATGGAGAAAAAAGAGTCTTACAGGGTAAGAAGAAAGCAACATCTGTTAGGATGGTGAAAACTATGCAGGAAAAGTGCAATCGCAAGAAAGGGTGTGTGTTATTTGCAGTGCATATTTCTAATGGCAAAGGTAAGGAAGTTGAGGATGCAGATGCCTTGAGTAGGTACCTGGTTTCATAAAAATTTAAGGATGTATGTCCCATAGAGATTTCAAAGTTTTTGCCTCATAGGGAAGTATAATTTTCTATTGAGTTGGTACCGGGGCCAACACCAACATCAAAAGCACCATATAAGATGCGCACTCAAGAGTTCGTAGAAATGAAGTTGCAGTTGAAGGAAATGCTTGACAAGGGATACATTAGGCCAAGTGCATCACCATGGGGCGCACTGGTATTGTTTGTGAAGAAGAAGGATGGTACGCTTAGGTTATGCATTGATTACAGGCAGTTGAATAAACTGACCATTAAGAAGAGGTATTGGTTGTCGAGGATTGATCATTTTTTCGATTAGTTGAAGGGAGCACAATGTTCTTGAAGATTTATTTGAGATCTGGATATAATAAGGTATGCATCAAGGAAGATGAAATTTACAAGAAATTTTTTCGGACCAGGTACGGACATTATGAGTTTGTTGTAATTCCTTTTGGTTTGACTAATGCTCCAACTAATTTTATGTGCTTGATGAATAATGTGTTGCATCCTTATCTAGACAAGTTTGTTATTGTATTCGTTGATGATATATTGATATATTATAAGAATGAAGAAGAGCATGCCGAACATTTAGCAACAATATTGAGATTTCTAAGAGAACATCAGTTGTATGCTAAGCTTAGCAAATGCAGTTTCTTTCAGACATAGGTACATTACTTAGGACATGTGGTTTCTAATGAAGGCATAGCAGTAGATCCAGAGAAGATAAGGGCTATCATGGAGTGGGAAGCTCCTAGGAATGTGGATGAGGTAAGGTCATTTATGGCATTAGCAAGTTATTATAGGAGGTTCATCAAGAACTCATCAAAAATTACATATCCCATCACAACATTGCAGTGAAAAGGTAAGAAGTTTGAATGGATAGAGGAATGTGGAACAAGTTTTGAGCAATTGAAATGGTTGTTGACAAGTTCTCTAGTGCTAAATATTGTAGATCCAGGCATAGAATTTGTGGTATGAACAAATGCTTGTAAAAGTGGAGTTGGCGGAGTTCTTATGTAGGAGGGATAGGTAGTATGCTATGAGTCATGGAAATTGAATGAGTATGAGTAGAATTACCTGACACATGATCTTGAGTTGGAATCGATCATCCATGCATTAAAGATGTGGAGGCATTATCCTCTTGGAAGGAGGTTCATATTGATGAGTGATCACATTGGATTGAGGTATCTATTTGAAAACCCAAATTTGAATTCCTGGCAAGCTAGATGGTTGGCCATGATCAACAAGTTTGACTTTGAGATCAGGTATATTAAAGGTAAAGAGAACAAGGTTGCAGATTTTCTTAGTAGGCAGATAAAGGTGAACCACATAGCAACTATGAGCTCTTATGGGACATATTTATAGGCTCAGGTCTTACAGGCAGGTTAGTAGTATAACAAGTACATGGAGCTTAGGCACCGATTACAATAGAGTACATGTACATGTACAAGTGTAGGTACAGGTGCACAGAATGTGGACTATCGTCTCAAAGAAGATGGAATGATTATAGTTAGGGACATGATATATGTGCCAACTGATAGTGAGCTCCAGAAGCTCATCTTGACAGAGTCTCATGTGAAATCGTATTCAGGTCATCTGGGATACCAAAAGACATTGACAAAGGTGAAGAAGTTCTACTACTGGCCGAACTTGAAGAAATAAGTGGTAGAGTTTGTAGCAAGATGCTTGGATTGTCAACAATTAAAGCAAAGTGTAAGCATCTAGGTGGGTTACTACAAGTGATCTCGATTCTAGAGTGGAAATGGTAAGTCATTTCCATGGAACTCATCATAGTTTTGTCGAGAACATCTAGAAAGCATGATTCCATCATGGTTGTGGTGGAAAGACTGACTAAGGTAGCACACTTCATTCCAGTGAAATCTACCTATTTAGCTAGTGATGTGGTACAGGTGTTCATCAGAG
The DNA here is from genome assembly GCA_031772625.1 of Pinus tabuliformis. Taxonomy (NCBI): domain Eukaryota; kingdom Viridiplantae; phylum Streptophyta; class Pinopsida; order Pinales; family Pinaceae; genus Pinus; species Pinus tabuliformis. Next base: position 623,204,685 of record CM062804.1, on the reverse strand, counting down.
ATGTGGTTAGATTTCATTGTGTTTAGAAGAAGATTGTGTCAGATAGGGATGTAAAGTTCACTTCTAAGTTTTGGAAGGAGTTGTTTGCAGGTTTAGTTACAGAGTTGGCCTTCAACACAACTTATCATCCACATATAGATGGATAGACAAAGAGGTTCAATAGGATATTGGAAGGTATTTTAAGGATGTATGTGATGCATCAATAGTGGAAGTGGGAAGCGTATCTTCCACTGGTAGAGATTTCTTACAACAATGGGTATTAAGGGTCACTAAGGATGAGTTCGTTTGGGTCATCGTATGGGCGGAGTTGTAATACTCCCATCAATTGGAGTGATCCAATGAACAGGGTATTGATTGGACCAAACATGTTAGCAGAAATGGAACAAGAAATGTAGGTAATCAAGAAGAATCTAAAGGCAACGTAGGATAGGCAGAAAAGTTATTTAGATCAAAACAGGTTGTTTAAGGAGTTTCAGGTTGGGGAAAAAGTGTACTTGCGCATCAAGCCCAAGAAGAGCTCTTTACGGATTGGATTTTGTACCAAGTTGGTACCTCGGTTTTGTGGACCTTTCAAGATTCTTGAGAGTATTGGACCAGTAGCCTATCAACTTGCACTACCTCTGAGAGTGAAAGTTCATGATGTTTTCCATGTGTCATTGCTTAAAAATTATGTTAAATATATTGATCATGTGATTGACTAGTCTGTATTGCAGGTGAAGGCAGAAGGAGAATTCCATCCGAAACCTCAGTGTATATTGCAGAGAAAGATTCTCATGATTTGGAACCGAGCAATCGAACGGGTTAAAGTGCAATGGAAGCACTTTGGGCCTGATGAAGCTATATGGGAGATGACAGATCAAATGCGAGCTATGTATCCTTCTCTATTCGCTGATTGAGCGAATGTTTTGGTAAATGTGTTGGTGTGATGTACATATGTATATGGATGTAAATACTACCATGAGATTTGTTATAAAGCTCCAATAAGTGGTGTGGGTGTCATGTCATTATGGTTGTCATGTTGGTTTTCTTCTTAGCAAGTTGATCATTGTAAATAATGTAATGAGCTAAGTTATAATGCTCCATGGGTAGAATGTTTTTCTTTCAGCAGTATTGTTGGTTGTAGGTGTCATTGAACACCGAGGACAGTGGTCCCCCAAGGGGGATGTGTCTGTAACAACCCTAGTAAAAAAATCCATGTAATAAAAGTTAATAAAGGAAAAATAATAACCATGGTCACGAGACATGTATTCCAAGCTGAATGTTGGGAAAAACATCCTAGTGTGGGTGTTTATTTTGTTTATTATGGATATGGAAATTGGCAAAGGAAATGGCTAAGGCTTGGCAAAGGAAAAGTGGCATTTATTTATGAAAATAATGGAAATTAGGAGAAACGTAAGGTGAAAGGTGACAGGTTTCATGTGAGGAGGAAAATGAAGGAAAATAATGGAAAATGAAGAAAATATAGGCCTCATTAATAAAAAGGCTTCTGAGGATTAGTTCATGGCTTTTGATCAGTTCATTTTTGGAGCTCTCATTCTATTCTCTCACTCATACTCTTGGACACTTAGAGTTTTCTTGGAGCACTCTTGGAGGAGTGTGGCATACCTAGGATTTGGAGCAAGAAGGCAAAGAAAGAGTAGGTAAGTGCAAGAGGACATTGAGATCAACAACTACAACATGTTTTTCTTGTAGGTATCGAGTCACATGTATGATTTCATTACTAGTTTTGGCATGCTTGACATATGCATGTGGTTTCTTGGCAATGATCTGTCATTGGAATCTAGGATTTCCTGGATTGATAGTGGTTTTTTCTAGCCTTACCATTTCTTGGATAATCATGGTGTTTTGGGAGTCTTTCCCTTTTGTTTTCTTGCTGGTTCTCATGTTCCTTTGGCTGTGGGTTGAGTTATTAGTTCCTAGAGCCTTGGTTGGAAAAACGCTCTAGAGCCTTGTAACAACTTGGGTTGAGTTATTAGTCCTAGAGCCTTAGTTGGAAAAATTCTCTAGAGCCCTTAGTAGGTTGAGTTACTAGTCCTAGATCCTTGGTTGGACAAATGATCTGGAGCCCGACGATAGTCGTGGGTTGAGTTACTAGTCCTAGAGCCTTGGCTGGAACAAATGCTCCTTAGACAACTTGGGTAGAGACCAAATTGGTGATGGTTAGTGATGTATGACCATGAGGTGAAATCATTGGTTGAGGCTTGAGGTGGTTTGGCCTATGGAAGCCTTGGTTTTATTTTGATGGATTTTTTCTATGAGAACCCACATTCATGCTTTGAATACGGCACAAGGGTGATTAGCTAAAGAGAGACTTGGTTCAGCCAATATATGGTCAGGTGGAACATGGAAGTCCTGAACCTGGTTGGCCTTTGCATTCATAAATAAGAGTTCTCTTTCTCCATAAGATTTTATGGGTAAATATACTTGCTTATATGTGGCTTATATGGCTGTTATATCCTTGATATTTCTATTGGTTTTATGTTGGTTATGAATGAGTTTTTTTACAGTAATAATGTATGCATCTCATCATGTTTTGGTTAATCCCTAAATGTACAATGAATATATTGCTTAATAGATGATAATGCAGTTATTGTGATGAGGCATCAATGCTTCATAGTGATTCTCAAAAAAGTATGAGACCCCTATGCTCAGATATGTTGTTTAAACCTGCATAATGCATATTTGTGACATGTTTGGCGAAATGGCTGTCATGGCTAATAGGGCTCCATTCAAGTACTTGTTCACGTATTTCATTTGTATCATTTTTTTGAGTTTTCCTTTCATTTATTGAAGTTTCATTAAGTTTTTGGCAGTGGCTCGAGTCCTGGCCCTAAAAAAGTGGCACAGAATCTAGAGTCGCTGGCACAAAACTACTTGGAAAAGTCCCCAGTCACACACATGCCTTGCTGTGAGAGCGACTCGAGGGTCCCAGTTGCATGCAAGCCCATGTCAAGGGAGTGACTGAGGCTTTGAAGTAGAAAAATGCTAGTTTGTCTCATGGGCTAGTAACTTGGATGAGTTGGATGACTCTTGGGGGTTTTATTTCAGGTGTAGAAGGTTAGGTTGTTTGTGTTCCATCGGTTCCACTTCCTTAACTGTTAAATAGGGAGTTTAATTATATCATAGTAACTCTTCGTCACATGTTTACGTAGGTTTGCCAGTTACTTGGGTAGATATGGGAGGAGGGTGTTACAGAAGCCTATAAAGGATGTGTGCTTGGGAAAAATGTCAAGAAGCCCTTTCCAAGGAATGAAGATAGGCCCAAAGAAATTTTGGATCTTGTCCATTATGATGTGTGTGGTTCAATTCTAGTGAAATATCTTGGAGGCACTTTCTACTATGTAACTTATTGATGACTTCTACCACAAGACATGGATCTACTTCACAAAGACAAAGGAAAAAGTCTTTGAAAAGTTTCAAGAATTCAAGGCTAAAGTGGAAAACTTGAAGGGAAAGAAAATCAAGGTTATGATATTTGATAATGGAGGCGAATACACCTCCAAGGAGCTTGTTTCCTTTTATAAAGAAGTTGGGATTAAGAGGGAGTTGATACTCCCTTACAAGCCATAACAAAATAGAGTTATTGAGAGAAATAATAGAACCATAAAATAATGTGTGAAGGTGATGATGCATGATCAAGACTTGCCTACGTTTCTATGGAGTGAAGCAACTATGATAGATGTCTATATTTAAAATATAATTCTTCATTGAATTTTGGAAGACAAGACTTCTTAAGAAGCATTCACTAGACAGAAACCATAGATTGGTCATTTGAGAATATTTGGTTGTCTCATTTATATCCATGTACCTAAAGATAAGAGAAACAAGCTAGATACTTTGGGAAAGAAAGGAATATTCATTGGATATAGTGAGTCATCAAAGGATTATAGAATCTATGTTCAAGGACAAAGACATGTTGAATTTAACATGAATGTGACCTTTGATGAGAACGATGCCTATTGGAAATCTAAAGAAGTTCCAATGGATTTTGATGAGGAAAAAGAACACGAATCTACCAAGGAATAAGTTTTTGGTCCATCCAATTCTTCAAAACATGCCCTAGAACATAAATAAGATCTAGAAGAGCCAAGCAAACCAATGGATCCGATTATTTTTCCTGAGATAAGGAAGATGTCAACTTGGCTTAGATTTACCTTGCAGGAATCAAAAGGACATGCAACATCACATGGCTCCTTCAGGGAAAGAAAGAGACCAAAGAGGTATTCCAATTATGCATCATTAATTAATAATCTAATTGATTATGAACCTTCCACCTATGAAGGAGTAGTTAGCCAACAAGTTTAGAAAGATGCAATGTTAGAAGAATACCAACCAATCGTGAAAATTGATGTATGTGATATTGTGTCAAAACCAGATGGGAAATCTATGGTCACCTCCAAATGAGTATATAAGATAAAGCATGCAGTGGATGGCGGCATTGACAAATACAAGGAAAGTTTTGTGGCTAGAGGGTTCTCCCAAAAAGAGGGAGAAGACTATGATGAGACTTTTGCTCTGGCTTCTAGGTACACTACCATTAGATCTATCATTTATATTGCTTCTTCTATGGGTTGGAATTTACATCAAATGGATGTAAATACTAATTTCCTCAATGGTGTGATTGAGGAGGAAGTGTATATAGAGCAACCTTAAGGTTTTGAGGTTCATGGAATAGAATCTAATGTTTGCAGATTGAAGAAATCCTTGTATGGACTTAAAAAAACACCTAGCACATGTGTTGATGGTGTTGGACTTGCCAACATAAAAGGGATATCTCTGGTATGAAGTCCCAATTAGACCTCACGCCATTTGGTATATGAGTCCCATTCGGAAATGTGTCCCGACAACCATTTACTTAAATACTTTCCTTGGCTACAACTGTTATCATAAGAGAGAAATGCACATGTACTTTTGGATGAGAAAGTGAGTATGCCTTGTGAAATGTTCAATTGTAATTTGTATCAAGGTTCTTTGACTAAAAGGGAACGTAAGTGAGCCTTTAGAAGAGATGAATTAGTACTAATATAATAAATTCACACACACATCATAAGAAAGAATCGTTAGTCATCAAGTGAAATAGTTCACATAGATGCAATGATCATGAAATCAAATACAACACATATTCAAAGAGATAAGCACCAAATCCACTGGAATCTTTCAATTTCTTTAGCACGTGTGAATACCAACATATACCATAAACATCCAAAGAATAGTCTCAAAACATTCATGATATACGCATGAAAATTTGTTGGCTCAATAGAGCTTCAAATATTAGTCGAAATTCCCAAGATACATTAGTACAGTGAACACCACTAGCTACAATAGTGGAGAGTTAAGCCACTTGTTTATCTCCAAAAGGAATATCTTCCTCTCTCATGCTTTGATGGAGAAGCCAAGGTTAAAAGTCCCCTCTTATAATAATGAGGCCTCTTTTTAAAATTTCCTCATGAATTTTGAACTTCCTAATGACTCTTAGACTTCTAATATGACCTTCGGACTTATACATGACTTTTGAACTTCTAAGTTACCTTTGGACTTCTATATGGATTTTGGACTTCTCCATGTGGATTTTTTTCTCCATATAGTACTCTTGGAATTCCACATATTTATATTTACAATATTTTCCAAAATTACATAATAAAATCCACATCATCATGTGACAACAACTTGATAAGTCAACAACATTGATGACTTGGACTCATGTTGACTTGTACATTAAGTTCTTTGATAAGTGACAACACTGCCACTATGTCTTCAATACTCGTGACACACATTTTATTGTGGTTAACATCTACCCTCCAAAGGGTCTTGAGAGATCTCAAAGTCTTCATGAGTCACTTTGATTGTAGAATTTTTATAGAAATTACAACTACTCAAGAAATCAAAATGAAATTGGGAGACACAAATTCTACTCTACTAATCTGTAGAATGAAAATCACAATTTAGAACAATATGCATAGACATGCCACAAGAAAAAACACAAGTACACAATGATTTATAGGGGAAACCAACTGGGAAAAACCCCTCAAGCCTCTTTGCATTAATCATTTGAAAAGAAAAACTATTGCAATTGCATGCTCCGAATCTTAGCACCACCTACAAAAGAAAAAATGTTCTCTTTTCTGAATGAAAACCTCTATCCAACACCTATCCAATGTCTACCTCCTTGAGCCTCCTATTTCCTTTCGTAATTCTAAGCTAATTCAGGCTCCTAAACAATATGGAAGTCCCTATTTCCTTGCACAATTCCCAAGGAATTGATCTCCTGACTACATGCAAAAACTGTACACTCAACTAGTATACAATTAATGTTACACTAGCCTTTGTCTCCTCCACTCCAGCTGAGAAATTCGAATTCCATGCATGTCTGGGCTATTTTGGGTTGATTGATTAGTTAACTGACAGATCTTTGAGTTAGACTATTGTCTCACTACACAACTGACCTTCAACTGACTCTATTAATTGTTAGAGGTCAGTTAATTGAGTACAACTGAAAATAACTGAACTAGATTGCTAAAATTTAGTAATCAACACATGCATGACTAAACTCCAAGCCCACTAACTCGAATTTGTTGATCTAACTAAGTGACAAGAGCCATGTCACACTATTTAACTACCTCTAAGTTGTCTTGTTGATGTGGAAATTCGATTTACTCAATTTGACTAAGGCTAAAGTCAAATTGAGCCTTTCTTGCTACACTTTCTAACACTCCCTCTTAGAAAGAAATGGATTTTTCACCACCCCTATCCTGCACCTGTGGAATTTGAATTTACGTCTTGAAAAATCCTTTGTCAAGATGTCAACATATTGCTCCTCAGTTGGAATGTACTGTGGTAACATAATTCTCCTCTGCACATTGTCTCATAAATGATGATACCAAATATCAATGTGCTTGGACCTGTCATGAAATACCAGATTCTCAGAGAGCTTAATGCAACTATGATTATCACAATATATCACTGTCAGATCCATCTCTTGACTGAAAATACCCACAAGTATTTTCCTCATCCATATGGCCTCACATGTTGCTTGACTTACAGACATTTATTCAACCTCTGCTGAGCTGAGCGCCACAAACCTCTGCTTACTGTTGTACCAGTAAATAGTTACAGACCCAACACTGAAGATAACACCTAAATTACTTTTCTTGTCTGATGGAATCCCTGCCAAATTTGCATCGAAGAAGCCTTAAAGCTTCACTCCCTCTTTCCTCTTGTACCATAATCCATACTGGGTAATGCCTCTGAGGTACCATAACACATGCTTTACTTCCTCCCAATACAAATTGGTAGGCCTCACCATAGCCTAACTAAGATGGTTTACTGCATAACACATGTTGGGTCTTGTGTTCACAAGATACATCAAAGACTCCACAAGCTTCCTTTAAATTTTAACATCAACCTCTTCACCTGAAGTGGCATTCTCCTTCCTCTAGTTTGTAGCTAGAGGTGTGTCCATAGGATACAATTCTCCAAGTGAAATATCTAAAGTATTTCATAGGCATAATTCCCCTGAGACATAAAAAATTCACCATCACCTTGCCATACTTATAGCCCAAGGAAGTAATGCATTAAGTCCATGTCTTTCATCTCAAATTCCATCACAAGATCCTATTTGCAAGAGAGAATAAACTGATCATCACATGTCAATATTAAATTATCAACGTACAAAGCAAGAATAAGCAATAGTACCATCTACCACAATGTAATATAGGTTAGCACCTACTTCAATTTTGGTGAAGCCAAATCCATTAAGATAACTTTTGATCTGAGTGTACCATGCTTAGGCCCCCTGTTTGAGACCATACAATGCTCTCTTGAGTCTGCACACGTGACTCCCAATCATATGTCTCAAATCCTTATGACTGCTCTATGTAAATTTCCTCCTCAACAACACCATTGAGAAATGTGATTTTAAAATCCATTTGGGGGATATTCCACCCCATCTACATAGCTAATGCAAGAATTGATCTGATGGAGGAATACGTTGTGAAAGGGGAAAATGTTTCCTCATAGTTATCTCCCTCTACCTGAGAAAATCCTTTTGCCACAAATCTGGACTTGTACTTCTCGATGCTCCCATCAGCTGCATGCTTCACTTTGTAGATCCATCTGGAACTAACCATTGATTTCCATTCTGGTATTGGCACCACTTCCCATACACTATTCTTCATGATGGATTCATATTATTACACCATGGCATCAACCCAAACAGGTTGAGAAATTGCTTCCTCAAATGAAGAAGGCTCTAACTCAATGAGCTCTATCATGAGATCCATGTAACTAGTTTGCCTCTCAAGTAACCTCCTCTACCTATATACTGATGTAGGTTTTCCCACATTCTCCCTACCATCGTGCAAAAATCTATCAACTTCTCTGGTTCTCTTTCTCCCTTCTCAAGATGTTTTTAGTAACTGAGTGTGTGTCTCCACTCAGTCTCCTCTCCGCTCCTACATTTTTGGCTACTCCACAAATTTCTAAAGATCATCCTGAGGCTCCTCCTTTGGAACTAGAAGCTCATGCTCTGGTAGGATACTTAGCTCTCATTACATAGAACATCTCTGTTGAGCCTCAAAACTGCCCTTTCCTTAGAAAATCTTCTCATCCATTTTCTTTGTTTTTCCATGAAGAAAATGCATCCCTATCATCAATAACCAGTATACATTGCCTCAAGGAGAACATTTTAGTGATTTACATGTTATGCTTTTATGTTTTGCTGTTTGAATAAGTTTTTGTCTTTTAGCTACGGAACACAGCCTATTCTGCTGTTAATCGGCTATTCCGCAGCTACTTCCATTGTTTAACAGGTTCCAGGTGTCAGAAGGAGAAAATCACTACATGGGTAGATTGGAAATCATCACAACATGGATCATGTCCTATTCACCTTGCCTAGGTTGACAAGGAAGATGGTACAAGACTTTGGTCAATGAAGAAGTCAAACATAGAGACCAAAGGCAACAAGACTCTGTTTTGTACACGTTTCACAGTGATGGGGACTACTGTTTTGTAATTTTGAAAAAAACATTCTCTATTTTTAATATGAAGACCGTGTCTTTTATGGATATCTGAAAGTGTTTCTTGGAGATTGATTGAGCACTAATAACTTGATGAGTTGGAGAGGGCCCCTCCGCTGACTAAGGTTTCATTTCATTTTGTTTTGTCTTTCATAATTAAACTGTAATTTCATCATTTCTTCCATAGTGTTCATAACCATTTACTAACCTTGTTTATAATGCAGTCTTTATCATTTTCTTACTAAGACAGGATAACTTCTTTCAGTACATAATAAATTTTTCTTTGCTTAATTTCTTTCTAGTTTTTATCAGTAGTTAGAAGTTGAATTCAATAGTGTAGAGTAGTTTATTTCATTTTCCGTTTCATTAGTCTTTAGGTTTTCAATTGGACTGATCAGTGCCATTACAGTTCTTGCCATTTTGTTACAACTTTATTGACTGATGGTGTAGATGAATGTTCTAGTTGATAGCTCATCTTAAACTAAGTGGTTGAATACTTCATTCATGCAATGAGTCTTTTTTGCATTTTTGTATTTATCTTCTCTTAGAATTGTGAAGTACAAAATTCCTCAATATGTCATCACAAGGAGGTTTTTCTCCCTAAATTGAGAGGCAGAGTAACTAAGCACTTCATTTAGTTTTGTTTCCATATTAGATTAGTTGCAATTTCATTTTCAGTCTTAGTATTTCATTTAGTTTTGTTTCCATAATAGATAGTTGCAATTTCATTTCCAGTTTTAGTATTTCATTTAGTTTTGTTCTTGTAACATATTAGACAATAGTTGCAATTTCACTTTCAGTTTTCACTATTCCATTTAGTCTTGTTTTTGTAATTGAATAGACAATAGTTGCAATTTTACTTTTTAGTGTTTATTTCATGATTTGGAAATAATGATAAGAGCAGAAATAAAAACTCTGTTTCATTTCTTGATTAAACTTTACTTCCAAATCTTATTGAAGTTATTTTTAGCACTCATTTCTTTAGGTTCTTAGAAGTATTTACAGAAGTTAGCTTTAATATTTTTGTTATATTGTAAATCATTAGGGATTAAAGGATCAAAAAACCCAAAACAACATAAAACTCAAAAACAATGAAGTAAGAAGGGTCATCTAGCACATATAGTGCACTACACTTCATCAGTTTACAATACCCGGATTGATAATTTATGTAGAGAAATTTAGGACACTAAATTGACCAAACATTTTGGCGCCATTGCCGGGGAAGTGTAACTAGGTAGCCTTATCTCTTACATTCAAAAAAAAAAAAAAAACAAAACAATGACATGCATAGAGAAAGAGACTCTAGGGGTAGATTTATAGCTAGGGGCAGAAGTTCAATTCCCACAACTCCATCTACTCCACCTAGAGTAAGAAAAGGCACACCTCCATCCTAGACTCATACTCCCAGCCATAGGATTCCTGGAATTCAAGGGGCAGAAACTCAATTAGAAGATTCTCCTACTTCATCTACCAAAACAGTCTTAGGAGAGAAAAAATTTGCATCTCCAACAACAGGGATAACCTTTTCACCTCCACAGAAGAGCCTATTGTAGTTGAAGAATTAGGAATACCCGGTGAGGAAGAAGAAGTAGAAACTCTCTCCCATAATCCATTAATATAAGAACTAGAGGAGGAGGGAATAACCTTGCAGGTTGAACCCTATACTGACTCTGAAGAAACTATAATGGCAGAAGAAGAACAAGATGGAGAATTCTCACTATTTGGAGGAGGGGGTAGAGGGAGAGGTAGAGGAAATAATGGAGGAGGTAGAGGTAATAATGGAGGAGGTAGAGGAAATAGGGAAGTAGATAACTCTTTTGGATTCCCTATAGTGGATGAGGAAACACATACCACAATGAAAAACATCTCACCATCTGTCCTCCCAAACTTCTATGGGTTGAGAAGTGAGGACCCTGAAACATTTTTGTTTGAGTTTGAAGTCTTGTGCAGAACTTATGACTATCTAGAAGACTCTCAAAAACTCAAATTGTTTCCTTCAACACTAAAAGGGGCTGCTTTGAAATGGTTCATGGGGTTAGTCACTCAATCCATTAGAACATGGAATGACATGAAAAAGGCATTTTTGGATAGATACTTGGATTATTGTATGCCTACCAATCATAAAGATGAGGTGTTCAAAATGATGCAAAGAGAGGATGAAAACTTAGAAGATTTGATTGAGAGATTTAACTATAATTTGAAAAGAGAAAAGATGAACAATTTAGATGAAGAAACTTTGAAATCTCTTTTGTTAAAGGCCATTAGAGATGAGTGGATATATATCCTTAACATGATGGGGAAGGGAGATATCTCTCAACTTCCATTGAGTGACATAGGAGAACTGTGTGTTCATCTCTTAAGAGGGAAATCTAAAACAGGGAAAGGGCCGAGAGATCCTTCTCTTGTTAAAGCAAACAAATTTGCAATTGGATCTGTAAGTAGGGTAGAAATTGGCAATGTGCTTCATGAGTTTAAAACTGATATTTTAGGGAGGCTTAGTGAGCAACTAGACATCCTTAAAATTCAAAACAAGCATAAAACAAAGGCTGATGCTTTAGCCATTTTTTGTCCAAAATGCAGAAAAAAAACGTGCTCTAAGGGAATTCCATTTAGATGCAAAAATTGTAGAAACTTGTATGATTTGTTCAGAAAGTCATGAGACCAAGGGTTGTCCCTCAATCCCAGGTCTTAAGGCTGTCTTTCAAGAGGAAATAGTCCCAAATTATGTAAAACCTCTTTGTTTTGTTGTAAAAAACCTTGGCAGGGGCCACAAAATTAGGGATTTAACAATCCAATGTATCTTTAGGCCCCACCAAACTAGAATTCTTGGCAGCAACCATGGTCTCAACCTCAAACTCAGTATCAATCTCAACCGTGGGCACAAGGGGTACAAAATCCTTATGGGAGATTTGCTCAATATTATCAATATCCTCCATCCTATCAGAATTATCCTCCCCCACAAAATCAACAACAAAATCAGCAACCACAACTTCAAAATCAGAACCCTCAACTCCCATTGCCATTACCACAACAAAGTCAAAACCCTCAACTCTTGCTGCCATTTCAGCATAAACCGAATCAACTACCTACCCAACCATTACCAAACCCAAACAATAAAAACCATCAAAATTCTTACATGGTAGAAGGACAACAATTTCCAACTTACATGATTACTCCTTTGGATCTTAATGATGTTCAACTAAGTTCTGTAAGGATATTAGAAAAGGAAAGACCTTCTATAGTTATTCAAGAACAAGACACTTTTGAGGAGGATTCTCTAAAAGCCAATAAATTTTTTGAGGGAACACCTCTCTAAAACCAAAACATTGAAAAAGAAAAATAAAAAGAATCAGTGAACACAACTCCTATCATTGAGCAACCAACATCTAGTTCTACACCTCCTTTTCTTGAAAGACTATGAATCAATAGAGGGGTAGAAAAACAGATCTTGTTGCCCAACTATGATTTTCTAGATGAATTGAAGAATGTCTGTATCAAAATTCCTTTGCTACAAGCCATTATAGAAATTCCCATTCTAGCGCAAAAAATAAAGGAGTTGAGCATCAAAAGACCAGGAAGAAAATCAAAAGAAAAAAAAGTAATTCACCTGGTAGGAAATATAGCAGACATAATGATGGGAAAAATTGCCATGCATAAATATGTCGATCTAGGAAGTCCAATTGTCAAGACACATATAAATGGAATTGAAATTCGAAATACATTGATTGACTTAGGCGCAGCAATAAACATCATGAATAGGCAAACTATGGAGCAAATTAAACTTCCTAACCTTCTTTACACACCTACCTTACTGCAACTTACAGATAGATTAGTAATCAAACCAGATGGTGTATTAGAATATATTTCAGTCTCCTTAGATTCTTGGGAATATCCTGTTGATTTCACGATCTTAACTCCCAAGAATAATCTAGGAGGACACCCACTCATACTAGGAAGACCTTGGCTGGCCACAACTAATGCTTTTATTAGTTGTAGATCTGGTGACATGTATATTTTTGATGTAATTCAACAAAGAAATTTACTTTGTATCCTCCAGCAAAAGAAATCATAGAAATAGATGACAAGGAATGGATTGATGATGAAGATGACATTCAGCCTCTCTTCACTATGTCAAAATTAGTGAAGATAGTCAAATTTTGAATACATTGGAAAATTTTGAAACATCTTCAGAATATGATCATGCATAATTTCAAGAAAAATATAATGTTGAATACTTGTCATTTAGGCAGATGTCTCTATATTCTATGTAAGAGTTTGGTAGCTCTACAATTGAAATTTTTTCAGGTAGGACATTGAGCATAAACAAAAACTTGGAGAAACTACAACAAGAAGAGCTAACCAAAACATTACGAAAACATTCTGCTGCATTTGCATGGGAGTACATCGTCATGAAAGGTATTGATGCTAAGACTTGTATCCATCATATCTATATTGAGGAAAACAATAGACCAATCAGACAACCTCATAGAAGAATGAATCCAAATCTTAGGGAAATTGTAAAAGAAGAGCTCCAAAAATTACTCAATGTAAACTTCATTTACCCAATTTCAGATAGCCAATGGGTTTATCCTTTGGTAATTGTGCCTAAAAAGAATGGTAAATGGAGGGTGTGCATTGATTACTGAGAATTGAATAAAGCAACCCTTAAAGATCACTTTCCTTTGCCCTTTATAGATCAAGTGTTAGATACATTAGTAGGTAAGAAGTATTTCTCATTCTTGGATGGTTTTAGTGGTTATAATCAAATTTAGGTACCACCTGAGGATTAGGATAAAACCACATTTACTTGTCCATAGGGAAATTTTGCCTACCGGGTACTTCCTTTTGGGTTTTGTAATGCACATGCAACATTCCAAAGAGCAGTACTAGGAATTTTTTCTGATCTAATACATGATTGTGTAGAGGTATATATGGATGATTTTACAGTTTATGGAAACATATTTGAAGAAGCTTTAGAAAATTTGTAAAAAGTTCTTAAAAGATGTAAAGAAACAAACCTTTCACTAAGCCATGAAAAATATTTTATGATGTTTACATAAGGTATTGTTCTAGGACATCACATTTCAGGAGATGGGATTAAAGTTGACAAATCTAAAGTTGAAGTCATCTCTAAGTTATCAATTCCAAATTGGCAAAAGGATGTTAGAAGTTTTCTAGGATTTACAGGATACTATAGAAGGTTTATAGAAAAATTCACTAAAATAACATCTCCACTCTTCAAATTTCTTACAAAAGATTCTGAATTTAGTTGGAATCCTGATTGCCAACTAGCATTTGAAACCTTGAAAGAAAAAATTTCTGAAGCACCTATTTTAAGAGGTCCAAATTGGAAACTTCCTTTCCATATTTCCACAGATGCTTCAGATACAACTCTGGGAGCTGTATTGGGACAAAAAGATTTGATTCCTTATGCCATTTACTATAAAAGTAAGAATTTGACTCCCACTGAGTTGAATTATACTGTGACTGAAAAGGAATTTTTAGCTGTTGTTCATGCAATTAACAAATTCAGACATTAGATAATAGGCTATGAAACCTTTTTTCATATAGATCACTCTGCAATTAGATATTTGATGAATAAAACAATTACTAATGGCAGAGTTACAAGATGGTTTTTACTTTTGCAAGAATTCAACATTACTGTGCTAGATAGACCTGGAAGACAAAACACCGTTGCTTGATTTCTTGTCCAAGATTCGAAATGTCAAAGAAGACTCTCCGGTTGAAGATAAGTTTCTTGATGAATATCTTTTTGCAGTAACTACTCAAACTCGGTTCGCAGATGTTGCTAATTACTTGGTTACAGGGAAGTTACCTTCACATTTGTTTCCTAGAGAGAAAAGAAAGATTATTCAAGGAAGTGCAAGATATTCATGGATCACTAATGAATTGTATAAAAAAAGGCCAAATCTATGATCAGAAGGTGTGTTAGGGAAGATGAAATGCCTGATATTCTCAAAGCATGTCATGATGAGCCATGTGGTGGACACTTTGCTGACAAAAGGATAGCCTACAAAATCCTTTCTTTAGGATATTATTGGCCATCCATATTCAAATATGCTAAAGAATATGTCAGAAGGTGTGACAACTTCCAAAGGGTAGGGAAAACTGCTCCCTCAAATGAAATGCCATTACAAACTTAAGTACTTATCGAACCCTTTGAAAAGTGGGCTTTAGACTTTATTGGACCAATTAATCCTTCATCTAAGCAGAAAAAGTATATATTGGTATGCACTGATTATGTCACAAAATGGGTAGAAGCCAAAGCATTACCTTTTGCTAACGAAAAATCTGTAGTTAATTTTCTTTTTGAGGACATCTTTACTCGTTTTTGTGACAGACCAGGGATCTCAATTCACATCTAACATGATGGAAAGGCTTATGGAGGAGTACAAGATCAAGCATAGGAAATCTACTCCCTGTCATCCATAAGCAAATGGTCAAGTGGAGTCTACAAATAAGGTGATTGAAGGAATCCTCACCAAGACTATGCATCTACATAGAAGAGATTGGGCATAAAGGCTTCCTGAAGCCTTATGGGCCTATAGAACCACATGGAGGAACACAACGAGACATACACCCTATGAACTTGTTTATGGGAAACAAGTCCTGTTCCCTATAGAGTTCCAAATAAGAACTTTTAAGATGGCAGTCCAGTTGGGGATGGATTTATCAGAGGCTCAAAAGCATAGATTGGAGCAATTAAATGAACTTGATGAAATCAGACAAGAGGCAGTTCAAAGGACTGATCTAGTTCAACAACAGAGAGCTAAATAGCATGACAAATACATCAAGGACAAGAGGTTTCAAGAGGGAGATTGGGCACTATTATTTGATTCAAAGTTTAAAGATTTTCAAGGGAAGTTTCAAACTCATTGGCTTGGGCCATATGAGATTGAAAAAGTTTTTAGTAATGGAGCAGTGAGGATCAGAACAATAGATGAAAGTCAAACTCCTCTTCTTGTGAATGGTCATAGATTGAAAATATATCAAAAACCAATCTCAAAGGAGGAATTCATAAAGATCTTCCAGAACAATTTTGTAATGAAGTTAGTGAAGAAGAATCCTTCTTCTCCACCAACTTAGTCTTTGTTTTTCCTATCTAAAAAAAATTGTATAAGGTTGAAAACCAATCATTGATTGGCATGCTTATACAGAAAATACAAGGTGAAAATTAGAAGTTTCTGACACCCTATATTTTCCATTTCCTTTCTGAAAAAAGGTGGTGACAAAAAGCCACAATCACTCAACATTTTGCAAAATTCATTGTCTCATTTCATTTCACTCTGTTTTACTTTTACAGCTTCACTTCTTTCCATTGCCATATTTCACCAATAAATTTTTCCTTTCCCAACATTTCTTTCATCTTATTTTTTCATTAATCATCATGTCTTATTTTCACTTACACAGCCATTTCCATTTCATTCATTCATAAGCCATATTTTACTCTCTGTTCCACATTCTGTAGCTGTTTCCACGTTCTGCAACTGATTTTGTTCCGTAGCTGATCCTGTTCTGCAGCTAATCTAATTCTGCAACAATAGTTTGATTATCAGTCCAAGCATAAGAGTCCAGTTCATAGTAAAATCTTATATGCAGGTAATTGAAGAAAAATCATGCCTAAAGCACCTTTGGAGCAAACATCAAAATATTAGCAAGCGGAAGGTAAAGGTTCCAAATGTAAAATACAAAAATTTATTTCAAAAATCAATTCAAAAACATAAGCTTGTATAACATGTATGATCACATGTCTCCTTAATTAATCATCATGTGATTTGACTGCCACGATGTCTCTACCATATCTTCCGCCTTCAATGACAAACGGTCCAATGATTCCTTCATAACTGATCTCCACTTTAAACTCCATAACTCGTACTTAAACAATCCTCCACAACTACATTTGTTAATGGTTAGGTTAATGATGAGACCTACCTATATACGACTCTTCAAACCCTGACTGTTTATTTATTACTGCCAACTCTTAAGTTTTCCTCTCATACTTACACAACCATTTTGTGTATACAGTCACTCTGTTTCCATATATTTTGTATATACAGTCGTTTTGTCTCCATAATTCATAGTCATTCTGCTTCCATATACCCTGTCATCCTGTTTCCATATCCATAATCATTCTGTTTTCATATACCTAGTCACTCCATTTCCATATACACAATCCTCCTATTTTCGTATACACAGTCTTCATATTTCTATATACACAGTCTTCTTATTTCCATATACGCAGTCATTTCTTAGACAGTGAGAGTAGTTTTGAAGGGTAACCGAGAACAGAGGATATGGGGCTTATTGTTAGAACTGAACCCGTAGGGGTAAAATACATGGAGGGGTTTCCACAGCTGAAGGGAATGTTACAGAAGGTTGGTTGGTTGTGTTTTATTGAAAAATTTAACGGTTACCATAAGGAAATCACTAAATCCTTTGCCAGGTCATTTGATGGCACGGAAGTGGAAATAGGGGACATCAAATTTGCAGTTACCGAGTCTTTCATAGCAGAAGCAATAGAACTCCCAAGGCTAGGAGAAAGGTGGTTCAAAAACAAAGAGTTACATGATGAATTTTGGAAGGTGATTCTTAAAAACCTCGGTATGGACATTATAGTCTTTAGAAAAGGGTTTCCAATTTCTGCAGTAAAAAACAAATGGAGTAGCATGTTGTTAATACTGCAAAAATTCATTACCTGTGAAGGGAGGTTTGGGTCTATGTATGTTTATCATATAAGATTGTTAATGAATTTTCTAGAGAATGGAACCCTCAATCTTCCCTTTTTCCTTCTGAATAGTCTGAGAAGAATGACGACCAATGTTCAAAAGAAAGTTGAATCAATAGAAACCATTCTGTATCACCATGGATTAGTGAATACTTTAGTTGAATTTCATTCGAAAAGTGTAGGGGATACATGGGAGGACTTCTTGGTAAGGAATTTCTTCCAAGATGCTCCAAATTTATCTAAGGGAAGTCTTGTTAAAAGAAGTAGAAGAAGAAATATCAACATTAAAGGCTCCTCACAAAAAGATGATGTAGAGATAGCTCTTAAACCAGAGGTTAGGGAGCAGACCAAACAAAAGAGAAAAATGAAAGAAAGGATTGAAGAGATCAATAAGGACATCCCTGAGCCTTCATCACCTCAAGAAGATGAACAACTGCTTTCTGAAAGACTAACCAAGATCAAAGAACAAATCAAGAAAAATAAGGAGAAAGGAAAGAGGAAAAAGGACACAAAAGAAGAAACCATAAACTTCCAAAATGTGAGAAGGAGTTCTAGACTCCAAGGCAAGGTGAAGAAGGTGAAATCAAAAGAGGCCCAGTTTATAAATTTAGAGGAAGAAACCCCAAATCAGTCCCCTGACAATATTCCATATGAACAAAGTCCACAGAACTCTCCTCCACATAATTTTGAAGGCAGCTCAAGTAGAGCTTCTCCTGGCATTGATCCCATACAACAACAAATCTATGACTACATAGAGTCATTAGAGAAAAAGAGTACCTCAGTAGACCAAGGGACTTCAGCTAATTCAGAGCAACCTGTCACCTCAAAAGAAACTCTAATTAGCTCTCTCAAACAGGAGATATATGAGCTAGAAATTCTGAACAAGCACATCCAAAAAGAAAATGAAACCTTAAGGGAGAAGAATAAGCTGGATAGAGCTATCCATGACAACACTATGCTACACTTGGGATTATGGCACAAGAAGAATAGGAAGCTGAAAAGGAAAAATAAGAAGCTGAACAGGACACTTATTAATCTCAAGTACAAATTTCTTATGAGGAAGCCAAGGATGGTAGTCAGTGCAAAGAAAAGCAAGAAGAGGAAGTTGGATGTGTTGGCTGAAGTATCAGAACAAATGCAATGAAAGGAGGAAGTTCACAATTTTGATTGCATGGGGACATGCAATGGTTTTGCAGTGGGGGTATGTTGAGCCTCAAAACTACCCTTTCCCTAGCAACTCTTCTCATCGATTTTCTTTGTTTTTCCATGAAGAAAATGCATCCCTATCATCAATAACCAATATACGTTGCCTTAAGGAGAACATTTTAATGATTTACATGTTATGATTTTATGTTTTTCTATTTGAATAATTTTTTGTCTTTTAGCTATGGAACACAACCTCTTCTATAGCTAATCGGTTGTTCCGCAACTACTTCCATGCTTTAACAGGTTCCAGGTGTCAGAAGGAGAAAATAACTACATGGGTAGATTGGAAATCATCATGACATGGATCGTGTCCTATTCACCTCACCTAGGTCAACAAGGAAGATGGTACAAGACTTCGGTCAATGAAGAAGTCAAACATAGAGACCAAAGGCAACAGGACTATGTTTTGTACACATTTCACAGTGATGGGATCCGAAACAACTTCCAGAACCCACATACTCCAACAACCATCTGTGCAACCAAATCCAACATCCATCATCTTAGATTTATGTCTCCAGCAGCCTAGGAAGAAAATTCCGTGTGCCTGTCTGCTACATGTTTTTGGCTGTAGCTTATTTTTCTCCATAAACAATTGTATAATTTTCTTATAAATACCTGTGTAAAGAACTCATAACCAGTTCGAATTTCCTCATGTATTAAGCTCAGACTATTGTTTTGTAATTTTGAAAAACTCATTCTCTATGTTTAATATGAAGGCCATGTGTTTTATGGATATCTGAAAGTGTTTCTTGGAGATTGATTGAGCACTAATAACCTGATGAGTTGCAGAGGGCCCCTCCGCTGACTAAGGTTTCATTTCATTTTGTTTTGTCTTTCATAATTAAACTATAATTTCATCATTCCTTCCATAGTGTTCATAGCCATTTACTAACCTTTTTTATAGTGTAGTCTTTATCATTTCCTTACTAATATAGGATAGCTTCTTTCAGTACAGAATAACTTTTTCTTTGCTTAATTTCTTTCTAGTTTTTATCAGTAGTTAGAAGTTGAATTCAGTAGTGTAGAGTAGTTTATTTCATTTGTTGTTTCATTAGTCTTTAGGTTTTCAATTAGACTGACTAGTGCCATTATAGTTATTTCCATTTTGTTACTAGTTTATTGACTCATGGTGTAGATGAATGTTTTCTAAAGAGCCCTTCTAGTTGATAACTCATCTTAAACTAAGTGGTTGAATACTTCATTCATGCAATGAGTATTTTCTGCATTTTTGTATTTATCTTCTCTTAGAATAATGAAGTACATAATTCCTCAATATGTCACCACAAGGAGGTTTTTCTCCCTAAATTGAGAGGCAGAGTAACTAAGCACTTCATTTAGTTTTTTTTTTTCCATATTCTTTTAGTTGCAATTTCATTTTTAGTCTTAGTATTTCATTTAGTTTTGTTTCCATAATAGATAGTTGCAATTTCATTTGTAGTTTTAGTATTTCATTTACTTTTGTTCTTGTAATAGATTAGACAATAGTTGCAATTTCACTTTCAGTTTTCAGTATTCCATTTAGTATTGTTTTTGTAATTGAATAGACAGTAGTTGCAATTTTGCTTTTTAGTGTTTATTTCATGATTTGGAAATAATGAAAAGAGAAGAAATAGAAACTTTGTTTTCATTTCTTGATTAAGCTTTGCTTCGAAATCTTACTTAAGTTATTTTTAGCTCTCATTTCTTTAGGTTCTTAGCAGTCTTTACAAAAATTAGCTTTAAGATTTTTGTTAGATTGTAAATCATTAGGGATTAAAGGATAAAAAACCCAAAACAACGTAAAACTCAAAAGAAATGAAGTAAGAAGGGTCATATAGCACATATAGTGCACTACACTTCATCAGTTTATGATACCCAGATTGATAATTTATGTAGAGAAATTTAGGACACTAAATTGACCAAAAAATCTCATAGCCTTCTCCTCATAAAACTTGACATCTCTCCTCACCACTATCATCCTTAGTGACGGTAAATATACCCCGTAATTGTGTGGAGTTTCAGCGTATCTTATAAAAACTACCAACTCTGTTGTAGGATCAATTTTCTTCCTTGAATCTTTGGAGACATGGCAATAAGCTAAAGGTCAAAATTTTTTGAAGTGAGACACATCAATATTTCTCCCAAAGAAAGCTTCCTCCAATGTGATCATACGAAGTATTCTATGAGGACTTTGGTTCTGCAAGTAAACTACTTTATTACATGCTTATTCCCATAGATGCATTGGAAGCCCCCGATCATGTAGCATAGCTCTTGAACCTCCAACTATGATCCTGTTATTCCTCTCAGCGACCCCATTCTGCTATGGGTTATGAGGTGCTATCAGTTCTCTTCGAATACCTTCATTGGTACAAAAATCCTTGAAGGCATTCGAAACAAATTCACCTCCATTGTCACTCCCGAGAGCCTTCACCTTTTTCTCAGTCTCCTTCTAAACTAATGCCTTAAATTCTATAAATTTGGAAAACACTTCATCCTTTATCCACATGAAGAAAATCCAACATCATTTTCTAGAGAAACCATTAATAAGAATTACATAGTACTTATGTTTTGCTGTGGAGGTTATAGAGAAGGGTCCAAAAACATCAGAGTGGACTTGCTCCAAGATTGCACCTGCTCTGTTATCTTGGCCATGGAAGTTGGATTTGACATATTTCACCAATGTGCAACCCCTTCATACATCCTATTAGTCAAGGGATCCTTTAGGGAGATCGGTGGTAATTTGCTACATGATTTTTAAGGCACCTTGGTGTAGATGACCCAATCTCCTGTGGCAGAGTTCTCCCAACGTATCGACTCTGCAGTTTTTCTAACTTTCTGCTCAATGTAGCACAATCTCTCACCTCAAGTTTGTATAGGTTCTTCACCCAAACTCTAATCTACTTCACTTTCTCGATAGCTATGTGTCTCAGAAAGGCTTTCCCCTTATTGAAAATAACATCATAGCCTCTATCCTCCAATATTGCTATAGAGATCAGGTTCTTATTCAACCTGGGTACAAACATAACGTCTTTGAGGTGAAGAGGGGAGGCTTTATCCCTCTCAAAGGTGACAGTACCAATTCCTGTAGGGCTATACCTCACTTCATCCCCCAATTCAATATTCATATGGAGATCCTTCTCCTCTAGGCTACTGAAAAAATCCTTTCACCCTATTATATGGAATGAGGCACCAGAATCAAGGTACCACACACTCCCCATAATTTTTTTTTCCATGCATGCTATCAAGGTGAAGCCTAATTCGAAGTTTGAAGCCAATGCTTCACCTCCTACTCCTCCTTAAGGCTTCTTGTTAGACTTCTTGTGTGGAAACATTTTATCTTGCACAAGCCTTTCTTCTTGCCACTATTTTGGTTGGATTCAAGTTTTCTTTGGGTATTATTTCCTTTTCTCTTCTTCCTCTTCCCAACCAAGGAAAAATTATCTTCATCCTATGCTCTGAATGATACTTTATCTCTGGTGCTTCTCTTGATCTCTTCTTGGACCAAATTAGACCACCACCTTTCCCAATTTGGTAATTTATGCCTTCCATTCATAGAGACCTGGTAGCTATGCCAGGACTTTGGAAGGCTTAGAAGAGTTAGCTCACCAAATCAACCTCTGCAACATTCTCCCCCACCCCTCCAAGTTCATCATAAACTTGAGTGAATTTGGAGAGGTATTGTGGAATGGTTTCATTTTTCTGCATCCTAATGTTTGGAAGTTTGTCTTTCATGGCCAATTTTCTATGGCCATTGTTATTTTTGAATAGCTCAGTAAGTGTCTTCGACATATAAAATGGTGTTTCTTTTCCATGGATATTTGAGACCACATGGTCTCTTAGACCTTCTAGAAGAATTCTCATGGCCTTTGCAACATCCTTCTTCCATTGGGCTAATTGTTGTGCATCAGAATGTTTGGGTTTCACAATGCAAATTTTACCATATTCTAACACACAATTATCATCAGGAATTTCTTCCATTAAGTCATGCCAGGCTATGAAATTCGATCTACCCTCCAAGGCATACTCCAATCTCAGTCCGTTGAAATACATTATCTCGAATCTAAAGAAAAGCTGCTACATTGAAGCAACAAATTTGAAAGGTATAAGGGATAAATTCGAAATATTGGTTCTAATGTGATTTCAAGGCTCACATACCATGTAGAGATTTGATAGAAATTGCAACTACTTAATAAATAAAACTGAAGTTAGGAGACACAAATTCTACTCTACTATTCCACGGAATGAAAATCACAATTTAGAACAACATGCATTGTCATGAAACAAGAAAAACCACAAATACACGGTGATTTCTAGCGGAACCCAACTAGGAAAAACCTCTCAAGCCTCTTTGCATTAATCAGTTGAATAAAAAAACTATTACAATTGCATGGTCCATATTTGAGCACCACCTGCAAAAGAAAACTTGTTCTCTCTGCTGAATGAGAACCTATGGCCAACACTTAGCCAATTACCGCCTCCTCCAACCTTCTATTCCCCTGCTTAATTTTGAGCTAATTCAAGCTCCTAAACACTAAGTGAGTCCCTATTTCCTTGTGCAATTCCCAAGGAATTGATCTCTTGACTGCATGCAAAAATTGTACACAACTAGTATACAACTAATGTTACACTAGCCTTTATCTCCTCTAGTCTAGATGAGCAGTTTGAATTCCATGCGTGTCTGGGATATTTTGTGTTGATTGATTAGTTAATTGATATATCTCTAAAATACACTATTGTCTCACTACACAATTGACCTTCAACTAACTCTATTTGTTGTTAGAGGTCAGTTAACTAAGTACAACTGAAAATAACTGAACTAGATTGCTAAAATTTAGCAATCAACACATGCATGACTAAACTCCAAGCACACTAACTGGAATCTGTTGATCTAATTGAGTGAAAAGAGCCATGTACACTAGTTAAATACCTCCAAGTTGTCCTATTGATGTGGAAATTCATTTTACTCAATTTGACTAAGGCTAAAGTCAAATTGAGCCTTTCTTGCTACACTTTTAAACATTGATCATTAGAATCCATTGTTCTTTCAACTGTCACAACGTGGTTCCATTGTCTTCAGGATGCTTCCTTGGGAAATAATTTTCATTATATATCCTTGCATATCTTTTCCATGCTTCATTGAACACCTGCAGATGTAGATCACTCATGGTAAGAAAACATTAGCCCAAAAATCTCTTATTCTATCATGCATCATGCAAAGTCTTTGTCTGTAGATCAACAATGCTCCAAGGGGAGAGAGAATATTTTTGGGCGTAGGGCACACTTGCAAGAGATAAGAAGGGGCTTCAGTGATCACTGATGATGCACTGTGCACTCAAGTAGAGGAAGAGGAGGCCTGATGGAGGGCATAGGGCGCAAGAACAAGGGACAAGGAGCATGATTGTTCATTAAGGATTGGATGTGTGCTTGGAAGGGATTTCAGGTCCATAAGGAGGGCACAAGGAATAGGAACAAGGCACAAGGGTGGCCTCACTTCCCACCGAGAGTGCACAATGTGCTCAACTGGGAGGTAGAGGCTAAGGTTGGGCGCAGGGTGCATGAATAAGCAACAAGCAGGAGGAGTTGTTGACTGGGAGTGTGTTGTGCCCTGGAGGAAGAGAGAAGGTTCATATGAGCGGATGGCATATAAAAAACTGATAAGACGTCTCTCCTTTAAGCCTTATGAGTGTGTTATGTGCTCTTCATGTCCTAGAGGGCAAGATTACTCAGTCAGAAAATTGTCCAATTCTAGAGGGATAACACATTGAAAAACAAACTGAGTTAGGAGAAAAATCAAGTGCGACACATACTCATCAATAAAACTTAGAAAAAGCCCAAAAATAAGAAGTATACATCAAAATGTTATTTCACAAATGTAGAAATTTGATATAAATTGCAACTGCTTAAGATGTCAAACTGAAAAACAAGAGACACAATTTTACTCTATTGATCTGCGGAATGGAAATTACAATTTAGAACAACATGCATAGACATGAAACAAGAAAAACCACAAATACACAATGATGTATGGGGGAACACAATTGGAAAAAACCCCTCAAGCCTATTTTCTTTAATCAGTTGAATACATAAACTATTGCAATTGCTTGCTCTAGTTCTGAGCACTACCTCCAAAAGAATAACTATTCTCTTTGCTGAATAAGGAACTCTAGCCAACACTTAGCCAATTATCTGGTCGTCTAGCATCCTATTTCCTTACACAATCCTTAAGGAAATTAACTACTAAAAGATAGGAATTTCCTCCTATTTTCTTGTGCAATTCCCAAGAATTGATCTCCTGACTGCCTGCAACAACTGTACACTCAAACTAGTATTAAATTGATGTTACATTGGCCTTCTCTCTTCCACTACAACTAAGAAATTCAAATTCCATGCATGCATTAGCTATTTTAGGATGATTGATCAGTTAACTGACAGATGTCTGGCCTATTGTCCCACTACACAACTGACCTTCAACTGACTATATCAATAGTTAAAGGTCTGTCAACTAAATACAAATGAAAATAATTAAACTAGATCACTAAAATTTAGCAATCAACACATGCATAACTGAACTCCAATCTCCTAACTCGAATTTACTGAGATAATTGAGTGACAAGAGCAATTTCACACTAGTTAATTGCCTCCAAGTTGTCCCACTGATGTGGATATTTGATTTACTCAATTTAACTAAGGCTAAAGTCAAATTAAGCCTTTCTTGCTTCATTTTTTAACACTCCCTCTTAGCAAGAAAGGGATTTTTCACCATCCCTATCCCGCACTTGTGGAATTTGAATTTACCTCTTGAAAATGCATTTGTCAAGATGTCAGCTTCTTGCTACTCAGTTGGAATGCACTGTAGCAACATAATTCTCTTCTGCACACAGTCTCGCAAATGATGATACCAAATATCAATGTGCTTGGACTTTTCATGAAATACCAGATTCTTAGAGAGATAAATGCAACTATGATTATCGCAATAGATCACTGTCGGATCCATCTCCTGATTGAAAAGACCCACAAGTATTTAACTCATCCATATGGCCTCACATGTTGTTTGACTTGTAGCCATTTATTAAGCTTCTGCTGAGTTGAGCACCACATACCTCTTCTTCCTACTATACTAGGAAATAGTTGAAGACCCAACACCTGAAGTTAACACTTGAAGTACTTTTCTTGTCAGATGGGCTCCCTTCCTAATCTGGATCGGTGAAGCCTTGGAGCTTCACTCCCTCTATCCTCTTGTACCATAATCCATACTCGATAGTTCCTATAAAGTACCGTAACACATGTTTTGTTTCCTTTCAATACAACTTGGTAAGCCTCACTGTATCTTGACTAAGCTATTTTACTACATAGCATATATTGGGTCTTGTGTTCAAAATATACATAAAAAAACCCCACTATATGCGCATAAATTGTCGCATAAATCTCTTCACATGAAGTGGCATTCTCCTTATTATAGTTTGTAGCTAGAGGTGTGTCCATAGGCTTACAATTCTCCATGTAAAATATCGAAAGTATTTTAGAGGCATGCTTCCCCTGAGACACAAACAATTCACCATCACCTTGCCTACTTCCAACTTGAGGAAGTAATGCATTAATCCCATGTATTTCATCTAAGATTCCCTTGCAATATCCTCTTTGCAAGAGTGGATCAAATGCTCATCACTTGTCAATACTAAATCATCAAAATACAAAAAAAGAATAAGCAACTTACTATCTACCACAATGTGATACAGGTTCACATCTGCTTTATTCTCGGTGAAGCCCAATCCACTTAGAGAACTGTTGATCAGAGCGTACCATGCTTGTGGCGCCTGTTTGAGACCATACAATGCTCTCCTAAGTCTGCACACATGTGACTCTTGATCATATCTCTCAAATCCTTTTGGATACTCTATGTAAACTTCCTCCTTAACAACACCAATGAGAGAGGTGGTCTTCACATCCATCTGGTGGATTTTCCACCCCATCTACACAACCAATGCTAGAATGGATCTGATTGAGGAATATCTTGCAAATGGTGAAATTTTTTTCTCATATTACATTCCCTCTTCCTGAAAGAATCGTTTGGCCACAAATATGGCCCTGTAATTCTCAGTTCCCCCATCAGCTGCATGCTTCATGTTGGGTAATTTTTTGTTGTTGTTGTTGTAATGCTTGGTGGGACCTTCTATTTTCTATTTATGAAAGACAAGCTAACACCACATAGATGATATAGGTGGCCTCAACTTACCCAATGGGAAACCAAGTCTGTTGGCCACCTATCCGCGTTATATGCCATCCAAAAATCATATAGCTTAAGGCGATCTACCCAAGCTATATATACCTCTATATCATGATAAGAGTCTAAGTTTCTGTCTATCATAAGCATACATTAGTAAAAGTAAATGCTATCCGCTAAAAACTAAAAAACAGTCAGGAACCTGACTATTCCTTTTGATCCTCTGAGGCTGTGTCAACTGGGGCCGGGTCTTCAGCTGAGTCTCTTGGTGCATCTGCCAGCTAGATAATACAAGGGATATGCATTTGAATATGATCTAGGTGGATATCCTACTTGCACAACTAAAACTGTATGGTCTGTAGGTCCTTCTTGTCGTTTGGCATGTCCTGGAGGGTCATTGCCATCCCCATTGATAGCTTCTCCATGGCCTTCCCCATCAGGCTCTTCATGAGCCAATATAAGTATAGAGTCTATGTAAATTGAGTTAGTCTTCCCCTCGTATTTCCTCGGTCCAGGATTTCCTCTCTTCAGGCCTCCATTTCCTCTTATGAGTCTGCCTCCTCTTTTATTTGTTCCTCCCAATCTTCTAAGATCTTCCGGATGCCTGCTTCCTTCCCTACCCTATACGCTTTTGCCGCTTCATTGATAAGCCTTTCTACTAGCTTTCTTCCATGTCTGGGTTCCGAGGTGCCTAGGTCAACTGCTCGATGCTCCTCCCTTGCCCTTCTGCCTCATCCTCATCCACGGGCTGGTCTAGCCATGTCTCCTGTTGTGCGCACTTATTCACAAAACATTCCGGTTAGCTTACATATTATATATTCCATCCTTTCCACTGTTCTGTTGCTTCCCCTCTCCTTACATTTACTACCACCCCCATCTCTATGCCGATGCCCCTCTGTCCACTGCTTTGTTGCCTCTTCTCTACCTGAAGTAACAACACCACTCCCCTGCCATGCAATAACCTCTCTGCCTTTTTGGTATTTGCCTCTCTCTGCTATGCTCCCTAGGTTAGAGTCCTAGTGCTCAATTCGCATGACACTTACAACCTTAACCTCCCGCCCCTCGAACCATATAATTAATACACTCAATTTATTTCCCTTCTCTCTCCCCTCTCGCCAATGCGCCTTTCACTCTTCTCTACCACTCGCAATTGCCCCGCCTCTCACTTTCTTATCTCCCTTATCTCCTTCCTCATTGTAAGTTTGCCTGGCTAACTTAATGGCATGTGCTTCCTCACATTCCCCTCCCTGGTGGTCCCTCGCGTTACCAATTACAGGTTCGACCTCAGTCCCCTTCCCTCCCTACATGTCTAGTTCTCTCCCTCCTTTATCCCTAGCCTCCTCTCTGGTCAGACCTCTCATTCCCCTTCCATATAAACACACAGACATCATTTCAATTAACAAATATAGCCAGATAACATATCTGGTGCCGCTTCAAAGGTGCTGTTGCAGGTTTTTGAGCTGAGCTTCCTCATCAGTCCTCTGTCTCTCCTTCGCAACAATACTCTCCCCATCACCCTTCATTCCTTCATACTCCCCCTCCTTCCTTCTCTGTCCCATCCATCCTCCTGTCCTATCCTTCCCACCTCCATCACTACCCTGGCACTAGATGCCACTTCTCCCTTCCACTCTGTACATCATCATTCGGGAAGCCACCACACCCATTGCCATGAGCGTGTGGGCTGTACCCGTCCTTGTGTTTTCCTGACAGCCATATCTGGCTGACTTCCTCGGGCAACCACCCCGATCGGGGGAGTTGTTATTACTATTCGATTTCTCTTGCTCATGTTGGATATCTTGCTGTAAGATTTCTTCTAAGGGTTTTAGTCTTTCATCCCTGGGTTGTATAGGCCATACTCGTTCCATTGATCCATGTTGCTGATTGTAGCCGCAGTTGGCTAAGAAATCAACTGCTTTGTTCCCCTCTCTTCTCACATGTTTGATTACTAAGTAGTCGAACTTCTGTGTGAGTTCCCCTATTTCCTGGATGAGGCGGGATGTCCTCTAGCTTTTGCTCAATTTTTCCCATGGTGTTCCACTGTTAAGATTCTTCATTGTGTTGATGACTAAGCTAGAATATCCTTCCACTTCCAGTTTTTTGTACCCCAATCTTACAGCTATTCTCAAGCCATGACCAGCTACTGCAAATTCGGCTTCATTATTACTTGCGATTCCACATGGTTCTGCATATATCAGTCACATGTTCGCTTGATTATCTTTGAATGTGCCACCTAATCCTGCTATTTTTGGGTTCCCCTTGGAGTCCCAGTCGAAATTCAGCTTGATGAATCCTGAACTCCTTCAGGGACTCATTATTTTTCTTCCTCCCTTTCCATGCATTCGGTTCGACCATTTATTTTGATAAATTTAGGCATCATAGGATTCTAGCTTCCTAGGGAGGAACTTTCCAGTCCTCTTGACTCCATTCTTTTGACAGGATCATTTCTCTGATATTATTGACTAGTATTTCCCATACCTGCTCTTGTGTGGAGATTTTATTTTTGAAGATTCTGCTGTTTTGTTCTTTCCATATCATCCATAGGTTAAACCCCAAGGCTAGTCCCCATGCTCGATTCAAGACAGGGCTTGAGAAGTTATTATTCCCCCATATTTGAATCATTTCTTTTATGCTTTGGTGATCTCTGTCTAATCTTCCAAATACACCTTGTATTTGTTCCCATTGCTGAATCACGAACGGGCAGGAGTTCATCATGTGTTCTATAGCTGCCTTATTTTATCGGCACATCCAGCAGAAGGACAGGCCTTGCATACCTCTTCTCTATAACTGATCCCATGTTAGTATTCTCCCTTTGCACACTAGCCATAGGAAATGGGCTACCTTTGGCCACCATCCCCCTCTCCAATTTTTTTTTCCAAATTAGCGTTTGTTCGTCTTATTCTTGCTCTTCTTGTAGCCCATACACTCCTTTAATAGTGAATGTTCCTTTTGTTGAGTGCCCCCATCTCAGGATGTCTAGTCCTGTTCTAATAGTTATTTTCCTTGTACTCATTTGCTTATCATATTGTTCCCCTTGCTCTGGCGCTATACCCTGACCCCAGTCTTCTGTCCCTTTCCAGTTTCTCCAGTTTCCAGTCCCTTGCCCTTCCTTCCAGAATTTTTCTACCAAGTGCATATTCCTATCTATGGTGTATCTGTAGATGTCTCGAAGCTCCTTCTTATCTCCCAATTTGCCTCTTTGTTGCCATGCCTTCTCCTATAATTTCACTGTCTTTCCATTTCTAATTTACCAGAAGGCATGCTGTGTAATGATCTCTCTATTCTGTCGTATTAGATTTCATATAGCTGAGCCCTTGGGGGGGGTCTTTATATCGCATGATTTCCTCCGTTCTTTGGCATGTTATACTTTCTTGTCAAGATTTTTTTTTCCATAGATCTCCTCCTCCTCCTATCCAACTCCACCAAAGTTTTGCCCCCATGATTTGGTTTAAGGTATAGGGGTCTCTTAGCCCGAGTCCTCCCTCAGCCTTTTTCCTTGTCAATCCCTGCCATGACATCAGAGCCCATTTTTCTTCTGTTAAGCCCCTCCCTTTAAGAATTTTTCAAATATATCTAGCATTTTGGTGCAAGCCTTTTTGGGGGCTGCCATACTAGACAACTGGTAGATTGGAATTGAATGTAACACTGCTTTTACTAAGACTGTTCTGCCTACAAGGTTCAGGGATCTAAAGGCATAGTTTCCTAATCTTCCTTGGATCTTTTGGATAGTTTGTTTCCAACCTGCCATTTTTTAAGGGGTTTTCCACCAGTGGCATCCCCAAGTACTTCATGGGGAGGTTACCTGTACTAAAGCCCATGATCATGGCCAAATAAGATTTTACATTTCCAGGGGTGTTGAAGAAAAAGGTGCAAGATTTTTCCTTGTTGATCTGGGTTCCATGGGTCTGCATAAATATGTCCAATATTTCTTTAATTCTTCTGACTTCTTTGAGAGAGACTTGGTAGAGGAGCATGATGTCGTCCACAAATTGTTGGTGAGTGAGTGGTAGGTCATTCCCCCAAACCCTTAGTCCCTTGATTCTTGACACTTGGGCTTCCTTCTTGATGTATCTCCTCAAACCTTCTACTATAATAATAAATAGAAAAGGAGACAGAGGATCCCCTTGTCTCAACCCTCGAGTTGAGTTGAAGGTGCTGGTAGGGGTTCCATTTAGGAGGATAAAGAAGACAGGTGTAGAGGTCATAACACCTTATCCATTCTATTGATCTGTGACTAAAGCCATATTCCTTGAGAATGTTCCTTAGGTATTCCCAACTTAATCTGTCATATGCCTTGGAGAGATCCAACTTCACCGTCATTCCTACGAATTTCTTAGCCTTAAGGGAGTGCACCACATCTTGGGAGATTATCAGTCCATCTAAGATTTGCCTGCCTTCGACAAATCCTGTTTGTTCAAGGGATATGATGTTTAGGAGGAGTGGTTTTAATCTTTTGGCTATTAGAGTAGTGATTATTTTATAGATGACGTTGCACAGGGTAATGGGTCTAAATCCTTGAGGGTCCTCTACTTTGGAGGTTTTAGGGATGAGAGTAAAGAAAGTGGAGTTTAGACCTAGACATACCTTTTGGCTTCGTCTTGATTTCTCTACAACCTCCAGGGTGTCTTCTCCCATGAACGACCATGTGGCTTGGTAGAATTCAGCTGTGAAGCCATCCGAGCCTGGGGCCTTATTCTTTTTCATCCCCTTGATGATTTCTTCCACTTCCTCCATTGTTGCCACTCATCAAGGTTAGGTTCTGATCATGCACGATCTTCTGGGGAATCAGTTGGGAGAATCTTTTTATTGCTTCCTTTTTGTCCTATTGGGGTTCCATTAGGAGATCCCTGAAATGCTTTAATAAGATTCTTTCTATATCTTCATGTTGTGTGCTGCGATTCCCCTCCTCATTTTTGAGTGAGAAAATTATGTTGCTTTGCCGGTGTTGAATCATGGCCTTATAGAAGAACCTGGTGTTCCATTCTCCTTCCCTTAACCAGTTCACTCTCGACTTTTGTCTCCACAAAATTTCCTCTTGGTTCCACCTTTCCTCTAGTTGGCTTAGAATCCTTCCCTCTTCTGCTGCAGTCTCCTCTGATCTCCCTTCCCAAATTATTTTTTGTTGCAATTCTATCATTTTTTTTGTTGAGTTGCTACTGGTCCTGCATTATATGGCCAAATTCCTCTTTGTTCCATTGCTTTATTTTTGTTTTCGTTTCTTTTAGTTTAAGTTGGAACGTCTACATACAGTTCCTCCCCCTCTGTTTGCTTTGCTTCCACCATCCCTCAAATTTTTTGATGAAATTGGGATCTCTAAGCCAAAAGGCTTCAAACCTAAAGGGGCAGTTCTTCGGGCTGGATTTCAGGTCCACTTCCATCCTAACTAACCAATGATATGAACCCATCTTCGGGAGCATCGAAGCTTCGATGAAGATGTCTCTACTCATTATTTGTTCTGATATCAAGAACCGATCTAATCTGGATGTAATCTATTGACTCCCTCCTCTTCTATTGTTCCAAGTATGTATCCCATTTATTGTCTGTATGTCGACTAATCTCTGTACTGCTATAATGTCTCTGAATAGTTCCATATCTGTTACAAAACATTTTGTCACTGTCCCAGTACTCCCCGTTCCTTGATCCTGGAGGACCTCTACAATGAACTCCGCATGCTTTTCCTTCATGGGGAAACTCCCATTATGTCCCTCTTCATGAGCAGATCATTCCCCTTTTACACCATTTCCCCTGAAACTTCTGTTTTGCCCAGTTTACAAGGCTGACACTAAAGACCTTTTTCTCCCCCACGCCGATGTGCAGAGGTTAGCACTATTCCCCGCGCTGACCGGTGTGACTGAGTTGTGTTCTGCAGCAGTCTTGTTATGGAAATTTTTTTAAATTAGAGTCGAGGCTTCAAGCTCTAGAAGCTTTGTAATGAAAGTTCGATAATGGTTTGGCTGGATGGGGTCGAGGATGACAGTTTGGGCTCCTTTCCCCTATAATGATGGAACTACCTCAAGGGATAAGTCCTTCTCCCATGAGAAGAGGATCCATCTCCCATCCATATTTCCTATATAAACCTCCCTTCTTCCCAAGCACAAACTAGTCATAGTTAGAGTGTTGGCTGAGTGTGAGTATACTATTTTGATTACACAAGCAAGCTATTACTAGTTGTAGCCATCTGGTTGTGTGAGGAAGAAGTGTGTTTTGTTTGGAGTGAAGACTAAAGGGAAGAGCCTTTAAACTATTGTTGTTTGAAGCCATCATGGAGTGCTAGCAGAAGTGTGTGGGAACTTGGTCTTGTCAGAGGAACACTGCGACGTCAAGAGGAATGATTGTAATCTCTCTTTGATATTAATATATGCAACTATCGATTAATTTCCTACATGTTTTGTAATATTACATATTCATGGCTTAATGCTTCTTGACTTGTTAAGTAGGTTGAATTGGAATTTGTCTATTATTATGTTTGTGTGCTATTATTTTTTACTTGTTTCAGGAGCTTGAAGAAGGAAGTGAGAGATTGCTGGAGAAAGCAAGCGAGGAAATCATCAAGCAGGATAAGCGACTAAGAGGTAGGCCCTCTTGATTGATTCTAACCTAAGGAAATATTCCATAGGATGTATCTATTATTGCTAGACCCATTATTGGGCTAGAGGAATTCATTCGTGTCTACACTTATAATGATCCCCCTTGACAAATTGGTGACTCTGCTAGGGATATCCCATCTTTTGTTTGTTTTGGATTTCATTATTTCATGAGAACTTTCCTAGTTTCACGTTTTCCCTTTGGTTTTGTTTCTTTTCTCCTGCTTACTGGCCTAAGTCTAAAATTCATAGTAGTAGATCTGGTCCCTATTTTGATTTTGTTTTTTTTTTGTTTTTCCTTAGTTGCCTCGTCCAGCGCATTTAATCCGCTGACAGTCGCACCGACCAGCACGAATTGCGGAGAAACAGTGGTGCCAACCAGCCTCTGGCACTTGTTGTCAGTTAGGCAGTCACGCCAATGCCTGTAAGTGAAGATTAGGGCCTGATCCCAATCTTGGCCAGTGTGTTATTCTCTTGTGATTTGACCCCGTAAACCTTTTAGACCATTTTCTCCCTGGCTAGAAAGCTTCCTTTAGATTGGTTTGTGTGCTTGCTTGGTTTATCCCACTCTCTAATGTGTTAAGTCTCGCCTTGTGTGAAGTTGTTTTTTATTTTTTCTTTGAATACCTCGATTGACGCTATTTTTGGCCAAAAAGTTGCGTCGATTAGCCATCAGTGCTAGTTGTAGTACTAGTCAGTCGTGCCGATGGATGCTACTTTTGGCCCAAAAGTCGCTTCGGTCTCAGGGTTAAGAATAATAAGAATTTCTCCCATCCTAGTGCTAGTGTGTCTTGACCCTCAAACTCTCTTCTTCCTCCCAGAAGTGACTAGGGTGCTTTGTTTTCAATTGAATGAGTAAAAGAGTCTTGTTTGTTCTCTTATTTTGAGTGTCTCTTTTCTCTTTCCAAGCATAGATTACATTGCTTGGTTTGTCGATTGAAGCATTTATGTGTTTTGTTTGTTTGATTTAGGGAAGAAGTTGTTTTTAGTTTCATTTATCATGCTTTGGATTTGATTGATGCTTGTTTGTTCAGAATTGTGAAAATTTTCATTGAAGTGCTTTATGTGAAAGATTGATTTTGCATTTTATGAAAAGAAGAACATCATTCTAGTTTACTTAAGTGAAAATATTGCATTAGTAGCGTTATTGAGAAGCTAGAATTGCATCATCATAAGCATTGGAAATGAAATGAAACTTCTTATGTTGTTATAGGAAGATTAAGTGAATTTAGGAGATTTATTAGAGACAGATTTCATTCTTTTATTGTTGCATTGAATTTTCATTCCCTATCTCTCAATTAGTTCATCGAAGACAAAGATCTCTTTTCTCATATAGCTGCATATAGGAGTTTTCAGATGACAGCGGTAGGGCCTTATAATTGAAACCTAATTCAAGATCAACCATTAAAATTTATTGAATTTACCTAAGGAAGTAGTGAAACTTAATGCTCACATTTAGTGGTCTAGGCTAGAGACGTGTTCCGACGTCTTTAAACCTAGTAGCTATCGTTCGCTTCGGCACTAGGCAACGCTAGTACGGATTTGTACTCCCCATACCATCGAGTATACAGCGGGAGACCCCCTCTAGGATGCAATCCTTTATCCATAGGAAGCCAAGTCGGCCGCCTTACAAACGTGATACAACGAACACAACATTCGGGGAGATTGCTTGCCTGTACTTCTCGGTTCGTCGGGAGGTATTCTGCAATTCACGGTTGCTCGCTAATCCTTTTTGCCTAGATCATCTAGAATAGTCACTTGATATTTATGACTCATTAAACTTGAAAGTTCATTCGAGCACTTGTAGTTTCGAGCTTGTTTCCAATCAAAAGTGCTAGAGTCACCTTTCGTCCTTTTCTCGACTCTTAAAATATGAAAAGGAAAAGATTTGTTTCAGTGTCTTAAAATTAACTTCCCACGAAATATTCCTGGTTAAATTTATCTTCCTTAGTGATTTTTTAGGGTTGCTTCCAATGGAAACATTTCCAGAGTCTACTAGTCAAGGATTCCCCTCGGATGGGAATCCTGGTCCTTTTCCTTCTTTTGGAAATGCTGGTGCTCCTTATATGGCAACGTTGTCCCTCCCTGGGTTAACCATTGGTTTACCTATCTAGTTGTTTTCGACCTCGATGGTCCCGAGCATCCTGACTCCTGTCCAAACATCTCCTTCATTCGAATCACGTCACGATGATTCTAAGGTTGACCCCTCGCCTTCTTCCCCCATTTCTTCATCTTCCTCTTCTACTTTGTTTGGTGAAGGATTGAAATCCAATAACTAGGAGGCTAAGAAGAAGAAGAAGAAGATGAAGAAGAAGAAGTTAGATAAGTGAGAGGCCAACCGTGTAGCTATTACTCCAAATGCACCTCCTGTCGACAAACCTTCTGATCCTACATGGAAGGTCAAATTCCCTTGCAGGTTATGTAAGGTAGACCATCTCCTTTGAGACTGTCCTAACATTCCCAAAGTCTTAGAGGTATGGTCTCAAAATCTGGATCGACCATCCCCATCGACCTCTAGAGATCATGTCAATGCTGCATCCTCGGTTAACGATGGTAAGAAGAAAGGGAAATTAGATTCCCCTGTAGGTTATGTGAAGGGTAGCATCTTCTTCACCTTTGTCCTCTTATGGGTAAAGCTTCCAAAGTTTTGGAAAACCTTATAGCTCCTCAACCCCAACTTCCTGTTGGTTATCAGGGACTTTCTTCTAACCCTCTCCAGGTTGGTAAAGAGATTGACTTGAATCCAACTCTTGTTGGTCCTACTCTTCTTGAGCAAGACTCTCTTTTGTCTATTCCCGACCAACCATTGGTCGAAAAGAGTGTCGACTTGGTTTCGCCACCAACTACTCACTTTGTTCCGAAAGAGAGTGGTGATCATACTGCTCATGTTCTTCTCATCTCCTTAGATTCTCATGAATCGAAGAGTGACCCTACCATCCCATTTGTTCAGAAGAGTCCTTCAACTATTCCTGTAGGGCATGGGGGAAATCATATGATACCCCAACCAAGTAGTTCTGTCATCTCTTTCAATTGGGGCCCATTAACTGCTTTCCACCTCCCATCTTATGTGCCTTTCCAGATCACAGTACAAGCCTATAATATGGTAGTACCGACACTATATTAGATGACAGTGCGTCTATTAGCATCATGTCTTCTACTACTTGGCAAGCTTTGGGTTCCCCACAACTTGTGCCTGTCACCCAGAATTTGTTGGCTTTCAATGGAGGAACTAGTCAGCCCTTAGGGTGCTTCCGAAGTTCCCTATTACTTTGGGAGGAAAGACCATCTATATAGACATGATGGTAGTCTAAGGACCCTTAGATTTCAATCTTCTCCTTGGACGCAACTATGTTTATGTCATGGGATCTCTTGTTTCTTTGCTTTTCCATGTGGTTTGTTTTCCGCATGAATGAAGAATAGTGACCATTGATCAATTATCGTTCATTGGTCACCAGGTGCTTACTTTGCAACCATTGTCCCATATCAGCTCTTGTTTGCAAACACTACCTTCCCTACCACAAGTCAATTATGTGGCTACCCATTCCGTCTCCGCCTCTGCTGATGATCACACAGATGGTATAGTACGTATGTACTGGGGGCATTGGAACCTGTTGAAGCCTCGAAAATTGGGTCGACAACAAGGGGGATACCCACCCGGTCCGGACCTTGGTTGGCAGCTCCTTATCCGTTTGGTATAGCGGGTCCGACTGGGGATAATGGGACCAGTTTCCCAATTTAAGGGTGTGTATGTGTGCAGAGTTGGATGATACTGATCTAAGAGTACTTAAAGCTAATTTAATTCAAACTTTTAAACTAACTCTATGCTATTGTAATCTAATGAGAAACAACACATCTAATCTACGCTAACCCAGGGTGTATTTATTCTATTATGCGATCTAAAGAGATTTCAAACAATAACTGGTAATAAAGATCATTCAGCTATCATAAGAATAGAAATCAATTAAGATAAACCACTTTGCATAAAAAGTTAGGCAAAACAGTTGTGAACAACATATCGCATAGTAAGTTATTCATATATCAGACATAAATAAATGGCTCCACCATACAAAAGTGCCAAATGGTAACTCACACATTCATGCAGTAACATATAAACAACTGAAAACTGTATATCACTTTAAGAATATAAGCAGAAATGGCCAAGAGATAAAAGTACCATTTATGACTGGTTCCACTCGTAAGCTTCAAGCAACAATGATTTATCTCTCCTTGCTCTAACATCTACTAAGAGTACATAAGTGCAACATCAGTAGCAAATATCAAATGCAAACATTAATAAACCTTGATCCATCCATTCATCAAAACCCCCTCCGAGGGTGCAAAAGTGCATGTTCTGAGGACAAGTTTTTTGACAAATTTCTGGACCCTTCTCCAAATGCCTGAGAAGGGTTTAAATACTGCTAACTAATTAACTTAATTACATAATTTAGGATACGGTTTTAAATGACCGCCCTTCTGCTAAAGCAAAACTATTTCTAAAAATTGAATCTAATTCCTAACCATTTCTGTATTTGCTCCTTAGTGCTGCAAGCATGCAACAGTCGCCTGGGAAGAGTCGGCTGGTCGCCTTCTACTTTCGTTTGAGCTACGAAAATAGAAATAACAAGCGCTGGCACCACTTTCTGGTAAACTAGAAGATATTTTCGAGAATCTTCCTCTCGCTGGGTGTATTCACTGCGTGTATACTTGGTAATAACCCAAATTTCTCTCAAACTGATTCTGCTTTTGCTATTTCGGTTTCCGGCCTTGCGAATGACTGAACAAGTTAGGGACTTTGCTCTCTGAACAATTTTCTTAGTGATGCTGCCTCCGTTCTTTGTTCCGGGCTTTTCTGGTGCGTTTTCCTTCTTTAGCGCCTTTTTTCCTTTACCGGGCATAAGCTTCAGGATCTTTTGTAAACATGCTGCTTTTGTGCGCTTTTGACTCTGAGCGTTAGATGGCCTATTGACATCAGCATCTGTTGAGTGATACTCAGGAATCTGTGGTTCTGTTGCACGCGGCATCCGTTTATGAAGGCATCTCTTCTCTGTTCTCCGAGCATTGACGCTTTTGCCTTTTCCTTAGATGTTTCCTGCACATTGCTTCATGTTATTTCCTGTCTTACAGTTTACGCAAAGGAAAAGAGTAATGATAATAAATATTGACATGAAAGCTTTAAGCTCTTATGAATGTATGAAATCATGACACCCATAGCGAACTGACTCTTCGAAAAACACAAAACTGTCCTTCTTGAATACTTTGGCGTACATTCATTAATTTCTTTTAAGGCGCGCGCCCAATTTTGGTTTACGGACAACTTTCCTTGAATACTGCGCCGAGGAAAATTTGCGATGGGTGATTTCTGCGACTCGCATTGCAGCATCACGGATCGCGTCGTCAAGATGTGTCATCGCAGAAATTCATGATCGCATTTATCGCATATCGCATTCATCGCGGCATCGCAGATCGCGCTTAGTCATTCAATCATTGTGTGCTGCTTACGCGATGTTGCCATATGCGACGTCGCATATCAGCCGTCGGAGATTTCTTAAGATTTTTCATTTAAGAGCGCTTCATAATGTATGCGATGTGATGAATTTCACGTCGCTTCTTCGTAGTTTATTATGCTCATAAGAAAATGTTTTATTCTCTTCTTGCGATGCGATACAGTTTTAAGGAGTTGAATACAAAAATTTTCATAAAATGTTTTTTTGGATTTTTTATTAAGGGTCCCCATTTGCTTGGTGTTATTGCTAATACCAAACAAAGAGGGGGGTTGTTGGTGGCCACAACAATGGCGATTCACTGGGAAGAACCAATTATCTCTGCTTTTCTATTGAATTTTAACTCCCAAAGCAGAAAAATTTTCATAAGTCTAAATTTTGTTATGGATAGATAGAGTACATTATGCCTTATCCTATCAATGATATTTTGTTTCAACCTTTTTCTATTCCAATTGTTTTCTTCCTCAGGCTTTGTCTTTGTATTTACATCAGCCATTACTTGGTCTTTTAAAGATAAAATAAGGTCTTCTCTATGTGTTGGCTTTTAAAATATGCTCATTTGTCGTAGGTAGAGCCTCTGCTGCCAGCAGGCGTCCATAGCCACGACAGGGTTACCTGTTACCCAGCAATGATCCTTTATCCTGCTTAAGGCTATTTACAACTTTTCAGAGAAAAACCCATTTTGACACTTTTTTCCTTTTTTATTCTCTAAAGAACAATGTCTTGGTTTGGTGGCCAAATTATGACACAGTCATTCACTTGATTTACACTTTTGTTGAACAAGCTGGCTCGTGATGAGACCCCTTGTCTTTTGATTGCAACAATCTTGAGTCGTTGCCCTGTTTTGGTAGACACTATTGGCAAAGTCAACAATTTATAATATCTATGATCATGATAAGCCGGCTCGTGATCAGACCTATTATTCTTGGAGATATAGTGTTTTCTCGGATTGTTCCTCTGAATGCTGCGATTTTCTTTAGCAGGGAGGAAATAATTGTTTTTCCTTAAGAAAGCTCTGGACGACAATAATAGAGTTTGAAAATAGCAGTTTTATAGAGAATCTTTATTTTATTATTGATACCTTTCATTGTGCTGATATAAAACAATTTTTTGCCAAAGGTTGCTTTCATCAAATTTTTGAAGTTGAAACTAGTATCATATCTAGGCTAAAGTTTTTTTTTTTTTTTTTTTTAACTTTATCTGTCAATAATAAAGATCAGATTTTTCGAAAAATTTTACTATTTGTACAAGCGAAAAAAAAAATCAAAATCTGATAGAGAATTGGTGTCTTTTTTGTGAACCCCTGTAGTAACCATCTACAACTAGTTTTATTTATAAGGAAGAAAAGAAAAACTAAAACTATCCTACAAAATAGAAGAATAATCTTCTATGGAAAATATATTTTAAGGATCTGTCCATTAACAGGCAAAGAATCCCTTCTACCTGCTAAATCCTACAACACAAACGTTGATGGGCCTATGACTTCTACAATCTGAAAAGGACCAAGCCACATCTTCTGAAATTTTGTATGTTTGCCCTTTTTTTCATGAGCCTTATCCCATTTCAAAACTAGATCTCCCATCTGAAAATTTTTTCTGGTCATTATGCTTGAATCAAAAGAGGATTTTATTAGCGCTTGGTGATGAGCATGGGTTTTCTTAGCTTGTTCTCGTCGTTCTTCTAATTTAATTATTTCCATTTGTCTTAATTGTAAGGAGGAAGTAGATACTTCATCGATGTATTGTACTAAAGACAAGGAGGGGATCACTAAGTGAGTTGGGAGAACCACTTACTTCCCATAAACTAAATTAAAGGGAGAAGTGCTGATTGAAGCTTTCTTCGTTATTCTATCTGCCCATAAAGCATTTACCAAAGTTTTGTGCCAATTCTTTTGGTTCTGGTCAACTGTTCTTTTAATAATCCTGATTAGGTTTTTATTTGTTGACTCAGCCGATCCATTACCTTGCGGATAGTAGTTGGCCGAATATTTTAGTTTGAACCCTCTTTTAAGTGCAAACTTAGTCATTGCATTCCCAGAAAACTATGAGGCATTATCAAACATTAAAGCCATTGGAAATCCAAACCTAGTGATTATAAATTGATCTATAAATTCAATGATGTTTTCAGAATTAGCTGTCTTGAGAGGAACTGCTTCTACCCATTTAGTAAAATAACCTGTTGTCGTGAGGATGTATCTATGCTGCTTAGAAGAGTGAGGAACGATCTCACCTATTATGTCCAAGCCCCACTGACTGAATGGTTGCTCGATGTTTACCGGCTGTAGTGGCATGGAGGGTTTCTTTTGTCTCCCTGCAGTAGTTTTCCAGACTTGACATTTCCTCACGTAACTGTGTGAGTCTTTGAACATCGTGGGCCAATAATATCCTGCACGTAAGATTTTATGTGCAGTAGCATCTCCAGCATAGTGTCCACCTGCTGGTCCATCATGGAGTTCCTCCAAAACCTTTTCGGTTTCAGTTTTCTCAAGACACCTAAGAAGAACAGAATCGTAATTCTTTTTAAACAGAACATCATTTATGAGCTGATATTGTTTAGCTTTCAATCTCAGAGCTCTTTACTTAGTGTGATCCAGGTGTGATGGAGCATACCCGTTCTTAAGATAATAAATGGTGTCAGCATATAATGGTTCTGCATCATTTAGGCTTACCTCATACATTTGTACCTCTTCAGATGAATTTTCAGGAATTTGCGATGCTCCAGCCAACATTTTGCAGAAGCCTTGACCTCTAATTACAATGTTTGCTGGTTTGATCTCAAGGTCGTATTCTTGTAAAGCAGTGATCCAATTTGCTCTTTTTTCACCCACATCCTTCTGTACTAGAAGATTTCTTACCGCTGGAAACGGTACTATGACCTTAGTATAGATTTTAAGTAAGAAAGGTCTGAAATGTTTGACCGCTTTGAAAACAACATATGCCTGTTTCTCCACGTCTGAATAGTTGAGTTCAGCACCTTGTAAATTCGAGCTAAAAAATGCGATTGGAGCTTACGCTTTCTCTTGATTTGCTTTAGTTAGAATCACAACATATGATTTCTCTGAGGCAAATGTGTATAAGATAAAAGATTCTGAAAAACTCGGGGTTGCTAAAGATGGAGCGTTAATGATAGCTTGTTTGATCAGGTTGAATGCTTCATGCTCATCTTGACCCGATTTAAAATTTGAATTCTTTTTAATCATGGTTTGCAAAGGAGAAACAATTCGTGAAAAATCTGGGACAAATCTCTTCACAAAATTGATTTGACCAAGGAAAGATTGCATGGCTTTTTTATTATGAGGTAGGGATATTTCAAAAATTTCTTTGATTCTGTCAGGCTCAATGTGAATACCAGATTTTGACACTATGAATCCTAGAAGTTTTCCTTCACTTAATGCGAAAAAAGATTTCTTTGGGTTAAGTGAAATCCCATACCTTAAGCATCGTTGAAAGATTTGTTTCAAGTCTTTGAGATGGTCGCTTCGCTTCTTGGAGTACACTGTTATATCATCCAAATAAATTACTACAGATTTATTGACTAAACCCTTGAATGCGATGTCCATGGCTCTTTGAAATGTAGCGCCGGCATTGATCAAACCAAATGGCATCTTCCGATATGCGTATGTGCCCCATTTAGTTCGGAATGTGGTTTTTAACTGATCATCGGGATGTACCAGCACTTGATTGTATCCTGAAAATCCATCCAAAAAAGGCATTAGTTCTGAGCCTGCTACTGCCTGTAATATCTGCTCCATAGGTGGGAGGGGAAAATTGTCTTTTTGACAAGCTTTGTTGAGATTCCGAAAATCGATGCAGATTCTAATATCTCCGTTTTTCTTTCTAATGGGTACCATATTGGAGACCCATTTGGAATGTCTGACGGGGAAAATTATTCTGGCTTTTAATAACTTATTTAGCTCAGTTTTTATCTGATTTTCTAAATTGGGGTGGATTTTTCTGAGTTTCTGTTGGACAGGTTTTTCGTTGTCAATCATAGGGATAGTATGTTGAATGATAGAAGTGTCGTATGTCTTCAGCTCATCGTAATTCCAGGCAAAAACATTTTTGTATTGTCTCAAAAGACGAATATACGCTAGTTTTTCTTCAGGGGCTAGGCCATGGCCTAGATTAACGTTTTGTGGTTTATCATCGGTTCCTAGGTTTACTAATTCGTAGTTCAGAGTTGAACTGTAGAGCTTAGAATTGGTAGACCTTTTAAACCGACTTTTCAAATCGTATAAGTCTTCCAACTTAACCACCGATTTAGGTATAGCATTATCAGTGCTATCTTGTTGTATTTGTCGATTGTGATGGTCTTCGTCAATTATTTGATTGGAGTAGGATCCTTCAGAAGTGAGGAAATTTACAATATCAGGATCGTCATTGAATACTCTCTAATTTGTAATGTTGTGAGGGATGGACGGTCTAAAGATTAGTTCTATTGAGAATCTATCTGGACTAAAATGTTCGGAGGGAATAAGTCTAGAGGCTACGTTAGCTAAAAGGTCTGCGCTCGCGTTTTGGAGTCTTGGGATTGACGAAATATTGAATGCTATGAAATGCTCAGTCAGATCTTGTACTAAAGATTGATAGTGTTTCAAATGACCTGATAGGCAATGTATGGTGTTACGTACCTGTTTGACGACAATCTCAGAGTCTCCGAAGACTTGAAGATACTTGACGTTCAACCCGATTGCTTTGTATAGGCCTTGCACCAAGGCCTCATATTCCGCTGTATTGTTTGTGCAATCGAATTCAAGTCTGCACGTAAGCATGGTCTTATTTCCTTCTGGACTAATCAAAACGCATCCTTCTCCTGCTCCTTCGTTAGATTTAGAGCCATCAAAATATAATTTCCAAAACAAAGATGTATTTACAGGTTTATCTACAAAATTAACACACTTTATTTATCAGTTTGGGAAAATTTTTCGACTTGGGACAAAACTGAATTTTCTAAGTAAGGTGA
Source organism: Pinus tabuliformis (assembly GCA_031772625.1). NCBI lineage: Eukaryota > Viridiplantae > Streptophyta > Pinopsida > Pinales > Pinaceae > Pinus > Pinus tabuliformis. The sequence continues at coordinate 623,160,475 of CM062804.1, read as the reverse complement.
TGTATGAGCATTGAAATTTCCGCGGAAAGAATCTACCGAGTAATTGCCTATGATACTGCTGTTATATGCTATTGCTTCATTTTCTCCCTCCAATTCCGTTACTATGTACTTCTGGTGTAACTCTCGTTCAACCTTTATTTGATTCGGTTTACCATTGTAGGGTAACCATATGTGCGACCAGTCGGTTGAGAAGTATCCATGGAGTTTTTCGGACCAATCCCTGCTAAGAATCAAGCCATAGAATTCTGGGATATCGGCTACTAGAATGTCAATAACCTGACATACCTTTGGGTTGGACGACAATCTTATGGTTACTTGATTAAGTTCACCAATCACTTCGACTTGAGATCGATCAAGCTGAACTATGCGAACTGCGGATTTTTGTGGTTGAACACTCAACTTGGCACATATTGATCTGGGTAAAATATTTGTTGAAGCACCAGAATCTACCAAACAATTGTGCACATTTTTATTGAAAATTTCATAAGTGAGAAGAAAAGGGGGAGTGTGAGACCTTGATCTTCCTCCAATCAAGGCGATGTCATTTGGATCAATCTTATTGATCGTGTTGGTTGGAGGTCTTCCCATGTTGTGGTAAGCTACAGTTGTAGGCAAAGATGTAGTAGGCATGGCATGCAATTCTTTCATCATTATCTTCTGTTGATGTTTCAATTTGCTCAATTCATAAAGAGTGATATTAGCCCTAGTCTTTTTCATGTCATCAATAATATTGTATTCCATTTCATCCGACACTATCAGTGTTCTTGATGGAGTTGTTTGATCTGGTTGGACTGGGCTAGATTGAGTCGATTTAGCGGTCATTTTCTTTGTTGCGACTTTATCTTTTGCTGCAGGGCTTGCGCCCTTCTGCTTAGGGGTAGTTTTGGGAGGATCAAGTTGATTTTTGCTTCATGTGGTAACCGGAAATGCTTCTTGATCTTCTTCTTGTGGGAGGATGAAATCCCACATTCCTTGTAGTTCCACAACTTCTTCATCATCGGTCTGCCCTTCAGTGGTACTCTCTTCTTCTTCCTCTTCTTCGGATTCGACATTTGAGATAGCGTTGGGTGGTTTCACATCCATTGAAGGGCCTCTTTTAAAAGCTCTGTAGGGATTTTTTGAAGAAGTTTCTGCTCCTTGTTTTTTTATGTCAATCATCTCATTGGACATGGTCTTTAATACTTTTTGCAATCCTTCCAAATCGAAAGGGTCTTTCGTTTGTTCCTTGTTGGAGTCTTCCTTGAAGGTTACTTTTTTAGATTTGCGTTCCTCTATCGCAGATCTCTTTTCCAGGGCTACTACGCGTTTCTCTACTGCTATCGCCTCTGTCAGGTTTTCAACTAAGGTTGTTTTATTTGCCCTATCCATGAAGATTGCTAAGTTTGATGGTAAGGCCGTAATATACCATTCACATCGTACTTCTTCGCTGGGTTGGGAAGCAGTGGGAATTTTGTTGAGGATCTTATTGAACCGTAAATTGAAATCTTTGATGGGTTCTCTAGCCTCAGCTTTAAGATTGGATAGGTCATTGATTAACGTTGCCGTTGATCTGTCATCACCAAACTTGGTAAGGAATTGACTTTGAAAAATGTCCCAACTTGTGATAGACTCGGAGGGTAATGAAAAGTACCATGACCCGGATGTTCCTTGCATTGTATAGGGAAAAAGCCGGACAACAACATCCTCTTTGGTAACTCCGTTGAGATTGACAGAAAGCATGAAATTGTTAATGTGCTCTTCAGCTAGCATACCTGCTTCTGGATTGAATTTGGGTAGCCATTTCTCAGGATGGGCCGGTATTTGGCTCAGGGGTGGAGGCATTAAAACTACCCCAGGATTGTTCCATGGGGACTGGGCCATCGTTGAGCTGCTAGTAAATGAAAGTGCAGAGGATGATCCCTGAGGCTGGGAAGATGAAGATATTATGATCTTAGATGATTGAAGAAGAGGGGTGGTGGAAGATGGATGGGTGGTTTGGAATGAAGATGTGGGTGGCTGACTTCGCGGTGAGGGAGTTGAAATGGACGATGTAGATGAAAGAGTCTCACTGTCAGACTCTTGTGGTGTTTTCCTTGCTCTTTTCCTGGTGGGGAGAGGGAATTCAGTTGGCTTGATGCCAAATTTTTCACTCTTTAATCTGGTGAGGGGATGAGCAGGATTGTACTGCGAAGTCACGCTGCTTTGAGATTTATCAGACCTCTGTGTAGAAATAGAAAATCCCTGGAGTTTGCGAATCAGAGTTTTAATTTCAGGGGATTCAATGATAGATTGGTCTGAAATATTAGGGTATGTAGCAGCGGTTAATACTCGAGCGACTTCTGACTCTGGATTTAAACGTACTGGGGAATTCAGGGGAGTTGATGAGGGCGATTTACTCTCAGAATGGTATTTAGATTTTGATTTAGGTGCCATTCATAGTTTGGGCCCTCCTTCTAGCGCCAAATATGTTGAAGCCCCGAAAATCGGGTCGACAACAAGGGGGATACCCACCCGGTCCAGACCTTGGTTGGCAGCTCCTTATCCATTTGGTATAGCAGGTCCGACTGGGGATAATGGGACCAGTTTCCCAATTTAAGGGTGTGTATGTGTGCAGAGTTGGATGATGCTGATCTAAGAGTACTTAAAGCTAATTTAATTCAAACTTTTAAACTAACTCTATGCTATTGTAATCTAATGAGAAACAACACATCTAATCTACGCTAACCCGGGGTGTATTTCTTCTATTATGCGATCTAAAGAGATTTCAAACAATAACTGGTAATAAAGATCATTCAACTATCATAAGAATAGAAATCAATTAAGATAAACCAATTTGCATAAAAATTTAGGCAAAACAGTTGTGAATAGCATATCGCATAATAAGTTATTCATATTGTCATACGGAAAGAGTCGTTAGTGCGGACACAACCGACCTCCCTAGAAGCCTAAGACTTTCTAGTGACAAACAAGACAAATAAGAGCAATCATTCACTAAATATGCATTTACAATATGAGAAATCAAGTGTTTAGATCCTACCTGTAACCCAACGCTGTTGTAGTAGTCCAGCTTTGTTGATCCGGATGAGCTCCTCCTTCTCTTCGAAACCTGCATTCAATAACAATCAAACGATTAAATAGCACCTGAATATCACATAAAATAAAACATATTTAACATATAGACCAAGGAGTATATGAAACAACTCATAAATAACAAATTGTTGAGAAGAATGGACTTATTTGTATTAAAAGGTAACAAAAGGAACCATTACAACCTGAGCCTTGGTGTTGTGCAAGTCCCTACCAGGGTCCACAAGAGTTCTCCTTTACTCTGATCAGCTCACCCACTTCCAAATGAAACAAGCAAAGATGGTAATCTCTCCTCACAAGCTTCTACAAGGAAGTCCTAATTCCAGCAGCATCTACCCTTAGGAATGTTCAGCTTTCAACCTCCCCTCCCTCTGGCCCAATGTCCGTATTTATAGTGCTCTAGAGGAAGTTATTTAGGTCCACCATCAATGGGATAAGCCCCTCTTTGGATGGGATAGCTCCCCTCTTGATGGGATAAGTTCCTCTTTGGTAGGGATACATGAACCATCTGGAGGCGCTCCATACACGTCAAACAAGCTTCTAGAAGGCTCTAGAAATGACCACAAGTAACTTTTTTGGAGTGAAACTTGCGCCTTTTGACCTTTACAGGAGTACACACCCATTGCTTTACATACAGAGCGTACAAGTACGCAGGTATTGTGAACTTGGAGTGCGTACACACAGGTAAGGCTAAGAGAAACTGCGTACCCAGAGATATATAGATTTTTAATGACTTTCTCTCTTTCTTGAAGTTTGACATGGAGAGCAGAGGTATGAGGCTTGCAAAGGAGGATAGTATGACAATTGATGGAGCCATACTAACTGCAAATAGTCATGGTGACAAATTTTAGTGTAACACATATATCAGACATAAATAAATGGCTCCACCGTACAAAAGTGCCAAATGGTAACTCACACATTCATGCAGTAACATATAAACAACTGAAAATTTTATATCACTTTAAGAATATAAGCAGAAATTGCCAAGAGATAAAAGTACCATTTATGACTGGTTCCACTCATAAGCTTCAAGCAACAATGATTTATCTCTCCTTGCTCTAACATCTACTAAGAGTACAGAAGTGCAACATCAGTAGCAGATATCAAATGCAAACATTAATAAACCTTGATCCATCCATTCATCAAAACCCCCTCCGATGGTGCAAAAGTGCATGTTCCGAGGACAAGTTTTTTGACAAATTTCTGGACCCTTCTCCAAATGCCTGAGAAGGGTTTAAATACTGCTAACTAATTAACTTGATTACATAAATTTAGGATACGGTTTTAAATGACCGCCCTTCTGCTAAAGCAAAACTATTTCTAAAAATTGAATCTAATTCCTAACCATTTCTGTATTTGCTCCTTAGTGCTGCAAGCATGCAACATTCGCCTGGGAAGAGTCGGCTGGTCGCCTTCTGCTTTCGTTTGAGCTACGAAAATAGAAATAACAAGCGCTGGCACCACTTTCTAGTAAACTAGAAGATATTTTCAAGAATCTTCCTCTGGCTGGGTGTATTCACTGCGTGTATACTTGGTAATAACCCAAATTTCTCTCAAACTGATTCTGCTTTTGCTATTTTGGTTTCCGGCCTTGCGAATGACTGAACAAGTTAGGAACTTTGCTCTCTAAACAATTTTCTTAGCGATGCTGCCTCCGTTCTTTGTTCCGGGCTTTTCTGGTGCGTTTTCCTTCTTTAGCGCCTTTTTTCCTTTACCGGACATAAGCTTCAGGATATTTTGTAAACATGCTGCTTTTGTGCGCTTTTGACTCTGAGCGTTGGATGGCCTATTGACATCAGCATCTATTGAGTGATACTCAGGAATCTGTGGTTCTGTTGCATGCGACATTCGTTTATGAAGGAATATCTTCTCTGTTCTCCGAGCATTGACGCTTTCACCTTTTCCTTAGATGTTTCTTGCACATTGCTTCATGTTATTTCCTGTCTTACAGTTTACGCAAAGGAAAAGAGTAATGATAATAAAGATTGACATGAAAGCTTTAAGCTCTTATGAATGTATGAAATCATGACACCCATAGCAAACTGACTCTTCGAAAAACACAAAACTGTCCTTCTTGAATACTTTGGCGTACATTCATTAATTTCTTTTAAGGCGAGCGCCCAATTTTGGTTTACGGACAGCTTTCCTTGAATACTGTGCCAAGGAAAGTTTGCGATGGGTGATTTCTGCGACTCGCATCGCAGCATCGCGGATCGCGTCGTCAAGATGTGTCATCGCAGAAATTCATGATCGCATTTATCGCAAATTGCATTTATCGCATATCGCATTCATCGCGGCATCGCAGATCTCGCTTAGTCATTCAATCATTGTGTGCTTCTTACGCGATGTTGCGATATGCGACGTCGCATATTGGCCGTCGGAGATTTCTTAAGATTTTTCATTTAAGAGCGCTTCATAATGTATGCGATGCGATGAATTTCGCGTCGCTTCTTCGCAGTTTATTATGCTCATAAGAAAATGTTTTATTCTCTTCTCACGATGCGATACAGTTTTAAGGAGTTGAATACAAAAATTTTCATAAAATGTTTTTTTTTGATTTTTTATTAAGGGTCCCCATTTGCTTGGTGTTATTGCTAATACCAAACAAAGAGAGGGGGTTGTTGGTGGCCACAATAGAACCCTATCTATCTATGGTACCAATTGGAATGTATTCCTCCTAGAGCGTGGTTTTTCCATCTAGTGAAGATCTCTTGGGAGCCATGTTATTGTATGGTTCATGAACAAGAGTCGTGAGGATCGTTCTTGGTCTTGTGTCATCCTCGTTAAAAAATGAAACAATGGATGAGCATAGTTCCTTGTCTTGTGTTGAGCTCTTTAAAAAATGAAACAAGGGATATGAGGATAGTTCCTCATCTTGTGTCAACCTCGTTAAAAAATGAATCAAGACGTCCGAGCATAGTTCTTTGTCTTGTGTCAAGCTCGTTAAAAAATGAAACACAGGTCTCAAGGATAGTTCTTTTACTGTGTCAACCTCATTAAAAAATGAATTGACTCCCTTTTCCAAATCGAGTCTTTGATTAAGATCTCGTAAAATCCTAGTCGAGTCTTTCCTGGATCTCGAAAGTGAACTGTTGGGCATGGAATCCGCCCACAACATATTTTGGGGCTCAAAGCCCAAGTTTTGGTCAAATGTATTGTAAGTCTCCGCAAATTACGGGCACGGAGCGTGAAGTATAGGATGAGTCATAGGGTTGTCCGCCCTAAGTATTGTAAAGTAATGTAATGTCATGTTGGCCTACCCATGGTCCAAGGACCATGAGATTGTATAAATAGAGCGAGGCTCTAAGTTGTAAAAAAGAGGGAATTAGAGAGATAGATGAAGATGAATGGTTCGAACATAAAGTAAGAGTCTAAGTGTATTGTGTCATAGTAATAGGAAGAGGCTTTGCAGCTAAGTGCCTAGAGGCCTAGTAGAGTCCGTAGCTGGGTGCGTCGACCCCTATAGCTGAGTGCGCAGGGCGGTGTCAAGTCTGTAATCTTGATCGAAGAATAATAAAGAGAAGTTGATTCCTATTTCTATGTATCTTCTTGTGTAGTGCCTTCTTTACATTTATACTGTTTTGTTTATCACACGCACTGATATGATTGCTGGATATGCTGTTGATAATCACTAGTCTTACACAAATAAGTTGAGTAATCGAGTAATAATAGATTAAATAGCAAGGAACTTGGGTATAATACGGGTCATGCCCTGAGTAGGGCTGCGTGGAAGCAACATCACAAGTTGCGAGGGACTAACAAGTGCACATAACGACGAGCACGCAGGGTCAAACCGCAGACCTCCAGAAGCTCATCAGACATCCCCAGGGTGCGAAAACTTGGTTCTAGCACCCTCCCGTACTACTTCGGGTGAGACCTCAGTCTGCGCTGCATGGACTGTTGTCGAAAGTGCCAGTAGTACCGGGATTTGCTTGGCTAAATCACCTCTGAACCTGGGTTAGGCACATACAAGCCAACAAATGGTTCCTTTGCCGGGACCAGGATCTATGTAAGGGATGTCTGATGTCGTGCCACTGGAATCCAACAAAGAAAGAAATTGAAGAGTGGTTGGATAAGAATATTCACAAGTTCGCGGTGCAAGAAAACAAAAATCCACGAGTGACTAAGGAACAGTGGTTGGAGCGCTACTTGTATATGGAAATCCATGAAATTTTCTTTACATCCTTTCCGTCTGAGCTGTTGAATGGATCGCGAAGCTAGCAGACAGTCAGGGAAGGTGTAGGCTCGGTAAACAAATCGTTTGGACTCCGGAATTAGTGCGTAGACTAGAATCATCAGGAGATAAGAACGTGCGAGTTGTGGAGCACTGGTTTGATCGAATTATAGGAGAATTTATCATTGAGTTCGTGGTAGACATGACCGTCAACTATAGTGAGGTGGAGCGATGTTTCCTCAAGGGACCGCAAGGTAAGTATATTAAATCTTCGAACACTTGGATTAAGATGCTATTGTGTGAAAAGCGGGTTATGCGAATAAATTAATGTTTGGGACTACGCGAAGTGGGAATATCTACAGAAGCAGAAGTAGTGAAGAATTGGAAACCAGTCCCTTAATTTCCCCCTCGCGAGAAAGCGAGGAAGAGCTCGCGAAAGTTTCTCTAAGAAGCGCAGTCAGTCTGATAAGGCAATGCATTCCGTGTTTACCACCTCCACCCACACCGTGACCCCTCTCACCCTCCTCACCTCCATCTCCACCCACCCCACCTCTGCCACCCCCATAGTTCAGTATGGCGAGTGCGATCAAACTACCGATATTCAGAGGAGTAGGGAATGAAGATCCAGACCAATTCTGGTTCGTGGTAAGAGCAGTATGGGAAGCACAAGGCATCGCGGATGACAATATCAGGAAGGCTACGCTGGTAAGCGTGTTGTAGGATCGCGCATTAACATGGTACATCAAGCATTCTAATGATCCTCTAAAAGTAGGAATCACAGAGATCCATGCTGCACTGAACAGGGAATTTAGTAGGCCAAAGTTGGAAACACAATCAATCATCGGGTTTAAGGAGACCACGATGCTCCCGGGCGAGACCCCTTGGGATCTGGACCAAATACTGAAGGGTATAATTCACAAAGCCAACATGACGTTGACAGATGGACAACATCACGCATGGTTTGTAGCATCACTGACACAGCTGTGGAGTATTGAAGAAGGTATGTTTTCATTGACTATTTTGCCATCTTTTCTTTAGAACTCGTAACATCTTTGCATCATGAACTAGGTAGATAATGGGAATGAACTCGTAACACGGAAATGCTAATAATTGCCATTTCTTATGCAGGAAAAGGGAAAAACTAAAGATTGTCGTTCCAAAGAAAAAGACAGGGCCAAGCTAACCGCTGTCCCTTTGGCAGGGAACCATATGCAAACAAGACGATCTAAATTAAAACATCTCAGCCAAGGAAAGGAAAAGGAGATATCGACTCGGCACAAGGGAATGATCATATAACTGAAGATTAATAGCCTGATGAATCCCTCAGCATGCTTTGATCCTGAGGGATCGCTGCTTTAACTATTTTTGCATCCTTGATATCTCCGCTTCAGCTGTTATAAGTAGGGGCAGCACTGCTAGACTGGGGGAGACTGTTAATTTTCATATAACTTTGCTCTCTACTTGAAACTTTGATCATCGACTCTCGCTTGAGAAGTGATCCACTGTAACTCTGTTTTAATGCTTTAATATAAAACTGGTTGCTGTTCCATCTGTGATTCTGGAATAACTTCAAGCGGTGTATCCCTGGAGGCTAAGGGCCCGGCCCTGGTGGAACACTTGCTCCTGTACTATTATCTTTAGTTCGTGTGTGGTTTGTATTTTCAGCTTTAATCGGTAATCTGGTGTGTTTCGTTATCTTATATCACAGCTCTGTTATATTTTATATATCGTTCTCTGCAACAGGAAAGTCGTATTGTGAATTTTGATCTTATAACGTGTTGCTATTATTTTAAAGTCATTAATGTAACATTACTGCTCTTTATAGAATGCTTTTGTTGTTCAATTGCAGAGCAACCGAGCGGTAATCTTCTTAAGTTGGTATTACTGTATTCATCTATCATTTATACTTCATACGATTACTATTCAATTGACATTGCTGTTCCATTATGAATTGCGATCGTTATCCTTTCTAACCGGGATCAATACTTGCGGTATCAGACTCAGATTACTATATCTCTGTATGCTGTGTGTATTATTTATTTCGGCACCATGTATTCACAATTGGATCTAAGCACTGTTCTATGTTTCATTGGTAATTGGTTGTCGTTCCATTTCTATTTGCTGTCCAATTTACCCTTTGAGTAAAGATTGACATTTGATTTTTGTAGGATAAGATTGCTGTACTCGTTTCTGTAGATTAAGGTGTTGCTATTCATCAGACTTAGTTGCTGTTACATTTTCTAGTTGTTGTTCCATTTCTTAATTTCTGTTCCATTTCCTGTTATTTGCGTTACTGATTGCTTTGGTGTGCAGAATGATCTGAAACTGTAGTGGGCATTGGAATTTGCTGTCTAGTCCCCAGATTGATGATATGTTCCTTGATTACTTTTAGTTACATCAGTTTCCAAAGGGATGAGTTATTTTTACTGGACCCTTGACTGATAAATTGCTTAGTTTTTCGAGTGCATAATTTAGGCTTCAAAGTATTTTGCTGTAAGTAGATTTCCTTTCAAGCATCCATTTACTCTTGTATTTTCTTGGGCACTATACTACTAGCATTACTCTGGCAAATGACAGCCTCAAACTGAGTACACTCTTTGAGATAACAAATCGTTCCTGGATTGACAAGTTAATGTGAGGTAATTAGAGGTGAAAAAGACCCTTTTTATGGCTCGACAACAACACTTAAGGATGAGGCTGTCACAGCAAAAAAATTTCCACCCAAGCTGAAGCTTTAGAAATGGAGATGAGATTGCATGAGATCCCTATACAAGACCCTGGTCTGGGAGTCCAACAAATCCACGCGCAATTGCAAAATTTGTGTCTGGAAATGAAAAGTTTGAAACATGACAGGAGACCTCGGATGGAGACACACGATGAGGTATGGAGTATAAAATGCAAAGGCCAGGGGCATGACAAGGACCAATGTCTAGTGTTCGTGAACTACTTGGTAGGAGGAGGGCTGATGCTACTAAGACTTGAGGCACAAGCAGGGCCAAGTGCGGTGCCTGCATCATGGTGCACGATCTGTCATATAGGAGGGAAACACACTACAGACAATTGTCATCTATTGCAGAAGTATACGCAGACGTCACAACAATTGTTTTGTAACTTCTGCAGGTTAGTGGGCCATGATGAGCGCACCTGTAGAAGCTATGAACTGATGATGGATCGGGCTCCTGCATACAGGGTACAGATCGAAACATGAGCCCTCGATTGAAATGCAGGAATGGCACACGCTAGATTTCAGGGGTGCGATCGAGGTCGAGGTGGAATTGGACTAGGAAGGGGTCGCAGACAGTTAATTTTCTATAATTGTGGAGGGCCAGGGCACTATGCCCATGATTGTACAAACCTGACGAGGACATCATGTTTGTACTACACTCAGTTTGATCATGAGGCAAAAGATTGCCCTACATTAATAGCGAGACTGCATGAAAAAGGGGTACTTCAGCCCCCTCCGACTCAGAATTTACAGATGATGAGGTCTGAACCGCGCGAAGAAGACCCGAATGTAAACATGATTCTTAGGAGCAGTATGACCACTGGCGATGATAAGGGTAAGCATCCAGAAGAAAGTGCATGGGTTCGCAAGGCTCCTACTAAGGAACTTGAATTTGATTTAGAACGCGCGAAGGAGACATTCATGGAAGCTAAGAAGAGTTTCGCGGAGACCTCCACTTCAGGTAGTAAGGATCAATTAGAACCAGGAATGGATCCTTTAATGCTCACTACCTTTCTAGAGACATGCATGAAACTGCTATGCGACAACAAGGCAGTAAAAAGGCTACATGAACTTATCACTAGGTGTGCGGGCTCAAGAGAACCGCGTGTGGTCCAGAAACTTGGAAAGCATGCATTGCACACAGGAAGGGAAATGAGGTTGACTATGCAAATCGACGAGTATGAAATGGATCAGGTAATTCTAGATCTGTGATCGGACGCGAATGTACTACCAAAGCAAACATGGGAATGCATGGGTATACCTACACTATAGTGGTCTCCTATTTAGTTACGAATGGAAAACCAACAGAAATGAAGCTTGGGGGGCATGTACCTCGATTGAGTCATTATGTTGGGGGCATGTAAACTTATAGCAAGCATAGTTTTTCATTTCAGGATTGTGTAAACATGAAACTGAATCCAATCAGAGTTCTCCATGGTTCAAGCTTGTGTAAAAATGAGCCCATGCCCAATTTACATCTCCTGATTGCTCTTTTTATTGTTGATTTCTGCTAGATGAGCCTTGGTTGTTTCATTCCATCGCCACTATCTCTTTGGCCGATCATATGCTTTCACTTGGTGGTTTTTACTTTCTCGAGGAACCATAGTGATGAGTGGTTTTATTAGCCAGCCTCTTGACCATTACATGTTTTGAGCAGTTCCACCATTGCCGGAACTAGTCGTTACCCTTTATACCACTTGTTCCTCTAGGTCGAGTCACCTTTAAGCTCTTTTCTCGAATCGTAAAAATCAAATGAAAATATTGCCAAGTATTTTTCCCTTTTGACTCGTAAAAGAAAATAAAATGGGGGGTCCACTTTCAGCTCTTTTCCGACCCTTTAAAAGCGAAAAGATGGTCGAGCCCTTGTCATTTCGAACTCATTAATGGATGCGAAACATCGTGCACCCAATATAGGTTTACCCATTTTTCGGGCTGGGAGGCACTATTTACGTAAAAGGTACTCCTTGACTGAAATGGTCAAGTGGTTCTCTCAAGTATTGTTTTCTACCTTTTCAGGCTCGACAGACACCAATGTACGAAAAGGGACCAATTGAAGTTTTCTTCTACGTGTCTTTTTCAAACTCTCTAAATGTGAAAAAGATACTGAGTTACACCTTTGTCAGACTCGTTAAACTATTAAACGACATCGGATTCGTCATCATGACGAACACAAGATTCTCCTTGTTAGGGCTCGTTAAGCTTACTAGGTCAGATTCGTCCAAAGGATGAAATTATAGTGAAATCATATGCTATCCCCTTCAAGATTGCGATTAAAAAATAATTGGGGTACTTACCACAAATGGTGGGGGAAAATTTGGAAATCTATTGAGTTGTGTCGGCAGTTTACACTTGAACATGACACTCTTTGCTTCGTGTCGGGTTGGGACATCCTCCTTTGTATCATTGACCTTCTTGGGTTTGGGCCGATCATTTTTGCCTTCCATTTGATCTTTGCCATGTCATTATGACCACTGATCCCATGGATCCAAAAGCTACCAAACTTCTAGTTGTGTTGTTGATATGTTCAAGAGTTGTCCTTCTGCAGTTACACTTACCTCTGTTTCTCTGTATCATCCAAAATCATTTTGCATCCTCTCGTCTCACGTCGATGATTTGGGATTCATTATGGCCCTCCTTTGACACAGTTTCTTTTCGTCGACATCAACTCATTATCTGGGAAGTTGATCGAGAGACTCCCTTCCAGTACCTTAGATCTTGCATGCCTTAATGGCAAGTTCTTCGCACTCGATGATGGCAAGTTCTTCGCACTCGATGACAAGTTACATCATTGGCTTTCGATCGAGTGATTTCATGGGTGTTCGACTTCAGTTCCTGTATTCACATTTCGTGAATTGTGCTAATAGTACCTTGAAGGCCATTGTCATTATTGGTGGTTTCTCTCGCGCTTGTTAATAGTTTGCATCATTGACTGGTAAACAAGTGACTTTCTAGCATGTTCGACGTCTACACATCTATTCGCATGCTATAATCTGTACTTTGACAGGGTCGTGTTGGAGCGTAAGACCTTGGACTTAGATCACATAAGTCCAGGTTGCGAAGTGGTGTGACATGGTTTATGATGATATGCATGTCTCTTTCAGAAGGCTGGCTGCGACCGGACCATGAGTTATCTAGGGGTGATTTTAGGGGCGAATGTTCGCCCTTTGGCGAAATTAAGGGGTTTTAAATTTTTAGTGGGCGAATATTTTGTATCATAGTACATTTTTACAAATCACCTCAAATAGCCCACCTTATTTTAAGGGAGAGGGTAAAAAAGGTAAATTTAGCCCTTGAAATTAGGAGTTACAACCTTCCATTCGCCCATTTTCAAGAATAGGTTTTATTTAAGTGAATCCATTCGCCCATTTTCAAGAATAGGTTTTATTTAAGTGAATCCTATGGGACAAAGGCCCAAATACCATATTTATAAAAGAGGTATGGTAAATTAATAAAAATATAAATAAATGAGAGGTATGGTAAATAAATAAAGCATTTTTTATATTTAATCCATAAGTCACCTTATATACATGCAAGGGTGTAAACAAATAAAAATATAAGTAAAGTGGAGGTATGGTAAATAAATAAAACGTCTTTTTATACTTACTCAAAAGGTATGGTAAATAAATAAAAATATAAATAAACTAGACGCATGGTAAATAAATAAAACCTCTTTTTATATTTAGTCCATAACCCTCGTTCTATTTATGAAGGCTCAAGAAAGAGGTTTTATTTAAGTGAATCCTATGGGCCAAATACCATATTTGTAAAAGAGGTATGGTAAATTAATAAAAATATAAATAAGCGAGAGGTATGGTAAACAAATAAAACATTTTTTTATATTTACTCCATAAGTCACCTTGTATTTATGAATGGTATGGTAAATTAATAAAAATATAAATAAAGGAGAGGTATGGTAAACAAATAAAACATTTTTTTATATTTACTCCATAAGTCACCTTATATTTATACTATGAGACAAATACCATGGACTAGATTGTTATTAATACCATGCAAAAAAAAATTATTAACCCTAATATTAGTATTAATAAAAATAAAAATGGCACATGGTATTGACCCATGGTATTCACCAAAATGGCACATGGTATTGACCCATGGTATTCACTTGGTATGTAGCCTATTTAAATGGGGGAATTAAACCAGCATAGATCCATCTTTACTCTGGATCTACTAACTCCCGAGAGGTATCAAATATCGTGATATGCAAACTAGCATAGAGTGAAAAAATATTTGATCCGATCAAGAGTAAAAATGGATGTTGTAATTTAATGTATGTTAAACATTTTAGCTTGGTTAAAATAAAAATAAAATAAAAATAAACTATTAATTTTATTAATTTTTATAAATTACTAATAGTAATTTTTAAGCTCTAGGTTTATGATAACCCATGGTATTGACCCATGGTATTCATGTGAGCATAGACTATTTAAAGGGGAAATTCTATCTTAGATCCATCTTAATTCTGGGTCTACCAAGTGCTCAGAGGGATAAATAGATTTCATCCCCTTAAGAGTGGTAGATGTGGAGTTAAGATGGATATAGGTTGGTTTTTATGATAATGAAGATATTAAATAGACTTAGGAAATTATATTGTAAAAACATCTTAAGGTGAATGGTTAAAGCATAGACATTGGACAAGTATATTTGTATACTTCTGTTTTAAACTGAAACAAATCCAGGGCTAAAAGGAATGGATTGATTGCACTAGTCATCCTTCTATAACTTTCCAACATATGCTGGAGTAAACAGATTGTAATTTGGGTAATTTTTCTAATTGCAAACGGGAACATACTTGTGTATTGGCAGGGTGGTTACGAGGTCCCTAGAAGTGGAGTAAACAGATTGTAATTTGGGTAATTTTTCTAATTGCAAATAGGAACATACTTGTGTATTGGCAGGGTGGTTACAAGGTCCCTAGAAGTGATGAATTTTAATTTTTCTTGGTTTTATATATAGTATTAGGTTTTTTCTCATGCTTTCTGTGAATGGCAGGGGTGAATTTTATCCTACACCCACTAGGTTATCGATATGTAATTTCGGTAATTTTGATTTCAAAAGATATTTTAAAGAAATGCAATGATTTCATTTGTGTATTCAATAAACACAAGATTTTATAATTGAGTAAAATATTCGCCATGCCTGGTGAGAGATTCGCCAAAAAATTATATATACATATCATATTATTGATAAAATCGCCTTCCATTTTTCCTATATACCATGGAGATTCGCCCATTTATTATACATGTAAATTTAGGGGGGGTTCTTAAAATTTTCCCTGGAGTTATCATATGTGATCCTTCTCATTATTGGATGGTTGTGACCATACCTTGGTTTCGTTATGATCCTCTTTGAGGGATGGCTGCGCCCATACCTAGATCCATTTACATGGTCATTCTTTGGATGACTGCATCCATGCCACAATTCATGTATCATTTGACATAGATCTTAGTTTATGTATATGTATCTGTACTTGCTTGTAGGTTTTCCGATGACAGACTGGTTCCCTGCACTGATTTGTAAAGCATTTTATCCCTCACTCTGGTTCAGCCTTCATGCTTTAGGGGGCATCTATTACACAAAATTTTGTCACTGTCCCTGTACTCCCCATTCCTTGATACTGGAGGACCTATACAATGAGCCCCGCATGCTTTTCCTTCATGGAGAAACTCCCATTATGTCCCTCTTCTTGAGAAGATCATTCCTCTTTTGAACCATTTTCCCTGAAAATTCTGTTTTTCCCAGTTTACAAGGTCGGTGCTAATGACCTTTGTCTCCCCTGTGCTGATGTGCAAATATTAGCAATATTCCCCATGCTGACTGGTGTGACTGAGATGTGTTCCATTCACACTGGTCCTTTTATGGAAAGTTTTTTAAATTAGAGCCGAAGCTTCCATCTCTAGAAGCTCTGTAACGGAAGTCCGGTAAATGGTTTGGTCGGATGGGGTCGAGGATGAAAGTTTGGGCTCCTTTCCCCTATAATGATGGAACTAACTCAAGGGATAAGTCCTTCTCCCATGAGAAGAGGATCCATCTCCCATCCATATTTCCTATATAAACTTCCCTTCTTCCCAAGCTCAAACTAGTCATAGTTAGAGTGTTGGCTGAGTGCGAGTATACTATTTTGATTAGACAAGCAATCTATTACTAGTTGTATCCATCTAGTTGTGTGAGGGAGAAGTGTGTTTGGTTTGGAGTGAAGCCTAAAGGGAAGAGCCTTTAAACTATTGTTTGTTTGAAGCCATCATGGAGTGCTAGCAAAAGTGTGTGGGAACTTGGTCTTGTCAGAGGAAGACTACGATGTCAAGACGAATGGTTGTAATCTTTCTTTGATATTAATATATGCAACTATCGATTGATTTCCTATATGTTTTGTAATATTACATATTCATGGCTTAATGCTTCTTGACTTGTTAAGTAAGTTGAATTGCAATTTTTATATTATTATGTTGTTGTGCTGTTGTTGTTTACTTGTTTAAGGAGCCTGAAGAAGGAAGCGAGAGATTGCTGGAGCAAGCAAGCGAGGACATCATCAAGCAGGATAAGCGACCAAGAGGTAGGCCCTTTTGATTGATTCTAACCTAAGGAAATCTTCCATAGAATGTACCTGTTGTGGCTAGACCCATTATCAGGCTAGAGGAATTTGTTCGTGTCCGCACTTATAATTTTACTTCACCACAATATCTGTATCCATTCTCCTCATACCCCCTCTTTTTTATACTAGGGAGATGATCATATTGAAGCCCCCTCCCACCATCCATAGTTTAGCCGGGTGTAGACTTCTCATTTTAACTAGATTTTGGAGGAATGCTCTTCTTTCCCCTAGAATATGGGGTCTGTATACTCCAGTTAGGAGTACCCATTCACTGGAGCCAATGACCCTGAATCTCCCAGAGATAATTCGTGGCATGCTCACCCAATCTTCGAACCAAATTTCATCTAGGTTCCAAATTATGGCCAGTCCTCCCGCACTGTCGTTTGCATCTTGTCCTATTACTTGATACTGGGGTCTGTGATTTCCCATAATCTCTCTTAGCTTTTTTTCACTGATTTTTGTTTCCTGTAGGATCATAATACTAGGTTTATCCTTTTTCAACCTCTCTTTGAGGTATCTTTGTTTACCCTTACTATTGAGTCCTCTGATATTCCAGGTTGTGATTATCATTTTAACAATTTGGGTGGTTGTTGGAATACCTCTGATAATGGCACCACTCTTCCCGAGTTTACTAGCAGTTCCCCTACCATATGTATGGATTCATTCATGGGTCTTCTTCCCCTTTTCTTTCCCCCTTTTCCTTGTCCTCCTGGTTCCTGTCCCTATCCCCCTTGAGATCCTAAGTGTTCTGGTTGAACTATTAGAGCCGATCCCTATTTTAGCTTATATTGCTGAAAGGTTTCTTTATACAGTTGTTTTTGATCCTCTGGGATGAAGCATTCATCTAGGTGCCTCCACTCCTGTAATAATCTTTTCATCACTTGCTCCTCCACACTGAACTCTTCTTTCTAGGTATCAATCTCCATCTGGTTCTGTTCTACTAATTGCATGTTATTCCCCTCACCTTCTTTCTCCTTTGTTTCTTGTCTCTTTACTTTCCTTCCCTCTTTATCCTTCTGTTGGGTATCTGGCTTTTCCTTACTGACTTTCTCATTTATCTCTTCCACCTCCTCCTCCTGTAGGGTAGCATACCTGTTGTGGTTTCTTTGCTCGGTCTCCCTTTGCTGCGTCTTTTGTGTCCCTACTAGTTTTTGATTTCTTCTTTGTCTATGCACTTCCTGGAAGCCATCTTCATATTATTTTATTGATTCCTCCCTTGTCTTCTTTCCTTGCATGTGGTTATCTGGGCTATTTAAAGGACAGGTTCTGTACAGATGCCTGTATTCATGGAATCTCCGACATCTAAATGGGATATGCTCGTAATCTAAGGTTTGTTGCTAGACATCATCATGGTATTCAATTTCAATGCAATCAGGCAATGGCTCTATAATATTCATATACACACATATTCTGGCATAGGAGGTATACCTTCCTTTTCTTGTTGTGTCTGCCACTTTGATGAAGGTGCCGATCAAGTTTCCTATCCATTCTAGAATTTCACGGTCCCAGAAATCCATTGGGAGGCCGAAGAGATGCACCCAAATAGGTGCAGCCAACATCTTTTCCTGATCTGGGTTATAACACTCCTCACAGTGTCTCATAAACAGGCATGCGTTGTTAAAAAAATAGGGTCCATCTTTGAATATCCTTTCCTTGTCTTCCAGGTTTGAGAAAATATCCGAGAAGAACCCTTTTGCCCCCAGTTTCAGATCAATATGTCCCTTTGGTTGCCATCTTTGTTGTATCCATTTTGTTAGTTCCTTCTCTATTGGCCATGCCCCTATGAACTTAAAAATCAAAGCATGATCCTTTATATATCCTTTGTAATCCTCCAACTTATTATTAGGTATTAAAAACCTAGTTTTTTTGGAGGCTCTGGGCAGGCATTTTCCTCCTAGTCCGACCTGCCATTTCGCTCCCAGTACAAGCAACCCCTTTCCTCTTTTCCTGTGTCCTCTTGCTGATCCCTAGTTCCTTGTTTCACCTGCTGTGACATTTTGGTAGGAGGGGATCTCACCCCCCCTGCCATACTACTCATATCTTTGTCAGCTCTTTCTTATCTCATTTCTACCCCTCCCGTAGCTGCTCGTGATGCTGCCAGACCGTTATCACTTGCCCCCAAGCCTGAGCTCCTACCTTGTTAGCTACCAAGGGTTGTAGGACTGTCAGGTGCAGTCCCTTGCTATAAAACCTAGCCTCGCTCCATCCTTGTTACCTCCGTCCTCTCCATCTCTCCAAATGCTAATCTCTCATGTTGGGTAATTTAATTTTTCTTAAATTACTCCATTAATTGTCAACCATGGTTCATGTACTTATGAGATGTATGTGCACCATATATGCTAGGAATTCTATCTATGGATTGAATTATTCTAAGTACGAAATTACTCTAAGTATGGACAAATGTTTAAATGAGATTTAGAGAGTAATCATGCACAAGTTATTTCTATTCAAAGTTACAACAAAACCCAATTACTTGACTGAATTGAAATCTATTGCTTGCAGAATCGTAAATGTATTTTTTAATTGTAAAAGGAAATGCTAACATTAGATTGTAGGAAAAATATTTTAATGCTACTTGCAAAATTGAAAACACTACAAAACAAATTTGTACAAAGGAAATTCTACACTAATTGCACAAAAGGAAATTGCATAAATAAAACTTAATTCCTAATTGCAGAAAGAAAAGAAATTAACTACAATTGTAGAAAGGAATGATAATGAAATTACTTGCAGAAGAAAAAATCAAATGAGAATTTGTAACTCTAAATGATTACTAATGTGTGCAATTAACTCTAAAAGACATTTCTTTCACCATCTACAAAATTAACTGAGTAATGAAACAAAATTGTTGGAAATAAAATGCATATGAAAATCAAATCTTTTTGGTATTTTTCTTTTATGAGCGCTCTGAGATCGAAATAACAAATGATCAAAACATAATTGTAATGAAACTACTCCAGGAGAAAAGAAACTTCAGAAAACTATCACGCTATGAGCAAATAGAAACAAAACTAAATATTCTTACAACTCACCAGGGGGCCCTCCCGTGAGTGTAAGTCTATCATTGATCAACTGATTGCTTAGTCACGCATTGAAAACAGAGGATTCTATTAATTTGAAACATAGTTCACAATACTGGAAATAAACCACAACGTACTTAACTTCTGAACTGTCTTTTGGGTTTCACCTTATGGCTTTTATACAATTTTGATTAAAACTAATTCAAGAGTTCTATGCCGATAAGAAATGAAACTGTTCTGCCATCTAAGAAATATATTTAAAATATAACTTTATCTCCTCATGAATTGCTACTGAAAGAGAAAATCATGAGGGATTCTTCTTGAATCATATTCTTGTGATTGGACATGTATTTTTCACACTCGCCTCATGTCGTCATGATCTTCTGCTTATCTTTGCTTCACTGCTGCACTGTTATACTTAGTGTTTGACTTTCACTTTGACTCTTATACCTCTTAATATCTACAACCTGCCAAGTCATGCCGATAGGTGGTCATCCATGTGGTGAAAATTTTTCATCTTCAGATACCCTTCATCCCTTTGTTGATGCATTGCAACCTGTCTAATCATGGATATGGATGCGAAATTCAACATTAGCTGTGGAATGATTAAGATTCTGTAATTGTAGAGATGTTTTCATTATAATTCATAAAGAAACATAGATTCTAAAACATGGATGATTAGTACCTTTTATAAGCTGAAATAAACTTAAGTATGCTGACACTGCTACAATAATGGCCACAAAAGGATAAAGGAGAGGGAAAGAGATAGTCAAAAAGGAAAAAAATCCAGACTTCAACACTTCACTTTGTAGATCCATATGGAATTGAATCACTGATTTCATTTTTGGTCTTGACACCACCTCCCATACCCTTTTCTTCATGATGGATTCATATTCTTCCACCATGGCATCAACCCAAATAGGTTGAGAAACAACTTTCTCAAATGAAGAGGGCTTTGTCTCAATGAGCTATGTCATGAGAGCCATGCAACCACTGTACCTATTAGGTGACCTCCTTTACCTGCATTGTGATGTAGGGGATCCCACATTCTTCCTAGCATCCTGCAACAATCTATCAACTTATTTGGTTCTCTTCCCCCCTTTGTGGAAGATTCTGGTTGAGTGGGTGATCTGTTGGATAAAAAATATGCTCAATTTTCAAAATTGTCGGAATGGCCCGAAAACAGAACGACTGGATAGATCTCGTCATTCTGAATATAGTGGAACTCGTTTCGTGAAAAATAGACCCCGCATGATCCCATAAATGAGTTCTTATCAATTTGTCAAACATGTGAAATTTTGTGTAGGGCTGCCCAGTCAACAGTCCATACTACTGATGTGGCATGTTGACTGGGATTGCTAATTTAGCAAAATTATTGGGTTCAAAGGGCCAATGACATCGTACCACTTGTAAGATTCTCATTGGTGCTAAGTTGGCGATTTCGTATTGGGTGATGGAGTTGGTTATGTGGACCAACTGGAGGCGGCCATGTGGCCCAACTAGAGATTGCCACATGGCAACTCAATGGCCACTAAAAACTTATTGAAGTCCAGGTTTCACTCCACAAGATTCGACAACTGAACCTCATTCCAAATAATTTCCATCGTAACCATTGTGTTATGGGTGGGCCTTGTTACAAGGACCCACATACATTATATTTTAACAATACGTGGGGGTGAAGGTATAGTTAAGGGGTGAGGGCTAGCCCCAGCCTTGGTCACCGTGCTCACATGGACCAGGGGCTGGACTAGGGCTTAGCCACGACCCCCCAACCTTAAAACACAACCCATGCGACCACAACGCTGAGACCAAGGGCTGATATAGAGGGGAGCTAGACGGCAGGGGCCAGCCCCAGGTCAAGTGGAGTGCCCATGTGACCACTGGCGCGCACAAGAGTTAATGGAGAAATTAATGGTCCCACAATTTGCATTAGAAATTCACCAATTTTTTTCCCAATTAGTGGAAAAAGGGGCGAAAATGTAGGATGGTTAGCAGGACTTGGCGAATTTGTGGGTCGATTAGCAGCAAAACTTGGGGAGCTCATAACTTTCTCAGTTTTTATTGTTTTTGGGAGCAGAAAGAGGCTAGATATGGGTTTTTGATAGCTCTAAAGCCATTGGAGCTATTATGCAAGCCATTTGGACACTATAGCTTGATGTAATCACTATTTTTATGAGCATAATGATATTGGCCCAAGCATTGGAAGCTAGACCAGGAGACGTAGCCTATGAGGGGTCAACTCCTTCATCACTTACTATTTTGTGTTTACTATTATGGTGGTATTGTTTGAAATATTCTACAATATATGAGTTAAATTCATGTTTTAATATGTGTATTAATTCAACTTAAAGAGCCATAAAAACTCATTTTATTCACTTGCAATTTACATAATCTTCAAGCACATACATACACAAATCAAGTTTGATATCAGAGCATAGGTTTTCTTTTTTGCTATGAGGATTTAATTGTTTGCAAGTTTTTCTGATGCTAACAAGGTTGAATCTCAAGAGAGGAGAAGGAAAGCTTGTGGGTGCAAGTTCTCAAGTTGGGACAAGGACAAGGAGAGCACATTTGCCACAATCTCCACCACAAGTTTCACCTCAAGTTGTTCCTGAAGCTTCAGTAAGCATGCCTCATGAAAGAGGAGCTGATAAAATGTCAAAGGATGAGAATGATTTTAGAAAATAATTCTTTGACATGACCCATATGGTGAAATTTCTCTATGAAGAAAGAAAAACAAGGTTGCAGGGTGAGAGCTCCAAGCCTCCAAAGGGAGAGGGTTCTTAAGGAGGAAAAGGAGGAGATGAGACAACCTTCGAAAAGGGAATGGAGGTAAACCACCGCCTTTTCCACCTTAATATTCATCTTCACAATCATATTCATCATGTTCCACAACTACCCCTTCACAAACACCTCCGAAATCTCCAAAGGGACATGGTAAAACTCGTTGAAACTTGATAAAATTTGAATTTCCTATGTATAACGGTGAGGTTAATACTAAAAGACTAGATAATTGGGCTCATAAACTTGAAGTATATTGCAGATTAAAAACATCAAGGATGATGAAACAAAGATTCAACTAGATTCATTAAGGTTGGAGAGTGCAACACTGATTTGGTGGGAAGCCAAAACACAAGAGGAAATGAAAAAGTATGGTAAGGTCTCAACCTCTTAGATTATTTTGTTGCACTTAGAAGATAGTTTTATTATTTATTCTTTAGCTTATATGCAGAAGGATATTATGGATTGGCATAATTTTAGACAAGGAAAATGACAAAGTGTTCAAAATTATACTCAAGAGTTTAGGAGAAGAACACTAGTATTAGGTGTAGATTTGTCATCTCAAGACACTTTGCTAAAATATATTGGAGGTTTACATAGCTACCTTAGGCACACTATTCTCATGTTAAATCCCACAAATTTATATGAGGTTTGTGTTCAAGACAGACATCTAGAAGAAAGAGTTAAAAATATTTTAAATGAGAAATGTGAGAGTTCCCTTGAAATTGGAGAGAAAGGAAAGGGCAAGTTTAAGGGAAAAGGGAAGAATAATGCTTCTGTTAAAATGGAAAAAGAAAAGCTCACATGCAAACATTGTTTGAAAAATGGCCATGATGAAGACCCTTGTTGGAAACTCCGTCTACAGTTGAAACCCAACAAACTTAAAAACAAAGAGAAGGAGAAGACAAATATAATTATAGAACATGAATTAGGTTTTGATTCAGGGGATGAAACCAAGATTATAATGATGGGTTTGAAAGGTAAGAACATAGCAAGCACTAGTTCTTCAAGTTGTTCCAATGATACTCAAAATGATGAAACAAGAATTGAGCTTTTCCATGTTAGAGTTGTTTCAAAGCATACCAAAATTGACACTCTTTTTGATAGTGGCTCTCAAGCCAATCTCATCTCTGAAAACATTGTCAAAAGTTTGAACTTGGAAACTATTCCACATCATAGGCCCTATCCTTTAGGTTGGGTGTGTGATAATGCATAGTTGCAAGTAACTAGAAAGTGTAAATTGAAATTCGCCATTACTACAAATTTCATAGATGAGGTAGAGCTTGATATAGTGCCATTAGATATATGTGGTATAGTTTGGGAAGCCCATAATTATATGACATGAGAGAAATTTTTCATTGCCATGAGAATAAGTATTACTTATTCAAGAATGGGATTGAGTACATAGTTAGAGTGCATCGTAAGAAGATGAGTTTGTCTCTTATTCATGCCGAACAAATGAAGAGAATTGTGAATGCATGTCAAAATTTTGCTTTGTTAATGTTCAAGCATCAAGATGTTGTGAATGAGGCCTTCGAAGCAAATGAATCAAATGAAAAATCTGATTTCAATAAGGTTTCTTATGGTTGTAATAAGTTGTTTAAGGGTTCTAACATGTTGCCTCCAAAAAGAGGTAAACAAGATGAGGAAAAATTGCAGTAGCATACATCATTGTTGAACAGTGATGGGAACAAGATGTCGGTGCTAAAGAGTGCAAAGATCAAAGAGCAAGTGCCAAAGAAATTTGGAAAAGAACGCATAGGTTCTACAAGTTCTTCTTGGGGGTTTAAAAATGGTGCATGGTAATGGCGAAAACATTTGGTCAAGAGTTGAGCCAAGTACAAGGCAAGACAAGCTAAACATTGTCATGTCAACAGTGTTCGAGGTGAGAAGAATTTCAAGTTGTTTAAGTTTCCTTTGATTGATGACCAAGGAGGGAATATGTTTGCTCCTTCAAGGATAGTTTGTTATTGTGAAAATTATAGGAAATTGCAACAAGATGGTATCTACAACAACAAGACAAGGTCTCCAGAATCAAGGAAAAATATCAGTTTTCATGAAAAGCTCAAATTGTTGAATTTAGGAAAATTCCAGTGGGTTGAGACTGGAAGGGTGAGGGGGTTGTACCCTCATCTAATTATTCAGTAATAAAGATATTTTGGGGTCCAAAAGATTCTAGTGGGGAGGAATTATTTTTTGGATTAAAAGTATGCTCAAATTTCAAAATTGCCAGAATGGCTTGAAAATGTAATGATTGGATAGAGCTCGTCATTCTGAATCCAGTGCAACTCAATTCATGGAAAACAGATGCGGTATGCTCCCATAAACAAGTTTTGATCGATTTGTCAAACATGCAAAATTTTGTGCGGGGATGCCTAGTCAGCAGTCTGTTACTGCTGACGTGGCATGCTAACTGGGCCTGCTGATTTGGCAAAATCACTGGGTTCAAAGGGACAATGACATCACGCCACTTGTTAGATTATTATTGGAGCTAAGTTAGCAATTTCGTGTTGGGTGATGGTGTTGGCTATGTGGACCAATTGGACGCTGCCACATGGCACCTCAGTGGCCATTAGAAACTTGTTGAAGTACGGATAACACTCCATAGGGTTCGGCCACTTAACCTCATTCCAACTAATATCTGCCTTAACCATTGTGTTATCGGTGGGATTTGTTACAAGGACCCACATACATTATATTTAAACAATATGTGGGGGCGGAGGTATGGTTAAGGGCCAAGGGATAGCCCCAACCCTGGTCACTGCACCCACACGGACCAGGGTCTAGGGCTTAGCCTCAGCTCCTCAACCTTAAAACACATCCCATGCGAACACAACATCAAGACCAAGGGACGATATGGAGGGGAGCTAGACCGCGGGGGCCAGTCGCAGGTCACGTGGAGCGCCCATGTGACCACTAGTGTGCACATGAGTTAATGGAGAAATCAACGATCCCACAATTTGGGTCAGCAGTTTGCCCAGTTAGTGGAAAAAGAGGAAAAAATGTAGGAAAGTTAGCCGGACTTGTCAAATTTGTGGGTTGACTAGCAACAAAACTTGGGGAGCTCATAACTTTCTCAGTTTTTGGTCTTTTTGGTAGTCGAAAGAGGCTAGATAGGGGTTTTTGATAGCTCTAAAGCCATTAGAGATGTTATGGAAGCCATGGAAGCCATTTGAGCATTGGAAGCTGGACCAAGAGACATAGCCCAGAAGGGGTGAATTCCTTCATTAGTTGTTGTTTTGTGTTTACTGTTATGGTGATATTGTATGCAATTTATGAGTTGAATTCATGTTTTAGTATGTGTATGAATTAAACTTAAAGAGCCATAAAAGCTCATTTTATTCACTTGAAATTTACATAATCCTCAACCACATATATATACATATGAGTGGGTGCCTCCACTCAGCCTCCTCTCTGCTCCTTCATTTGTGGTTGCTCCACAACTTCATAAATCTCATCCTAAGGCTCCTCCTTTGGAGCTAGAAGCTCCTACTCAAGTGGGATTCTCATATCTCGTTCCAAAAATAATCTCATAGCCTTATCCTCATCAAACTTGACATCTCGCCTCACAAATTTCATCCTCAGTGAAGGTAAATACACCAAGTAATTGTTTGGAGTTTAGGTGTATCCTACAAAAACTCCCAGCTCTTCTATAGGCTCAAGTTTCTTCCTTTAATCCTTGGATAAATGACGATAAATTAAAGCTCCAAAAATTATGAAATGAGTCACATCAATATTTATCCCAGAGAAATATTCCTCTGGTGTAATCATACCAAGTATTCTATGAGGACTTTGGTTCTACAAGTAGACTATGGTGTTGCATGCTTCTGACCACAGATGTAATGCCCCTGATCATGCAACATGGCTCTTACTTCTCACACTATGATTTTGTTCTTCCTTTCAACTACCCCATTTTTCCGTGGGTTATGGGTGTTATTAGTTCTCTTTCAATACCTTCTTTGGCACATAAATCCTTGAAGGCATGCGAAACATATTCACCTCCATAGTTTCTCCTGTTAGCCTTTACCTTATTCCCAGTCTCCTTCTCAACTAATGCTTTGAATTCAACAAATTTTGAGAAAAATTCATCCGTCTTCCACATGAAGAAGATCCAACATTTTCTAGAGAAATCATCAATAAAAATTACATTTTTGTTGTGGAGGTTGTAGAAAAGGGTCTACAAACATTCAAGTGGAATCACTCCAAGATTTCATATGCTCTGCTATCTTGGCCATGGAAAGTGGATTTGACATATTTCCGCAATATGAAACCCTTACAGACATCTCACTGGTAAAGGGAGCCTTTAGGGAGAATGGTGGTAATTTTATACATGATTTTTAAGGCACCATGGTGTAGATGACCCAATCTCCTGTGCCAGATTTCTCCAACATCTCGACTTTGCACTTTTTCTGCCTTACTGCTCAATGCAGTGCAATCTCTCACCTCAAGAGCTGTGTCTCAGAAAGGCTTTCTCTTTATTGAAAATAACATCATAGCCTATATCCTCCAATACTACTACAAAGATCAGGTTCTTCTCCAACCAAGTACAATCATAACATCATTGAGGTGAAGAGGAGAGGCTTTCTCCCTCTCAAAATGTTAGAAATTAATTAACAGAGAAATTAAATACATAAAATATTGCGAAAGCACAAATACAAAAACACATAAAACAAGAGAGGCACAAATATACATGGTTCACCCAATTTGGGCTATGTCCACATAGAAATAACCAATCCTTCCTTTTATATTATCCAACAAAATCAAGAGATACAACCCACAATAGATCTATTATAATTTCCTTTTCACTCTCACACAACCTCCTCTCTCTCTCTCGCTTAGAATAATAATACACAACTATAATAGAATTTCATCATATAAAACGATGGGTGCCTTCTAGAGAAAAAAACCTGAAATTAGCATAACTTCTACCATGAACAACCTAGATTGACTACGAAATTACAATATTTTACAAAGAAAAATTTCATCTATTTTTAGCTTCAGGGGCACTACTCGCAAACCCTCGCTTGGGGGGGGGGGTTCATAAAAGTCATCGCTGCCCCCCATGGACCCCCTTGATGATGATTAAATGGGTGGTGTTGCCACCCCGTTAGGAAAAAGCACCCAATGAGGCTGAAACAAAAAACCTCTGAACACTCAGGAATATAATTAGGCTCCACACCCAACACATAGGTGAGAGTACCAATTCATGCAACAATGTTCCTCCCATTATCCCCCATTTCTATATGCATCTAGAGATGTTTCTCCTCTAGGCTACTGAAAAAATCATTGCACCTTTTCATACGGAACGAGGCACTGAAATTGAGTTACCACACACTCCCCATAGCAATGTTGACTATGCATGTTATTAGGGTGAAGTCTAACTCGAATTGTGAAGTCAATGCTTCACCTCCTACTCCTCTTGAAGGCTTCTTGTTAGAATTTTTGTGTAGACTTTTTTTTGCATAATGTCTATATTCATGGTAGTGGAAGCATGTTATCTTGATCAAGTCTTCCTTCTTGGCATTATTTTGTCTGGATTCAGGTTTTCTTTGAGTCTTATTTCCTTTGGCCTTCTTCCCCTTTCCAACCAACGCAAAATTTTCTTCAATTTATGCTTTGGATGATGTTGCATCTTTGGTATTTCCCCATAACTCTTCTTGAACCAAATTAGACCACAACCTTTCCCAATTTGGTAATTCTCCCCTTCCATTCACAAATCCTTGGTAGCTATGCCAGGATTTTGGAAGGCCTAGAAGAGCTAGGTTCACCAGGTCATCTTTTGCAACATTCACCCCAACCCCTCCAAGCTCATCGCCAACTTCAGTATATCTGGAGAGATACTGTGGAATTGTATCATTCTTTTGCATCCTTATGTTTCAAAGTTTGTCTTCCAGGGCCAATTTTCTATGGTCATTTCTATTTTCGAATAACTCAGTCAATGTCTTCGACATAGAAAATGGTTTCTCTTTGCCATGGAGATTTAATACCACATGGTATCTCACACCTTCTAGAGGAATTCTCCTGGCCTTTGCAACATCCTTATTTCATTGGGCTAATAGCTGTGCATCAGACTGCTAGGGTTTTGCAATGTCAGTTTTAACATATTCTAACACACCATGATCATTAAGCATTGCTTCCATTCGATCCTTTTGTTGTAGCGGCTACAACCACCCTCCAAAATTTTGCCTTAGCTTAGTTTTGGATCCTCCCTACCAACCTTTCACAGCAGCATGGCTTGCCTTGTCAAGTACACAAGCTTAAGTGATTTTCTTGTAGAATGCTAGCCTGTGCATATGACCTTGTTGCATCCCCCTCACAGGCTATTTCTCCAGACTTGGTCTAGTTGGAGGCTGAGCAACTCCCTCAAGAAATTACGCAATTTTGGAGGGAAACCAATCTTCCCTCCAGAACTTGTGAAATTCTGTCTAGTAGCCTGTTGGGATCCAGAATTGTGCAAACTTGCATGTCACTGTTCACTAAGAAAATTGCGCAATTCCTCCCAACAGGGTTGATCAACCTAGAAATTAGGCAATTCTGGGCAACAGTCAGCTACTCTGCCCAAAATTTACACAATTCCTCTCGGTAGCAAGCCCATCTCCCTCCTAGAAATGCGCATTTTTTCCTCCCAGCTCAGCAAACTGTTGCATGTGCAGTTGAGTTGACCGGTTCCTCCTGGGACCAAGAAAAATTGTCTTGCATGTGGGCTGCTTCTTCCGGAATAGAAAAAGAAACATGAAAAAGGCATCCTTAGATTTTAGGGAGCTATTTTTCAGCAGCTAGAGGTTACATGCAAAGATCATTTTAGAATCTTTCCTCTAAGTGTCGCTTTTTCCTAGATTTGTGGCACGCATGTCATGAGCCTCAAATTATTTATTTGACACTTTAGAGCTCACTCATTCACATCAATCTTAGAGCTTTGAAATCCCATAACACATCGAGGTGTCTTTGACACATCAAGCTCAACTATTCACGAGTAAGTGGTCTTAAATTGTCTTTTGTAGTATTTCTGTCGCTTTTTGTGTTTTGGCTTGTGTGAGTGTTGTTTTCTTGATTTTTGTGAATGCTTGGTGTCATTTACATGCATACTAGCTATACTAGCACCATTCAGTTTTTGTTAGCATGTCACTACTGTCACATACATGAAACTGTTTTGCACGAATAGTCGCCGATTCAATGACTCCACCCACATGAATTTTGTTCCATTTTCTGAATCTTTCATTCATAGTTTGCATGCACGATCATTCACTCCTACTTACACTGAGTATCACCATGCCTTCACTTTCACATTTTCTTTCAATTGCCCGTCGCGGGTCTGGGCGGCCTTGGCCCGGAATCTGCCTCACCAAGACAACATTGCGTAATCTTGAGAAGGAGGGTTCTGTCTTCCCCTCAGGAAATGCACATTTCTGCCCAGTGACTATCCTCTAGTATTTCATTGTGAAATTCTAAGGGACATCGATTGTTGGCGCAGGAAATTGTGCAATTCAGTCACTGGGTCTGCAACCACTGCTAGTTGAAATTGCGCATTGCACAGTTCCAGTAGCCAGCAGGCTAGCCTGGATTGTGCATTGCAAAATTCTAGCAGCCAACCAGCCTTTCCAGATAGTCCAGACTTTCTTTTGTGCAGTTTTGGTAGCTAGTCTCCCAGCCTCTCAGAAAAAGTGCGCAATCCTTTCCAGTTAATCCCCAAGTATGTTGCATGTCGTTCCTCCAATGTTCTAAGGTTTTCGCTGACAAATTTATTTCCATATATGTCACTTTGTCTCCAGATCTAGTAAGTGTTCGTCCACCTCTTAGAAGTTTAGGATTATTGGCCTCCAAGAGAGCAGGATCAAAGGACACTGACGAAAGTGCAACTGGAGCAACAGTTGAGCGAGTGTCCGCAAGTCTACCGATCTATGAAGATACCAAGCTGGTTGTAGACAAGGACATCAAACTGAAATGGAAAAAAGTCAATGATGCATTTCTAGGCACATTTGGGGAAGACCTCGAAGACCACCAAGTCTGTGTGAACATCCACAAGTTCGACGTGTATCGGATTGCATGCAGATATCTCGTGCTCCCATGCGCAAACATGATACATTGGATCGTCTCACACACTGATCGTGAGAGGACGACATTGAGTAGTGTTATTAGGACACACATTGCTACCTTCGAGACACAGGATTATGATGAGATGTATCAGATGTCTAAGCTCGTGATCATCATGGAGACTCCCTTCAGCATACCCATCAATAATGCCAACTCTAGAGACATTTTGAAGAATTGGGTGAAGGAACCGACTAAATTCAGGATGACACCCAAACAGGTCTACAAGACAAAGATAATGCGTAAGGTGTATCAATACTTGGTCATCTTTGCATGTCGAATGTATGGCCAAGAAAGCATGGAAACCTGCCCACAAATTTGGGTGATCGCATTGGACCAACTGCCCAGAGAAGGCAAAGCATGCAACTGGTCTGACATGTTGGCTCATTAGCTGAAGGAATAGGTAACAAAGGCTCAATAGCCACCCAAAGGTATGCAAGCAAAAATATACATGTCCTCTTACATCTTGGATGAAATCTGTGCCCATCAGGAGTTCCCGGGCTTGAAGTGGGCATGGACACCGGCTGAGACTACTGTGAACACTTATTGTAAGATGTTATGTGAATGCAGCTTTAGAGGAGTTATCACACAACTGTTCGATCATTTTTTCACCCTAGTTTACAAGATGATATTCGAACAGGATCCATCCTGCATGTCAGAGGAAAAAATGGAGGCACTGATTGACATAGCTGATTGGTATGCCTCACCGTTCGACACCTTCATACGGATGTACAACATGGAGAAGCCCCCGCATGTTCTCTCGAAGTTTGATTTGGAAAAGCTCGTCATGTAGGAAGTATCATATGACATCTCGGTAGGATTGATAGCTAGGCTTCACCAGAAGAAGAAGGCACCTTGGCCCATTCTTCTGTTGCGGATCGAGTTATACGAGATATAGAGTTTCAAGCATCCAGATGTCAAAGCAGAGTAGATGAAGAAGTATCCATCCAACCTCCAAAGTTACAATCCGTATGACCTGCATTGTCTTGTGAAAGATCACTACACAAGAGTACAATTCAACTGGATCGACAAGGCATGTCATTGGGCAGAGGAAGATCATGGACATATTGTTACAAATCCTCCAGACTCAATGAACTAGTTGGCCTCGCTAAGGAATGGATAATGAAGCAATGTCTCAGAGAGCACCAAAAGCAACATCAATAGAAGAGGTAAACATACCAGTGAGTGACAACGAAAAGAGGAAGATTGTTAACTGCATGGAGGAAGAGAAAAGATACAATTTCCAAGCAGACCCACTTGTGCAGAAAGAAACTTTGGCCATAGAGGTGACGAGGCAACAACGTGACAAGAGAAACACACAAAGGCAGAAAGAGAAATGGAGAATGGAGGAAACATAGAAGGAGTTGCATGAGTTGAAGGAGCAACTTCAGAAGGAACAATAGCTGTGCAAACACGAGAAGGAAGTGCAATAGGAACATGTAAAATAGGGGGCACAACTTGTACAAATAGATTAAACTGCACCCGTACAAGTAGTGGACTCATCAGAACATCTGACATCAGGTAGACAAGGTGAACCATCGCAGGAGTAGGACTTCACTCAGGAGATAGAGCAAGCACTTGAACAAATGGATATAGATATGGAGAAACAGGAGTTAGAGAAAGACATCGACCTCATGCCTCATCACCAAGAGGTCGACCACATGCTTCACTACATCCATGAGGGGAGAAAGTCCCAAGCGACGAAGGAGACACAAAGATCCTTGGAAATCAGACGAAAGGAGAGATGCACAACTTCTCATTCGACGAGTCTCAACATAGAGTTGTGCAATCTCACAAAGTGTCAACTCTTGAGGATCATACCTCTCCTACACAGTTTGAGGAACAAGTGATTGTATCTGACATGCACAAACATCCAAAAGCATTAGTTGATGCTACCAGAGCATATGCTAAAGCCACTAGCTCGAGTGTTCGCTTCCTGATAGATGAGAATGAGTGAATGGCTAAGGAGCTACAAACGACCAAGCAGGGAGGAGAATTGGTTACATAGTCCGCCCGAGCAAAATTGAAGAAGGAAATACTTGATGAAGTATTGTCCATTGACATAGTCATGCGGGTCTTGTATTCCAAGTTTGGTACCATGCATAAGGCAGTCGTCCACCTCAACTGATGGCAGCAGCGATGTGCTACAAGAACTTGCATGATGCTGTTGATTATATGCAAACATGGATGATGAGATACAAGGGAGCCCCACTTCACTTGCCTAAGATGATGAAGCCCAGAGTGATTGAGCTAAAGGCATGCATTCTGAGTCAGATCCGGAACTATGAAGAGCTCCCGCAACTCATCACTAGTGTACAAGCTTCCCATGTGTTATCACTCATAATTTTCCTTAGAAGTTTTCAGAAGAAGGGAAAGACTGAGGTAACCACAAACCAATGTTTTAATTATAGGCTCTAGCCAACCTATGACTCAGAGAGGGTTCTATCTATATGATTTAGCTTTGTTTGTTGGGATTTTAGGATAGTTCTTAAAGTTCAGGGGGTTTTGGATTTGTATTAAATTTTGGATGGTGGAATCCTTAAAATAGATGGATAGAATGAAGTCTCTGGACCATTGGGCTATGGAGTCAAAGAAGGGTAGCAGAACTAGAATTAACTCATTAAAGGGAGTGTTCAAAGGGCAAGCTAGTAGAGTGAAGTACAGGTCTTTAGGTCGAATGGGTGAAATGATCTTAACCAGGGTGAGAGGGCACTTAAGAATCCTCAAACCAGGATCAAAATGAGGAACAAAGGATAATCATGAGCAAAGGGCAATTAAGAATCCTTTACTATAGATCAGAGGAAAACTACCTAGACTAAGGAGCAACTAAGAATTCCTTAATTTAGATAATTTGCAGAAAACATTAAAATGCATAATAGTTATAACAGAGTGCAATGAAGCAAATTCTCAGATATCATTCCATATTATAGCATTCAAATTTCAGATACATTAAAGATTATGGAAAAATTTAAAAGAAAGATAACAATCACAAGGGAAAATACTTGTCTGTACTTCACACTACACATGAATCCAGTGAAATGTCTTGACTTTATTCATTAATCCAGCTTGTTGGTCCAACTGGTGATACAATAGCTTATAGTCTTTGATCAAGAAAGTATATAGAAATGTCTAAGAATCCATCCCTACATACTTCGAATTGTGAAGTATTTATACAAAAATTATTACAAAATATCTCAAAACAAACTTGAGATTTATTTTAGGAAATACAAATATCTTCTTGAAAGAAGATAGAGACAGATAATGAACTGTTTCATGTTGTCCCTTTTTATTTGGTACTGCTGGCTTGTATGGTTGAGTTTGTAGCCCTTTATGTTGGCTTGTAGTTGTAGTGTTTCACGCTGGAGTCTTCTTTAACTTTTACCTTTCAGCTAATACTCTTTGACCCTGATGTGCTGTTTTCACTTGTTTACCTGGCTATTCTATTTTTACTGTGCAGTAACTTTTTGCTTGTAAATTTATCACAGTAAACCAGTCATTGTCTCCCACCATTTCGCATCAGGTAATTTTACATTCATCATCCTCCTGTAGATTTCACCATCTTCAATATATATGGCGAAATTGGGCTTGGTGAGGAATAAATGTTTGATCTCATGCTTTAGGAAAAACAAGTTTTCAAATGTGTTGTACAAAACTTTGCCTGTTGGAAATGCTTTTATGGATGAAGAGCTGGCTTGTTCCTTAGCCAACTGTCTGAGTCTGTTACCATAGTCCAATTGTGTCATGAGTTTGTCATTGATAACCATAGGATTGGGCATACCTTTCTCCCTCAAAATCTAGAATTTAGCCATGAACCTATCAATGGCTACCTGCATATTGTGGCACTTTTCTTCTAAATTAAGCATAAGGTTCCTTTTGGAAAGGACCTTCCTTATTTCTAAAATGGTCGCAGTCCTATCTTCTATATTTAGCTCATGGAGCTCATATCTATTCTTTCTATTGAGGAAGTGGATGAGTCTATTAGCATCCTCTGGCTTATCTCCCAAATCATCCTTCACTTTCTGGATACCTTCTGTAGCTATCTTTACTAACTCTATTTGTTCAAAAATAACTTGGATTGATGGCCAAATATCATTGACAGAGTCAATGATATTGGCCCACAGCATTTCCTTGGTTTTACCAAGTGGTTTATCCAGTGTTAAGTCTTTCTATAAGACTTTGATTCTCTCACTCATCCTCTGGGCCTTCTGTGCTTCTTATTTTTGCTTAAGTTGGGCAAGTTTGCAGTTTGTTTCCAAACTTGCCACATTTTCTCTTAATCTTTTCATTTCTATAGCCTGGATAGACATCTCTTCCATGGCTTTAACTAATTCTGTTGCTTTCTCTCCTGATGCACTTACTGTTGTTGTAGATTCTACTGTTACTGGCAATGTTGTGGCAGGTGGAACTGTAGGTGCCAATGAAGCTGCCAGTGTAGAAGGGACTGCTGTGGATACTGTAGGGATGACATCTTTGGAAGTTGTGGCCATGTCACTTTGCTTCAGTTGAATTAAAGCGTCCAACTCCTTTTCTGTCTCCTTTAATTGATCATTCAGCTTTAAGACTAAGTCCATGAGTTCTTCATGCTCCTATTGGGCTTCTAGGACTTCCAATGTTTATGGATGTTGCAGCTGAGGTATTTTTAGTTGTTTCTTCAATGCAGCTATATCATCGTTCTTCTTTTTAATAAGCTATTATGTGGCTTTTATATCCTTGGGATCGTGTCCCAATTCAATCACTAAGTCCTCTAAGGACTTGATCCTGGTATCCTTGGCCTGTGAGGAGGCCTTCTCTAACTGAAATTGTGCTAAAATGTTGTTTAAATTTTTTTGTAGATGATGAGCAGCTATGGCTTTACCTGTCAAGGTGAAGTATATCATTTCTCCAGCCTGTTTGTGCAATTCAATCTAGTCTATGGGATGAATATCCCTTGCCAACACTTTAAAGTCTACCTTTTTGAAATCAGATGTTGTCTTTGGCTGCTGAGCTATAGGTTTGATGAATGACATCTGCAGCTTCCCCTCTTTAATGTCAAAGGCTAGCATTAGCCTTGTTTTATTGGCAAGAGTCAGTTTCAGGTACTGAGCATATGTTTGGGCCTTAAGCCTCTCATTTCTAGCTTTGATTTCCTTGTATCTTTCCTTTATGTCCTGGTCTCTGTCAGCAGGCCTGTTGAATGAAGACACTTTCACACTAAGTTGCCTTTCCAGCATCTGAGTCTGTGATGTGGAAGGCTCTTGCATGCCTTCAGAAGGAGTGGTAGGCCTACTTATTTCTACTTCTATGTTGGTAACTTGTGCTGATTCCTCTGTGTATTCGTATTCCGAGGCCGGATTGAGCCTTTTCCTGTTGCTTGTTTCCTATTGCAAATTTGAGGTGTCCATCCTTGATGTGGAGGCTTCCTCCCTACTTCTCTTTAGGTTCTTCTCCTTATTTTGAGGAGTTTGCATAACTAGAGGGGTACTCATGGTTGTCTCTGGTTGGTTTGATTGCTCTGACACCTGTAGGAAATAACCCTCATCAAGTTGTATTTCTAGATCAATGAGAGTATTCTCTATGTCTACCTTGGTGCTGTCCTAGTCCACTAGGGTACCTTCCACCCATTCTCTTTGGTTGGCATAGGCTTCTATTTTAGGTATGGGATGGTGAATGAAAGGTCCTAGCTTGACCTTTTGTCTCTTCTTGGTAATGAATTCCAAAGGGTCATATCTCCAAACAAAACTTTTATGGAACTTCATGTTCTGCAATATCAAATCTGCTTCTTTGCCTGCCTCCCTAGAGTTGCATATGAAGGGGCTTGATTGGTCTTTTAGTTTGAAATTGGCTTTCTTCTTGGCATTGATGAAGTTTACTTCATCTGCATTGATGATTTGTCTATAGTATTCCAACGCAAACAACCTCATGGGGAGGTATCTTGGCAACTTATATGGTGCAAGAATGCAACCATATATTCTAATTTCTATATGGTTATGATAAAGGTACCAGTCACCCACTTTGGTTTGCTTGGAATGTTGGAGGACTCTCTTTATTTCTAGACTGATTCTATGGGGAGGGCTTCCAATCAACATTGCCATGACTAGGTGTACAAATAAATCAATGAAATCAGAATAAGAGTATGGAGACTGAGATTGGTGGACCAATGGGGTCCAAAAAATGACTGACCTGGGCTGACCCTTGGTGTCCAACTTCTGAAGGGTGAATGGGAACTTATCAGGTTGATAA
This sequence comes from Pinus tabuliformis, assembly GCA_031772625.1. Classification (NCBI taxonomy): domain Eukaryota; kingdom Viridiplantae; phylum Streptophyta; class Pinopsida; order Pinales; family Pinaceae; genus Pinus; species Pinus tabuliformis. The sequence goes on along the minus strand of CM062804.1, from coordinate 623,123,792 downwards.
TACAAGAACATATGATATAAGACTGAGGAATACTTGAAAACTCTTTCATTGCTCATTCTAAGAAATTGTTCATGCATCCTTTCAACTATAAATTGGGCATAGTCATAAATGACAACAAGAGGTTGTCCCGGAGTGTAGATGGACATGAAGGCAAGGATTAACTCATCAATGTATTCACTAGTGGTGTACCCCAAAACACAAGATATCATGGCTACAATGTTCTGGCCCCATGGGGAAAAAATAGCAGCTACATATGGAGGGGAATCCTTAGGGATGTGTTTTTCTTCTCTGATGAAGGTTTGGAACAATTGGGCCAATTTTGCATAACTAAGCTTGGGATACTGGTCCAATAGGTCTCCAATTGAGAGGGGAGTTAGGTTTGGCCCTGGTTGGAGCTACAACATTTCATTAATGGACTCAGCAGTGATGGTGAAAAGTATGGTTTGGTTTGGGGACATGACTACTCTCTGACTAGGGATGTAATTGGCATGACAATAGTGGACAATCTCTAGGAAAATGTGGACTTGGGGGAACTGGTATTTGGGAAAATTTTACTCCCAAAGGCCAATCTCATCAACATGGTTAAGGTATCTGTCCCTATTTTGGAAATGTACTTTGAGCAGGGGCTCTATGGCAGTGGTATCTTTTATTTGGAAATCTTTATGAGCTAAAGGAAGGTGGTCCAGGTCTAAGTGAGTTGTAGAGATTGTTATAGACATTTTTGTGCCTTGCATCACTGAGCATGAAATTTCAATAATCAAGGGATCCAAAGTCCCTAAACATGTTGTTCCTACCCCTAGAGGAACAAGGCCAGCAAACCACAACAATTCACAAAAGTTCTCCACCTGAAAACACTAAAAAACAAGGCAATTCTGGATCATGTCAACTGCTCCACTGAGCATCTGCGCTGAATGTCAAATGCTCCACTGTCTACCTACGTTGAATGTCAACTGCAACAAAGGCTACCTGCGCTGAGCGTAACTAGACAAGTGGCAGGCTCATTTCTCAAGGTGTCAATGCTCAGGAAGCTTCCAAAATGACACTTGCATCAGGGAATTCGACTGGTGATGAGTAAGAGGTTCCAAATCTCCAAGTGGAAGAAAGAACCTCCAAGTGGACTCAAGAAATGAGAGAGGGAGAGGACACTAGTCAGTTTCATACCAACCTCAAGCTGACTCATCCTCTCTCCAATATCCCTATATATAGATCTCTCCTACATGAGATCAGGGGGGATGGAATTTGGTATTTGCAAAGAATTGCTGTTGGTTTGTCGCTAGAACATTGGGTGTGTAATGCTTTGAAGGGAGCTGAAGAAGGAATTCCATTCTGTTGGGAAGGAGATGCTGGATTGGAGCCCTATGGGTTGTATCTCTTCCTGAACCCTGTTACTTTCAATAAAGCTATCTTGATTCTTTCCTATATGCTGGTGTATTTTGTATGATTGCATTAGTATATTTGAGTTACTTCTAATCCTGAATCATTTATGAATATGTATATTTTCCTTTTGTATTGTGTTCTTCTCTTGTCGCAAGTAGCTGTTCTCTTGTCACAGGTAGTTGTCCTCTTGTGATCTCGTGGGATTCAAGTAGCTGTTCTCTTGATCAAGCGAGGAGGCAAGTAGCTGTGGACACACAAAGAGAAGAGGATCTAGTTCGAGGGACAACTGGAAGACAACGGTAAGTCTGCCGATCTCTCCTCTTTCATATTTCATAAAGGAAGAAATCATGATAGCTATATTCGTTTGTTGCTAAGGCGTTGTCACACCTTAGGTGGATAGGATCGTCCTGCATAGGCATTTTTCCCCACAACAAATTGGCGACTCCGCTGGGGAAGAACTTGTTTATTCATTTCATTTGTGTTTCCGTCATTTGTTTACTTCATAGACTTGACAACAACTATTGAACTGCATCTTTCCCGGATGCAAAGTAAAAGTTGCTGCTTTGATCCAGTTTGTTGGACTTGTCTATGATCTAAACTAGATCCACAAATGATTTGATGATCCTTGTGATAGTCTTTAGTACCCTATCAAAGCATCCCTCTGTTGATACCTTGCTTGTGTTTCTGATTTGGCCTGAAACAGTTGATTTTTGAGCATTTTTGTGACCCAGAAACCAAGGAAAACGAGAGTTTCTCTCTTCAGCGCAGGCACTGTGAAGGCAGTCTGCATTTCAACGCAGGTCCCGAAGGGGCTACCTGCGCTGAATGTCAAATTGACAGTGTTAGACCTGCGCTGAACCAGTGTGGCCTTGTGCAGCTGGGGTTCTTTGTCCTCTTTTGCCCTGTTTTAATCTCTGTTTTTGCAGCCTTTAACCAGCATAGGTGCCAGTCTGATAAACCTTTTCTTTGCTTGAATTCGGGCTCATTTTTGTACAAAAATATTGTGAATGTTTTTATGTGTTTGTGGCATCATTTACAGTCTTCCTTTGCATGAGTAAAGTGATCATCCTGTAGCCTTTGATTCAGATCTGATTGATAGTGATCTTAGAAGAGAGTTCATTGGCTGTTTGTTCAGATTGATTATAGTTTTACTTTTGCTTATTGGTTTGGATTTGTCTCTTTCAAAGTGTCAAAACAAGTCTTTATTTCGAAAATCGCAAAGTGATTGTAATCTCTTCTACCCTTGTTGATTTCGAAGAAAGTGGACTTGTTTGTATCGATCATTGTAAAAGCAAATTCAAAGTTGTGCAAAAAGCTTTCTTTGTAGGCATTTATACTAAGAAAGTGGAAAACAAACACCTGCATTGTGCATTTTTCATTTGATAGTTTGCATGTTGGATTTAGGGAAAGTGCATTAGAGTGTGCTGATTTCTCTTTGAGAAAAGATAGTCGCTCTCTTTTCCCTTAGTAGCTAGGATTTTCAAAGTTGAAAGATAATAAAGCTTGCTTATCATCTTAGACTGCATTTAGGAATTTGTATCATACATCTCGTGGTGAACCTTGAAAGGCAAACTTTAAAAAAGATCAACCTAAAATAAACTGAATGAACCTAACAACGCTTTGTAACATAACGCACAACATAGAGGTCTAGGCTAGAGACGTGTTCCGGCGTCGTTAAGCCTAGTGACTGTCAATCTCTAAGAAGGTGGGTGATTCCTCCTAAGAGACGGTGGCGCTAGTACGGATTTGTGCTCCCACGTACCGTCGCTTATATATTGGGAGACCCCTATAGGCATATATCTTTTATCCTTAGGAAGCTGTCGACCGCCCTACTGATCGCAATGCAGTGAACAAAGCATTCACGAAGATCGACCACCCGTACCGTAAAAAGTATTCTGTGGTTTTGTGAAAAGTTTGGCACACCCTCTGCCTAGATCTCCAGAGCAGTTTTTTTTGGCCTTTTTCAGACTCTATAACAGAAAAGGTCCATCCGAGCATTTGTCACTTCAGGCTCGTTAAAACATCGAAGGAGACTAGAGTCATCGTTAGCTTTTTCTCGACTCTTTAAAACTGAAAAAGAAAGTTGTGTCTAAAAGCGTCGTTAACAATTTATTTTAAACGGAACAATCACCCTTTAAATCCTGCGTTGATCTTTAGGTTGAAAAGATGGAGCACACCAACCAAGGAGTTCCCTTGGGTGGAAATCCTAGTCCATTCTCCTCTTGGGGAGATGTTGGTGCGCCCCACATGGCCACATTGTCGCTTCCAGGACTGACAATTGGCATACCAGTTTGGCTCTTTTCGACCAATGTCATTCAGAATACCACCACTCCTGAACAGTCGAGTCAACAGTTAGATCAGACAAGAGTTGCCTCCCAACCTTCAACTTCATCTTCTTCCCCTCCTTCCTCTTCGCTTGACGGAACTGGTCGTTCAAAGAACCGAGTTCCTAAGGAGAAGAAAGAGAAGAAGAAGAAAGAAAAGAAGCAGAAGGAGCCTAAGGCGACTGGGGGCAAACAAGTGTCGTCTAATAAAAATCCACACACCGCACTCGTAAGGCCTAAATCGCCATGCGTCATCTGCAGGGGAGACCACTTTCATAGAGATTGTCCCTGTATCCCGCGGATACTAAGGGATTGGTCCCCCCGTTTGCACAATTCGGTAGCATCGACCTCTGATAGCCATGTCGATTGCTCACCGTCAACTAGTGGGAGTGAAGCTCCAGGACAGAGTGGGAGAGATAAATTTCCCTGCAGACTGTGTGAAGGTGATCACACCATCCACCGTTGTCCCTTCTTAGACGAGGCAAAAAGAGTTCTGGAAGATCGCCCGATTTTACGGGCGCAACTTCCTCCTGGATATCAAAGACTCTTGCCAAGTCCCTCACTAGTTGAGAATCCGGTTGAGCCACTTAGGTGGTCAGCCGAAGCATCTGTCATTGAAGAAGAACCGTCTGGATCCATGCCTGACGAAAGTCAAAAGGTTGATACGGCAGTTGACCCGGTTTTGCCTTCAGAGGCTCCATCTTCGAATGACACCATCACAGAGGAGAATAAAGACGACACCGTCCAGATTCTCTTCATCAGCACCGACTCTGATGATCAAGGGGGAAATGCCACCATTCCTTTATCGCAGGAAGGAAGTTCATCAGAGCGCTATCCGGCTGTATATTCGGTCCCACCACCAAGCAACCTGGTTGTGTCCTTTGATTGGAACCAACTAGGCAGACCCCGGTTACCAGCCAATGTACCATTCAGAATTATTTGTCAAATATACAGAATGGTAATGGCTGGCACTATCATTGATGAGGGGGCATCTGTGAGTATCCTTTCCTCTATTGCTTGGAAAGCGCTTGGTTCACCAGCGCTTTTACCTGAGATGAGAAGTCTATCAGGTTTTGATAAAGGAACCAGTCGACCTTTAGGGATCCTTCCCAATGTGCCTATAACATTGAAGGGGAAGACCGTTCAAATGAACGTGATGGTCGTTCAAGGACCCTTGGATTATAACCTACTCCTTGGACGAGACTATATATATTGCATGGGAGCTATAGTCTCCTCACTCTTTAGAGTAATGTGTTTTCCGCATGAAGGAAGAATGGTCAAGCTCGTGGACCAACTTTCGTATCCCGGATCACACATCGCAAATAGTCATGTGCCATCCCTAAATGGTATATTCATGCAAGAAGTGTCTCAACCCACGGTCCGTCCTCCTGATGAGCGCGAGTAATCCGGGAGGATATGACTGGAACCCAGGGGGCATGCATCCTGGCCTGCTTCGGCAGGAAAACTTTGGGTATAGGATAGGTTTCCGCGGGAGAATATGACTAGTCCGTACCCTGTCCGTGGATGGAAAAGGAGTTGTTCTAGAATAAGATTCTTTTGTCAAAGTTACGTGTTTGGCGCCAGAGTCATTCACCCTTGTCTATTTCGGTAGACATTGCCGAGGAAGTGTCTTGTTTGAAAGAGTAACGAGACAATCTTTGGGTAACCTGAAAGAGTTAAGCCTCTCTCGATTAAAACAAATGTTTTGGCGGAGGGTAAGTAGAGGTAACCTTGAAACTCTGTTTTATACCTGGGGGCATGCAAACCTTTTGGAGTGTAAGCAAGGGGCGACTATTGTTTTTTTAAATTTTTAGGTCCTCCCTTTAAACCTGTAGGTCTAACCCTTTAAACTCGTAGGATTAGCCGTTTCCGAACTTGCATAAAGAAAGGAGAGGGAGCATAGCTTTGGTAAGGCGCAAGCTCGATAAAAAATGGGATCTTTCATGAGACACTCTTATCAAATGACTGGGTAATCGAGCAGTTTTAGCATAAAGTTCATGCTCGTTAAAAAATAAACGCAAGATCCGAGCAGTTTTAACGCGGTCTTCATGCTCGTTAAAAAATAAATATAAGCAGTGAGCAGAGTTTCCTCCAGTGTTTAAGCTCATTTTTACCAAAAAAAATGAACCTATCCCGGTAAATAACCACTGTGAATGTAATTTTATTAGCCGTTAAAGCCTTGGTCGTGTTTGCACCTACCACTTCCACTTTTCATTTGGCCGATCGTTCACCTCCATATGATTGTTTACCCATTTTGAGGAACAACTGCGAAGAGTGATTTCACCTAGCCATCCTTGTGACACTGCCGTGATTGGAAAATTCCAACCTGTACCTGGAATCAGTTGCTATCCCTGTTTATCACTCGTTCCTCAAAAGACGAGTCTTCTTTAAGCTCTTTTCAACTGACTCGTAAAATATGAAAAGATTGCCGAGTTTTGGCCTTCCAGCTCGGTAAAGGACAGGAAGAGCTATCCCTCCTCTAGATTTTAATCTTTTTGGACCTGAGGGATTATTGCACAAAAAGATCGAGCACTTGTTTTGTTCGGCTTGTTAAAGATATCGAAAACTCATCCCTTTTGTATTGTTTTATACTTTTTCGGACTTAAGGGATTAGATGACGAAAAAGGAATTTTGGAGTTAACTTTATGTACCTTTTCAGACTGTCTAAAAATGAAAAGGATTGAGTTTTCCTTGTCGTTAGACTCATTAAAATTATTAAATAGCGACAAACTTGTCTTTAGACGAGAACGAGTTTCACTATCGCTAGGCTCGTTAAAACATAGCGATGGGCTTACCCGAAGGGCAGGTTATAGAACAAGCATATGTTATCCTCCTCAAGCTTGACAAAAATAAAGAGGTACTGGTCAGCAATGACTGGGAAAAATTGGGAAAAAATCAAGAAAACTTTGATGGTAGCAGGTCGCTCTTGAACATGACACTTTTCCTCCGTACCACATTCGGGTTGGGTTGTTTCATTCATCGGTCACATCACCATGGTCTCGCCATACCATCCATATTTGGGGTAATGCTACCGATCCATCGCATCAGTGTCGCCATATGTTCAAGAGAAGTCGTTCAGAAAGAGTCAACCGAGTCCCATCCACTGCCATACATTATCCTTCATCCATTCATGACCGCCACCCTGAATCATATGTCACAGATCGTTTTCACCTCCATTAAAATCATTAGCTCCGTTCCATGTCACAGATGTGGGATTCATTAAGGCCCTCCTTTGACGGATCGCTCCTTGTCGACATCAGCTCATTATCCAAGGAGTTGATTTAGGAACAACCCCTTTCAGTACTTTGAAGCTTGCATGCCTCAATGGCAAGTTTCTCACTTCCGGCGACAGGTATACATCAATTACCTTCGACCAGAAGATTTTGCGTGGTGTTCGATGCCAAGTCCTTTATTCACACCACGTGAATTGTACTGCAGTACCTTGAGGATCATTATCATTATCGGTGATTCCTCTCGCGCTTGTTAACGGTTTACATCATTGACCGGTAATCAAGCGATGTCTTTCCATGTTCGACCTCAGCGCAATTATCACATGGATCGACTTGTACTTAGAGTGAAGATCGAACGAGTTTGAAGACCCCGGATCTAGTTTCATCCATCTGGGCTGCGATATATATTCAAGAAAAATAAAGACATTTGACATGTACATCATTGCAGCAGATGATCATCCTACTCAAAGGATGATAATTTCACCAAAATTATCAGTCTACCATCAGACGATCGTCTGTTCTATGTACAAAAAATGAATTTATAAAGCTGAGCATGGGAATGCCTGCCTCAGCTAGATCATGAAAACAGTATGAATCATAATGTATTGTATTGTATTTTATTACAGGTCTGCTCCCAGCAGATAGATGAACTTCAGACCCTCCTGGATAAAGCATTTCACCCGATAAACGACCTCATACTTTAGGGGGCAACTGTTATAGACATTTTTGTGCCTTGCATCACTGAGCATGAAATGTCAATAATCAAGGGATCCAAAGTCCCTAAACATGTTGTTCCTACCCCTAGAGGAACAAGGCCAGCAAACCACAGCAATTCACAAAAGTTCTCCACCTGAAAACACTCAAAAACAAGGCAATTCTGGATCATGTCAACTGCTCCACTGAGCATCTGCACTGAATGTCAACTGCTCCACTGTCTACCTGTGTTGAATGTCAACTGCAACAAAGGCTACCTGCGCTGAGCGTAATTGGACAAGTGGCAGGCTCATTTCTCAAGGTGTCAATGCTCAGGAAGCTTCCAAAATGACACTTGCATCAGGGAATTTGACTGGTGATGAGTAAGAGGTTCCAAATCTCCAAGTGGAAGCAAGAACCTCCAAGTGGACTCAAGAACTGAGAGAGGGAGAGGACACTAGTCAGTTTCATACCAGCCTCAAGCTGACTCATCCTCTCTCCAATATCCCTATATATAGATCTCTCCTACATGAGATCAGGGGGGTTGGAATTTGGTATTTGCAAAGAATTGTTGTTGGTTTGTGGCTAGAACATTGGGTGTGTAATGCTTTGAAGGGAGCTGAAGAAGGAATTCCATTCTGCTGGGAAGGAGATGCTGGATTGGAGCCCTATGGGTTGTATCTCTTCCTGAACCCTGTTACTTTCAATAAAGCTATCTTGATTCTTTCCTATATGCTGGTGTATTTTGTATGATTGCATTAGTATATTTGATTTAATTCTAATCCTGAATCATTTATGAATATGTATATTTGCCTTTGTATTGTGTTCTTCTCTTGTCGCAAGTAGCTGTTCTCTTGTCACAGGTAGTTGTTCTCTTGTGATCTCGTGGGATTCAAGTAGCTGTTCTCTTGATCAAGCGAGGAGGCAAGTAGCTGTGGACACACAAAGAGAAGAGGATCTAGTTCGAGGGACAACCGGAAGACAACGGTAAGTCTGCCGATCTCTCCTCTTTCATATTTCATAAAGGAAGAAATCATGATAGCTGTATTCGTTTGTTGCTAAGGCGCTGTCACACCTTAGGTGGATAGGATCGTCCTGGATAGGCATTTTTCCCCACAACAGGGATGGGCCTTACATCCATTGAAATTGGGGAAGCCATACTCAGTTCTTGTGGTTTTGAGTGTGGGGGGTAATTCAGAGCTTTTAGGGCAACAACGGTTTTGCAAAGATTGTAAAAATCAAAGTAAACTTGATATTTTTCACTTAATTAACAATGTTACGAGGGTGAATCTACTTGGAATTTGACAATGGAGTTGGTATTCCACGGTTAAATACTTGGAATTGGGCGAAATTGACTATAAGTGGTGGTTGATGGTGGCTGCAGAGGTTCGTACAGTTCTGGCATGGACTGATGAATGAGATGGGATATATGCAACATCTATGGAGCAATGGCAGAGGTCTGTGAGCGAATTTGCTGTTTGCAAGGGTCGCAATGGCTTTCTGAATTTTCAATGGCAAATGCGTGAAAAGAGTGGAAAGAGGGGTAATTGGGCTTATATAGGAAAAACATTAATTTTGGCAAGTTCATTGATTGATGAACAGTGGTGGTTTTTCGGTTAAATGGGGGGAAGCGGTTTAGGAGGGCCATCGCATCGCTTTTGTAGTGCGGGCGGTATTTGGGAGGGGTCACCCGATTCCATTCATCGTTTGACACGTAGCATCGAGGGTCGGGAGAAAAATCAACTTACTAGGTAGGTAAAGGGAGGACATTTTTCCGGGCCAATATGGACGTGGGCCGTTAGATGTGGGGAAAGGACGATCAATGGTGGTCGGGCGATGGACCTGCGCACTTGTTAACGGGAAAAGTGTCTATTAAGAACGACCCTATCCCACTAAGGTGTGATAGTGACGTTAGAAACAAACAGAGAAAACTACTTTCGTATTCTTCTTTATGAACTATAAACGAAGAGAAATAGGATGAACCAACCTGCGTCTTGCGCTAGTCCTTTGATCCAATCTCTCTCCTCTTTGACAGCTTCCAGCTACCTGCTCCCTTACTTGCCCAGCTTCACCAAGTTCCTGTAAGATCACAGAAGAAGAAAACTACACAAAGACATGGATTTATATTCATAAATAGCTTAGGATCATATTTAAGCTAAACATACAAATGTAACAAACATAAATGATACACAAGCATGTAGGAGAAACTCAAATAGTTTTATTGATATAACAAAAAGATCTAGGAGGAGTTACAACTGATGATTCCTGATCCAACATCAACCTCCCAGCATAGAATCCCCTCTTCACCTCCAACAAAGCATAAATCACCCAATATTTTGATATCTATCTCAAAACCAACATCAATTCTCTGCAATGTACAAAATTCCAGCCTATGGATCTCTGGGATGAGGGATCCATATATAGATGTATGCAAAGAGGATGAGTCAGCTTATGATTTGACTAGTGGCTTCTCTCTATCAGTTCTTGCTTCCACTTGTAGACTGAGAGCCTCTTACTCATCCTTGGTCGAACTCAGTGAGGCAAGTGTCATTGGAGAAGATTCTGGAAGCTTCCATTGTCTTTCCACCTTGCGGAATGGCACTGCCATTTGTCATTTCCCACTCAACGCACCCTGGTAGTGCATTTAGGCGCATTGCAACGCACCTAGCTAGTGTACTTGGGTGCTATGCAACACAGCTAGCTAGTGGAGTAGCTGAAATGATCATGATTTGACTGATTCTGAGCAGTTTCTGGTGGAGAACTTCTGGGAGAAGCTATAATTTGTTGACCTTGTTCCTTTAGGGGTCAGAACAACACTTTTAGGGACTTAGGATCCCTTGGTTTATGGAAATTTCATGCTTAGAGTTGTAGGGCACACAAATTTCTATAACAGTTGCCCGCTAAAGTATGAGGCCGTTTATCGGGTGAAATGCTTTATTAGGAGGATCCGAAGTTCTTTCAATGCTGGGAGGAGACCTGTAATAAGATACAATACAATACATTATCTTCATACTGTTTTCATGATCTAGCTGAGGCGGGCATTCCCATGCTCAGCTTTATAAATTCATTTTCATGTACATAGGACATACAATCGTCTGATGGTAGACTGATGATTCTGATAGAGCCATCATCCTTTTGGTAGGATGATTATCTGTGCTGCAATGCTGTACATTTCAATGTCTTTATTTCCCTGAATATATATCACAACCCAGATGGATGAAACTAGATCCGGGGTCTTCAATCTCGTCCGATCTTCACTCGAAGTACAAGTCGATCCATGTGAGAAATGTTTTGAAGTCGAACATGGAAAGACATCGCTTGATTACCAGTCAATGATGTAAACTGTTAACAAGCGCGAGAGGAATCACTGATAATGATGATGACCCTCAAGGTACTGCAGTACAATTCACATGGTGTGAATAAAGGACTTGGCGTCGAACACCACGCAAAATCTTTCGGTCGAAGGTCATTGATGTATACCTGTCGCCGGAAGTGAGAAACTTTCCATTGAGGCATGCAAGCTTCAAAGTACTGAAGGGGGTGTTCCTAGATCAACTTCTTGGATAATAAGCTGATGTCGACAAGAAGTGATCCGTCAAAGGAGGGCCTTAATGAATCCCACATCAATGACATGGAACGGAGCAAATGATTTTGATGGAGGTGAAAACGATCTGATGATATATGGTTCAGGATGGCGGTCATGAAAGAATGAAGTATAATGTATGGTAGTGGATGGGACACAGGTGACTTCTCTGGATGACTTCTCTTGAACATGTCGGCGACACTTATGTGATGGATTGGTAGAATTTACCCCAAATGTTGATGGTATGGCGTGACCATGGTGATGTGACCGGTGAATGAAACAACCCAACCCGACTCAGGCACGGAATGGAAGTGTCATGTTCAAGAGCGACTTGCTACCAATAAAGATTCTTTGAGTTTTCTTCCCATTTTTTCCCCAGTCATTGCTGACCAGTACCTCTTTATTTTTGTAAAGCTTGAGGAGGATAACATATGCTTGTTCTATAATTTGCCCTTCGGGCAAACCCATCGCTATGTTTTAACGAGCCTAGCGATAGTGAAACTCGTTCTTGTCTAAAGACAAGTTTGTCGCTATTAATATTTTTAATGAGTTTAACGACAAATATAACTCGGTCCTTTTCAATTTTAGAGAGTCTGAAAAGGTACGTAAAAGTAACTCCAAAATTTATTTTTCGTCATCTAATCCCTTAAGTCCGAAAAAGTATAAAACAATACAGAAGGGTTGAATTTTCGATAGTTTTAACGAGCCGAACAAAACAAGCGCTCAATCTTTTTGTGCAATAATCCCTCAGGTCCAAAAAGATTAAAATCTAGAGGAGGGATAGCACTTCCGGTCGCTTTAACGAGCTGGAAGGCCAAAACTCGGCAATCTTTTCATATTTTACGAGTCAGTTGAAAAGAGCTTAAAGAAGACTCGTCTTTTGAGGAACGAGTGATAAAATGGGTAGCAGCTGATTCCAGGTAAGGGTTGGAATTTTCCAATCACGGCAGTGTCACAAGGATGGCTAGTGAAATCACTCTTCGCAGCTGTTCCTCAAAATGGGTAAACAATCAAATGGAGGTGAATGATCGGCCAATGGAAAAGTGGAGGTGACGGTGCAAACACGACCAAGGCTTTAATGGCTGAAATGCTACATTCATGGTGGTTATTTACCGGGGAATAGTTCATTTTTTAACGAGCTTAAACGCGGGTGGAAACATTTGCTCATGTCTTATGTTTATTTTTTAATGAGCTTGAACTATGTCCTAAAACTGCTCGATTAATCCAGTCATATGATAAGAAAGTCTCATATAAAAATGGCAATTTTTAGATTTTTGCCCCACATCCTTTCTTTATGCAAGTTAGGTGACGAATAATCCTATGAGTTTAAAGGGTTAGAGGTCCTAAAAATTTAAAAAATAAATAGCCGCCCCTCGCTTTCACTCCAAAAGGTTTGCATGCCCCCAGGTATAAAATATGGTTTCAAGGTTACCCCTCAATTTGCAGACAAAACATTTGTTTTATCAGGAAAGGCCTACCTCTTACAGGTTACCCAAAGATTGTTCTATTCGCGGTGCAAACAAAACACTTCTTTGGCGATGTATACCGAGATAAACAAAGGTGAGCAACGACGTCCACCACTCACATAACTTTGACAAGAGAATCTTATTCTCGAATAACCCCTCTTCCACCGACGAACGGGGTACAGACTAGTCATATTCTCCCGCGGAAACCTACCCTATACCCGAAGTTTTTCTGCTGAAGCAGACCAGGACGCATGCCCCCTGGGTTTCAGTCATATCCCTCCGAATTACTCACACTCATCGGGAGGACGGACTGGGGATTGAGACATTTCTTGCGTGAAGAGACCATTTAGGGATGGTATATGACTATTTGCTATGCGTGATCCGGGAAATGAAAGCTGGTCCATGAGCTTGACCACTCTTCCTTCGTGCGGAAAACACATTACTCTAAAGAGCGAGGAGATGATGGCTCCCATGCAATAAATATAGTCTCGTCCAAGGAGTAGGTTATAATCCAAGGGTCCTTGAACTACCATTACGTTCATGCGAACTGTCTTCCTTCTCAATGTTATGGGCACATCGGGAAGGATCCCTAAAGGTCGACTGGTTCCTTTATCAAAGCCTGTCAGATTTCTCATCTCAGGCAAAAGCGATGGCGAACCAAGCGCTTTCCAAGAAATAGAGGAAAGGATACTCACAGAAGCCCCCTCATCTATGATGGTACCAGCCATAACCATTATATATATTTGAACGATAATTCAAAATGGTATTCTTGCTGGTAAACGGGGTCTGCCCAGTTGATTCCAGTCGAAGGAGACAACTAGGTTGCTTGGAGGTGGGACCGAGTAGACGGCCGGGCACGGCTTTGACGAACTTCCTTCCTACGGTAAAGGAATGGGTAGATTTCCCCCATGTTCGTTGGAGTCTGTGTTGATGGAGAGAATTTGGACGGTGTCATTCTTGTTCTCTTCAGTGACTGTATCATCCGCAGATAAAACCTCTGAAGGCAAGACCGGGTCAACTGCCACCTCGACCTTTTGAATTTCGTTTGGTATGGATTCAGTTGGTTTATCTTCAATGATAGGTGCTTCAGCCGACCACCTGAGCGGGCCAACTGGATTCTCAACTAGTGAAGGACTCGGCAAGAGTTTTTTATATCCAGGAGGAAGTCGTAACGGTGAAACCGGACGATCATCCAAGACTCTTTTAGCTTTGTCTAAGAAGGGACAATGGTGGATGACATGATTGCCTTCACACGGTTTATAAGGAAATCTAGCTTTCCCTTTTTGTCCTGGGGCTTCACTTTCGCTAGTTGACGGTGTGCTTTCAACATGATCATCAGAGGTTGATGACACCAGATTGTGCAAACGAGGAGACCAATCCCTTAGTATTCGAGGGATGCAAGGACAATCTCTGTGAAAGTGGTCTCCTTTGCAAATGACACATGGCGATTTAGGCCTGGTCGGTGCAGTGTGTGGATTTTCGTTATACGATACTCGTTTTCCCCCATTCACCTTTGGCTCCTTCTTCTTCTTCTCTTTCTTCTTCTTTTCCTTCTTCTCCTTAGGAACTTGACTTTTGGCTTTGCCAGCCCTATCAAGCGAAGAGGAAGGAGGAGAGGAAGAATTAGAGGAAGTAGAAGGTTGGTGGGCAACTCTGGACTCGCCTAGTTGCTGATTCGATTGTTCAGGAATAGTGGTGTTCTGAACGACATTGGTTGAGAAGAGCCATACCGGAAAGCCAATTGTCAGTCCTGGAAGCGACAATGTGGCCATATGGGGTGCACCAACATCTCCCCAAGAGGAGAAGGGACTAGGATTTCCACCAAGGGGAATTCCTTGGTTGGTGGACTCCATTTTCTAAACCTAAGATCAACGTAGGAAAAGGGTAATGAATATGCCGTTTAAAATAAATTTTTAGACGCTTTGACACAACTTGTTTTTTCAATTTTAAAGAGTCGAGAAAAAACAAAAGATGACTCTAGTCTCCTTCGATTTTTAATGAGCCTGAAGTGACAAGTGCTCAGATGGACCTTTTCCGTTAAGGAGTCTGAAAAGGAACGAAAGGGACTGCTTTGGAGATCTAGGTAGAGGGAGTACCAAACCAATCGCAAAACTGCAGAATACTTTTTACGGTACGGCAGTCAATCTTCCCGAATGCTGTGTTCGGTGCATTGCGATCAGTAGGGCGGCTGACATGACTTCCTATGGATAAAAGGTTTTAAGCCTATAGGGGTCTCCCAATATATACTCGACGGTACGTGGGAGCACAAGTCCGTACTAGCACTTATCGTCTCAAAGTGGAGGAATCACCCAACCATCAGTGAGACAACAGTTACCAGGCTTTACGACGCCGGAATACGTCTCTAGCCTAGACCTCTAAATGTTGTGTGTTAAGTTCCAAAGCGTTGTTAAGTTCATTCAATTTATTTTAAGTTGATCTTTCTTATGAAGTTTGCCTTTTGGGTTCACCACGAGATGTAGATGTAATTCCTAAAATGCAATCTAAAGATGATAAGCAAACTTTTATCTCTTTTCAGCAATGAAAATCCTAGCTACAAGGGGAAAATAAAGACATAATCTTTTCTCAAAGAGCAAAGAGCACACTGTAAATGCACTTTTCCTAAATCAAGCCAAATAGACTGTCAATATGCAAATGCACATGTTCATGTATATGTTTTTCACTTTCTTAATATTGATGCCTAAAAAGAAAGTTGATGTACAAATCTGAATTTGCTTTCAAGTGACAAACACAAACAAGCTTCTTTTCGAAATCAAAAGGTAGAGATGATTACGAAACTTTACGATTTTGAAATAAATACTTGTTTCGACACTAGAAAGTCACAAATTCAAGCCAAAGGCAAAAGTAAAAGCATAATCGACTGTCAACAGCAAATAAACTTTCTCCTATGATCAAAATCGACACTTACGACAGATCTAAATAAAAGGACGACAGTATGACTATTCTACTTTTTCAATGGAAAACTGTAAATGATGTAACAAACACACAAAAACATCTACAATCGTTTTGTACAAAGGAGGCAGAATTAAGGCAAAGAAAAGGGGTTTTTAAACAGACACATATACTGATCACAGGCTGCAAAAATCAGAGACAAAACTGAAAAATGAAGCAAAGAACCTCAGCTGCACAAGGCTAGGCTGATCAGCGCACCTGTTACACAAAGAAACTGCATTTCAGCGTAGGTAGACCTCTTGGGAAGTGCGTTGAAATGCAGAACCTCTTCACAGAGCCTGCGCTGGGGCAGAAACGAGAATTCTATCCGGGTTCTGGGTCACGGTTTGTAGTTTAATCTAGGGTTTTTGGCCGAGTAAAAGCAATAAGTAATGCACAATCAGAGGGTAGATTTAAAGGAGGTCTAAGAGCTATCACAAAGGGCAATCAGATCATTTGTGAATCAGCTGTTCAAATCATAAACAGATCCAGTGAATGGATTGAAGTAGCAGATGTCTACTTTACATTTGTTAATGGCAAATGCAGTTTGATTGCTACTTCTATGTTTATGAAACAAACAACAAGAGAAACACAAACAAACTAATTAGACATGATCCCCAGTGGAGTCACCATTTTGTTAACGGGAAAAGTGTCTATTCAGAACGACCCTATCCCACTAAGGTGTGATAGTGACCTTAGAAACAAATAGAGAAAACTACTTTCGTATTCTTCTTTATGAACTATAAACGAAGAGAAATAGGATGAACCAACCTGTGTCTTGCGCTAGTCCTTTGACCCAATCTCTCTCCTCTTTGACAGCTTCCAGCTACCTGCTCCCTTACTTGCCCAGCTTCACCAAGTTCCTGTAAGATCACAGAAGAAGAAAAAAACACAAAGACATGGATTTATATTCATAAATAGCTTAGGATCAGATTTACGCTAAACATACAAATGTAACAAACATCAATGATACACAAGCATGTAGGAGAAACTCAAATAGTTTTATTGATATAACAGGAAGATCCAGGAGGAGTTACAACCGATGATTCCTGATCCAGCATCAACCTCCCAGCATAGAATCCCCTCTTCACCTCCAACAAAGCATAAATCACCCAATATTCTGATATCTATCTCAAAACCAACAACAATTCTCTGCAATGTACAAAATTCTAGCCTCTGGATCTCTGGGATGAGGGATCCATATATAGATGTATGCAAAGAGGATGAGTCAGCTTATGATTTGACTAGTGGCTTCTCTCTATCAGTTCTTGCTTCCACTTGGAGACTGAGAGCCTCTTACTCATCCTTGGTCGAACTCAGTGAGGCAAGTGTCATTGGAGAAGATTCTGGAAGCTTCCATTGTCTTTCCACCTCGCGGAATGGCACTGCCATTTGTCATTTGCCGCTCAATGCACCTTGGTAGTGCATTTAGGTGCGTTGCAACGCACCTAGCTAGTGTACTTGGGTGCTATGCATCGCAGCTAGCTAGTGGAGCAGCTGAAATGATCCTGATTTGACTGATTCTGAGCAGTTTCTGGTGGAGAACTTCTCGAGAAGCTGTAATTTGTTGACCTTGTTCCTTTAGGGGTCGGAACAACACTTTTAGGGACTTAGGATCCCTTGGTTTATGGACATTTCATTCTTAGAGCTGTAGGGCACAAAAATGTCTATAACAGTACTGATTTACACAAAAGGTTTTCGAGGGGGTCCATGGGTCTAATTACTTGTGGTATAGGATTAAATTAAAGCTTAACCTCGTCGGGGGTGCTTTAATACAGGATTAAGGACTGTGGGCAGGGTTTTAATATATTTTGTGGGATATGGGCAGTCATATAGTTTATAAATAAACTAAGGGGTAGGATTATTTACATAAAGGAATTACATATATATGGGCCAATGGGTTTTCGGGAATTTTATATATTTAATCAAATGTTAATATGAGGTGAAATGAGTGGAAGGGGTATTGTACTTAGGTATATGAACATTATGTGCTTTCCATACACTTAGTACTTAGGATAAATGCGATTTGATGGGTTTTTTGCATAAAATATGTTTATCATGGGGTTTTCGTAGGGAAAAAAAATTAACCTTAGGAAAAGGGGTTTTGTGAGGGGGATGAATGAATTGCAAGGGTATTTAACATCCTCCGGTCCTCACCATATGAATAGTGAGTGACTCCGTCCCTATGAAGAAGTAAGGGCCCTCTCCCGGGGGTCGAGCGCTCGTTACCTCACCTCGACAGGGAGGAGGGAATTATCAGAGGGCAGCGGAGGTGTTCTGCGAAGCCCGGGCCCGCTCTCCCCACCTTCTCGAACTTGACCCTTTTTCCCCTCAAATCGCTAGAAGGTCAGGTTCTCCTTTATCTAGTTCAGGTAATGTACCTTTCCTTCTTAAGTCATCAAGCCAAGGGCCCAGTCCCACCAGAAGTTAGAGAAATGCTCTGAGCCTTTTTTACTAATGAACTATAGGTATTAATATTTTTATTATGAAAGGGAAATTAGTAAGTGTTATAGGGGTTAAAATGAGTGATGGGGGTGTTAAATAAACCATATTGTGAACCATTTTTTTTTCTTTGTCCACTACTTATGCATTTTTAAAATTGCATTTAAGACAATGACATAAGTGCTTTTATGTAATCACATGATATTTCTGCAACCTTTCTACTACTTACCCACTTACTCATCCTACCATTTTTTCTTCACTTTATTAGGGTGCATTTAGGCTAGCAAACCCTTATCAATCTTTTTCTTTTCTTTTACAAAGTAAACTATCTAATTCTAACCTTATATCATCCAAGGGCTCAAATTAAACTAATGAGCTCCTTTTATTCACTCTACCTATCTAATGATCTGCCAAGATTACACTGTTTGGTCAGATTTTATTCTCTAACTATAAACATAAAATTCAAAACATGGTATAATCAAGATTAAACAGTTTGATTACCATGGATTGTGGCATGAGTGACAAGCTACACACAATCATTATTATGCATAAAAGTAAAATAGCAGTGGCATTTTGACTTGCACACTTTCATGGTCTCTTTTTGTCTTTTGGGGTTCATATATTTTCATTTTTTGACCTTTTTCATTCTTTTTGTCCTTTGATTATTCTTTTAGGACATACCCTCTTTAATTTTTTAATTTTTTTATATGGAAAACATTTGCAGAAAGCAAAGGTATGTGCGATATTGCAAGGCTTCACCCTAGTCATTCAGAATTATAACTCCTATTGGTATAGGAACCTAACACCATGCACATGTATTCAAGATTTTGGATGTTGTTGTGCATGCACATGCGATCCCATCTATTGGGACACTCACCCAGGTGAAGACAAAGGCACAGGTCTAACTAGAGCTTGACTCATACTTTGATGAGTTGATGCACATAACCAGCAACCCATACTTGTCCATTAGTGTGGACACCATGCACAAGTATGTTGCTGGTCCGGCCGCACTCAAGACAATGATGCGTATGCTATCAAACGAGTTGGACAAAGGAGCTTAGGTAGTGTACCCAGATGCTATGGAGGCAAGAGTCAGGTTCCATAAATATTTCACCTTAGAGTACGCGGACACCATCACGGATTACCGAGCATGGCATCAGTTCACTATTGTCGATCACCGTGAGGATGTCGAAGAGTTGGTCTTCCAACAGTTTTCTGAGTCATAGTGATGTCTTGCATGGCTTTGTCAAGCCATTTTGTCTCACATGCGTACATGTGCATTGTAATGTAATGTCTTATCAAGTGTAAGTTCAAGTGTCGATAGTTGGATGTAACAGTCATAGAGTAGATGAAGAATCATGAGGGCAGATGAACTATCACAATGGGGAATGTCAAGGGCCACCCCACCCTTTTCTATAAATAGTCCCTCATAACTCATTGTATGGGATTTTGGTCAACCAATCTTCCGATAAGACTATCTTAGAGAGATCTTGGACATTATTGTACTATGCCTTGGATTCTCCATTTCACAGTGCTAGTATATCTTTTTGGAGGAGTAAGCGGTTGTGGCTGTAAAGTTTCGTTGTCAGAACTAGTGGTTGGACATGAATGTATTGTATGACTGGAACTTACACTTCTTAATATAAAAGAGCCAACACATTTCATGCATATGTTGCATTGTATTCCAACTATCTTGAGTACTCTTAATGATATATGTATCTGTTTGCTTATGCTTGCATGTATAGCTTTCTATATATGTATGTATGTATGTTTCTGAAATGTGTTGTTGGTTTAACCATCACTTTGGATTGCTAGCTAACTTTCCTTCCATGTTGTGATGCATCTTTGCTTGTGTGTTCCCTTCTTAACTCCGTGCTATCACAGGTTTCCAAGGGGCACACTCACCTCACCCTCCGTGTCTTAGAACCACTCATGCACCTTCCTTGGCTTACTGCAATTGTCACACCCTTGCTACCAACAGGGACATCTTACTTGCCTCTGTGTGAAACCGCGGTCAAGGCATTATCGTACGACCCACAACGGGGACTCCTACACCAAATGGTCTAAGGTCTAATTGGGACTTCTTACCAGTGTTATCTCTTGACATGTTAGTGGGTTCAATGTCGTCAACACCTTCCAGGCTATGAAATTCGAGCTACCCTCAAGGGCATAATTCAATATCAATTCATTGAAATACATTCTCTTGATCATGAAGAAAATACTGTTGCACTGAAGTTGCAAATTTGAAATTCCTAAGAGACAAGTTCAAAATATTGGTTTTAATGTGATTTCAAGGCTCTAATACCATTTTTAAATTTGATATAAATTACAAATGCTCAATATTTCAAACCGAAAAGTAAGAGACACAACTATACTCTAATGATCTGCGAAATGGAAATCATAATTTAGAACAACATGCATAGACATGCAACAAGAAAAACCACAAGTACACAATGATTTCTAGGGGAATCCAACTGGGAAAGACCCCTCAAGCCTCTTTGTATTAATCAGTTGAATAGAGAAACTATTACAATTTCTTGCTCCAACTCTGAGCACAACCTACAAAATAATAACTATTCTCTCTGCTAAATGAGGAACTCTAGCCAACACGTAGCCAATTATTTGCTCATCTAGCCTCCTATTTCCTTGCACAATCCTTGAGGAAATTAGCTCCTAAAAAATAGGATTTTCCTCCCATATGCTTGCGTAATTCCCAAGGATTGATCTCCTGACTGCATGCAACAATTGTACACTTAAACTAGTATACAACTCATGTTGTATTGGCCTTATCTCTTCCACTTTAGCTGAGAAATTTGAATTCCATGCATGCATTAGATATTTTGGAATGATTGATTAGTAAACTGACAGATCTCTGAGTTAGGCTACCGTCCCACTGCACAACTGACCTTCAACTGACTCTATCAATAGTTAGAGGTCAGTGAACTAAATACAACCAAAAATAACTCAACTAGATCACTAAATTTTAGCAATCAACACATGCATAACAGATTTACAAGACCCTAAGTCAAAATTACTAAGCTAATTGAGTGACAAAAGCCATGTCACACTAGTTAACTGCCTCCATGTTTTTCTGCTAATGTGTTAGAAATGAATTAATGGAGTAATGTAACACATACAATATTGCAGAAACACAAATATAAAAACACATAAAACAAGAGAGACACAAATATACGTGGTTCACCCAATTTGGGCTACGTCCATGGAAAAATAGTCAGTCCTTCCTTTCATATTATCCAACAAAATGAAGAGATACAACCTACGACGGATCTGCTATAATTTCCTCTTTGTTCTCACACAACGTCCTCTCTCTCTCTTGCTCAGAATGATTATAAACAGCCGCAATACAATTCCCTCATATAAATTGAGGGTTTCCTTTTATGGAAAAAACCTTAAATTAACATAACTTCTACCGTCAGATCATCTGCCTAATGAATGACATAGACTGAATATGAAATTACAATATTTCACAAGGAAAATTTCATCTATTTTTAGCTTTAGGGGCACTGCCCCCACACCCACACCAAGGGGGGGGCTCATAAAAGTCACCATCACCCCCCGTGGATGTCCCTGAGGGTGTTTAAACATGCAGCGTTTCCGTTCCATTAGGAACAAGAATCCAACGCGGCTGGAACAAAAATCCTTTGAACAATCAGGGAGATAATTAGGCTCCACACCCAACATGATGTGGAAATTCGATTTACTCAATTTGACTAAGGCTAAAGTCAATTTCAGCCTTTCTTACTACATTTTTTAATAACAAATACTCACCAAGTGTAATAAACCAAGTATGTGCAAATGTGACAAAAAGTGTCGTTTTATGAACATAAAGTTTACTATGGCCCTGAAGTGCATTATTTCTACTCTCGATGATGCGATGACTCTTAGAAAGGAACATGGACACTTAGAACATGTGTAGAAAAATGAAATGAAACTTGATGACCAAAAGCAATACTTCACATGATAAAGGGTAGGCTCCAAAATTTGAATATAGAAAATTTTTGGAGGGTGTTGTAGAATCAACAACACTTGGCAACACACTATACGAACTTCAACTTATCCATTTAGGAATAGATTTTAGTAAAGGATTATTCCTTCAGGATGTATTGATTCATCAAGGGGTTGTCCTCGACTTCCCCATTTAACCTGATTATGGATGCAATATCGACATTCCCTTTCTTGGTTTTAACGCGCAATAATTCTTTTCCATTTCACAACTGTTTCGATCCAGGAGAAGGGTAATACGAAATTTCAATTTAAAGATAATCAAAGTCTTAGTTTTCATCTCTAGTGTTGCTCCGCTGCTAGTAGGCCTGGAAAATACCCTGATAGAGTCGCTACAGGAACACAAGCATTTCTTCGCTTCCAACGAGTCTGGTCAATACCCTTGTGAAGTTACTTGCTTCACATCTCTGCGTAGGAATCCTTTCTGTTCTTTCACCCTTTATTTATTTTACACTAGGAACTTATTATTTCATGAGGCTGAGAGGGATCCCAACCTATTGAGAGAAGGAGAGGTTTTTCCTTCAGAGAAGGTAATATATATCTCTGCTATAAGTTTTATCACCATTATTTTCCCCTTTCCATTCTCTACTTTATTGGATTAGCATGAAGAAAAACAAGTAATTCAACACCAAGTGAAGGATAAAGATGCTAAATAGATGAGGGTGTCATGGTTCCTCTCAAAGATGTCCTCTTGAATGTATCCTATTATCTGTATGGACATCACTTGACTTGAGGCACATCCCAAACAAAGAAGAAGAACTAATAGATAGCCAAGCGTCGTGGTTGTCACAAAATTGATTTTTATCGCCACATATTCCTTTTGAGTTATACATACATTCATATACACAAGTCTATTTATGTACATTGATCAAACAACAAAGGGGGACAAGACACAACCAAAATAAAAAACTCAAACTAAGAAATAAAATTGTACAAATGGAAATAAACCCAAGGCTTCTACTGGAAGGAGTGTTTAAGATCTTGGTCATTGACGGGAAGAGGTTCAGTCCTCGCATATAAATATTTCAAATTGTAAGAATTGTGGCCAAAATTTTCAATGATGTTATATGGTCCAATGAGGTTGAAACTTGGTATGCTTCCCTTTCTCTGCATGGGATTTGTCCCACTTCAATAATAAGTCACCCACGCTAAAGTTTTTGTTCCCTCCAAATTCCTTAGCGAAATAACGCTTGATTCGGTTCTGATGGATGGTAAAATTTTATTTCACTTTGATCCTTTCTTCCTCAATTTTAAGAAGAGTATCTATCCAAGTTTGAACAAGAAGACAACATTTTCCCTTCCGAAATCTGCAAGGTTAGAAGGTAAATGTTCAGCGGAAGGGCAACCTATTTTCCATATACAAGGAAGTATGGAGATGTTTTTAGAGGGGGTTTAGGAGTGACACGATCAACCCATAATGCATTTACGATATAGTTTTCTTGATAATGTAGATAAGGTTCTTGTATATGGATTCAGTCAAATCGTTTCCTTGTGGGTAATAGTTAGATGCATGCTTCAAAAAAATACCATATTCTAATGCAAACTCATAAAGATTTAACGAAGAAAAATAAGTTGCATTATCAAAGACAAGTGATGTAGGAATGCTGAACCTAGTTATGATATTTTTTTAAGGAATTGGATGAATTCCTGATCATTGACCTCCCTTAATGGCACTACTTCAGTCCACCAAGTGAAATAATCAGTTTCTGTTAAAATGTATCGGTGTTTCTTTGACGAATGAGGAAAGATTTTATTGATAACATCTAGTCACAATTGTTGGAATGGTTCTTCAACTACTATATGTAGCAATGGGGCAACTGAATTTTGATCACGATCAACACATTTTTGACATACAATGCACTTTTGAGCATAGGGATGAGTATCTTGAATAATGTGGTCTAATAGTAACCGACCCTCACAACCTTATGCGCTGTGATATCGCCAAAAAAGTGTCCACTTGCTGTTCCATCATGCATATCCTTTAACACCCTTTTTGAATATTTCAGCTCTAAGCATCTAAGTAGGACACCATTATGGTTCTTTTGGAAAATAACACCATGCACTAGTTGGTATGATAAATCTCTAAGGAGGATTTCCCTCTTCTATTTTTTTGATTAATGAGAATGCAAGGTGCTGGGTTTTAAATACTGCTATATATCCAAATAACAAGACGTGGTTGCACTAGTGGAATGAAGTTGTTGAACATTATACATTTATATTTCTTACTCCCTTTAGGAAGTATCTTCTTCTGGTGAATCCATCGCTTCAGCTGCTAGTCGAAAAAGACAACGACGTTTAACACTATGCACTAGCTTGAACCTAGGATCATACTCTTGTAGGCATGACATCCAAATTTCCCTCCTTTCACCTAAATCTTATTGTACAAACAATGTTATAACAATTGGACGAGGAATGTAGATGACCATATGAGCTTTCAAGAGGTAAGGCCTAACATGTTTAACCACTTTATAAACAGTTTATGCTTGCTTTTCAATAGTGATATAATTCAATTTAGATCCTTGTAAACTAGCACTCATAAAAGATATAGGCCATTCTTTCCCTTGATTTTCTTTCTACACCAATACAACCGTGACAGATGAATTAGAAGTGAAAGTGTATAGCAGGAAATCTTTGTTGAAATCGGGACTATATAAGGCTGGAGAATCAACAGTGGATTTCTTTATTAGGGAAAAAACATCTTTCTCTCTTGTAGCCTATTTATATGCAACATCCTTCTTTATCATCTCCTATAATGGTTTTATAATCGTGCATGCTCGGAGATGAACGTATGTAGGAAGTTGATCTTACCCAAGAAAGATTGCATTACTTTATTATTTACAAGAAAAAAGATTTGAGCAATAGCTTTGGAAATTTCTTGGTCAACTTTGAATCCACTTTTAGTGATGATATTTCCTAAGAGAGTGCCTTCAGACACACCAAATATGCTCTTTTTCGAATTCAGCGAAATCCCGTACTCACGACATTGCTAAAAAAATTGCTTGAGATGATGAATGTGATATGATATTTTCTTTGAAAACACAATTATGTCATCCAAGTATATGACTAAAATATTTCCAATCAGTCCACAAAAGGTGATGTCCATGGCCCTTTGAAAGTAGCACTAACATTAATAAGTCTGAAAGGCATGCACTTAAATGCAAAGGTTCCACACTTTGTCATGAACATGGTTTTCAAACGATCTGATTTTGCTACTAGCACCTGATTATAACCAAAAAAACCATTTACTACCGAGAACATTTCTGACCCAGATATTGTTTGTAGTATTTTCTCCATCGATGGTACGAGGTAATTATCTTTATCTGAAGCTCGCTTGAGGTTGCAATAGTTGACACATAGGCGTATCTCAACTGACTTGTTTCTAACTAGAACGAGGTTGGAAACCCATGCAAAATGTCAAACTTTCAAAATGGTCTAAGCATCCAACAATTTCCTTAATTCCTTTAGAATTAGGGGCTCAAGCATTGGATGAACTTTCCTTAGTTTTTTTTGGAATGGATTTTCCCCTTCCTTGATAGGAATAATCTGTTGAATGATGAGTGTATCATAAGTATTTATATCATCGTATGTCCACGCAAATATGTCCTGATACTGTTTGAAGAGGTGAATAAAATATTGTTGTTCTTGAGGAGAACAACATGTACCAAGATTGACATACTTCAAATCCTCTTTGGTTCCCAAATTGACCTATTCATGTGACAACGTTGAGCTCTGGATCTTCATGTTCACTGGTCCTCTAAATCAGTTTTGCAGGTCATAAATTTTCTCAAGAGATACCACACCCTTGGGAATATGATTCCCTTTTGATGCTTGAGTTACTTCTTGCAAATCCTTAGCATGCTCATATTCTTCAATAAACACATCTTTAAACATGTCCGTATGATCCATGGGGTGTATTATTTGTTGGTCATCATTAAATACACAAAAACTAGTTACGTTGTTAGGTACAAATGGCTTATAAACAATTTCAATATAAAAAACATCTTTTAATGGTGAAATTCGACCAACTGTATTGGCCAATATGTCCATGACACTATTACATATTCTAGGGAAAAAATAAGTTAAATACTTTAAAAGATGAAATGAGTCACCATACCTCTTGTTGGTAGTTTTTGAAAGTAGGTGAAACATATGGTATTCTGTACCTGTCTAGTAATGATCTTCTTCAATAAACAAATCTTTGAACATGTCCGTATGATCCATGGAGTGTATTATTTGTTGGTCATCATTAAATACACAAAAAATAGTTACGTTGTTAGGTACAAATGGCTTATAAACAATTTCAATATAAAAAACATCTTTTAATGGTGAAATTCGACCAACTGTATTGGCTAATATGTCCACGACACTATTACATATTCTAGGGAAAAAAAAAATTAAATGCTTTAAAAGATGAAATGAGTCACCATACCTCTTGTTGGTAGTTTTTGAAAGTAGGTGAAACATATGGTATTCTGTACCTGTCTAGTAACGATCTCTGAATCACCAATTACATTAAGTACATCTACCTTGAGGTCTATGGTTTTCTTTAATCCCAAAATGAGTGCTTCATATTCAACAATGTTTTTTGTGCACTAGAACTCCAAGGGGTATGACAACATGTAGCTTCTATTATGAGGGTCAATAAGAACACAACCAACTTCGAAATTGTCTTGGGTCTTAGAACCATCAAAGTATAATGTCCATATATTAGTAGCTGTTGGGTTTATTCCTACAATATTAGTATATACATATATATTACAAATTTCATCAACACTAGTTGGACATGGAAGGAGCTCCAACCATGTATCAGATGGGATGGGTGATGGATGTGCTTGATAACACTCATGATTGACTTCCAAGAAACAATTTCCAAAAATAATGTTTGTAAAGCCAACTGGCTCATTATGTACCTCAAGTGGTGTCACGATATACTTCATATAAGGCTCAATTTTTACTCGAATCTAATTATTTATGCCCTTATAGGGAAGCCATAAATGTGGCTAGCATGTAGAGAAATAACCTTGTAGCTTGCTGGACCAATCTCTACTCCGAAGAAAACCATAGGCTTCTGGTATGTCCAAAATAACATTGTTAATGCACTGGTAAACTCTTTGGTCTGATGAAAATCAGATGAAAATTATGGAGTTCACCAATTACCTGGATTAATGATATGTCTAGCTGTATGATTTGTGCATCTTTCTTTTCCCATTTAGCATTAATTTTATTAGAAACAGATAATGACATTACATTTATAGATGCACCCAAATCAACAAGACAATTATGGACATTATAATTGAAGATTTCAAAAGTTAACAGGAATGAAGGGAAAAGAGTGTTAGAATTCAAATTAATAGCATTAACTATAGATTCGATAACATCACGAGACTTACCAGACAAAACTTGAGAAGAAGAAACTTCATTACCTGTTGTGGCTAATCATGAAATTTCTTTGATTAACAATTGATGTTGTTATGCTATATCTATGAGCTCAAAATTGAAATATTGGCATGAGATCTTTTCATGTCTTCAACAATGTTATAATCAATACTCTCAACCTTCACAGGTTTTGTTGAATTATCAGGTGGTGTAGCTTTATTAGAAATCTCCGGAGTGATAAAATTATTCTTGTTGTTGATGGAAGTGTTCTTAGAAGGGGGAGCACTTCTAGACTTATTCTTCACATTTTGAGCACGATTGGGAGGTGGTAAAATCCTTCTCAATAATTGTTTTTTAAGTTCTTTCTCAGAGATAGGTCCTTTTATCCTCATAATATGTTGGTCTTTTGTTTGTTGAGGAGGATCTCCACTCACAGATGGTTCTTCAACACTTTTTTTATTAGAATTATAGACAACATGAAAAACATTAACTGAATGCCTAACACCTGAACTTATTTTGCAATGGTAGGTTCAATTGCATCTTCAATTTTCTTAGGCTTCTCATATGCTAATAATGTATCTACAAATTTATCTGTCATAGCATTCATGTTATGGTTCCATTGGGGACATGTCTTCTCTGAATGCTTATCCTACTGAAAATTTCAATAGTTATCCATACCCTAACTTTCAACATTGAATACTGAGTTAGAGCTCTAAGCGGACTTATCTGATTGGTTATTGTTGTTCTTTTTCAAGAAAAGTGGCTTAAAAGACTTACCACTAGTAGATGCCTCGACCTTATCTTTAATTCAAATGCCTCATTTGTGAGGGATTTTAATGACTTTGCCAAGCTTTCCATATCGAATGAATCCTTCTCTTTAGCTTTAGTAGAAGAGGTTTGGGTTTTCTTACGAGTGTATTTGGAGTCTTTAGAATCTTCATGATCTTCAATAGCTCCAATAGAATGAAATTCTTTCTCTACAACAATTGGTTCTGCAAAATTCAAAGCCAATGTTATCTTTGTAGCTCTTTTAATGAACACATAAATATTTGTAGGCAAGGAAGTTATATAATAATATTTGATAATTGAATCTTGCAATTGAACATATGTGGGGGACTTTTTCAATAAACGAGTAAACCTCATATTGAAATCCTTTTTCCTTTTCCCCCATCTTGAGATTCCTTATCTCTTTGAGAAACATGGCATGAGTCTTATCATCAAGAAATTTATCCAAGAACAACTTCTTGAACTCCCTCTAATTGTGGATTGAATTAGGTAGAAGACTGTGATACAAAATTGATTCTCTACATTCTAGAGTGTATGGGAAACGTATACAAGCAACCTCATCAAATGATACCTCACGCATTCACAAATACATGTATAAGTCATCAATATGGTCCTTATATTTTGTCTTCTTATCAGGATAAAACTTTGAAAGTAGCTTTTCTGGGTGTTTAGGCATACAATGTAAATTTACTAGAAGAGCGAGTGGCTCTTAGGTCCAATCCAACAGTTCATCAATCGTGTCTTCTTCCTCTTCTTCTTCTCCTTTTGAATTTGAAGAGTCTCATCCCTCACCATTCAAATATTTGTTATAATCTAGCTGTTCTCCTTGTCCCAACTATTCTTCGCCAGAAAATTGAAAAGCTTCCCCTTCACCATCTAGATCTTCCTCAAAAGGTGGAAATTTCCCCTTGCTTATTTATTATTTTAGAAGAATCGACTAACACTTCAAGGGTTTGAATAACCAAATATTCCACCAAAGAAACTAATACACCACCATGAGTTGTTTATTTAGTTATCGGCTTATGAGGTAGAATAATAACAACATGAAGTAAACCAAGATATCTTGTGAACCGACAAGTAATAGGCCGGATTGTTCGAAGTAGATTTTAAGTAACTTCAAAATATTGTTTCAGACTTTTATGATAGGAATATCTTATCTCATGATCAAAAATTGGATTGGAACTTAGAGTGTTACTGCCTTGAACTGATGGTTGGTTGTTTGGACGAGGTGAACTGTTATCCATATAAAGGTTTCCTTCCTTCTAGCTCCAAAATGATTACAATGCTGGACCCACCAACATACATGGGATCTCCCTAATATGAAGTTTGAATTATACCTCACATCATTTGGTATAGGAGTCCCAACTAGAAATGTGTCCCTACTACCATTTACTTAAATATTTTCCTTGGTTGCAACTGATAACATAAGAGAGCAATGCACATGTACTTTTGAATGAGCAAGCAAGCATGCCTTGTGAAATGTTCGATTGTAATATGTAACAAGGTTCTTTTACTAGAAGGGAACCAAAGTGATCCTTTAGAAGAGAGGTATTAGTACTAATCTAATAAAGAAATATGCACATCATAAGAAAGAATCATTAGTCATCAAGGAAAATAGCTCACATAGATGCAACGATCATGAAAACAAATACAATGCATGTTCAATGATATGAGAACCAAAGCCATCGAAATAGTTCAATTTCTTTAGCACATGTGAATACCAACATATATTGCAAACATCCAAAGAATAGTCTCAAAACATTCATGATATACACATGAAAATGTGTTATCTCAATTGAGCTTCAAATATTAGGCAAAAGTTCCAAGATACATTAGTACAATGAACACCACTAGCTCCAATATTGAAGCATTAAGCCACTTGTTGCTCTCCAAAAGGAATATCTTCCTCTCTAATTGTTGAATGGAAAATCCAAGGTTAAAATTCCTCTCTAATTGTTGAATGGAAAATCCAAGGTTAAAATTCCTCTCTTAGAGTAATGAGGCCTCTTTTATAACGAAAGGAATGACCATTCATATCCTCATGACTCTTTGACTCCTAATATGACCTTTGGACTTATATATGAATTTTGAACTTCTAAGTGATATTTGGAATTATATATGGCTTTTGGACTTCTCCAAGTGGCTCTTTTATCCATATATGACTCTTGGACTTCCACATATTTATATTTACAATAATTTCCAAAATTATATCATAATTTCTGAAACATCATGTGATGACAACTTGACAAGTCAACAACATTTATGACTTGGACTCATAGTGACTTGTACATGGAGATCTTTGATATGTGATAACACTGCCACTATGTCTTCAATACTCATCACAAATCTTGCATTGTGGTTGACATATACCATCCAAAGGGTCTTGAGAGATATTGGAGTCTTCATGATTCACTTTGATTATCAAAATCCATTGTTCTTTCAACAGTCACAACATGGTTCCTTTGTCTTTAGGATGCTTCCTTCGAAAACAATTCACATAAGATATCCTCGTAGATATTTTCCATGATTCATTTAACACTTGCAAATGTAGATCATTCATGGATAGAAAACATTATCCCAAAAATCTCCTATTCTATCATGCATAATGCAAATTCTCTATTTGTTGATCAACGATCCACCCAGGGGAGAGAGAGAAGCTTTCTAGGTGCATGTCACACTTGCAAGAGATAAGAAGATGCTTCACTGATCACTGATGATGAATTGTATGCTCAAATGGAGGAATAGTAGGCTTGATGGAGGGAACAAGGCACAATAAAAAGGGAAAATCAACATGATTGTTCATTAAGGATGCACTGTGCACTTGGAAGGGAAGCCAGGGCCACAAGGACGGTGCAAGGCACAGGAACAAGGCACAAGGGAGGCCTCATTTCCCATTGAAAGCGTGTAGTGTGCCAAATTGGGAGGTGGAGACTAAGGTTGGATGCAAGGCATAAGAACAAGAAACAAGTAGGAGGAGCTATTGTCTGGGAGCCTGTTGTGCACTAGAGGAAGAGAGAGGGTTCATTTGGGCATAGGGCGCTGAAAAAAATGATAAGAAGGGTCTCCTTTAAGCCTTAGGAGTGCACTATGGGCTCCTCATGTCCTAGAGGGTAGGATTACTCAGTCATAAAATTGTCTAAGTTTGGAGGGATAAAAAATTGAAAAACACACTGATTTAGGAGAAAAATCAAGTGCGACACATATCTAATCATCAATAAAACTTAGACAAAACCCAAAACTAAGAAGTATTCATCAAAAATCCAAATCATAAACACTCACCAAGTATGTGCAGATGCAACCAAAAGTTTCGTCTTATGAAAAAAAAGTGTATTATGACCCTAAAGTGCATTATTATTACTCTTGATGATGTTGGAAAGATTTGACCACCACTGAGAAGGGGGGTGAATCAATAGTGTGATATATATATGATTTTTACCAATTTAAAATTCAATTACTGAATCACACATATGTTAACCAACAACTAATAAACATTAGAGCATGTGCATCACATAAACATAATTGAAAACCATTAGCAACTACAAAACAATAAACATGCACATCAAAGGAACATCACATCAATCACACACGTGACACAAGATTTTTGGTGGAAAACCTTCCAGGAGAAAAACCACCCTTACTGCTGCTGCTCTACTCTGAATTTCTATAATGTTAAGTAATTGGTCCTTTACATGGCTTTCCGACTCCCATCAGCATGGAGACCCAACCTCATATACAAAATTCCAACACTGATTGGCTAGGAGAGTCTATACTACTGATAAACTCAGAAGACTCTATTCTCTACTGATCTATAGACTACCATCTGCTGAAAGCCACCACGATCAATTGATCCTTTCCCAAATCCGATTGGATTATCCAAATATCATTGTATTTAGAAAATGTTCCTTTTGATGAAGCTTTGATATCATTGCTCCACTCTCATGAATTCACTGCTCCTCTCCACTATGCAAAACTCCTTTTATCTATTTTTAAACTAGATCCAAGATGCTCAACTCAACAATAATTCAACTCTACATACATGCTCTCAGCAACGATATATCATCATCAAATTAAAAATAAAAACTCCACAAAACATATACTTTCCAAATAGGAAAATTGTGGCCACATCAAAAGTGAATATAATAAGACACTCACAACAATATTATGTTGCATATTACAATCAACAACAAAAGACACTATGGATATTTTCCAAATGCATCAAAAAATCCTATATAAAACAAGTGTGACAATCACCAACATGAACACTAGCATACAACATACAAAACTCTCCAAGCAATATCTACTCCAACAACTTCGATTTTGATCTATTCTGCAACATGCTTCAAATATGCTCACTATTCATTCATTAACACTCATAGACTGAAGCATCTATGCTCTACTCAAGGTCTGAATCATAATCTCACTATTCAACCTTCTCTCCACACATACACTCAACATCTACCATGATCAACAACCACAAAGCTCATAGGAAAAGTATATAAAATATGTAGGGCGAAATTGAGCTTGGGGCTATGATCAAGGGTGAAAAAATTGCATCAATTCAATACACTAACACCGCAACTTGTGCACTAAATGCGTTCACATCATGGGAGGACCTTTTCAAACCATTTCTGATCTTTTTTCACTTTTTCTAGAAGCCTCTAGGAATTTCCAAGTTAATTTCCTTTCGAACAACGCAAGGAATGCATAGGGTATTCTTTGAAAAGCCTTGGTCGCACCCTTGACACTCAATGAAATTGATTGGAAGTTATAGTCGTTGTCACAGGCCTGTCTCCTTACAACTGAGACATTTTAGTTGATCTCATGAGCCTATAAAGGAGCGACTTGGGCAGAGCATAGGGAAAAACTAAACTCTTATCTCTAAACCTCTTCCACTTGTTGGGTCATCTTCTCTAGCTCCCACGCAAGCCTCCAAATCTTTTCCATGGCCTCTGACACATCTGCAAGTGGATCAAACAAGTCTCCCAAGTGTCACTACCAGATTGACCTTGAAGGCCAACAAACAAGGTTGGCAAGAGTGTCAACAAGTCCTCCACTCTCCATCAATCATCTCCACAAGCTGCAACACCTCTAACATTCTTGCGAACACCTCTGTAGCACCATTGTCAAGCCATCACCTCACTACAACAAGTCATCCTCATAAGCATAGACATGAAGATCTAATGAATACCTAATTGACAACTCAACTAGTGTGCCATCAACCATCTCCATCACATCTAGATCTACATAAAACCAAAAAAAAGCCATCAACTGATCAAAATGAGTGTTCCATCATCATAGGATCAATATAAATGCCAAAACATATTGACACACACAAATTGCTTCATCAGTCTACATCAACATGAGGTTGACATAAGTGCATGACCTCATAAGGTTGACATTATAAGGTTGACAATAATGCTAACACAATCATCCCAATGCCAACACAACTAGATGCAACCATGATATAATGAAGACATCCATACATCAACTAGTCTACAAGTGGTTGAAATCAATGCCAACATGAGCTAGTTATCATCATGAACCAATGCCGACATCATCTAGATGGATCCATGCACACCATAATGAAACAATCTCCCCATGGATGCCAACAATATCCCCCTTTGGCATTGATGGAAACCATACACAAACTCCAGAACATCATCCTCTATCTCTCCCCCTTTGACATCAATGGAAAAGGGCCAAATCAATATGAATTGGCAGCAGGAATTGAAGCATAAAAATTGGATTAATACACCTCCACATGGATGAAATACAATGCATATCCAAGATCATCAATGCATCCAATCATCATCCTCTATCTCTCCCCATAACAGAAATAGTAAGCAATAAATATACCAATCATAATCAGAGTAGAATACCAACCAATCAACCTCTAGAAACAAGCAAAAATATGCCAATATAAGGAAACCATAATCAACATATGCAACATAATCATATAATATGCATCAATAGCCACATGAGGCAACCACACACAATCTCCCCCATAACTACATAGCAACAACTACCAAAATATCTCATCACATGAGACCAAAAACCTCAACTGTCATAACATAGTATGAGGCACATCATGAAATTTCCAAGTGGGTCATAACGCCAACAATGTATGGCTGAAGTAAATAGGAATAAATAATTCTCCCCCTGAACACATGCTATCTCCAACATCACTGCATAGTTGTAGTGAACCGCTTCCATTGCAACAATGCTTCCTTTGACAAATAGAAGCACCATATGGATTGAGACTCCACATGACCATGACTTAAATGACATATAAAATGATACATTCATGGCTATAGAAGTGACATAAGACCTCAAACATAGTTCATATAGACATAACATGACCTCATGACTATAAGACCCAATAGATAGTACAATACAAGTACATGACTCCATAAGCATTTTACATAGATTTTCAATGAAATACATAGCTGCAATGATCTTGTCCTTTGGACCAATGAATCAAAGATATAATACATAATTACTATTACATCATCATTATCCCATACACGTGGTTACAAAATGACTCCATAAGACTCCTCTGAAAACAAGCCTATCATCATGATGACTGAACAACTATTAACTGGACTCTCAACCAATACATAATCATGAAACAATAGAAAGTACATGGCTAGAGTAATCATCATATGACATCCTACACACGGTTGTAGTAATCATCATATGAAATCCTACACACATGGCTGGTCCATGTCAAATGTCATCACAATACATCCTAAAGTAATGATCAAAATCTATGCATGGTTGCACATCTTTCCAAGCAGTTGTTAGTGGAAACCTAAAGCATATACATGGCTGAAAAATTTGTTTTTTTTTTTTCACTCAATAAAACACATATAAATATTCCACAAATGACTGAGTGAAAAACAATTAAATTTTTCTTTGAATATCACATGTAAATCCATGCCATGCATAACTCCCCCCGAGCTCAATATGACTCCAAGATATAGGCTGATCCTGCGGACCTGAATGTGCATGAAGCTCAAAGGAACTCATCAAATTCTGCTCCAACAATTGTCACACGCTCCCCTAAGGTTGTTCACCTCTCATGAATTCTGCAGTCCTATATAAATATGCATGAATAATCATGGACTGTAGGAGGGAATGCTCTTCACTAGTTGAAGAGCTTCCGATCCTTCTTTCTCCACATAGTCTTAGGCTGCTTCTTATCCTCATTCATCTACTTCTTCTCATGTTTCACTAGTTTTGTCCTAGATCCTCTTTGTTTTTGTTGCTTTTGACGATTTTTCCTTGAGTAAAGGGGAACCAAACAATATCTTTCCATCTAGCCAAATCTATGGTATCTATAGCACTTTACATGGCCAAGAGGATCAACTCTTCTTCTGCTCATGCCAAATCTAAACCTTGCATGAAATGTGCTTCTCCTCCATTGGTTAGACCCACAATATAATTCCTTATGGCCAAATAGGTGAGATGAGTAACAATAACCATAAAAACCATGATTATACATGTTGGTCAATCTCCTTGGATGCTGAAATTGTTGCAAGATCCATTGATTTGATCTATATGTTCTGCTCCAACAATTTGTTGCAATATGCCCAAACTTGTGACAGTTGTAGCATTGTATCTTAGGCGTCAAAGGAATAAAAGGACTTTTCTTCCTTTGAAATCTAAAAGAGCTACCACGATCATCTCTGAGAGAAAAATGTCTTCTAAATGTAGCAACTCCTTAAGATTTTCTTTTCTGCAACTAGTTTTGATGCTTGATATACTGCTGGTTCTGCTTGCTTTTTTGCTGCTAGTTCTTTTTGCCAACTAGATGCTGGATCTGCGTCTTGTTTCCTTGGATCTCACTTTTGAAATTGGTATTTTTTGCTACAGGTTTCTTGGGTTCTTCTTTGGTGTTTTTACCTGCATGCAAACTATACTCACCCTTTTGAAATCCAAGACTAAATTTATCCAATGGTGATCTTTGTATCTCAAGCAAATTATCCAAGGCTACAATTTTCTTCTCCATCTTCTATTGCTTTCTCAAGGAAACCACTACCGCTTCTAATTTGTAAACCTCTTCTACCTTCACTTAGTATTTCTTCTGCATACCTTCTCAAATTTTTATGATTCAGCTAACTTAATCTTTAAGCTGACAATTTCTTCCTTGAGTTTGTCCTCCTTATCATCACAAATTTGTAATAGTTTTTCTTGATCCTTGCATGCAACTGTTAGTCTAGAAATCTCAGCTCTAAGACCCTTAATAATATTCTCATCTTCATTATGTGCTTCATCATGATCTAAATCTGAATCCTCAAAATTGTAACTCAAAAGAAAATCATTAACAGTTATACCTTTAGATTCATTATTTTATGATCTCTTCTCATCATCTGCTGAATCATGTGCACTAGAAGAATGAGACTCTTGTGGCTGAGATTCTTTTTTTTTTAGGATTTTATTTTTCTTCTTCTTCTTATTTCTCTTCTTCTGATTTTCAATATTGCTATTGGTACCATCTCCAAAAATGGATTCTATCTTGTCCCACATTTCTTTGGCACGTTTCAAACCCACTAGTCTCTTCAAATCATGATCATGAATATTCTTGTAGATTATGCATTGTGCTTGTGCATCTTGTTGTAAAAATTTCTCCACAATTGGATATTTTCCACAACCTTCACATAATACTCTCCAAATGTTATATCCACAAGATAATTGAGATTTTACATTTTTGTGCCATACCTTGTAATTTGCAACAATGAGGACAACCATTTTCAAAAAAATCCCAATTTTTTGCCAACAAACCCTAGATGTACTCTCCAACAATCAAGCTGCAACCAAGGGCCTTGCTTTGATACCAATTGTTGGAAACCTTTGACTATTACTGAGAGGGTGGGGGGGGGGGGGGGGGGGTTGAATCAATAGTGTGATATATATGATTTTTACCAATTTAAACTTCAATTACTGAATCACACATATGTTAATCAACAACCAATAAACATCATAGCATGTGCATCACTAAACATAACTAAAAACCAAAAGAAAATACAAAATATTAAACATGCACATCAAAGTAACATCACATCAATCACACATGAGACACAAGATTTTTGGTGGAAACCCTTCCAAGAGAAAAACCACCCTTACTGCTACTGCTCTTCTCTGAATTTCTATTATGTCAAGCAATTGGTCTTTTACATAGCTTTTTGACTCCCATCAACATGGAGACTCGACCTCATATAAAAAATTCCAACACAGAACGACTAGGAGAGTCGATACTATTGATCAGCTTGAAAGACTCTAATCTCTACAAATCTACATAATATCATCTGTTGAAAACCACCACGATCAATCAATCCTTGTGCAACTCCAATTGGACTATCCAACTACCATTGGATTGAGAATCTGTTCCTTTTTCTAAAGCTTCATTATCACTGCTCCACTCTCATGAAGTCATTTCTCCTCTCCATTATGTGGACCTCCTTTCATCTATTTTCAAATTGGATCAAAGACACTCAAATCAACAAGAATTCAACTCTTCATACACGCTCTCAACAACAAGATCTCATCATCAAATCAAAAAGAAAAACTCCACAAAACATATGCTCTCCAAATAGAAAAACTATGACCACATCAAAACTGAATACAATCAGACCCTCACAACAATATAATGTTGCATAATACAATCAACAACAAAATACATTATGGCTATGTGCCAAATCAATCAACAACTCCTATAGAAAACAAGTGTGAGAATCACCAACATGAACACTACCTTGCAACATACAAAAGTTTCCAAGTAATCTCTACTCCAAAAACTTCAATTATTATCTATTCTGTAACATGCTTCAGATATGCTCACTATTAAATCATTAACACTCATAGACTGAAGCATATATGCTCTACTCAAGGTCTGAAGCATAATCTCACTATTCATCCTTCTCTCCACACATACAATCAACATGTACCATGATCAACAAATACAAAACTCACAAGACAAGTATATAAAACATGTAGAGCGAAATTGAGCTTGGGGCTAGGATCAAGGGTGCACAAATTGGACCAAATCAAACCACTAGCAGAAAAATTTGTGCACTAAATGCATTAACATCATGGGAGGACGTTTTCAAACCATTTCCGATTTTTTCACTTTTTATGGAAGCCTCTAGGAATTTCCAAGTTAATTTCCTTTTTAAAAGCATGAGGATTGTGAAGAAAATCCCATGAAAGGCCTCGGTCACATTATTGACAATGCCTGAAATTGACTAGAAGCTACAGTTGCTCTCACAAGCCTGTCTCCACACAACTAGGAATTTTTAGTCACTCTCATGAGCCTGTAAGGGAGTGATTGGGGTAGAGCATAGGGGAAAACACTTAACTCTAAGCTTTGAACCTATGCCACCTATTGGTTCATCTTCTCCAGCTCCTGTAGAAGCCTCCAAACCTCTGCTATGGCCTATGACACATCTGAAAGTGGATCAAACAAGTATCCCAAGTGTCACTGCCAAATTGACCTTGAATGCCGACAAATAAGGTTGGAAAGAGTGCCAACAATTCCTCCACTCTCCATCAATCATATCCACAAGCCGCAACACCTCTGATAGAACTATAAACATCTCTTTAGCATCATCATGAAGGCATCACATCACTTCAATAAGTCATCCTCATAAGCATATACATGAAGACCTAATGAAAACCTAATCGACAACTCAACTAGTGTACCATCAACCATCTCCATCACATGTAGATTTGAATAAACCAAATCAATGTCATCAACTGACCAACATGAGTGTGCCATCATCATAGGATCAATATCAATGGAAACACATACCGAAACACACCAACTGCTTCATCAATCTACATCAACATGAGGTTGACATAAGTGCATGACCTCATAAGGTTGACAATAATGCTAACACAATCATCCCAATGCCAACACAACTAGTAGCAACCATGCTACAATGAAGACATCCATACATCGGCTAGTCTACAAGTGTTTGAAATCAATAGCTAACATGAGCAAGTTGTCATCATGAACCAATGTGAACGTTAATTAGTTGGATCCATGCACACCATAATTCCAACAATCTCCCCATGGATGCCAACAGATAATGACGCGATACTTAGAAATGAATATGTACACTTATAATATGTGTAGAAACATGAAACGACACTTAACGATAAAAAGTGACACTTCACATGATAAAGGGTAGGCTCCAAAATTTGAATACAATAAATTTTTTGAGGGTGTTGTACCAATGACAACAACTTGATACTCTTGAATTGACAACTACCTCCAAAGTGACACTGATCCAAACCTATACATCAAGGTTGAGAAGAATGAACTTGTGATTCTATTATTGTATGTTGATGATCTATATTTGATAGGTGCGTAGCATCTCATTGTTTTAAGTAAGAGGGAGATAGATTCTGAATTTGATATGAAGGATATTGGTTTGATGCACTACTATTTGGGGCTAGAAGTATGGCAGAATCTTGGTGAAATATTCCTTGGTCAAGGAATTTTTTTTACCAAGATCATGAAACATTTGGGATGATGGAATGTAAAACTATGGAAACTCCCATGGTAAAAATATAAGAAAATTGAGATATTTCGAGTTAGATTTGGTAGATACATCCATGTATCAAAAGTTTATTAGCTCGTTGATGTATTTGCTTTGTTGTAAATACTCTAAGCCAGTTCTAGGTGGAACCGATACATGATCATTGTATTGCAGAAAAGCATGTATTGAGATATTAATGTGCGTGGCACTATTGATTATGGGTTGAGATATATCTCAAATGGTGATATACAGTTGCAAGATTATATAGATGCAGATTGGGTAGGGAGGGATGAAGACATGAAGAGTACACCCAAAGGTTGCTTAAGTTTGGGCTCCACTATGATTTCCTAGATGAGCATAAAGCAAACAATTGTCACACTCAGTACTCCTGAAGAAGAATATATTGCAACCAATTTAGAGAGTTGTGAAGCAGTGTGGGTTTAAAAGTTACTCCGAGACTATTTGATCATGTGCTCAAGCTAACTATGATATATTGTGATAATCAATGTTGTGTGAAGCTGATAGAGAATCCATTTTTTCATGACAGTTCAAATCACATTGAGACGAAGTACCCTTCATTTGTGACATGGTGAAAAAGGGAACATTGAAGCTCCAATATGTATCTACTAATGAGCATATTGTTGATATTCTTACAAAGCCTTTTCAAAGCGAAGTCTATATAGTTCAGGAACAAGATTGGAATTGTTGAGAATGTATGTATCCTTAAGAGGGAGTGTTGACGAGAGATCATCGTGAAATGATATTCTCCCTTTTTCAAGTATATGGACCCAAATTAGGGAGCATGGTTTGGAAAAGGATAACATTATTCCCCTGTCTATTATGTTGATCCGAATGAGAGAGAATGGTATTAGAGCATCAGGTTCTTTTAGCATCATGCCCCAAATTACTCAGTGAGAGTGTTGCCTTTGGATATTCACAATGTGTCAAAGATATTTACCGGAATGATGGTGGACCAAGACTACTTTGGATGCCATGTGTCAAGTACCAACCCAAATTATGATGACTAGTTGATGCTAAATAATGTACCATGTGTCTACAATACTTTCCTGAATTATGGCGAGGAGATACTATAGGCCTGAAGTACTGACCTGAATTATGGTGAGGATGTACCATGTGCCTGAAGTACCGACCCAAATTATGGTGAGGATACACCATTAGTCTGAGCTAATGACTCGAAGTATGGTAACTTGTTGATGTTGTTGATTTACCATGTGTCAAAGATGCTTGATCCAGTTATGGTAATTGGTTGATGTTATTAGTTTACCATGTGTCACAATTATGACCTGATTATGTGATGATTTGTTATAAACTTTTATTAGAGAATTTTCTTCACAAAAGAACATCTGTCTAGTCGTTATGAATACCTCCCTAGCTAAGAGGGAATGTTGATTTTTTTAGCTATGTCTGGTCTTCATAATTTATATTTTATCCCTTGTAATGTATAATGAATTTGCAAGACATGTTCTTCATGATATTTTAATTGTTTATCCCTTGAAATAATTATTATAAGGCATTTTATTCATGTCGGATTTAAAAGAGAAAATTTTGAAATTTGAAATTTGAATTTTTGGCTCCAAACTAGTCTAGTCGACCTTCCCTAGTTAAGTAAGCTCCAGTGAAGAGACACACCCATTCATACAAGTATACCACCATATATTGAGCACTCAACCTCGTCCACAAGGCACCATTAAACCTCAAAGAAAAGTACATCTTCTGGGCATCCAAGTGAAGAAAAATAATGAAAATAAAGAAGAAGAAGAAGGAAGAAGATCATCTCTTTAACTCGAACATGTGGATTTATCTCTCTTCTAGCTCGCATGTGTGTTTTTGGGTAGCATATTTTGGGCAAGTCGAAATTCTGGGGAGGCCGATTATCTGGGTACATTTTGGGAGGCCAAAATTCAACCTAGTTAGATGTGAGTGACCAATAGTTTGAAGGGAAGAAGTTTGACTTGATTTTACTTGACTAGAGGGTTGCTTGATTAGGTTTTATCATAGCTTGTTGGTCAGTTTAACCTCATAGTTGACTAATTGCATTAGATGTATCTCTTGTTGAACTAAATAATTTCTCTAAGGAAAAGTTTGCTAGGTTTTTCCCCCAAGTGGGTTTTCCTAGGGTAAATCTTGTGTTCTCTTTATGCATTATGATATCTATTGTCTTTATGGTTGAAAATATGAAGTATAATTGCTTAATAATAAACTGGAATTGTTAAAATAAGATCTACATCATTTGAAATAATTATCCGTATTTCATAAATTTGTGCTTGTAT
Source organism: Pinus tabuliformis (assembly GCA_031772625.1). NCBI lineage: Eukaryota > Viridiplantae > Streptophyta > Pinopsida > Pinales > Pinaceae > Pinus > Pinus tabuliformis. Next base: position 623,081,709 of record CM062804.1, on the reverse strand, counting down.
CTATTGCACTTGAAAAATAAACAAAGGAGACTTGAAAAATATAGCTCAAAATACTGTCCTATCCTACAATAAAAAATCACATTAATTTGATTTCATTTCTTGCAATGATATTTATCCCAATGTGAGGAGGGGATAGACATGTGAGAAGTTTCAAGGTGTCTCATTGCTCCCTTGTCCTACATAAGTGCACTCAACAACATTCTCATGTGGATTTGATAACCCAATTCTATACCAAGTGTCATTTTTAGCCTTAAGGGATGGTTTCCCAAGTGACCTCACAACTGATTACTAGTGTCCCTACTTTTATTTGAGTATCTTGACTTTCTTACTAGTTTGAGTCAAATTATTATCCATCAAGACATTATAGTAACACAACTATGAGAAAATTGTGGAAAACTTATGGATATATTGTATTATAAAACCCATCTCAATGTTTGTGAAGGTGGTGCATTTGATCATATGCTAATGATTACTAATGAATCACCAACCACAATCAACTAACAAATTCTCAATGAATTCATAATCTTCAATCCTCGATACAACACATAAACCTTTGCCATATTATTAGTTAAAATACTCAAACTCCATAAATATTGTAGATTCAATGATTCCTCTAGGGTTATAAATAACGCTCCCACACCTCCCACGCCATGGTCACCAATTACCTTGTGAAGGTCAAACATTCATGATCAACTTGTAGCATTGGGGAGAAGGATGCATATGCAAAGCTAATGTACATGACATTGAATGGATTCCCAAATTCGTTTGAACCATTTGTTCCAAGTATTCATGCTTGGGAGAACCTTCTTAAATTTGAGAGGCTTTAGGATGATTATATCTAGGAGGAGACTTAGATGGATTCAAAGGCCAACAAGAAGGGTGGTGATGATAACCTAGATAAGGGTAGAGGTAAAGGACCTAATAAGGGTAAGGGAAAGAGTGAGGAGTCAAAATCACAACCAAGAAAAAAGGAATTGAGTAAACTCAAGCACTTCTTCATTTTTCATAAACATGGTCATTATGCATCATAGTTTCTAGAAGAAGGTAGAGGGAAGAAATAACAAAAGTAGGTAGTAGCCTCTGCAAAAAATCAGACGAATGAGTTTTCTATAAAGTTCAAGTAGGATTCTCGATTATATATTTCATTTATATCATAAAAATTACAAGGGATGTAGAGTATGTGAAGATTTGAGAATATCAACATATGACATTGACTCAACAATTATTTTCTAATCTAAATAAACAAGACTCAAGAGTATAAATTGTGTTTGTTGATGTTTCCAAGTACCCATTAGTAGGAGTTGGTACTATTCTCTACTAATTCAAGTCAAGTAATTATCTTTATTTTGATGATGTCTTATTTGTTACAAGTCTTAGGAAGAATTTTCTTTCAATTTTGGTCACAAAGGACAAGGGTTTTGTAGTTGAATTAAAAAACCAATAATTCCTCATCAGGTTGAAGGATTCTAGCCCATATGCAACTTAGGTAATGAGGGTTAAAGAAGGAAATTTGTATAGGTTGTAGAGTGAAACTATTTGAGCCTTGGTGCATAACAATAATAGATTGTGTGAGTTGGGGCATATAATATGGGGATCTTGCATCACATGGCATTGCCTATTCTAATGGAGATAATCATAAATCATCCATATTTCAATACTGAGAATTGTGGTGCATACAGAGGGTGTACACATGCTAAGTAATATTTCCCAGGCAATGATCATAAGTCTAGGGGGATTCTAGACCTAACACAATTGGATGTTTATGGATTGGTGCAAGTAACATAAATTATGGGAAACGTGCACTGTGCTTCCTTCATTAATGACTTCTCTTTTAATACTTGGATTTACTTCATAAAGACCAATGATGAGGAATTTAATAAGTTTTAGGAGTTAAAATTTCCAGTTGAAAACCAAACAAGGAAGCAAATCAAAGTCTTGAGATTGTATAATGGGGGACAATATACCTCTAAGGAGTTCAAAAGTTTCAGCAAGGAGGCAGGGACACAGAGGAAGTTGATAGTTCTATATGACCCACAATAGAATGGGGTTGCAAAGAAACACTTATTGATGTTTCTTTCAGTAGAGGCATGCAAAAAAATAGTCTACATCTAAAATTGATTTCCTCACTATATCTAGGAGGACAAGATACTAGAGGAGGCATTCGATGGTGTGAAGCTTCAAGTGGGACATTTTCACATATTTGGTTATCCAATTTACATCCATGTACCAATCAAGAAGAGGAAAAAGTTGGATCACTCTAGAAGGAAAGGTTAATTTATTGGTTACAATGAGATTTCAAAGGGCTACATGGTATATATTCTAGAGGAAAGGAAGACAATAGTGACCAAGGATGTAAAGTTTGGGGAAGACTTTTCATCTAAGAAGTCTCATGAGCCTATTCTAATGATAGATGAAGAGAAGAAAGAATCTCTTAAGGTTGAGCAAAGTTCAACAATTATTTTTAGAGTAGTTTAATAGCCTTGAGGTGAAGAGGGGGAGACAATAACCCCTTCAACTTTTGTTAGGAGACTTTGATGGCTCACTCGAACATTTTAGGATGCTCAAGAGCATGTTGAGGCTACTAAGAGCACTTTTAGAGAGATTATACCTCTGAAGAAGTTTATAAATACATGTAATTAATAAGAAACATTATAGATCACAAGCCTTCCAACTTTCACGAGGCAACAAACCAATAGGTATGGTGGGATGCCTTGGTGGAGGAGTACACCTCCATTATAAAAAATGATTTTTGGGACATAACTCCAAGACTAAAGAGGAAGCCAATTATTAGTTTCAGGTTTCTCTAAAAGGTCAATCATGCTACAGATGGTAGTACCAGGAAGTTTGAAGAAAGGTTTGTGGTTATAGGGTTATGCAAAAGAGAATGATTGGACTACCAAGAGACATTTGCTCCAGTTTCTAAGTATACTTCTGTTAGACTTATTATGTCCTTAGTTTGATTTATGGAAAGGAGGATATATCATATAGATGTAAAAATGGAACTTTTCTTAATGGGATCATTAAGGAAGAAGTGTTCATAGAGTGACCACAATGATTTGAGGAAAATTGGAAGGAGTCACATGTGTTAAGAAATCCTTGTGTGGACTTAAGCATGCACTAAAAGCATGGGATTCCAAGATCAATGGATATCTACAGAGTATGGACTTCACCAAAAGTGAAGTAAACTCAAACTTATATTACATATTTATTGAGGTTGATTTTCTCATTTTAGTCTTGCATGTAAATGACTTGTTTTTTTCCAGGTGCATATAAGCTCATTTTAGGGTGTAAAACAGACATGGTAGCTAATCTTGATATGAATGGCATCAACATGATGCATTATTTAGGGTTGGAAGTTTGTAATATACTAAGATATATCGTCCTTGGGAAAGGTAAGTATGTAATTGAGATCCTAAAGAGGTTTCAAATGGAGGAATACAAACCTATGCTCACACCCATGACCACTATTCAAAAGAAGGTAACAACTTTAGATTCAAATTTGGTGGATCCCATGGTGTACAATCAATTGATAGGTTCGTTGATGTATTTGGTAAACTCTAGACCAAATATATGTTTTACAATGAACACCTCGAGTCAGTTCACGCTGGAACCAAGGTAGGAGCATTGGATGGTGGAAAAACATGTGCTCCGGTATTTAAGGGGCATAGTGGAGTATGGTCTAAGATATCTTGGAGATGGTGAAGTGAAATGAAAGGGTATTTATAATCATATTTAGTAGATAGTGTAGTAGACATAAAAGGAACCTTAGGGTGTTTCTTTAGCTTGGGATCAACAATAGTATTATGCTTCAACATGAAATAGACTTCTATGGCACTTAAATCAACTAGTATTGCTAGTTGCAAAGCCATTGGGCTTCAAAGTTACTAGCATGTTTGTTTGATTAGAAGTTGGAACGTACAATCATTTAATGTGATAATCAAGCTCATATCAAACTCTTTGAGAATATAGTGTTTCATGGTAGGTCCAAGCATATAGAGATTATATATCACTTCATTCGATATCAGGTTTATAAGGGAGCATTGAAGCTCTAGTACATTCCTATAAATTGGCAAGTAATTGATATTTCAACCAATCCTTTGGTAAGAGGGAAGTTTGAGACATTTACAAATATATTTGGATTGGTGAAAAATTACTTCCTCGCTAAGAAGAAGTGTTGAGAATTGTAGCTCAGACAATAATTTCTGCATATGTTTGGTGTGAACATATAAGAAGTAGTTCACGATATTTAAAAGAAATATATATTTTCAAAAAACATTATATTTTGTAATTCACTTTAGCTAAAGAGCTAGGTTGTTAAGTCTAGAAAGGTGTATCTCGTATGTGCATGACTTAAACTATAAGTAGTTCAAAAGTAGATTAGAGTTTTGGTTTGAATTAAAAGTATAAAGATAGGTCCAGATAGAGCATTTCAACACACACAAGTAGTTGAACATGTTGAGAGAGAGAGAGAGAGAGAGAGAGAGAGAGAGAGAGAGAGAGAGAGAGAGAGAGAGAGAGAGAGAGAGAGAGAGAGAGAGAGAATGGATTTAGGTAGAGGTGAATTCAAGCATCAAGAAGTTTCATACATGTTGTTGTACAGTTCCATATAGGTGTACAAAATAACTATATACATTAGTTCAGAATTCTATACAATCATATGGACATCCATATATTGTATGAGCAGGTCATATAGTATATACAACCGTACATTAGGTCATACTATCTTAGTACTACCATTCCACTCAATTTAGGGTGATTTTATAACCACACAATTATTGTTTTTCTTTTCGTAGCCTATGGAGGTTTCTTTGTAAGTTTTTCGAAAGAACGAAAAGCTAATTTTGAAGGAGTGATTACTTGTGTATGCATGGAACTATTTTTATGCTTTCACTATTTAATTTCCAACTATTATGCAATTGATGGTATGGCCTGAAATTTAATTTCAATATTAATTAAATTTAATAATTTACTTATTTAATTGATATCACAGGGACTTTAGTCACCTAAGCAAGGAATTTTACAAATCATTTAGAAACAAATCCATAAAAAAATCTTAAAATAAAAATGTTTATATTATATAATATATTAGCCGATAGTGGAGATGTTAATTTCAATATCTATAAAGTAATATACAATATATAAGTGAAGCAACAATTATAATGTAAAACAAAAAAATAATTTTAACATGTAGTAATGATGCCAAGGTGTTATACCAACTTCGTGTCTTCATAGTGAGACTAGTAATGTGGAAAGCATGCACAATGGCTTCATCACCATACTTACAAATTTCATGAAGTTATTGTGTATAACCTTCACATTAATTGTAATTCCCTGTGACATTTCCCCTTGAACCTCAGAAAATCTATTGGAACAAATGTTCAATATTAACACATTGCAAAACGAATTTTACATGGTTTCCAATTGGTGCAATGAAGATACTTCATAGGAATAGTAATAGACCTAGCCATTGCATAGTAATTTCAGTTGGTAGCATGCTTGATCCAATAGATGAACCAATAGTAAAGCCCCATAGTAAAGGAAAAGTTGGGTAGAGTAGTGGTTTTCCTAGCATCAAATGTAAGAATGGAAACAAAACCCACTGTAAAGCATGTTATGGAGTTCCCACTTTGTCTAGATCGAGCTCCATATTCTTATGTATATTTGTTGAGTGTAAAGGTAACTTTATAAGCTAAAGTAGTGGTTCCTAAGCCAATAATAGTTCCATTTCTAGGCCCATTTAGATACACACCAATACCACAACCAGTTTAGTTCATGGCATTCAAGCTACCTCATAGCCGGTTGGATATTTATATTTAATTCTAGATTCCACTGAAATAATCACTACAACAATAATCAATTAGATTGATATAGATTATCTAAGAGCATACCAAAATGTAGTTAATTTTGACCTAGGCATATCCATTTTATTTCTCTTTCTTTCTAATTGTACTAGTATACTCTTCACTCTTATTTATTATTGTGTTTGATAATTTGTGGTTGTTGTTGGGTATGTGTTATATTCTTCACATGACTATCCCCATCTATTGTATGTTGCACTAAGAATAGTTTGTTGGGGGGGGGGGGGGGTGGTGTTTGCAGGGGGTAGAAGCCCCCAATTTTTTTTTTTGGGCAATTTTTGCATCTGTATTTTAACGTTTTTGATACATGGATTTTTCTTTTGCCAGTTTTATGGTGGATGGTGGTTTATCCAATGGTTTTTTTGTTTCGATTAAGAAACCACCATTGTATTATAATCTAGAGTAAATGGATTAGCGATTGTGGACACTATCTATATATATATATATATATATATATATATATATATATATATATATATATATATATATATATATATATATATATATATATATATATATATATATATGGTATTGTAATACTATAAAGAAGAATATACTAAAAAATCTTTCTAGTTTTCCTCGTTTGGATTTCCAGGGTAAAATATCAGTGTTAATGTGTATGTTTTCCATTGTATCTTTTCTATTTCATTAAAAATTTGTTTGCAATTATTAACTATACAAGGTTAAAATCTACACTTGTTGCTATAGATACTAGTAGTGATGTAGATGATATGTATCCAAGCAAAGATATTCTACTTGTGAAATTGTTGTATAAATTGGTTTTAAGGCATGTTACATAAACCACTTATTTTTCAAATCTAGGCATATTGATATGTTACACAAACCTAAAGGTGATAGGAAAATTTGCAAGTAAAATTTTATGTCTTTTAGGTAATGGATCACTTTACAAAAGCACATAAAATAATGGTTTTAAAACTCAGTTAACAACATTAAAATAGAGACAAATATACCATATACAGAAACATAGGACAACAACATGATAAAGGAGTTCACCTCTTCTCGGCTACATGTCCTGGTCTAGCTACCAATGTTGGGCCTCTTTCATTAAGTGCTCAAATTTTTGTTTACATGGATTTACAATTCTCATAATGTAAAAATAATGTCTCCAATGGCTCAAGAATAGTAAAAAACCCCAAGTTGGGCTCTTGTTGGGCTCAATTTGGCCAAAACTTGAAGAAGCTATGCTCTAGAGAAGTTTTTCTGTTAACTGCTCTATAAACAAGACTCCTCTACTAACTGTTCTATGAATTCCGTAATTCCAGGGACTGCCGAGTGCCATTTTCGCCAGACATCGGTGAGAATATTTCCCTGTTCGGGTGCAATTTGTTGGGTTGTTTAAATGCCTAATGAAACCTTCTAGAGGAAAACTACGGCCACATTTGGCGAAGTGCTCAGGAGCTAGGGCTAACCACCTACCCCCATCAACATAGCCCCCATTCTTTCGGTCACAGTTCCGCTGCATCGTGAAACCTGGGGCTGGCCCCAATTCCTCACACTTGTCGCCAAGCTCCACCCTACCTCCAGTGGTATGTTACATGGTAAGACCTTGGGTTGGTGTTAGGTCCTGAGCCCTTGGTCACTCCACCCGTCGTCTCATGGGTTGTGTAGTCACCAGGAGCCAGGGGCTTAGCCCTGACCCCTTCCCCAAACATTACACCTCCAAAAATTTAAATATGTATTTGCCACTATGACTATTAAGTACCACCCTGCGACCTATTGGTAAGGTCCTTGAGTTGTGTGCATGAGGTCATTCGTTTGAATCCTGTGGAGGCTAGTTCGAGCCTTTACCAAAACTTTACACTGTACTAGGGTGCCACATGGCAGCCCATGACTGGGCCACATGGCACCCATCCATTGGTCCACTCAACAACTCCAACCGCCAATCAAATCCATTAACCCCTAAATGAATTCGGTGAATCCACTTGGTAGACTTCCATTAGCCCGAGGTATCATTAGCCTACCTAGTTAACCTGCTGAGTCATCGTACAGACTAACCTATCAGTAGTCTTGCACCCAACCTGAAAAAATTTACCTTTTTGTGAAAACGATTAGAACATGAAATCGGGAGCATACAATATCGGTTTTGAGCGATTCAATTTGCATTGGATTTAGGTCAAAGATATCTACGCTTTGGAATCAGTTTCAAGAACTTTTAAACACTTTGAATTTTGAGCACTTTACTGATCCCTTGGATCTCTCCTTCCCAGTGGAAGCTTTTGGACCTCCAAAAGACTATTTTTCAGTCAACAAATAGATTAGGGTACAATCCCATCGCCTTTCAAACTCAATCCATTTGTGTTTTCTTGGATTTGTACCTTTGAGACCCACATGAAGGTACTCAAGGTTCCCTCTTCTTGAAATTCTTATTTTTCTGTCAAGGATAATATCTTTCTACAATTCTTTAAGAAATTTAGGAGATAAATCTTCTATTGAAGGAATCTGAACATTCTCTCCTTGATCTTCAATCGAAGAAGGCTCATATAATCTCAAATTCGCAACATTAACAACTGCATACATTTGCATAAATGGAGGCAAGGCCAACTGGAAGGCATTATTACCAATGTTTTCTAAAATCTTAAAAGGTCCATACCTGATTAGTTTCAGTATTTTACTTTCTCCTTGAAGCCTCTCCTTATTAATGTAAAGCCAAAATTCTTCTCCAACCTGAAAACTGTGTTGAACACGATGCTTATCATGCCTTGCTTGTACTTGGCTTGACTATTTTCCGACTGTTCTTGAACCATATGATGCACCAATTAAACTTGTTCAATGAATCGCTTGGCCTTATCTATGTCACTATGTCCATCAATAGCAACATCTTTCCCAAAGATAACATCTAAAGGAGATTTTTGTAAGTATCCAAAGCATGCCTCAAATGGAGATGTTTGAGTTGATGAATGCTTGGCCCTGTTGTAAGCTTGTTGAATGTATTGTAAGTGTTCATCTCAAAGCTTAGGATGTTTGCTGCAATAACCACAAAGAATATGTACTACCATTATGTTCACCACTTTTGTCCGACAATTGGGTTGTGGATGGAATGTTGTGGTCTTCTTCAACTTGGTGTCCACAAGTCCCCATAATCTTGACAAAATTTCCCGAAAAATTGAGAATCTCAATCAGAAATAATAGATGTGGACAACCCAAAATGCACCCGTACATTTTGAAAGAACATTTGTGAAGCTTGTTCAACTATAATCTGCTTCTTACAAGGCATCAAAATACACATTTTTGTTAAACCATCCACCACAACATAAAGATAATCATGATTTTTCCTAGACATAGATAAGCATCCTACAAAGTCCATAGAAACACTTTCCCAAGGATGGGAAAGAAGTGGAAGTGGAGTATACAATCCATAATTTCTATTGCTAGGATTACTAGTAGCACACAAATAATGTCATCTTACATATCGTGACACACTTTCATTCATGCAAGGCCAATAACTATACCTCTATAATCGTGCCACCGTATTTCCTACACCAAAATCACTAGCAATAAGAGAAGTATGCACTTCCCTTATGATGTTGATTCTTTCATCGTGTGGAATGCAAAACTTGCCAAGATGATACAACAATTTATCATGAACATGGTAATCTAATTCCTCTACTTGGTTTCCTTGATAAAAAGTTGCATATACATCCTTAAAATTTTCATCTAAAGCATATTGTTTAACATAGAGCTCATTCATGATAGTTTTATGCTTAAGAATAACTGATGCACTAACAATTGGTGTAGATAGAATATCATCAACTTTTTATAGATACCTTTCTTATACCTTATCACCAAGTGGAATCGCAGCAAGAAACCCATCCATCTAAAATGTGTCGCTTGTTGTTGCTTGGTTTGTGATTGAAAGTATTACAATGGTTGATGATCAATGTAAATGATAGTTTCCTTTCCCATCAAATAGTGTTTCCATTTTTTCACACTTTACACCAAATCATACAGTTCTTTGTCATATGTGGGATAGTTAATTACTTCTCCATTAAAATTTTCAGAATGGTAAAAAATGGTCTTACCATTTTGCATCAAGACCGCTATGATAGCATAGCCACTTGCATCGATTTGTATCTCAAATGGTTGTATTAAATTAGGAAGTGTAAGAACTGGTGCTATACTGATTCTCTCTTTCAATGTAGCAAAGGATTTATGCTACTTGCCTCCCCACTAAAAGACCTGTTTCACACTTGTCAAGGCATGTAATGTAGCTTTAATTGGTGAGAAGATAAAAATGAACTTTCTCCAATATTGGGTTGCTCCCAAAAAGATCCTAACATCTGTTACATTATTAGGTTTAGGCCAATCCATAATTACTTTTACCTTTGAGGGATCTATTTTCAATTCACCCCCTCCAACAATATGACCCAAATATACTAATGAGGTTTTTCCAAATTCACATTTAGACATATTTAAAAACAACTTTTCTTTCTTTAAGACATCTAAGACTTGCCTAACATGCTTGACATGCTCTTCACGAGTCTTGCTGAAAATCAATATGTCATCTAAGTAGACTATCACAAATTCATCAAGAAAAGGTCTTAAGACATCATTCATAACTCTCATGAATGTTGCAAGAGCATTACAAAGCCCAAATGGCATAACCAACCATTCAAACAAACCTTGCTTTGTTTTGAAATTTGTCTTCCATATGTCTCCTTTAGCAATCCTAATCTGATGATAGCCACTTCTCAAGTCCAAATTAGTGAAATAAACAACATATTTCAACTGATCAAGTAAATCATCAATTCGAGGAAGAGGGTAGTGATTATTTACCGTGATCTTGTTCAAGGATCTGAAATCCACACACATGCACCATGTACCATCTTTCTTTGGTATTAAAATAATTGGAGACCTGCATGGCGATGCATTTGGTTTGATGACCCCTATATCAAGCAACTCTTGGATTTGTTTTTTGATTTATGCATTCTCCATGACTAACATCCTGTACATGCCAATGTTTGGAAGAGGACAATCTTTCTGTACTTGGATCTCAGGTTGGACTCCTCTTTTAGGAGGCAATCCTTTAGGTTACTGAAACATATTATCATAGGTGTCAACAACCCCAATCAAATCAGATTTTAATCTTGCATCACATCCTTGAAAGGCTTAATTTTCAACATTATCTTTGGGTTTTATCATCAAGAGTACAAAATTCTTACTAGCTTTAACAAGCCTCTTCATTTTTCCAGCATTCACAAGAGATAAAATCAACTTCTTGCTATGTGCTATAACAATGTACTCAATCCTATTTTTAAACAAATGATATTTGTTCTCGTCAAGATGAAATATGGCTCTCCTATCATATAGATATGGGATTTCAAAAACAATACCACAAATGTCAAGTGTAATTACATCAATCTCTACCTCATCTATAAAGTTTGCAGTGATGGAAAATTTCAGTTTACATCTTTTTGTCACATGCAATTTTTCATTGTCACATATCCATCCTAAAGGATAAGGTTTAGGATGAGGAATGGTTTCCAAGTTTAATTTCTTAACAATGTCTTCTGAAATAAGGTTTTCTTGTGATCCACTATCAAACAAAGTATCTATCTTGGTATGTTTTGAAATGACTCTAATGTGGAAAAGCTCTATTCTTTCTTTTTCATGTTGAGTTTCATTGAGGTTACTAGAATAAATAGTACTTGCAATAGAGTCCTTACCTTTAAATCCCATGGTTGTGATCTTTATTTCATCCTTGGAATCAAATCCTAAATCATGTTGTGTAGTTGCAATAGTCTTTTGTTTCCCTTTGTTGTTAAACTTTTTGGGTCTCATCTCAGGATGAAGTTTCCAATAGTGGTCTTCATCATGGCCTTCTTTTGAACAATGTTTACATGTGAGTTTTTCTCCCTCCTTGACTAAAGCATTCTTCTTCCCTTTTCCTTTGAATTTCCCCTTTCCTTTGTCTCCACTCTTGAATGGTTTTTTTTTTCCCCTCTTGCAAAACATTCTTTCCTCTTGCTTCTAAATGAGTTTCCTATACACAAAATTCATCTATCTTTGTAGGGTTAAACATGAGAATTGTGTGTCTCAAATAACTATGTAAACCTCCAATGTATTTTAATAGAGTGCCTTGAGAGGATAAATCTATACCCTAAACCAAAGCTCTTTTCATAAATACTTGATGACAACTTTGCACATTTTTACCCTTATTTTGTCTAAAGTTTTGTCAATCCATGATAGCTTTTTGCATGTATGCTAATGGATAAAATTTTCTTCTTATTGCAACAAAAAAATCATTCCAAGAGGATAAAAACTTACCAATTTTCTTTTGGCATAGCCCATGTTGACATAGACCTCAGTCTTTCGGCCACGGTTCCATTGCATCATGAAACCTGGGGTTGATCCCAATTCCTTGCAATTGTCGCCAAGCTCTGCCCTGCCTCTAGTCGTATATTACATGGTAAGACCTTGGGCTAGGGCTAAGCCCCGAGACCTTGGTCACTCTACCAATGGTCTCGTGGGTTTTGTAGTGACTAGGGGCTAGGGGCTTAGCCTCGACCCCTTCCCCAAAAATTACACCATCGAAAATTTTGATATGTATTCGCTACTATGACTATTAAGTACCACCCTACGGCCTATTGATAAGGTGCTTGAATTGCGTGCATGAGGTCGCCGGTTCGAATCTTGTGGAGGCAAGTTCGACCCATTACCAAAATTTTACATGGTATCGGGGTTCCATGTGGCAACCCATGAATGGGCCATGTGGCACCCATCCATTGGTCCACTCAATAACTCTAACCACCAATCAAACCCATTAATACCTGAATGAATATGGTGAAGCCACTTGGAAACCTGCCATTAGCTTAAGGTACATTCAACTTTCCAGTCATCTTGTCGAGTCATCGTACAAACTGCCTAGTCAGCAGTCCTGCACCCAATTTGAAATTTTTTTACCTATTTGGGAAAATGATCAAAACGTGATATCGGGAGCATACAATATCGGTTTTCAGTGATTCAAATTGCATTGGATTCAAGTCAGAGAGCTCGACACTTTGGTAATGGTTTCAAGCACTTTTGAACACTTTGAATTTTTATCGCTTTACTGATCCCTTGGATCACATATCTTTTTGTATTTAACTATTTAAGATGAAATGTTTTTAGTGGACATTTTTTTTCTAGTGACGAATCTGAATTGAAAAAAATAATATGTCTTATAATTGGGGATTCGACTCAATTTGTTTAAATAATTTTGTGGGAGAACTCACACAAGGGTGCCTTTACCTCAATGTTATGTATTATCACTTAAACTAAATCTGATAAACTAAATCTGATTCTTTTGTTATTAGTTTTGAGTAGGACAAGTTCAAATTCTTGGAATGTTGCCTCCTCATGTATTGTTGTTGTCTCTTTCTATTTTGTTACTAATGGTGGATTTTGCGTATTAATGAAATAATCCAAGCCGTTAGATATATTCAATAATAGGTTGCATTCTTCACTCTTCACCATTTTTGTTTCTCCTCTTCGATTTTTCTTGCATTTGATTGTAGATTATGCACATTACTAAGTTTGTTATTATTTATTCTTGAACATAGCCCCGAAGGTTGTGCTGAGGATACATAGAACATTAAACATAACTTTGAAAGCTTCAAATATGATGTCAAGGTTACATGGAGCATGGAGAATGAAAAATAATTTCACATGTTGAGTGCCACACATACAAATGCAATTAAAGGGCTAAGGAGATAAGTTTATATGAATTATTTAAATCATAGTATATGGATGCTACAGTAAATGTAAAGTCACACAAAAAAGGCTATTAATGTTAAAGTGAAGAGTAGTATTACTTTGCATGTGTGTAGTAGCATGAAATGAAATTTGTAATCCTTGAAATTGGAAATCTCTCTCCCTAATATATATAGCCAAATTAAAAGAAAAATTATTTAAAAGGTCATTATAAAATGTTTTCCAAATATAAAAGATAAAAGTTAGGATATCAGAAAACAAAAAAAAGGAAGAGTCTCGATTATTGGTACAATGTTTTAAAACTAATGCTAATAAAAATAAAATGACAAGAAAATAATTACTATAATTCTTTAGATAGTGAAAAAATATCTTCTTTAATTGTAATGAGCATTCTCAAATAAATATCAAGTATACCATGGATGGGGAGTGAGGTTCTTAAAAGTGTAAGTATATTTTATTTTATTTTAATTTTCCTAGATAAAAAAATTAATTGATTTTATTATATATAGAAAAATGCAAAATCATATATTGATAAGCATTCTATGTATTTTTTTAGCCAATTTATACAAGATTGATCTAATAGTCTCCCCTTATGTACAAAAGGAAATGTGTAAATTTTCAAAAAAAAAAAAATAATAAAATTGATTTTTATTCATAATTAGCCACTAAAAATACAAAAGATATAACCACTTTCTATTTAACTATAACACGGCACATAAAAAATCATATAATCTTGGAAACAATTAGAGAAAGAAAAATAGCATATTTTACTTGAGTTTAAAACCAAGGTCATGCAAATATTCTTGATTATTTTGTGATTTTAAAAGTTCCTTTTTCCAATACTAATCCAGCGCTTTGGATAATTGATTAACTTCTTTATTCCTACTCTTATACACATATTCTAAAGTGATGTGAGAGAAAAATGTAATTTGTGGTTGATATTTCAAAGTGATGTGAGAGACAGTTGTAATTTGGGGTTGATGATTTCAAATAAAGCACCTTGAAGTTGCAATTTGTGGTTGATGAAGTTTTGCAAAGTGAAAGCACCTTGAATTCTCATGAAATTAAAATTGGAGGTGGAAAACACCTTTTTTTCGAGCCAAACAAAAAGTGAGCTTTAATTATTTAAAGCACAAAAATTAATTATTTATTTCATTCCCTTTGCCAATAAAATAAAATATATAAAATATAGTGATTTTGATGAGCATTTTTTATTATTGAAAATGTATATGTTTAATTTTCCTTAACTCTAACAAGTTTCTAGAAAATACTAGATTAGGTAAATTTTTAGTAAAAATATGTAATTGAAAATAATTGTATTCTTTAAAAATTTAGTTAAGATGGGTTCTTAAGTTTTAAAAGATTCCTTGCAACTTCCTCCAAATTTATAGAAAGTGAATTATCTCTTGAACCATTTATATGTTTCCTTCCTCAATTATAATAAGGACGTAATTCATCTTTCCTTCCTCAAGTATAATAAGTGTTGAGCGCGGGGTCCCCCAAGGCAAGTTTTGGGGCTTAAAGTCCAGATTTTCACCAAATCCGATGTAAAGACTCCACATTTTGTGGGTGCGGAGCACGAAGATTGTAAATAAGTCATAGCGTTGTCCGCCCTCATTTTTGTAATTTAATGTTGGCTTTATACATCTACCCATGGTTCGTGGACCATGGGATTGTATAAATAGAGCGAGGTTCTAAGTTGTAAATCAGTTAACTGAAGTAAGTCAGTAAGATCTAATGATGAAGAATTGAGTCTTATTTAAGTGTCGAGTTGAGTCTTTGAGTTGTAGAGTAGGAGAAGGCTCTACAGCTGAGTGCGTAGAGGCCTAGTAGTCCACAACTGAGTGCGCGGACCCCTGCAACTAAGTGCGCAGGGCGGGTCGAGTTTGTAACCTTTGGAGAAGTAATAAAGAGAAGTTTTACATCATTTCTGTGTATCTTTTTCCTGTTTTGTGCATTGAATGTATCAGATATAACTTGCATTTCTACTATTTATATGATGCAAGAACTTATATGAATGTGTTGATAAAGTGAATATAAGATAAAGTATCTGTTTACGCGAAGATAACTAACTGTTATAAGAAGATGAGTAATCTACACGGTGTAACTTGGGGAAGTAGCGCAAATTGCTGCTAGGGCAACGCAAAATCACCTCAGCCCCTGGTGAGGGATGTGCGAAGGCGATTATAACAGATCGCGAAGGTCTCGTGGGTCAGGATAGTGCGCGAAGTGACCTGTGCGAAGGTATTTATAGTTGGACTAAACCGACCCCATCAAACATCTCAAGGGTGCAGAAACTTGGTTCCAGCATCCCCCCATACTGCTTTGGGTGAGACCTTAGTCTGTGCTCCGCAGGATGTTGCCGAAAGGGCCAATAGTACAAGGATTTTTTTGGCTAATTAACTTTGAATCTGGGTCAGGCCCCATCAAACCAACAAATGGTTCCATTGCTAGGACCATAATTTGCATAGAGATGTCTGATGTCATATCATTGGAATCCAACTAAGAAGGAAATTGAAGGGTGCTTGGAAAGGAGAATTCACGAGTTCGCGACTTATGAAAACTAGAATTTGCGACTGACAAAAGAAGAGTGGTTCGACTGCTAACTGTACACAAAGATCCATGACATCTTCTTCGCATCTTTCCCTACTAAGCTGTACGAGTGGATCACAAAGCTAGCAAATAGCCAAGGAAGATAGAAACTAGAAAATACTATTGTGTGGACCCCAGAATTGGTGCGCAGATTGGAAGCATTAGAGGATAAGATCGTGCATGCTTTTGATCATTGGCTCGATAGATGTATAGGAGAATTCATTACTGAGTTTGCGGTAGATACTTTAGTCAGCTATAGCAAGGCAGAGTGACGATTTCTCAAAGGACCGCAAGGTAAGTACGTAAAGTCTCTGAATACTTAGATTAAAATGCTGTTGTGTGAAAAGAGGGTTATGCAATTACATTGATGTTCAGAGCTACGTGAAGTGGAAAAACCTATAGAAACGAAGGAAGTAAGGGACTAGAGAATAGCCCTTGATTTCACCTCCACGTGGGGACGAGGAAGAGATCGTGAAGGTCTCGCTGCGAAGTGCAATCAATTTGATAAGGCATAGGATTCCGCACATACAACCCTCATCCACACCACAACCAGTTTCACCTCCTTCACCTCCATCTTCACCCGTACCACCTCCACTACCACCACGAGTCAATATGGCAAGCGCGATAAAGTTTCCTATGTTTAAGAGAGTAGGAAATGAAGATCAGGACCAGTTTTGGTCCATGATAAGAGCCGTATGGGAAGCACAGGGAGTTACAGATGATAATATAAAGAAAGTGACGCTAGTTAGCACTCTACAGGATCGCGTGTTGATTTGGTATATTAAGCATTCTAATGACAATTTGAATGCGGGAATCACAGATATCCAAATTGCGCTAAACCGAGAATTTAGCAGGCCGAAGTTAGAAGTGCAGTCGATCATTGGATTCAAAGAGATCACAATGATACCAGGTGAGACTCCTTGGGAGTTGGATCAGAGACTGAAGTGTACGATTCATGAAGCTAATATGACTTTGACGGATGGAAAGCACCGCGAATGGTTTGTAGCATCACTAACACTGCATTTGAGGAACGCGCTGTCGCAATAGAGGTTAACAACTCAGGTAGAGGCCTTGGAAATCATGATGAGGCTGCATGAAACCCCGATGCAGGATCCTAACTTGGGAGTTCAGCAGATCCATGTGCAATTGAAAAACTTATGCCTTGAGATGCAGAGTCTGAAACAAGATAGGATAACCTGACCAGAAGTGCGCGAAGAGGTGTGGTGCGTAAAATGCAAGGGTTAGGGTCATGATAAGGACCACTGTCCTGTGTTCACGAATTACCTCGCGGGAGGAGGATCGATGCTGTTAAGGCCGGAAGTGCAAGAATGACCTAGCACGGCACCTGCTTTGTGGTGCACAATTTGTCAAATAGGAGGAAAGAATGCTACGGAAAACTGCCATTTGTTAGAGAAGTACACGCAGAATTCGCAAAAATTGTTCTGTAATTTTTGTAGATCAATTTGACACAATGAGCGCACTTGTAGAAGCTATGAGTTGATGATGGATAGAACTCCCACCTATAGAGTTCAGGTTGAAACGTGGCCCCTAGACTAGAACGCGGGAGTGGCGTGAACTAAATTTCAAGGGCGCAGACGAGGCCGAGGTGGAGGAGGACCTAGAAGAGGTCACGGACAACTGATATGCTACAATTCCAGAGGGCCAGGACATTATGCTCGTGATTGTATGAATCCAACGTGCCCATCATGTCTCTATTGTAACTTGTTTGATCATGAGACAGGAGATTGTCCTACACTGATAGCTAGGATACACGAAAGGGAGTGCTACCACCTCCCCCGACTTAGAACTTGTAGATGATGAGGTCTGAGATGCCAGAGGAAGATCCAAATGTGAACATTGTGCTCCGAAGTGGAATCATGACGAGAGATGATAAAGGCAAACAACCCAAAGATATTACTTGGGTTCGCGAGGCTCTGATGAAAGAAGAAGAGTTTGATTTGGAGTGTGCTAAGGAAATTTTCATGGGAGTTAAGAAGAGCTTCGCTGATGCCTCCACTTTAGGAAGCAAAGATAGACCAGAGTCGAAAATGGACCCATCTGTGCTTACGACGTTCCTGGAAACATGCATGAAGCTACTACGCACCAGTAAAGATGTAAAGGGACTACAGGAACTCATTAATGGATGCATTGGGACCACGCCAGGAGAACCGCGCGTAGTCAGGAAAATTGGAAAGCATGTGACAAGGATGGGAAGAGAAATGAGGCTAACCGCACAGATTGGAGAATATGAGATGGACCAAGTAATTATGGATTTAGGATCGGACGTGAACATTCTGCCGAAGTAGACATGGGAGTGCATGGGGAGGCCTACGCTGCAATGGTCCCCTATTCAGCTGCGAATGGCGAACCAACAGAATATAGTACCTATGGGAGATTGCAGGGAATCACCGTGGATATTGAGGGAGTGAGCGCGCTATCAAACTTTAAAGTGATGGAGATTATTGATAACAACAATCCCTACCCTGCGCTCTTAGGAATTTATTGGGCCACTGACATGAATGGGGTGATTAATCTGAAGAAGTGCAAAATTATTTTTGAGAAGAAGTCTCTGCGCGTAGTTATACCCTTGGACCCTACGGAAGGATCACGCTACACCGAACCGGTGTGCGACTATGAAAGTGACGATGATTTGGACTACATCTACAAAATAACCATGCGAGAGAAAGATTGGGTAAATCCCACCACGGACGGACGGATCTCATGGGAGCATGAAAGTTCCTGCACGTCGGATTCTGATGAGGAGATAGAGCGATCTCAGAACCAGTTACACAAGGTAACCACACTGAACTGTAATATGATGACAAGATTGTTGTGCTGCGTATCAATAGAAGTGAGGGATTTGCCTACGTATGATGGTTTAGGTGAGGTAGATGCTTTCTTGGACATATTCGAAAGGGAGGTGCAGAAAAGCAACGTTTCCAGGCCTTAAATTGGGTACTGCACGCTATGCCCGCAAGGTGGTGGGGTACGCACAAAGGAAGCTTTGAAGACTAGCGCACATGTAGGAAAATGCTACACACACGGTTTGGGAAACCTATAGTGCAATTGGCAGATAAATACATTGGACGGGATGATCCGCGAGCGCATTTGTCCAAGTGGGTACATGCATATGGTAAACAACCTATGCGGATGCACATGAGCTTTGCGTTGGGAAATACGGTCAATAAGCCTGCGTTGGGGGGGAAATGCATGAAGGGCTCCTTAAGTTGGAACCACAGGGTGTGGAAAGATCGAGCGCGTAGAAGGTTATCCACGCGGGAGCATTTAATGAGGTGTGCAAAGCGCTGAACAAGGTATGTAGTGCACAACGAAGTGATTGGGACCTACGTGTTCCAACAATATTATGGGCTTATAGGACGACATGCAAGAAATTAATGGGGCAGACACCTTTCCAACTGGTCTATGGAGTGGAAGCTATAATGCCGATGGAATACATCATGCCTAGTTTGCGCATAGCAGTGCCCACGGATATGACGGATCATGGAGCCTTAGAAGAAGGGATCGCGTAGTTGGAATAGCTCGAAGAAGTATGCTTGGGACCTGATGAAGAGATCCAACAGGGTAATCTTAGGCTCCAAGAACTCATAAATGGAAGGGTTCGGTTAAGGGAGAAAAGCACCATGGTGGAAGCAGAAGTCAAGAAGCTTGAGGAAGGAATACAAAAAGACTTTCTTGAGAAGAAAACCATGGTGATAAAACAAGATGCGCATGATTACGTTGACAAATTTGGGGACTACCGCCGAGATTTGATCAGTTTGATGCCTTGGATTATACCATATGTTACTAAGGGGATCACAGATGGTGGCACGATGTAGATGCTAAAGTGCGCGAAGCAGATAGTGAAGTTAAAAGACGACTTTTCCCAGGAAAAGTGATTGATGGTCGGTTAAGGTCATATACAAGTGGCTCGACCACCTGAATATCCGTGGGAAGCACAGTCTTAGCACTCCAGGAAGTTGGAAGCAGGTGTAGGACTATAAACTACTCTGCTTGAGAGCTGCGAGATGATAGGATTGTGTGCACGAGCGAAGTGTCACAAGGACCGCGACAATGCACAAATAGCTGCGTTGCCACGAGGGTTGGCTGGAAAGTGACCATTATAGTCACTATTCACGATGTGATGCTTGGTTTGAGACCAAATGGAGTGGGCGACAAGCATTTAAGGCAGGCTTTATGGGCTAGATTTGGGAAAATCTACCGCCAAGGGAGAATTAATGAACCAGATTTGAGGGAAAGGTCGAATTCGAATTCACAAGGTGCTATAAATTGCAAAGGGATACCCAGCAAACAACACTTGGCCATTTGAGAATTGAGCTACTGCATGCCCAAAGATCTATGAACCCAGATGCATTTGATGTTTTGAAGTTGAAGGCATTGTTTGAGCACTTACCTGAGCCATTGAGAGATTTGTTGAATAACATTATGACTACACTAGAGGAAGCCATGGATATCGGTGAAATGACTACATAAGAAGCCACGCAGGCCATGACAAAAGGAGATTCCCCTGAGAGCATCGGGATAGTCACAAAAATACCTAAATCACCACGCACGCTGAGACCCAAAAAAGATAAGCAACCCATGGTTCCGGTGTGTGTGTCCCTTAGAAACCCGCTTCAAACTAAACTGACCATGGAAGAAAAGGGGAAAGCGGTTAATCTAGAAACTGATGAAGAGGAGGAAGACCTTGAGGAAATCCTTGTTGAAGAGGAGGAGGACGAAGACATGGAGGTGGAAACCGAGGACGCAGACCCTCTAACCAGGCTGCCCGCATATGTTCCTCTGCGGAAGGGAAAGGCAAGGGTGCCCAAGGACTTAGATGAGAGAAAGAGCTCTCTGCAGACTTCGCTGCTACCTGACGATATCGTTTTTGAAGGAGCGCACTTGGGATGAGTGCCGAGTCTAAAGTTTAAAGACTAGGATCTCACAGACCATGAGAAGTTCCTACACTTAGAAACCACGCAGCTCATGAAGTCAAATAAAAACACTATAGTGGGAGTCATAGAGTTGGAGCCGCACAAGTGGTTGCGCGGGGTAGAGAAAGCAGGGTTGTTGAACTTGCTCTGGGTGTCGCATTACCATCGTGCCCCAGTAATTATCTTTGTCATCAGGTAACTACTCTGCTTGGTGCATGATGGGTGCTTATGGCTGGAGGAGGCCATCCCCATCACGGACCACCTGATTCATAGAATTACACGACTCCCTTGCAAGGGGGAGGACCCAACGGATATTTTAGAGGGTAAGAGCATCGACTTGGCCATCGCGGAGGCCTTGACGGAAAAATTCAAGCTGGAGAAGAAGAAGAAAGGGTACGTGATCTATAGTATCAAAAATAAGGTAGTCAAAGTTGTGACCCAAATATTGGTTAACAAGGTTATACGGAGTGCTGCATGGATGAGGTGCCTGCGCCGGTGGTAGCACTTGCCACGCAGTTTAACTGGTTGGAGTACCTATGCAGGAAGTTTCTGGAGAATTTCTGCGAGGCATAGGAACAGGGGAAGCCCTTCCAATATGCATGGCTTCTGCTGTCCATAATGCTAGTAGCTTGGGAGTTTCGTGAGAATAGCTAGTTCGCCACAGTTGCGCGAGATCTTCTGGAGGTAGTGAAGTATGCTTCACTGTGCGCAACTAAAGACACACAGAGGATCAGAGATAACAAGATATTCTGGGTGTTCATGGAGATGAACATCGAAATGGGGATTAATCGCAGGCCGTGGTTATCACCCATTGTCTACAATAGCCTACAAAGATTTGTGGAGTAAGGCAGACTTCCATCACATATACATCAGGGCGTGCAAGGACCCCGCGAAGAAGTGGAATGAACTGTCGTACCTGACCACGAATGATGTTGTATTCACCGTGCTTGACTCATGGCTGCCGGAGTGGCACCCTCTAGCCCTCTCTGTGATGGAAACAAAAAAGTATGCTACCTTCAACTCCTCCTGAGGTAAGGGAACAACGCACCAGCACCATTACATCGGGGATGGAGGAGATCAACAGTGCAGTAAAGGACTACATCAAAATGTTGGAAGAGTCATTTGAAGTCATCACCACTCTACAGGAGGACCCGAACATACAATGCTTAGAAACAGAGGTATGTGAGGTGCAACAAAGATATGATTGTATAAAAGGGACCGCGTAGACGGTGGCCCTTACACAAAGGTTCACGTGGATGAAATAGGCCAAAGAACTTGAGGAGAAGGTAGACGCAATGCAACATAAAGAAGTGGTTTTGAAGGCGCGTGTCTAGCCTTGGATCGAGGATGCATTCCTCATTACAGCCTGGATCAAAGCCAAGTTTGCACAGATGCAGGGAACGCTGGAGTAGATAGAATGGAGCAGTTCAACAGTCTCTGAACAATGCATCTAGGAGATACAACATACAACTTATCAATGCGCTGCCGATCTTGCAATAGTTCAAATAGAGTTGGTAGGTCTCTGTGCGAAGATCTCCACACAGACAGAGTGACTTGAGGGCGAGTCATGATGTTTGTGTTGGGGGCCTGTTGGGTGCGGGGTCCCTTAAGGCAAGTTTTGGGGCTTAAAGCCCAGATTTTGACCAAATCCGATGTAAAGACTCCACGTTTTGTGGGTGTGGAGTGCGAAGATTGTAAATAAGTCATAGGGTTGTCCACCCTAATTTTTGTAATGTAATGTTGGCTTTAGAAATCTACCCATGGTTCGCGGACCATGGGATTGTATAAATAGAGTGAGGCTCTAAGTTGTAAATCAATTAACCGAAGTAAGTCAGTAAGATCTAATGAAGAAGAATCGAGTCTTATCTAAGTGTCGAGTTGAGTCTTTGGGTTTTAGAGTAGGAGAAGGCTCTACAGCTGAGTGCACAGAGGCCTAGTAGTCTGTAGTTGAGTGCATGGACCCCTGCAGCTGAGTGCGCAAGGTGGGTTCAGTCTGTAACCTTTGGAGAAGTAATAAAGAGAAGTTTTACATAATTTCTGTGTATCTTTTCCCTGTTTTTGAATTGAATGTATCAGATATAACTTGCATTTCTATTGTTTATATGATGCACAAACTTATATGAATGTGTTGATAAAGTGAATATAAGATAAAGTATCTGTTTACACGAAGATAACTAACTATTATAAGAAGATGAGTAAGCTACGCAATGTAACTTGGGGAAGTAGCACAGATCGTGGCTAGGGCAATGCGAAATCACCTCAGCCCCTGGTGAGGGCAGTGCGAAGGTGATTATAATAGATCGTGAATGCCTCACAGGTCAGGATAGTGTGTGAAGTGACCTGTGCGAAGGTAATTACAGTTGGAATAAACCGATCCCATCAAACATCTCAAGGGTGCGGAAACTTGGTTCCAAAATCCCCCCACACTGCTTCGGGTGAGACCTCAATCCACGCTCCACAGGCTATTGTCGAAAGGGCCAGTAGTATAGGGATTTGTTTGGATAATTAACTCCGAACCTGGGTCAGGCCCCATCAAGCCAACAATAAATATGTAATTCATTTGTTGAGGAGGAAGGAAATGTTTCAACTTGTAATAATAAATAGAAGTCTATGAGTTTCAATGTTTTAACCTGTATTCATTTAAGTGCCCTCAATTTTCAATGTTGTAACCTGTGTTCATTGGGCATTCAAATTCTTGGATCAATGTGAAATTACCTAAGGACTTGAGGATGGGTAAATTTTTGTGCTGCTCAGGAATGTCGGAAGATAGATTGGCATGAGCAGTTTTGGAGTATGTGCAGGGGTTGCCTTTGCAACACAACAAGTTTCAAGATCATCGTGTAAGAGTGGTTAATGGAGATGTGGAGTTGCGTGAAAATTTGTTGCAATGGTGAATTGAAGCTAGAGTTTCATCCATGCACGATGGAGCTTCTAAGCTAGAAAAAGAAAAATAACAATAGTTGGCTGCCCAGCCTCTGCATGCTGAGTCCATGTTGGATGACAGTGATTACCTTGTTAGTCATAAAATTTAGTTTTTTGGGAAATTTTCACCTGGTTATCTTTTCTTTCAATGATAAAAATCCACATATGGTGTGCATTCGAAATTTTCTTTGGTGATAGTGAGATGTTACATTTTTCTCGTCCTGGTTTGATTATTTCTATTGATAACTTTTAGTGGCTTATTACAGTTGGGCATTAAGAAAAAAAACCCAAAAAACATATATAGTACAAAAACTACCATCCTTAATTCTTTTTACGTTTTCCTTGAACTATTAGCTATTTAAGTTTGTGTATATGTGAAAAAATGTTGCTTCATAAAAAATTGCTTGTAAGATAAATTGTGCAAATATGGAACATAGAGCTAGAGGAGCAGGAATAGGTTGAGGGAGATCAATAACCAACCATATGTTACTAAAAAATTAATAAGCATACAAAAATTATTAGACACAATGGATATGAGATAAAAGAGAGGGCACTGTAGAAATTTTGAATAATTTAACACATATTCAACAAAGATTATCCTGATCATGTACTATTGCGGAATACATACACAATAAATAAGCTCCTCTACGTTGATCATCAATATAGCAGCATCAATAACAATAAAACATCAAGAGCATTCACACATTAACACAGTATGTAACCCGGGGAAAGCATCTCGCTAAAAACCCCACACTATCTGTATATTAATGATTGAGACCATGTAACATTACAAAGTACAATGCTTATCACAAGCAATCCAGTACCAGCTCCACCTATTACACACAATACAGCTAAGATCTGATCTCCAAATCTATTCCACTGCTTGCCTGCCTCCACTGCTCAATACCTGCTCAAGAATGAATGAGAATGGTCTACCAAACTCGTATTTCACCTCCAAAGAATCACTCACAATGTGTAAGATGTGAGAAGAAGCTACAAACTGGGCAAATACATGAGAAAACTCATTGGCATACTCAATCCCTTTGATTGTGCAAGATCTGATGCACAACTATAGTCACAACTGATAGCAATCTGATTCTCTAACACCTGTCCCTGCTGAACTGAACATGCACTGACATGCAACTGAGTTGACTGATGTATTCTATAGTTGTATTATGAGTTAATAATTAGTTTAACAACTCATCATTAGTCTATTTGCAGTTAGACTAACTACAACTAGTTTAACCAAGTCAAACTGAACACAACTCCATCAACTCCACAATCAACTCCACCAAACTCAACTGATTGAGTTCTAACTGAAGTCATGCATGCAACAACTCAACTGACTCATAAGAAAAGCGTACTTCCTTCTGACAGCTACATGGGCCACATTTGTAGCTCAAACTGAAGTGCTCGAAGAGAATAAGATCAAGTTTATAGTCCAAATATTATTATGAGACAATAATATTTGACTTTTCTATTTTTGACAGCCAGTCTAAAAATAGACTTTGATCACCCACATTGTGGTCACCCACACTTTGGTCACCCACATTGCGATCACTCACACTATGATCACTCACACTGTGGTCACCCACACTGTGATCATCCACGCTGTGATAAAAAATAGAACTTGCGCCATTATTTGCCTGCGGGCCCACTTAGTGAAGGCGACTTTTTTCACTAAGCTCCATCATCTTGTTGCAATCTCAATAGGGACAACATCGATGACCAAGAAGAGTCCTCACAAGAAGAAGAAGCCAACATTGAAGAAGAAATTAAAACAAAAATAATGATTAAGATGATTGCAAGATTGATCACCAAATGAAGATTGAAAATGCCTATGTACAGAGTTAACTTAACTGGCAAAGAATTGATCGATTGGATCAATGCCAGGGATAAATATTTTGACTACAAGAATGTAGCCAAGGAGAAGTAGGTAAAATATGCAGATAAAAAATTAAAGGGACATGTATCGCTTTGGTGGGACAATATGCAAGGAGAATGAAGGAACAAATAAAATAAGAATATTACTAGCTAGGACCAAATGGCAATGAGATTAAAAGGTAAATTCATACCCCAATATTATTAGCTAAACTTCTTTATACAAATGCAAAACACTGAGAAAAAAATAGTGTCTGTGAAAGAGTTTGCAGAATAATTCTATAAGAAGTATAAGAGATGGTCATGTAGAAGAGAAATGAAAAGATAACTAGATATATTAATGGTTTAAGATATGCAATCCAAGATGAGTTGAATATTTTTCCTTTAAGAACTGTTGAAGAAGCATACTAAGTAGATTTCAAGGTGGAAGAAACACTGGCAAGGAAATAAATTCAGAGAGAAAAGGAGCCAAGTACAATGGGAAGTAGAGGATAAACAAGCAATAGAGGAATATATCCAGTCCATACATAAGAAGGAAGCAATTCATACCAACTAGAACTATCATTGAGAGGAGGCAACTTTATAGGGAGAAGACCTTATCAAAGAGGTAGAGGAAGATATTTTTCTAGTAGATGTTACACATGCAACACAATAGGCCACAAAACAAATGAATTTCTAGATAACACTTCTACAAACATAGGAAGAAAACGTTTTATACAAATAGATACAGGAAGTTTGAATTCATTCATGCATGAGAACACACAAGAAGTTGGAGAATCCTTAATAATAAAGAGGGTCTTGTTGAAACTTTCCAAGGGGATTAAGGAGCCTCTGCAAAGAAAAGCATTATTCATAACCAAATGTAAGTCAAAAAGTAAATGTAGTAGAGTTGTTGTTGACAGTGGAAATGATGAAAATTTGGTGTCTACAGAGATGGTGGATAATTTAAACCTAAAGAAAATAGTGCATCCTACTCGATACAAAGTGTCCTGGCTATTGAAAGGACATAAGATATTGGAAAATACACAATGTGAAGTATAGTTCCAGATTGGATGGTACAAAGATAAAGTGCTTTTTGATGTCATGCCCATGGATTCATGACACGTTCTATTAGGAAGAACCTGGCAATATGATAGAAAAACAATGCACAATGGAAAGAGAAACACATACACTCTAGAAAAGGATGATGAGAAAAACACATTAATACAATCAAAGGATGAAGATGTAATACCATAGATTAGTAGTCAAGTGCTCATGCTAAAAAATAGTTTTTGAAACATGAAACTGAAGAGGAAACATGATATAAATTACTTGATGAGATAGAGATAGTTGTTAAGCTAATTGATTTACAATGAGCATGATAATATGTTGATTGATGAATTATCTTGTGAAGTGTTGATGAAAACAGGGAAAGATCATCTAGTGATATCTATGAGAATTTTCAAAAAGAGATTATGATGGAAGGAAATAATAAATAATTTGTCATGTGTCAACAACAAGGAAATGAAGAGAAAGAGGTTGTCTTGAGAGAGGAAGAGGGTTTTTTGTGCGATAAACCTCAAATTGATATTGAAAATGATATGAGTGAGTAGGTTGTGGAGGATGAAGTATTTGTGGGCTCGAGAAAGGATGAGCATGAGCAAGTGATACAAGTGTAATTCCATGAGGCACAAAATGGGATAATGGAGTGTATATATGTGGAAGAAAGGAAAGAAGGACAAAAGAATAAGAAGACAACTTTATTTCAAGTTGTCATGGTAGTTATATGCATGGACGTGATTTTGATGGCTAAGGATAGGATTTAGAAGCTTAATGAACAAATTATTTTCTTTAACATGTTTTCTTCATGTGAAGGTGAAATTAAAGAAGACAAAAACAAATTGAAGATAAAATATGAAGAAATAAATCATGAAAATACTTCAGTTATGCAGACAAGATTATTATGTTTTGCCCAATTTCAAGAAGAAATCATGTTTCAAAACACTAGAGTACAATTGAGAAGCAAACCAAGTCAACATCAAACAAAAAAACCTTGAGATCTACGAGGAAAATAATTGAAGAGAACACTTTCTTTTATTAATGCATCTAAATTATTTCATAGTTTTGAATGAAGGCAATGACAATGAAGAATTTATGGACATGAGTCCATGAAGAATTTTTCTCATTGAGAGTCTAAAGCATAAGCATCTTGCATTATTAAAAGTATACGTGTTTAATGTTTCCTAAGTCCAAGAAGTGTATAGAAAATACTAAGTTATGTAAAATTCTAGAAAAAAATATGTAGTGAAAACTATTTGTGTTTGTTTAGAATAGTTAAAATGAGTTCCTAGGTTTGAGAGGATTCCCCTCCAAATTATCTCTTGAACCATTGAGATGTTTCCCTCCTCAAGTATAATATGGATGCAATTCATTTGTTGAGGAGGCAGGAAATGTCACAACCTCTAATACTAAATAAAAGTCCAAGTTTTCATGATTTTGGCCTTTGTTTGTTTAAGTGCCCTCAGATTATCTTATAAATAGAAAAAAAGTACAAATAATCAATATTTTTTTAAAAATAAAAAGATTTTAAATTATTTTATTAGTTTTGTTTATATTATAGTTAATATTTTTAAAAGATACTTATTATTTTTTCTTAAAACTAACCTTTGTATTATAAATTAAATAAATAAATTATATTTAATGTTTTGAATTTTTTATAAATTTTGTGCGTTACCTAAGAGTTGTAATAAAATTCAAATATGCCAAGAAAAATACATGTAGTTGTGATTCAAGATCATTATATTAATTAATATATATATATATATATATATATATTTAACTCAAATGAGAATTTTTGGAGAATCAATAACTCCCATTAGATCGACGACTACTACTATTACACCAGATACAACTATTTCACAGATGCCACTAATAGGCCAGTTACAACATGTCTCTAAAGACTTGAATCCTTGCAACTGGAGAAACAAACTATTAACCAAACCACTTGAGGCAAGATCCCTTGAAAATTAATTAATTGATTATTAAGAAATTTAATATGATAATATTTTTTCATAATGTTATCACTTTTTCTAGCACCTATAGCATAAGTGCTTGAGGAGATATGAAAGCTTCCGAGAGACAGCCTCTGGGTTGATTGTAGACTAGTGCCTAGGACATCTTAAAGAGAGGAGTGCATTTAGATATTATGAGTAGGGATTTTTGATGCACTCCAATTGTCATGTAGTTGGAAAATACAATGAAAGAGGTTTGGTTCAATATTCCTTCATCAAGGTGAACTCAAACAAATACATGGATCCAAATACTTTGGTGGTAAGTCAGGCTAATCTTAAAGAGAAATGTCTAGTTTTGGTGGTCGGCACAAAACAGTAGGCAACTTTAATATTTGTGTTGTAGTAAAATGAAAAGGAGGAAATAAAGGAGGGAATTAGATGCATAGGGCTGTAAACAACACAAAATCCTAAGAAACAATGCTCCAACAAAAATATGGAAGACTGAAGAGGCAAAATGGCAGGAATAGTGGAGCGCTAATTAAGGTCCCAAGCTCTATACATCATGACTACATTTGTCACCAACTAACATTAGTAAATCTATGCACATTACAGGTACATAAGTAAATATGTAGCTAACACAAATACTATTACTACTTAGCAACAAATATATAATCATGAATCAGAGTGAACTCAAACAAATACATGGATCCAAATACTTTGGTGGTAAGTCAGGCTAATCTTAAAGAGAAATGTCTAGTTTTGGTGGCCGACACAAAACAGTAGGCAACTTTAATATTTGTGTTGTAGTAAAATTAAAAGGAGGAAAGAAAGGAGGGAATTAGATGCATAGGGCTGTAAACAACACAAAATCCTAAGAAACAATGCTCCAACAAAAATATGGAAGATTGAAGAGGCGAAATGGTAGGAATAGTGGAGCGCTAATTAAGGTCCCAAGCTCTATACATCATGAATACATTTGTCACCAACTAACATTAGTAAATCTATGCACATTACAGGTACATAAGTAAATATGTAGCTAACACAGATACTATTACTGCTTAGCAACAAATATATAATCATGAATCAGAGTGAAACTGACAGCTTCATTACACTATTTCAGAGGGAGAAAAACATAAATGAAGTGATAAACAAAGGGGAAACATATTGCACATTTCTATAATTGGAATCACCAAAGAGTTTTATTAATTTTTAAAATGAGTCCCATTCATGAGTCCATTTACATTCAACAACCTATAACTCAAGTCCCTCATGAACATACTTCATAGAACCAAGGTAGAATCACAAAATTTGGACCCCCCTAGGTGTAGAATTATGGAACCTCTCTTAAGTCGTTTTTTCCCTCTATAGAAGGGAAGGTTGAATCAATAGTTTACAAAAATATTTTTGCCTGAGCTCCAACTATCTCATAGACTTACTGTCTCGGTGTGCGAAGGCTTGTTGCCCAAATTTTTCAGATCGGATTTGATTCCGTTCTTTAAAATATGAAAATTACAGGAAAATAGAAATAAGGGAAAATTGAATTCTTATGGAGGAAAATATCTCCCTGCCACCCTATGGTGGCTTCTGATTAGGCCACGCTTTTCCTATTACTTTCTCGGCCAGTTCCTGACGCTATCGTCTTAACCGCTTAATTTCCCACTCACTAAAGCTGGGAGAGGTTAATAGTGGTGGACTCTGTGTTGCTCGTGAATCGTAGCTGTCGACTCATCCATCCCTCTATACTTCCTATATAACACTATCAGAGCCATGAAATGCCCAGTAATACCGCCTTAACGTTAAATTGAGGGTTCTCGTTATTGGCCCTTTGCACTTAAAAACATTACAAAATAAGTGAGTTTCAGGATATTTGACCCCTTTGTTTTATCCCCTTTTTTATTTCTTCATCATATGACCGGGGGCTGTGACCGAGTGCTTAGTCCTAAGGCGCTAGGGCCTTTTTCTCCTATCGAGGGGGCCTTTTTCCTTTGTAAATAGATTAACGTCCAATTCCTTTGAGTTTCTCTAGCAACCACACGCCCTATATCGAAGCTCCTCTACATCAAAGGTTTCCAATTGGGGCTTTTATATTGGAACTGTGACATTCTTGCAATCTCTGATTGCGATAGCCCTTTAGCACTCGACCTCCAGCTCTGCCTTTAATTTTTATGTGTTTGTGACTGCGGACCAACCCCACATCGAAGCCCCTTTATTTCACTTTCCAATTAACATTGGGGTTGTGACATTTCAATTTTTCTGATCGTTGATCTAATGTCGCCCTCTACCACATGTCACCTTGTGAGTTGTGACACATATCACCCTATTTCAACCCCTTATGACCCCTGAAAATGCTGAATCTGCATGCCACATTTCCTCTGTATTTCCATCTCATGATGATGTTAGACTCCATTTGGATTTATCGAGACCAATAGTATTCCGCCACATGGCCCTCTAGATTAGAGAGAAAAGGCCCATCCGCCCTTGGTTTTGCATTGAATTTATTTGTTAATTTTTATTGTCCCTCCTCAGTATTTCAACATTATCAACATTTTTTCCCGCAATTTTTTCATAGTGGTCACTTCTAGAATCACCAATCTCCAATCACTAATGAGGCTGGCCTGCAGTGTGATTTCCGATGCATGATCGATGATAAGCCCAACTGCTCTGGTGTGCACATCGCCAAAATGTGATCGTCGATCTCTGATTTATTTCGATCACCGATATATACCTATGATATATCAGAATTTGTTATGCAAGGCACCAATATCTCATGCTGCTTGATCCTCCGATCGACGATCTCTGATATCGGGCCTCTGCTTCCCTCTTTCCTAAGGCTTGATACCCTCAGACTTCAACATGCCATATCTTCTGATTTAGAAGTCCATTTTTGGACTTCCACATACCGCTGGAAATATTATTTCGAGCACTATCCAATGGAGAGGATTTGATTTAGCTTTGAGTGTTTTCATGGCTTGGAAGATGGCTTCAAACTTCACTACTATTTTACACTTTTGATAGCTGAAAGCACATTTTGTAGAAGGTGACAACATTGGCTCCAATTGGGGATAGTGCCTTGCTAACAAGGTGCTAAGAAACTGCAGACTAGTAGGCTTCACCATTGGGCATGGAGTAAAAAATATAATGAATCTATAAAACTAGAAAATATCCATGGAATTTTATTTTCAGGGATTCCTTTCCTTATCAAACTGAAATACATAAATCTAAATTCTAACAACTGGAAATTAAATGCTCAATTAGTGAGATTATTTATGTACAAC
Organism: Pinus tabuliformis; assembly: GCA_031772625.1. NCBI lineage: Eukaryota > Viridiplantae > Streptophyta > Pinopsida > Pinales > Pinaceae > Pinus > Pinus tabuliformis. Next base: position 623,049,547 of record CM062804.1, on the reverse strand, counting down.
TCCTACTTATGTACAAGGCATCAATTCACCTAAGTGAGGTCAACCCTCCAATGGTACCAGGTCATCATTTGGGTGCTAGACCTAATGCCTCCATGTTGCTGAAATTTAAAAATCACAACCAGCATGCACCATGAAAAATCTTTGGACAAAAAATTTGATATGTGCCCCCAACTTGGTAGTTGATGCTCAACTCTTTTAATTTCCTCCATGAACCTTCTAATGGGGTTGTGTTCATGAAAATAAGTGGCTAACATGTGCATACACCCCATAAGAGCTTCAGACCAAATGTTTGACACATACCTTGGAATAGATGTATACTATTGAAGTCCAAATAAAGATACCATGTAGTCAACTACTAGATCATGGAACTTATGAGAAAAATTTGTAGTTGTCTCCCTTTCTTGAAAATTTACCAAGGAGGAATCTTTCTACAACAAGAAGCCACATAATTTTCTTGGCTCTTCAACTTTGGGCTCTTCTTGATAATTTTGTCGCTGGAAGCCTTCTCTCCACTTGTTTGTAAGTAGATCCCTTTGACAATCTGCAACCATATCAAATGCTTGTGAATCACATGAATTATATATCGAAGGAGGTTTTTGAACTTGTTCTCTAGGTGAAGGACATGAATCGTAAACTAGAGCCTCTTCTTTCTATGCATATTCCCGCGACTGGAACTATTGTAGTTCTGCGTAACTCGACTTCCCATTTGACTCATACTCATCATAAGAAGGAGAATCATGAAATTCAGCTGAATAAGATCTCCGAGGGTTTATTTGCAGCTCAATGATGTCTCTTTCTTCTCTTTCTTGATCACTGGGTGATGCTTCATGATTCCAATACCTATCTTCTTGGGGTGGAGCCCCACATACATCTTCAAAAATATCATTAACGTCAGGAATATTTTCAACATTAAAATATGCACATTAATCTTCAAACAAAGCATTTGGTGGATGTAATCTTTTGCAATAATGATTGAATGCCATGTGAAAAATATTTAAGGAAGAGATGTTGCCACAAGATATTGTTCTGTACCAAATTATAAAATCCTCTTCTAAAGCGTACGTGAACAATTTCATTTGCACATCATCAAAAGTAATACCCCGATGTTCCATGCATTCATGAAAATACTTAAGGTGCTAGTCCGATCTTCTATCTATGTTTCCATTGAATCTAGGAAAATAGGTATTCCATTCATGAAATGAAAGGATATGATTGGGATAACCGACAATATAATAAAAATCCAGTGGGGAAATTTGTTGGCTAAGAATGCAGGAATGGCCATTTTGAAAACCCCTTTAGGTGAGTGATCTCAAGCTCAAATGTAGGGGAAATTTCTGTTGTTTAGCATTAGAGTAAGTATGAGTCTACTTGAAAGACAAGATGATCAAATAGAGATATAGACAAGGTGTTTATACATGAATTCAGAAAGTGGAGTCACCAAGGTGATGGATATTCAACCCACAATTCCTTTTCTCACCTAATAGAGTGAATACAAAGATTTGTCATACCCAGGGAAAAGTGTTTCATATTCGTTCCCTGGTAACGATGCTAGAAAGATGTTGTCACTTTTTCTAGCACCTGTAGCATAAATTCTTTAGGAGATATGAAAGCCTCCTAGAGACAACCTCTAGGTTTATTGTAGACCAATGCCTAAGACATCTTAAAGGGAAGAGTGCATTTGGATATTATGAGTAGGGATTTTTGCTGCACTCCAATTGTCACGTAGTTGGAAAAGATAATGAAAGGGGCTCGGTTCAATAATCATTCATCAAGATGAACTGAAAAAAATACATGGATCCAAATAATCAAGGGGTAAGTCAAGCTAATCTTAAAGAGAAATTTCTGGTTCTGGTGGAAAACACACAACAATAGGCAACTTTAATATTGGCGTTGTAGTAAAATGAAAAGGAGGAAATAAAGGAGGTAAATAGATGCACAGAGCTGTAAACAACACAAAATACTAAGCAACAATGTTTCGACAAAATATGGAAGATTGAAGAGGTGAAATGGCAAGAATAGTAGAGCGCTAATTAAGGTCCCAAGCTCTATACATCATGAGTACATTTGTCACCAACTAAAATTAGTAAATCTATGCACATTACAGGTACATAAGTAAATCTGTAGCTAACACAGGTAATGTTACTACTTAGTAGAAAATATATAATAATGAATCAGAGTGAAACCGACAACTTCATTACACTATTTCAGAGGGAGAAAAACATACATGAAGTGATAGACAACAGAGAAACATACTACACATTTCTATGATCGTAATCACCAAAGAGTTTCATTAATTTAGAGAGAATTTTTCGGCGAAAATCACAAGGAAAATCATTTGTCGACGCGTTTCGAACCAACCAGTGTGGTTCATCGTCAGGACAAGTTGAAGAACAGATCCAGCATATCATGTTTAAATATCTAGAGCAGAGACACCAACGGTTACTCTAGCTATTTAAACATGATATGCTGGATCTGTTCTTCAACTTGTCCTGACGATGAACCACACTGGTTGGTTCGAAACGCGTCGACAAATGATTTTCCTTGTGATTTTCGCCGAAAAATTCTCTCTAAATTGATATGGATCACAGAAGCCTGAACTCTATTAGTTTCATTAATTTTCAAAATGAGTCCCATTCACTAGTCCATTTTCATTCATCAATCTATAGCTCAAGTCCCTCATGAACAGGCTTCATAGAACCAAGGTGTAATCATAGAATTTGGACCTGCCTAGGTGCAAAACTGCAGAACCTCTCTTAAGTCTTTCTTCCCTCTATTTATAAGGACAGGGGAAGTTTTGAATCAACAATATACAAAAATATCTCTGCCTGAGCTCTGGTTGTCTCATAGACTAGTTGTATCGACGTGCGAGGACCTTCTACCCAAATTATTGAGATCATATTTGATTCCGTTCTTTAAAATATGAAAAATACAAGAAAATAGAAATAAGGGAAAATTGAATGCTTATGGAGGAAAATATCTCCTTGCCACCCTGTGATGGCTTCTGATCAGGCCATGTCTTGCCTTATACTCTCTTGGCTGGTTACTGTCACTTTCACCTTAACCGCTTAATTTCCCACTCACTAAAGTTGGGAGTGATTAACAGTGGTGGCCTCTATGTTGATCATGAATCGTAGCTGTTGACTCATCCATCCCTATAGATTCCCTGTATAACACTATTAGAACCATGATATGCTCAATAATACTGCCTTAACGCTAAATTAGGGGTTCTCGTTATTGGCGCTTTTCACGCGAGTTCTGGGATCTTTGGTCCTTTTGTTTTACCCACTTTCTGCTTTCTTCATCATATAACTAGGGGCTATGACCGAGTGCTTAGCTCTTAGGTGCTAGGAAATTTTGTTCCTACCCACGAGGGCTTTTTCCTTTGTAAATGTATTAGCGCCCAATTCATTTGAGTTTCTCTAGTGACCATGCGCCCTATATCGAACCTCCTCTACATCAAAGGTTTCCAGTTGGGGATTTTACATTGGAACTACCACGTGCTTGCAATGTCTGATTGTGATATCCCTTTAGTGCTCGGCCTCCAGCACTGCCTTTAGTTTTTATGGCTTTGTGACAATGAACGAACCCCCACACTAGAGCCCCTTTATCACACTTTCAAATCGGAGAAATAACATTGAGGTTGTGACATTTCAATTTCGTCGATTGGCGATTGTTGATCTGATGTCATCCTTTGCCATGTGTCATCTTGTGAGTGGTGACATGTGTCACCTTGTTTCAATCCCTTATGACCCCTAAAAATGCCAAATATGCATGCTACATCTCCTTTGTACTGCCATGTCATGATGACATCAGACGCCACGTCTTTATCAGGACCAATAATATTCTGCCACGTGGCTGTCTAGAGGAGAGAGAAAAGGCCGATCCACACTTCATTTTGTGTTGAATTTCTTTGTTAGTCGTAATCGGCCCTCCTCAATGCTTTAAAACTATCGACATTTTTTCCCGCAATTTCTTCGTGGTGGTCACTTCTAGAATCACTGATCACTGATGAGCCTATCTCAAAGTGTGATTACCAATGCACGATCCACGATAAGCCCAACTACTCTATTTCGCACATTGCCAAAATGCGATCGTCGATCTCCAATTTATTGCAATCACCGATCTCCGCCTCAGATATATTGAAATTTGTTATGCAAGGCATTGATATCACATGCTTCCTGATCCTCCAATCACCGATCTTCAATATCGAGCCTCTTCTTCCCTCTTTCCTAAGGCTTGATACCCTTAGCCTCAAACATGCCATATCTTCTGATCTAGAAGTCCATTTTTGGACTTCCACACATTGATAGAAAGATTATTACGAGCACTATCGAATGGAGAAGGTGTAATTTAGCTTTGAGTGCTTTTGTGGCTTGGAAGTTGGATTCAAACTTCAGTACTCTTTTGCACTTTAGACAACTGAAAACACATTTTGCAGAAGGTGACAACAGTAAGATCCCTTGACAATTAATTAATTGATTATTAAGAAATTTAATATGATTATATATTTTCATAATGATAACTCATATATCATGTAAGGTGAAGTTTTAGATAGACACATGTATATTACAATTATATTGGTTGTTAAGTAATTATTTTTGTATGAATGTTAATTAGGGATTTTTTGGATAATTAAGAGGAATGCTTGCTATCTTTCCTACATAGTTTTAATACTTGTAAGTGACATGAAATGGTGAATTTATATTAAATATATTATTGTAATGGTTTTGAGTTTTATTATTAAATAACCTTAAATCCCAAAGAATATCTAATCATTGCTTATAAACCAACGTATATCTATCTTAAATATAGATCTATCAAGTTTAGAGAGGGATCAAATTCTAGAGTTAATATGGATCTAAGGTGGTACTCTTTCTTTCCATAATGGATTTCCTCAAGCCTTTAATAGGCTTCATCATAACATATACATGAAAAAATACCATGAGCAAAACCATACGTTGCCAAAACCATATACACATGTATATTACAATTATATTGGTTGTTAATTAATTATTTTTATATGAATGTTAATTAGGGATTTTTTGGATAATTAAGAGGAATGATTGCTATCTTTCCTACCTAATTTTAATACTTGTAGGTGACATGAAATGGTGAGTTTATATTAAATATATTATTGTAATGGTTTTGAGTTTTATTATTAAATAACCTTAAATCCCAAAGAATATCTAATCATTGCTTATAAACCAATGTAGATCTATCTTAAATATAGATCTATCAAGTGTAGAGAGGGATCAAATTTTGGAGTTAATATGGATCTAAGGTGGTACTATTTCTTTCCATAATGGATTTCCTCAAGCCTTTAAATAGGCTTCATCATAACATATACATGAACAAATACCATGAGAAAAACCATACATTGCCCAAACCTAGAGCCCAAAAAATGCTTACCGTAAATTATTTATTTTATTTGACCGAGTCAAAATATTTATATTTACATTACAAAATCCCTTCTATACTGAGTTGGAGAGTGCCTCTCAACGCAACTAAAGAATAAAATACTTAAACCAAAACACTCTTAACAAGTGAATGAGATTGATTTTTTTTAGACCATATCAAGTCAAGTAAAATTTTAAAATATACATTTACACATCAAAATTATGTGGACCATTGACACACTACCTTGGTATTAATGATTCCTTAAACACATTAATACATTAATGGATTATAAAGCTTTCTATATAGATTGTTAGGTCATGCTATTATATAATTTGTAAAAATACGTAGATATATTGTATAGAACTATGCTTGGAGACAATAAAGTTTAGCATTGTGTTTTGTTTGTTTGTTTGTTTGTTTTTTAATAATGAATGTCATTCATTTGAAAAAGAGAGATTTGGTTGAGTAGGTTAGCTTGGTTATTTTGAATTAATTATTGTTTAGTGGAGATTATTAAGAAGTTATGGGTTTAGGTTTAATAGTTTTATGAGTTAGGATATATGTATTATATTTTAAAAAGGCATAGTCTAATTAATAGATGAAATGGTTTTTTAAACGTATACAATGTAAAATTCAAAATGGGAACTGTAAACTTAAAATGAGAACTCTAGCTAAAAAAACCCCCAAAAAACATGAAAAACAACCCAAAAATGAAAAGTGTGTATTCTAGAACGATGTTTATTTTTTAAGAGTAAATTTTTAACATTTTAAAAAAATGGCAATAAAAACTAATTTTTTGTGTGCAAAGAGATGAAAAAAACACACTGAAAACGAAAAATGTTGATGCTAGAATACCACTTTTTATTTTTTTTATTTTTATTTTAATTATTATTATTATTTTTTGGGTACAATTTCAACATCTTTTAGCAATGGTGTTAAAGATAAAATAATGGGACTCGAAAACTCTTAAAATTCCAACAATTTTCATCCATGCTGTTAAAAATAAAATATCATGACTCTAAAAAATCCTAAAATTCTAATTGTTTTCAACCATAACATTAAACATAAACTATCATAACTCAGAAAAACCTTAAATTTTTGACAATTTTTTAACCATGGAATTAAAAGACCTTAAGTTTTCAACATATTTCAACCATGACACTATGAAAAAATTATACGAATAATAATAAAAAAAAAATGAACACTTGAATGAAAGAGTCATTATTCCAAGATTATTTTTTTTTTTTATTTTACAGGCTAAAAGTATATCTCTTTTCAAATCTTAGCTTAAGAGGACTTATCCCTCCCGTTCCCTAGGCCGCAAGCCTAGGTGGAGATGCTTCATCTGCCCTCGCTCAGGCCTGCGAATGAGGGGCCTTGTCCGCCTAGGCTCGATTCTTAGAATCATCTGGGTGCCCAGGGACTCTAGGAAGCGAGCTTGGGCAGGGGGACCCTCGCTTTCCCTTGCTTAGGTGCCCCGGGCCCCCGGGCCACTAGTCTAGGCAGGGACGGGTAAGGCGCGCCTGCCCAGGGGCCCTGGGTGCCCTGGGCCCCTGGACCACTAGCCTGGGCAGGGACGGGTAAGGCGCCCCTGCCAAGGCTCGTGAACCTAGGTGCTTAGGGTTAATTCCGAGAATTGGCATTAGGTGCCTTGGGCCCATAGACTGCGGACATGGGCAGGGGCACGGGTGGGCGAGGCGACCATGCACAGGCCTAGAGCTAAGGGGTGATTCCCAAAATTGACCTTGGGCTACAGTATTGGGCATGGGTGGGCGAGGAACCCCTGCCCAGGCCCGCGGACCAGGGGCCCTGGGAGCTTAGTGTTGATTTCGGGAATCAACCCTGGGCTCCCAGGGTCCCTGGGTAGGGGAAGGTGAGATGCCCTAGCCTAGGCCTATGACCCCTCGCCCGCCCCCACCTAGGCCCTCGACCCAGGGGCCTTGGTGCCAAGGTCCCCTAGGTCACAAATTTCGGTCAGGGCGGACGAGGCGCCCCTGCCCAGGTCCACGTCCTTGGGCCCTTGGGTTGTGATCCTCGGTGCAAGTGAGTGAGGTGCCAATACCGAGGCTTGTGGCCTAGGGGCCTTGGGCCTTGGTGGGTGAGGTGCCCTTGCCTAGGCAAGAGGTCCAGGGGCCCAGGATGCCCAGGGTCCCTTTGCTGTGGGCTTGGGTGGGGGCGGGCAAGGCTCCTCTGCCTAGGACCCTTGGGTTGCAAGCCTAGGCACGAGTGGGCGGGGGGACCCTACTCAGGATCACGGCCCAGTGGCCCTAGGCACCCAGGGCCCTTGTGCCGCTACCCTCGTTAGGTGTGGATGAAGCACCCTCGCCTAGGCCAAAGGCCCAGGGGCCTGGGGAAAATTTCCGTAATCAACCCTAGGTGCCCAGGGTCCCTTGGACATGAGCTTTGGTGGGGGATGGCAAGGCGCCCCCACCAAGGCCGCGACCCAGGGTCCCCAGGCAGCAAGGGTCGATTCTCGCAATCGGTTCCCAGAATCAGCCCAGGGTGCCTAGGGCCAATTCCAGGAATCACGCAAGGCCCATTCAGGGAATTTCCTAGGGGCGATTATGAGAATCACCCTTGGGTGCCCAGGGCCAAGGTGAATTACAAGAATATTCTAGGGTCGATTCTAGGAATCGCTTGGGGTCGATTCCTGGAATCATTTAGGGTATCGCCTAGGGTTGATTCTAAGTATTACCGAGTGTGTCGTTCCCAAGAATCGCCAAGGGCTGATTCCAGATATCGCCCAGGTTTGATTCTAGGAATCACCCAAGGTCGATTCTACAAAATCCCCTGAGGTCGATTCCGAGTGACACGCCTGGGGCCTAGGGTGTCGCTTAGGGTCGATTACGGGAATCACCCATGGTCGATTCTCGGAATCACCCAGGGTAAATTCTGGTAATCGTCTAGGGTATTGATTATGAGAATTTCCCAAAGTCGATTCCAGGAATCGCCCAGAGTCGATCGATTCTTGGAATCGCCCAGGGTAAATTCTGGTAATTGTATGGGGTATTGATTCTTAGAATCTCCCAGAGTCAATTTCGGGGTCAACTCTGGGAATCTCCCAGGGTTGATTCCAAGTATCACCTGAGGTAGATTCTAGGAATCTCCCTTTGGCGCCAAGTGCCATGGTTAATTTCGGGAATTTGCCAGAGTCAATTCTAGGAATCACCTAGGGTTGATTATAGGAAATGCCCAGGGTATCATCAAGGGTCGATTCCAAGAATTTATCCTTAGAGCCCAGAGCTAGGGACGATTCTAAGAATTGACCTTGGTCAATTTCGAGAATTTCCCCTGGGTTCTTAGGGCTAGGGTCGATTCGGGGAATCACCTCTAGGCGCTGTGGGTATCTCCCAGGGTCAATTCAGGGAATCGCCCATGGTCAATTCTGGGTATCTCCCAATGTATTGATTATGGGAATCGCCCAAGGTTGATTTCAGGTATCGTCTAGGGTCGATTCTAGGAATCACCCTTGGGAACCAAGGGCCAAGGTCGATTCCTAGAATCACATAAGGCTGATTCTTGGAATCGCCCAGGGTCTATTTTGGAAATCGCCTAGGGTCAATTATGGGAAGCATCGAGGGTCGATTCCAGGAACCTTCCAGGGTTGATTCTGGGAATCGCCCCTGGGTGCCCAGGGCTAGGGTTGATTCTGGGATTCCTTGAGGGTTGATTGCAAGAATCACCCCAAGACGCCGAGGTCTAAGGTCGATTCCGAAAATTTCCATGGGTCGATTTCAGGAATTCCCATGGGTTCATTCTGGGAATCGCCCAGGCTTGATTCTGGGAATCGCCAAAGGTCGATTTCGAGAATCAGCCAAGGTCGATTCTAAGTATTACATTGGGTATAGATTCCGGGAATCACCCATAATAGATTCCAGGAATCACCGAGGGTTGATTTTGGGAATCGCCCAGGGTTGATTTCGGGAATCGCCCAGGGTCAATTTCGGGAATCACCCAGGGTCAATTTCGGGAATCGCCTAGGGTCGATTTCGAGAATCGTCCAGGGTCAATTTCAGGAATTACCTCAGATCGATTCAGGGAATCTCTTTGGGTCGATTTTGTGAATTTCCTGGCGTCAATTCTAAGAATTAGCCAAGGCCAATTCTAAGAATCGCTTAGGGCCAATTCTGAGAATCGCCTAGGGCCAATTCTGAGAATCGCCTAGGGCCAATTCTAAGAATCGCCTAGGGTATAGAACCATATATTTATTATAGGCCCAGGGTCAGGGTCGATTCCATGAATCGCCCAAGGTCAATTTCAGGAATTTCCCAGGGTCGATTCCGTGAGTCATCCAAGGTCAATTATGGAAATCGTCCTTGGGTGCCTAGGGCTAAGGTCGATTTTGGGAATCGCTAAGGGTCAATTTTGGGAATCGTCGAGGGTCGATTCCGAGAATCGCCCTTGCGTGCTGAGGGATAGGGTCGATTATGGGAATCGCCCATGGGTGCCGAGGGCCAGGTTCGATTCTGGGAATCGCTCCTAGCAGCCTAAGGCCAATTTCGGGAATGGCACAGGATCAATTCTAAGAATCACCCCTAGGCGCCTAGGCCAGGATCAATTTTGGGAATCATCCCCAGTCGATTCCTGGAATCGCCCGAGGGTCAAATCCAGGAATCGCCCATGGGTGCCTAGGGCCAGGGTCAATTTCGCTAATTGCCTAGGGTTGATTCTGGGAATCGCCCAAGGTTGGTTTCAGGAATCGCCCAGGGTTGATTCCAGAAATATTAAAGGGTCTATTCCAGGAATCTCCCAGGGTCGATTCCAGGAATCTCCCCGGGTCGATTCTAGGAATCTCCCAGGGTTGAGTCTGGGAATCACTTAGGGTCGATTTCAGTAATCACCTAGGGTCGATTAAGGGAATGTCCTAGCGTCGATTCCGGGAATCACCCCTAGGCCCTTGGGCTGTGTCCCTAGGCGGGGCTGGGTGAGATTTGCAGACATCAAAGATCCATCAAAAAATACTTTGGGAGATTTGTAGACATCAAAGATCCATGAGAAGTGGAAAATGACCAAATTGAAGCACAAAATATTATGGAAGAAGACAATAATGAAACTCTAGAGGATGATGCACAGGGATTTTATGATATTATTAATTAAATTTAAGTTATGTGTTGACACCTAATCATCAGGATTGGGTGAATAAATATAATTGATGTAAATAAATAATAAGAAATATGAATAGTCATCGAGAGATGAAGTGAATAGTCTCCCTCATGTATATAATAAAGCCCAACCTGAAGGAATAATATGAATTGAATTTCGTGGAGTTACTACCTGGCTTGGCATGGTATCAGAGCCAAGTTCCTAAAATTAGTTGTAACTCCTTGTATCAGTTTTTCTGCCATATTCTCTCTCTGGGCTCTCTGCCATAATAGATTTCTGCGCCCTCTTCTCTAACCATTTTTTATTCAACATCTGGTAATACCCTTTGGACGTTGCCAGAGGCATTGGAGGATTTGTCAGTCGTAGGCATTGGAGGCAGACAGAAGAATCCTTCAGAAATCGATGGAACGATTTTCCTAATCTCTTGGCACGGTTTTTCTGTATGGTTGTAACGTCTCTCGGTTTTCCAGAAGTGGAGCAGGAGTCACCCATTCGACTCTGAGAATGTAATAGCCCTCTGTGCATCCTCCCTGTTGGAGAAATTGACAGAGCCAAAAGGGAAACGCCTGAACCCTGTTCACGGCTTCTTTTGTGACTTCATCTTCTTATTTTTGAGATTTTTATTCAATCTCCTGAGAAGAGAAAGGCTTCAAATTCTGGTTGGTCACTAGTATCTACAGTTCCAGCCTCCATGATTGGAGTTTTTGGGACATTCATCTTCATATTTTTGAGATTTTGTGTTATAAATTTTGGCAAACTACTCTGTGTGATGAAATGAATTTAGACGTTGCTCTGTCATCTCTATATCATATCTGCTCTTGAAAAGCTCGTCTTTTTTATGTAATCATCGCAGTATTTATGCCTATATGGTCTAGCACAAACCATACGCTCGATATTGGAACGTTGATGGTATTCGTGTACTCTCTGCATTGGGTTTTACCCTGTCGTTGGAGTTGATCCTCGATACATTTCAAATGAGTATTGACTGGAATATTGACATAAAAGATATGCTTGCTGGCGAATTTTATGTGAGAATAGCTGAGAGGGAAGTTGAACGCAGAAGCTCAAAGCTAAATGTGGAAGTTTGGTAAAATTTTTATTGGTTGTCGTCTACATGGTGCAACTAGGATATTGGGGACGCTGTTGGTATTTACGCTGTAAAGTTTTGTGTATTTACGTTGTCCAGTTGAATGCACTGTACAATTTCGTGTATTTACGTTGACATATATATTCTATACTTTAGCGCTATCCAGTTGAATGCGTATTGACATTTGAATTTGCTATCCGTTCATATCAGAATTATATTTTTTCCCATTAGGAGTAAAATTTTGTAGCAAAAGTTTTTGTTATAGTATGCATTCAATCATATCCATTGTGGGAATAGTTCTCACTAGCAAGGAGAACTATCCTGAGTGGTCTCGAATGATAAAACACACCCTCATTTTCAATGAGTTGTGGAAAGGAGTGTGCATTGGAGATGGATACAAAGAGCCAGAATAGCCTAACTAAGACAAAGAGCTCGCCATTTGGGAAAATAAGAACAAAAAAGCTTATGCATTAATCGCAGCATTTGTAAATGAAGAGGTGAGTCGCCATATTTCACCATTTTCAACTGCTTTCGAAGCCTTACAAAAGCTGAAAGAACTCTATGACTCACATTCTGCACTTGATGGTGTTTCACTCATGATTAAACTCTTCACTCTTGAATTTCAAAATAATGATCCTCTTGCTCTTGCATTCGAAGTAAAATCTATAATGCATGATATCAAATCCACTAAGGTTGAATTGGATATTCCTCTTATCGCTTTTATCAAGGCACTTTATCCTACTTACTCCAATTATCTTGAGTCATTGCAAGCAAAGGGAAATCTCAAAGATAGTACCTTTGACTATCTTGTGAAAAAATTTGTTGAAAGAGAGAAAGCTTTTGGAAAGAAGACAACCCCTGAATCTTCTGAAGAGGCTGTGTGCCTTGCTCATAAAGAAAAGAATCCTGCTCAATATTCTTCCAGAGGAAGAGGTGGTCGAAGAGGAAGAGGAAGATATTTCAGAGGCAAGGGGGCAGACAATCTCAAGGAGAAAAGGCAGATTTACACTGCATACGTTGCAAAAGAAATGGATCACATGATGCCCTACATGCAACCTTGGGACAAAATTGAGCAACAAAGAAATCAACGCAAAGGTAAAAATAATGATAGAGAAAAAGGTAAAGCACCTAAATCTGCTCATTATGTGGTGGCACAATGTAATATTGGAGTAAATGAATATTTAATGCTTCACTTGCTTCTTGGAAAAATGATTGGTTGCTTGATTCAGGAGAAACTTGCCGCATGACTCATAGAAAAGATTTTTTTGAAGAATTTACTAACAATGTTGATGGAGCAGTATACTTTGTAGACCAATCAAAAATCAAGCCATCAGGGCTTGGCACAATCAGGCTTAAAATGCCTGGTCTTCCAAACTTTCTTCTGCATTATGTTCTATATCTCCCATAGCTGAAGAGAAACTTGTTGTCCTTGGTCCACATCCACCAACAAGGTCACTCCATTCATATGTTTGATGACAAGCTTGAGGTAAGAAAATCATTTGACCACTCACTTGTCATGAGGGGAATAGAAGAAGAAAGGCTTCTCAAGCTGCAAGGTACCTCTGCTCGTGCACAACATTTCTCATACAATTCTCATTATGAAGAAGGTACACTTCCATCAAGTTTATTATGGCATGCTATATTTGGACATTTGAACCATGATAGCCTCCGCTTGTTGAAGAAAAATGGTGCTGCTGGTTTGCCTACAATTCCTAGGAAATTTAAGCAATGTGATGCTTGCATTCTAGGAAAGCATAGCAAACAATCTTTTCATGATTCAAATTCAAGAGCGCATAGAAAACTTGAATTCATTCATTCAAATTTATGTGGTCCAATGCCTATTCCTTCTGCAAATTGAAATAAATATATGATGACATTTATTTTTGACTACACCAGAATGTGTTGGGTTTATTTATTGAGGAACAAATCTGGTGCTTTTCAAACATTTAAAAACTTTCATAAATGGATTGAAAATGATGCACAATCTCATATTGGGTCTATTCGCACTGATAACAGAAAATAATACACATCAAATGAATTTGAAAACTATCTTTGCCAACATGGGATCAAACATCAAACAACTGTACCTTATAATCCCCAACAGAATGATGTAGCTGAAAGAATGAATAAGACAATCTTAAATGTGATACGCTCCATGCTCTTCTTCAAAAATGTAAAAATAATGTTTTGGGCTGATGTTGTTCTATGTGCTGCATATATAAAGAATAGATGTCCATCTAATGCTATTAGAAACAAGAATCCATATGAAATGTGGTATGGGCACATTCCTTCGGTAAGCCATCTCAGGGTCTTTCGTTCCACTTGTTATGCCTTGATACCAAAGGTACATAGAAATAAACTTGGTGCAAGAAGTCGTCAGTGTATATTCCTGGGGCATTCAAACACCTCCAAAGCATACCGTCTCTATGATGAAGTTAATAAAAAGTTTGTTGTATCTAGAGATGTAATTTTTCTTGAATCATCCAAAATTGACAATGTTGTTGAGCGGCAACTTGATCGCTTGGATAGATTTGCAAATGAAAAATCATTTCAAGAATTTTATAATCAGATTCCACATCTTGAAGAGGGGATTCCTATACTAGATCAACGTGTGGAATCTTCTTCTGAAGAACTCTCTCCCCCGCATGAAACTCCAACAACAAATGATGCTTTAAGTGATGTGATTGATAGAATTGGGAGACTCAATCTTGATTCAGTCCCAACTCAATCAACGGAGCAGCCTGGACCATCTGAGAAAGTTCCCTAAAGTGGTTGACAAAGACACTTGAAATTGTTCATCCTGATGAGGTTGGAAAGACAAGAACTAGAAATTCAAACCAACAAAATGGAGGTGATGTAGATGACTCTAATTCACATGTTGATATGGATGTTTCTTATGATTGTGAATTGAATTTGTCTATAGATTTTGAACCAAATTCCTTCAAAGAAGCTGCTTCTCATGATGAATGGAAAGAAGCAATGCAAAAGGGGTATGATGCTCTCATAAAGAATGGCACTTGGAAGCTGGTTAATCCTCCATTAGGAACCAAACCAATTGGCTGCAAGTGGGTCTACAAGAACAAGTATAAAGCTGATGACTCACTTGACAAGCACAAAGCCAGTCTTGTGGCAAAAGGTTTTGCACAGAAGGAAAGGGTCGATTATGAAGAGACTTTTTCCCCCACAGCAAAGTGGGCTACCATCCGAACACTCTTTACCTTAGCAACTCAGAATGGTTGGAAATTCCATCAAATGGATGTAAAAACTGCTTTCTTGAATGGAGATCTAAAAGAGAATTTTTTTATGTCCCAGCCTGAAGGATTTTCTATGAAAGGACATGAACATAAAGTATGCAAACTTGTGAAATTCTTGTATGGCCTCAAACAAGCACCATGAGCCTGGTATGAAAAACTAACTGAGCATCTTTTGAAACTCAATTTCAAACATTATGATCTTGATGATGCAAATTTATTTGTCAAGAAAGTTGGCAAAACAATTGTATATCTTGTGGTATATGTAGGTGACCTTTTGATGATAGGGAATAATGAAAGCTACATTGCATCCATAAAGAAGAAATTGGAGAAAAGTTTTGAAATCACTGACTTGGGCTATGTTCATTACTATCTTGGTATTGAAGTAACTCAACATCCAAAGTCCAAATTTCTTTCTCAAAAGAAATACATTGGAGATATGTTGAATAGGTTTGGCATGACAGAATGCAATCCTCTTACTGCTCCAATGGAACAAAACTTAAAGCTCACATCTATTGAAGGAAAATAATTTGAGGATGCAACAAAGTATAGACAGCTTGTAGGAAGTCTCAACTACCTAACTACTACCAGACCAGACATTTCATTTACTGTTGGAAACCTCTCCAGGTTTATGCAAAAGCCTTGTGAAGGACATTGGTCTGCTGCAAAAAGAGTACTAAGGTACTTGAAGGGAACTCAAGACTTTGGAAATCAAGTATACATAAGTGGATAACTTCAGTTTGATTGGATACTCTGATTCAGACTTCGATGGAGACAACGAAACTTGGGTATCTACTTCAGGATATGCTATGAGTCTTGGATAAGGAGTTGTCTCATGGAGATCACGAAAAAAATCAGTTCCAGCAGATTCCACAACAGAAGCAGAATACGTGGCAGCAGTTGAGGCAACAAAAGAAATTGTGTGGCTCAGGAAAATTCTTGAAGATTTGCAGGTAAAATAAGTACAATCAACTCCACTCATGATTGACAACACCTCTACAATAAATTTGGCTAAGAACCCAAAGTTCCATGATTGAATGAAGCACATCAATACTAAATATCATCTGATTCGACATCTTGTTGAGGCCAAAAAAATCCATCTCCGTCATTATTCCACTAATGAGAAAATTGTAGACATCTTCACCAAAGCGCTTGGAAGAGAAAAGCTTGAACGATTCAAAATGATGCTTGGACTCACCAACATCCCTTTAGATTAAGGGGGGGAATGTTGACACCTAATCATCAGGATTGGGTGAATAAATATAATTGATGTAAATAAATAATAAGAAATATGAACAGTCATCGGGAGATGAAGTGAACAGTCTCCCTCATGTATATAATAAAGACCAACTTGAAGGAAAAATATGAATTGAATTTCGTGGAGTTACTACCTGGCTTAACATTATGCTTGTAAATCAAGCTCATTTTTTGGAACTATTCAATAGTTATACTTGTAATATTTTGACTTTGAAATTTTAAGAGAAGAATAAGTATTTAATTATTGTTGTTATATGTTTAATATTATTTTATGTGATTTTCACTTTAATTTTTATGTGAATCATTATTTTTTGAAAAACAATTGTGATTATTATTATTTTTTGACATAAAATTCATAAAGATTGTTGTTTTTATTTTATTTTTTTGTTAAAATTTTCCCATAAAAATCATTTATTTGACATGTTTTTTTTAGCAAAATGTCTCAAAATGTGTATTTTTTTTGTTATATCTATATTCAAAATGTGTATTTTTATGTCAAATGTTAAAAAGTATTGGTTTTTTAGTGACAATTATTTGATGTGCATTGAAATATTAATTAACGATAGATAAATATATAGAAAATTGTAACTTTAAAATATACTATGCAAAAAACGAAGATATCACTACAAAAAGAAAATGAAAAGAAAAGAAAAAAACACAACCCTTAAAAAAACTTAAAAATAAATCTCTCAAGGAAGAAAAACAAGAAGAATATGATGACTACAAAAATTGATAAATTTAAAAAATAATTATCCACACTTAATACATCAAAAAATTTAAAGTGTCAAAAATAAGTCTTCTATAAAAGGGGTTGATGTTGCATCAACACTTTTCAGAATCAGCATGGAAATCACTAACATTTTAAAAATAATGTTCGTACTTGATACATAAGAAAATTTAAAGTGTCAAAAATATGCTAAAAAAAAGGTGTATTCTAAATGAACACTTTTCAAAATCGGATGTTTTTTCTCTACCTCAAAAAATAGGTACTCGATACAGTTCCAGTTTGATAGTTTACATTGTTCATATGATTTTTAAAAATATGTACCAGATTTTGAACAAAGTTGACCAGAAAATGGCCATTTTGTCTATTCGTTAGACTAGACCTTTTAATATTTGTCTAAATATTTTGAAGAAGTTATGTATTTAAGTTTAATAGTCTCTTTGTGAATTTATTAATCAACCTTTGCATGTCGTCTTTTTGTGGGATGAACGAGTGGTTGACACAATGGGATATTATCCCCTCCATCTGGTTTCAAATCTCACAGGGGAACATATTTGGCCTATTGTGATAAGGTTCAAGAAGTAAGATTCCCCATCGTTGTAGAGTCTTGAATATACTCTTGTGAATCCACCATAATTAAAAATAATAATAAAATAAAATAATAATAATAAATATTTTACGAGTTATATATATATATATATATATATATATATATATATATATATATATATAAAGTGTTTGAAAAGTTCAAAATAAACATGGTTCATGGTAAATGACATTATTAATTCATCTATGACTGTTATTATTAACTCCTTTACATAAGGAACTTTTAATAATTAATTTTTGGTAAATACTGAAATTCACATATTATCATTACATGCCCACTAATACACATATAACACATACACATATGTCATAAGGGAGTGGTAATAACTAGTTGAGTCTATACAATATTTCAGAAGTTCTCCACATCATAATAATCAGTTGAGTTAACTCTTTGGGTTGTTAGAAACAATTAATCAAGTTAACCCTTTCAATATAAGTCTAATGAGCTAGTTCAAGTCGTTAAGTGATTTGAGCTTCATATAAAAGGTCTTGAGGTTGATCTTTACACTAGTAATATTTATGTGTGTTTCATTCAATGTCCTTATAAATCAAGCAAAGTAATTGTTGGTATCAAGTTTACCTTGGTTATCATCTATCGAACCTGAGCAGGTTTTCCTTGTAAGAAATAAATAAACACACACCTAGATGTTATAACATTTTAAAATTCTTTCATTTTTATAAATTTGACCAAATTAAAAAACACTTAATAACTTATATTTTAAAAATTAAATAACACCCTACCACATTAACAAACACTTAATAACCTATATTTGATGAAATTAACAAACACTTAATAACCTATATTTTAAAAATTAAATAACACCCTACCTCATCCTTTTTAATGATGTTGAATATACTTGCATGGAGTTGCATTAGATTATAAATATAAATATTTTAAATTAAGCAAATACATTCCTTATTATTACTTCTAGTATAAGGAGTAACCGATACATGTTTAAAGAACAAAGCTATCAATTTAACTAGAATTGTGACCTCAAAATGAGAACTCTAGCCTTAAACATATATTTTTTGCATAAAAAATATGAAAAAACACCCCAAATTTAAAAGTGATGATGTATCATCACCCATTTTTAAAGTTTAAAATTCCAACATGTTTTAGCAATAACATTAAAAACCAAATATCATAACTACGAAAACATGAAAAGCCACCTCCAAATGCAAAACTAGTGATGTAGCATCACCCTCTTTTTTTTTAAAGAATAAAATTCCAATATTTTTTAGCCATCTCATTAAAAACCAAATAAAACATGAAAAAACACTCTCAAATACAAAAATAGTGATACAACATCACCATTTTATGTTTAGGACATAAAATTCAATCATTTTGCAACCATGACATTAAAAACCAAATATCATGACTAGGAAAACTTTAAAAATCATTGCTTGAATCGAAGAGTTGTTCTACTAATAGCAATTTATTTTTTTAAGAGTTGCATCTTATTTTAAATCTTAGCATAAGGCATTAAAATTGCAACTTTGAAAATTATGAAGTCATCATTAGTGTAAACAAAATTATAAAAAGCATTTCTTTAAAAAATGATAGCATATTGTAGATTTTTATTTTATTTTTAAATAAATAAATATATATATGAAACTCAAATTAAAAAAAAAAACTCCTCCTTTTCAAAATTACAAATAAAAAATGATTTTTTTTTTATTAAAAAACAAAATTAAAAAAATAGTAAAATAAATTAATTTAAAAAAATTAAAAAACACCCTAAAATACAACAATAAAAAAATGTATTTAAAATATAAAACAAATAAAAATATAAAAAAATCAAGAAAAAACAAGAACAATATTAACTACTAATACTATAAACATGTGTCTATTAATTTTAAAAAAAGTTTGATGATTTGAAATAATGTAAGAAAAGTATTTATTAAAAAAATTTCTGAAAATTAGAATTGAGATTTAGTTAAAGGAAAGAAAAGTTATTAAAATTAAGAAATAAAATTGAACCATTCTCTTAATAGGTAGATGTAACAGAACTCTGTGTTAACTTGTTTCTAGAAGTGATTTGAACTTCATATAAAAGGTCTTGAGGTTGATCCTTACACCAGTAATATTCATGTGTGTTTCATTCAATGTCCTTATAAATCAAGCAAATTAATCGTTGATATCAAGTTTACCTTGGTTATCATCCATCAAACTTGAGGAGGTTTTCCTTGTAAGAAATAAATAAACACACACCTACATGTTATAACATTTTAAAATTCTTTCATTTTTATAAATTTGACCAAATTAAAAAATACTTAATAACCTATATTTTAAAAATTTAATAAGACCCTACCCCATTCTTTTCAATTATGTTTGACCAAATTAACAAACACTTAATAACCTATATTCTAAAAATTAAATAACACTCTACCTCATCCTTTTCAATGATGTTGAATGTACTTGCATGGAGTTGCATGTCATTATTAAATGTATAGATTATAAATATAAATATTTTAAATTAAGCAAATATATTCCTTATTATTACTTCTAGTGTAAGGAGTAACTAATGCATTTTTAAAGAACAAAGCTATCAATTTAACTAGAATTGTGACCTCAAAATGAGAACTCTAGCCTTAAAAATTTATTTTTTGCATAAAAATATATGAAAAAACACCTAAAATTTAAAAGTGGTGATGTATCATCACCATTTTTAAAGTTTAAAATTCCAACATGTTTTAGCAATAACATTAAATACCAAATATCATAACTATGAAAACATGAAAAACACCTCCAAATGCAAAACTAGTGATGTAGCATCACCCTTTTTTTTAAAGATTAAAATTCCAATATTTTTTAGCCATCTCATTAAAAACCAAATAAAACATGATAAAGCACTCTCAAATGCAAAAGTAGTGATACAACATCACCATTTTATTTTTAGGACTTAAAATTCAATCATTTTGCAACCATGACATTAAAAACCAAATATCATGACTAGGAAAACTTTAAGAATCATTGCTTAAATCGAAGAGTGGTTCTACTAAGATAAATTTATTTTTTTAACAGTTGCAACTCATTTTAAATCTTAGCATAAGACATTTAAATTTCAACTTTTTAAAATTATGAAGTCATCATTAGTGTAAACAAAATCATAAAAACCACTTCTTTAAAAAAATGATAGCATATTGTAGATTTTTATTTTATTTTTAAGTGTATCTATCTATCTATCTATATATATTTAAGAAACTCAAATAAAAAAAAGAATCTTTCTTTTCAAAATTGCAAATAAAAAAATGTATTTAAAATATAAAACAAATAAAAATATAAAAAATTCAAGAAAAAACAAGAACAATATTAACTACTAATACTATAAACGTGTGTCTGTTAATTTTGAAAAAAGTTTGATGATTTGAAATAATGTAAGAAAAATATATATTAAAAAAATATTAAAATTAGAAGTGAGATTTAGTTAAAGGGAAGAAAAGTCATTAAAATTAAGAAATAAAATTGAACCATTCTCTTAATAGGTAGATATAACAGAACTCTGTTTTAACTTGTTTCTAGAAGTGATTTGAACTTCATATAAAAGGTCTTGAGGTTGATCCTTACACCAGTAATATTTTTGTGTGTTTCATTCAATGTCCTTATAAATCAAGCAAAGTAATTGTTGATATCAAGTTTACCTTGGTTATAATCCGTCGAACCTGAGGAGGCTTTCCTTGTAAGAAATAAATAAACACACACCTAAATGTTATAACATTTTAAAATTCTTTCATTTTTATAAATTTGACCAAATTAAAAAACACTTAATAACCTATATTTTAAAAGTTAAATAACACCCTACCCCATTCTTTTCAATGATGTTTGACGAAATTAACAAACACTTAATAGCCTATATTTTAAAAATTAAATAACACCCTACCCTATTCTTTTCAATGATAATTGAATATACTTGCATGGAGTTGCATGTCATGATGAAATGTATAGATTATAAATATAATTATTTTAAATTAAGCAAATATATTCCTTATTATTACTTCTAGTATAAGGAGTAACCAATACATGTTTAAAGAACAAAGCTATCAATTTAACTAGAATTGTGACCTCAAAATGAGAACTCTAGCCTTAAAAATCTATTTTTTGCATAAAAAATATGAAAAAACACCCCAAATTTAAAAGTGATGATGTATCATCACCCATTTTTTAAAGTTTAAAATTCCAACATGTTTTAGAAATAACATTAAAAACCAAATGTCATAACTACGAAAACATGAAAAAACACCTCCAAATGCGAAACTAGTGCTGTAGCATCACCCCTTTTTTTTAAGATTAAAATTCCAATATTTTTTAGCCATCTCACTAAAAGCCAAATAAAACATGAAAAAACACTCTCAAATGCAAAAGTAGTGATACAACATCACCATTTTATTTTTAGGACTTAAAATTCAATCATTTTGCAACCACAACATTAAAATCCAAATATCATGACTAGGAAAACTTTAAGAACATTGCTTAAATCAAAGAGTGGTTCTACTAAGAGTAATTTATTTTTTTAAGAGTTGCAACTTATTTTAAATCTTAGCATAAGGCATTAAAATTACAACTTTTTAAAATTATGAAGTCATCATTTGTGTAAACAAAATCCTAAAAACCACTTAGCATACTGTAGGTTTTTATTTTATTTTTAAATAATCTCTCTCTCTCTCTCTCTCTCTCTATATATATATATATATATATATAAAGAGAGAGAGACTAAAAAAATAAACTAACTACTTTTTCTTTTCAAAATTACAAATAAAAAAATGATTTTTATTTTTATTTTTATTTTTTTAATTAAAAAACAAAATTAAAAAATAGTAAAATAAATTAAATTAAAAATAAAAATAAAAAATACTCAAAAATACAACAATAAAAAAATGTATTTAAAATATAAAACAAATAAAGATATAAAAAATTCAAGAAAAAGCAATAACAATATTAACTACTAATACTATAAACATGTGTCTGCTAATTTTAAAAAAAGTTTGATAATTTGAAATAATGTAAGAAACGTATTTATTAAAAAAATCTATGAAAATTAGAAGTGAGATTTAGTTAAAGAGAAAAAAAGTCATTAAAATTAAGAAATAAAATTGAACTATTCTCTTAATAGTAGATATAATAGAGCTCTGTGTTAACTTGTTTCTAGAAGTGATTTCAACTTCATATAAAAGATCTTGAGGTTGATCCTTACACCATTAATATTTATGCGTGTTTCATTCAATGTCTTTATAAATCAAGCAAAGTAATTGTTGATATCAAGTTTACCTTGGTTATAAATTTGACCAAATTAAAAAACACTTAATAACCTATATTTTAAAAATTAAATAACACCCTACCCCATTCTTTTCAATGATGTTTGACCAAATTAACAAACACTTAATAACTTATATTTTAAAAATTAAATAACACCATACCTCATCCTTTTCAATGATGTTGAATATACTTGCATGGAGTTGCATGTCATGATTAAATATATAGATTATAAATATAAATATTTTAAATTAAGCAAATATATTTCTTATTATTACTTGTAGTATAAGGAGTAACCAATACACGTTTAAAGAACAAAGCTATCAAGGTAACTAGAATTGTGACCTCAAAATGAGAACTCTAGCCTTAAAAATCTATTTTTTTGCATAAAAAAATATGAAAAAACACCCCAAATTTAAAAGTGATGATGTATCATCACCCATTTTTAAAGTTTAAAATTCCGACATGTTTTAGCAATAACAGTAAAAACCAAATATCATAACTATAAAAACATGAAAAAACACCCCCAAATGCAAAACTAGTGATGTAGTATCACTTTTTTTTTTCAAGATTAAAATTCCAATATTTTTTAGGCATCTCATTAAAAACCCAATAAAACATGACAAAACACTCTCAAATGCAAAAGTAGTGATACAACATCACCATTTTATTTTTAGGGCTTAAAATTCAATCATTTTGCAACCATGACATTAAAAACCAAATATCATGACTAGGAAAACTTTAAGAATCATTGCTTAAATCGAAGAGTGGTTCTACTAAGAGCAATTTATTTTTTTAAGAGTTGCAACTCATTTTAAATCTTATCACAAAACATAAATTTTGCAACTTTTTAAAATTATAAATTCATCATTAGTGTAAACAAAATCATAAAATCCACTTCTTTAAAAAAATGATAACATATTGTATATTTTTATTTTATTTTTAAATAAAAAATTATATATATATATATATATATATATATATATATATATATATATATATATATATATATATATATATATATATATATATATATATATTGTCGGCCGGATAAATCGTTCTTGCAGACAAGACCAATCTCCCTAGTATCAACAGATATCTAGCAACAAACAGGACAAGCAAATCTACCTTTCTCTAAATATATTGCGATTTATTAATAAAAACCAAGAGGTGTTTTAGACCTTACCTTAAGTCCAACGCTAGTTTGTGGCAGCCACGCTTTGACCGTTCGAACGAGTTTCCTTTTGAGAACCTCCAATCACAAACAAGCACACATCAAATAACACCTACATAGCTAATATAATAAATCATATTCATAATGGTGATCAAGGAATCCATGAAATAAACCATAAAACACAGCTTATTGAGAAAAATAAACTTGATTGTATTAATTTTGAAAATAGAAGAACTTTACAACCTTTGGTGCCTTGATGTTGTACAAGCTCCTCCCAGGGTCCAAGCAGGAATCTCCTCTACTTTGACAAGCCTCACACTCTTCCCAATGATATCAAACAAGGTATGTAATCTCTCCTCTCAAGCTCAATTAGGAAGACTAAATTCCAACAGCATTTCACCTCAAAAATATTTAGCTTTCCACCTCCTTAGTAACCAGCCCAATGCCTCATTTTATAGTGCAGAGGAAGGAAGTTACAGGTCCACCTATGAAGGGATAGAGTCCTCCTTCAAAGGGATAAGCTCCTCACATCAAGGGGTTAGCTCCTTAAGGTATGGGATGCATGAACCTTAAAGGGGCGAACTTGCCACCTCAAGATTCCCTCTAGAAGCTTCCAGAAATGACTCAAAGTGAGTTTTTAAGAATGTACGTACGCCTTTTTGACTTTTATAGGGGTCCGCACCTATTACACAGAGACAAAGCGGTCAGGTACGCAAGGGACATGACCAGTAGGTGTGGGACCGCAGGTAATGCTAAAAGAAAGTGCAGAACCAGAGTTTTAGAGACTTTTAAGGGCTTTCTATTATTTTTCAAGGCTTAACATGAAGAATTGAGGTTTAATTCTTGCAAAGGAGGAAAGTATGAGTGGTGATAGACTCACACTGATTGCAGAATGTCATGGTGACAATATTTTGTGCAACAGATTGCCCCCTAAAGTGTGAAGTCTGTAATAGATGAGGATAGCATTTGTCATCTAAGAAGAGTGAAGTACTTTATCATTTCAAGGATCATCCTATGGACACCCTGGTCAGAACCTGTAAAAACATTCAATACAAAATATATATATGTGAACATATCATCGCTGAGGTAGTAATTCCCATACTCAGATCAAAACTGACTAGAAAACTAACTAAACTGCTCTGTTATAGGAATGATTTTGTACTACATCATAAGTGTAGACATATGTAGACACAATATGGGCGCAACCATTTGTTTATGAATAGTCCATTGTATAATGAATAACAAAATTCCTCGCAGCCTGGATGGTGGAAACTAGATCCAGGGTCTTGATTTATGCTTCCCGAACTAGTACAATTCTATCCATGTGAATGAATGTGTCGAAGTTGAACATGGTAGAAACCACTTGATTACCAGTCAATGATGTGAACTGTTAACAAGTGTGAGAGAAACCACTAGTGTTGGGTCCCTATAATACTAGTGATTACTCCATTAATATTGTAGTTATACCCCTTATTTATATTGTTGTGCCCCTATTACCCCCCATATTGTTATTTCTGTGCCCCATAGAAGCCCCCTATTGTTATTTGTGTGGCTTTATATTATTATTGTTAGGTCAGCTGGATTATATTGTGACTCCTTAGACTCCTATATATAGAAAGGAGGTTTTGTCATTTGTATCATCCAAGAATTGTTCATTTATGTAATGTAAAGGAGGTTGCCCCCTCGAAGAGGCTGAATTCTAAGGCATGGATCTCTCTTTTCTATCTTTTTGTGAGCTGGTTTCATAACATTTGGTATCAGAGCTTTGGATTCTAGGGTTTCGCTGATCCAAACAGGTCATCGTGGCATTTTCGCTATAACCTTTTTTCTGTGATGTTTCAGAAGTCGCAAAAAACACCCATTTGAGAAGAATTGGCGCTGAACCTTGGGTCCGAATTTCAGATCTTTTCGCGCGATATTTTCGGAGATATGATCTGAGGAAGTTGGTCTTTTTGCAGACTCTTGAATTACATTCAAAACAGGTGACCTGGGGAAAATCGTCATAACTCTCTCTCTGAGGATCGGATTGAAATTTCATAAAAAGGTACAGAAAGAGGACGGACTGTAGTTTCTTGTATGTGTGTTTCAGATTCAAAGGTTGAAACAGTGACTCGTGGCACGTCGTACAAGTTTTCTCTACTGAACCAGTCTAAAAGCAAGTCATTGTGGGAGATTTCACATAACTCTTACTTGGAGAATCCAATTTGGCTCAGACTTGTGGCATTGGAAAGAGGACGCAGAAGGCTACTACAGGTAGCAATTTCAGAACTGGATGATCCGAAATTACAGAGATACATCAGATTCAATATCAGGCTTCTATAAAGTGAAAAAAGGTGTGTAGTTTTTTTTTTAATTTTTATGTAAGCTTGGTTTAACGGAATTCAAAGGGCATAGTAAAGCATTATTATCGGTAACTGATGCCTCGAGGAAAGAAAATGCAAACACCTAGTAAGGAACCTGAAAGCTCTAGCATGACTCATGAAGAAGAGGAAGAAATGCTACATGATATATCAAAATTACAAGAACAAGTGCAACAAATGTCACGCTCACAAAAGCTAACAGAAGCTAAGATAAGTGGCGTGGAATCTAAGATAAATGGCATGGAATCTAAGATAAATGGCGTGGAATCTAAGATAAAGGGCATGGAAACTAAGGTGGAGGATTCGATGGTAAATTTGAAGATAGATTTGAAGACAGACATGGAAGAATTGAAGAACTTGCTACAAGAAAGGGTCACTAATGGTGAAAAGGTAGTAAAGGAAACTCATGATGAGAACAAAAGAAATGTTAATCATGATTCCATAGACTCTAATGTTGGATCGAAGACTCACCATGTTCCAAAAATCGATATGAGGAAGTTTGATGGCAAGGATCCCGCCACATGGATATTACAGATGGAGCAATTCTTCGATCTCAATAATGTGCAAAACACACAAAAGGTACGTATGGCAACTTTATATTTGGAACCAAATCAGTTTGTATGGTATCAATGGCTTTGTTCTCGTAAACAATTTATCACTTGGGCAATTTTTACGGAAGAATTGATAGCACATTATGAGGATACAAAAAGCAACACTTTTTTTAGCCAATTGATAAGTCTCAAACAAAAGGGTTCAATAATGGAGCACATTGAGGAGTTCCAAAAATTGAACATAAGGGTAAAAGATATTCCAGAGGAGCATAGGATTGATGTGTTCATAGGGTCTTTAAAGGATAATATCCAACATGATGTGCGCCTTTGGGAACCTGATTCATTAGAGAAGGCATTCAGGTTAGCAAGAAAAATGGAAAGCAAAATTATGGCAACTAGGAAGCATACCACTCACAACTATAAAGATGGAAGTGTTGTTGCCCATAGTCTTCCACAACCTACAAGGTTGACACCACAACAATTGGAAGAAAAAAGAGCAAAAGGGCTTTGTTACAATTGTGATAGCAAATACACAAAAGGTCATAAGTGTGCTGAGAAGAAATTATTCTACATAGATTGTGAAGAGGAAGAAGAAAAGGAGCAAGAAAGGTCAAAAGAAGAGGATATATTCCAGGAACAAAGCCTAGATGAAGAACAAATAAATCCGACCATATCTTGTAATGCATTGGCGGGAATTACCACTCCTCAAACCATCAAGATAGAAGGACAAATCAAGAAGAAAAAGGTAATAGTGTTGATTGATTCAGGAAGCACCCACAATTTTATTCATTGTAAGGTAGCAAAAGAATTGAATTGCTTCCTATATCCAGCACCAGAGTGTCAAGTGATGATTGCAAATGGAGGAACAATAAATTGCTCTGGAAAGTGCCATAATATCAAGCTATCCATGGGAGAATATGTATTGACTAGCCCAATGCTTTCCATTCCAATGGGAGGTGCTGATGTTGTACTAGGAGTCCAATGGCTACAATCCTTGGGTACAATAGCTTTTAATTTTCAAGAACTTTTCATCAAATTTTCTTCGGAAGGAAAGGAAGTTGAATTAAGGGGTATTGCAGGGAAACCAGGAAAGATAATCAGCTCTAATGGTATGACAAAGCTTCTAAAAAAGGAGCAAAGAGGTGTAATTGCACAATTATGTTCGCTAGATGTTTCCACATTGGAATCATCTATTTCTCCAGATCTCCAAAAAGTCTTGGACAATCATTCCAAGGTATTTGAGACTCCCAAGGGTCTCCCACCTATGCGTGATCATGATCATGCTATTCATCTGATTCCAGGAAGTGTTCCTCCAAACATCAGGCCGTACAGATATCCCTATGTCCAAAAAAGTGAAATTGAACGTATGGTTGCAGAAATGCTAGAGGCTGGTATAATTCAACCGAGTCAAAGTTCTTTCTCAGCTCCAGTAGTATTGGTGCACAAGAAGGATGGATCATGGCGCATGTGTCCAGATTATAGGGAGCTCAACAAGCTCACTATTAAAGATAAGTTCCCCATTCCTGTTATTGATGAATTACTGGATGAATTGCATGGATCAATTTACTTCACCAAGTTGGATCTTCGTTCGGGATATCATCAAATCAGAATGAAGATTGAAGACATTCCAAAAACGGCATTTAGAACTCATGAGGGTCATTATGAATTTTTGGTCATGCCTTTTGGCCTTACCAATGCACCTTCAACATTTCAAGGTTTGATGAATTCAATTTTCAAACCATTCCTTAGAAAATTTGTGTTAGTATTTTTTGATGATATACTAATCTACAGCAAGTCTTGGAAGGATCATGTTGAACATGTTGACAGGGTGCTACAACTATTGGAGGAGAAACAATTATATGCAAAAAGATCCAAATGTTTCTTTGGAGTCCAGGAGGTGGAATATTTGGGTCATATTGTATCTCATGAAGGAGTTAAGGTAGACCCTAGCAAAATTAAAGCCATTAAGGAATGGAAAATCCCCACATCCATAAAGCATCTGCGAGGATTTCTTGGGTTGACAGGGTATTATCGCAAGTTTGTTAAGAATTATGGGAGAATAGCAGCACCTCTAACAACATTATTGAAGAAAGATTCATTTTCATGGACTCCGGAAGCAACAAAGGCCTTTGAACATCTTAAAGAGGCAATGTGCCAAGCACCGGTCTTAGCTACACCGGACTTCACAAAAACCTTTATTGTGGAATGTGATGCTTCAGGAAATGGAATTGGTGCTGTTCTAATGCAAGATGAAAGACCCATTGCTTTTGAAAGTCGTCCAATCAAGGGAAAGTTTTTAAGCAAAGCTATTTATGAGAAGGAAATGTTGGCAATACTCCATGCACTTAAGAAATGGCGACCCTACCTAATGGGAAGACACTTCAAGGTAAAAACGGATCATGATAGCCTTAAATACTTTTTAGAACAAAGATTATCCTCTGAAGAGCAACAAAAGTGGGTCACAAAGATGTTGGGTTATGACTTTGAAATCATCTACAAAAAAGGGAAGCAAAATGTGGTGGCAGATGCACTCTCAAGAAAGGATGAGGATGTGGAAGCATTGTTGTGTGCCATTTCTATTATCCAACCAGATTGGATAAACGAAGCAAGGGAGGAATGGAAGAATGACGAAGAAGTGTGGGCACTTATTCGAAAGCTACAACAAGATTCCAGTACTTCTGATACATTTAGCTGGAAAAATGATTCGTTATGGTACAAAGATCGCTTATACCTCTGTAAGAATTCCCAGCTAAAACAAAAGATTCTTATGGAATTGCACACTTCTCCCTTAGGAGGGCACTCAGGATTTTTAAAAACTTACCACAGGGTTAAGAAGGAATTTTTTTGGGATGGCCTTAAATCAGATATTCAAAAGTTTGTGGCGGAATGTTTGGTTTGCCAGCAAAATAAAGTTGAAACAATTAAGACACCGGGTCTATTACAACCTTTATCCATTCCAAGCCAACGTTGGGAGGAGGTTTCAATGGATTTTATCACAGGTTTACCCAAGTCTGAGGGAAAGAGTGTCATCATGGTGGTAGTTGACAGACTTACCAAGTATGCACACTTTTGTGCATTATCACATCCATTTAAAGCCAGTACAGTTTCTACTGCATTTATGGAAACAGTTCAAAAGCTACATGGAAACCCAAAGATTATTGTAAGTGACAGAGATCCCATTTTCACTGGAAATTTTTGGACAGAATTATTTTCTTGTCTTGGTACTCAGTTAGCTCATAGCTCATCTTATCATCCTCAATCTGATGGGCAAACTGAGATAGTAAACAAATTTTTGGAAGGATATCTTCGTTGCTTTGTATCTGATAAACAGACACAATGGGTCAAATGGTTGCCTCTGGCTGAATGGTGGTATAACACTTCCTTCCATACAGCAACAAAAATGACCCCATTTATGGCACTTTATGGGTATCAACCACCATCCATCACATCATATTTAAGAGAAAATTCTAAGGTTCAGGCAGTGGAACATCACATCGAACATCAACAACAAGTCCTCCAACTCTTAAAGGATAACCTCGTGTTGGCACAAAATAGAATGAAACAACAGGCAGATCAACATCGCAGTGAAAGAAGTTTTGATGTAGGTGATTGGGTATTCCTACGGCTACAACCATATAAGCAAATGTCCCTAAAGCAAGCTAAGAAGGATAATAAATTATCACCAAAGTATTATGGTCCGTACAAGGTGTTGCAAAAGATTGGTACTATGGCATACAAATTGGAGCTTCCTGCAGCTTCTCGATTGCACCCAGTCTTCCATGTTTCATGTTTAAAGAAGGTTATAGGTGACAAGCTCCAAATTCAAACAATATTGCCAGAACTTGATGAGGAAGGAAAAATTATATTGGAACCGGAAGCAGTCATAGAAACAAGAACTCGACAGCTACGAAATCGATCAATTTCAGAGTATCTTATCAAGTGGAAGAACTTATCCGCTAAAGATTCCACATGGGAGGATGAGAATTTTATGCAGAAGTATCCAGAACTACTCAAGCGTTGAGGACAACACTTTTTTGAAGGAGAGGGGCATGTTGGGTCCCTATAATACTAGTGATTACCCCATTAATATTGTAGTTATACCCCTTATTTATATTGTTGTGCCCCTATTACCCCCCATATTGTTATTTATGTGCCCCATAGAAGCCCCCTATTGTTATTTGTGTGGCTTTATATTATTATTGTTAGGTCGGCTGGATTATATTGTGACTCCTTAGACTCCTATATATAGAAAGGAGGTTTTGTCATTTGTATCATCCAAGAATTGTTCATTTATGTAATGTAAAGGAGGTTGCCCCCTCGAAGAGGCTGAATTCTAAGGCGTGGATCTCTCTTTTCTATCTTTTTGTGAGCTGGTTTCATAACAACTAGTAATGTCAATGGCTCTCAAAGTACTCAGTACAATCCATGAAATGTGAATAGATGAGCTAATGTCGAACATATCATAGAATCCTTTGATCGAAGGTCAATGATGCAACTTGTCGTCGAAGGCGAGAAACCTGCCATTGAGGCATGCAGATTCCAAGGTATTGACAATTTCTAGATCATCTTTCTAGATAATGAGCCGAAGTCGATAGAAAGCAATCCATCGTAGGCAAGCCCACAACACGAAATCATAGATCAAGTTTGAAGAAATATATTTGGCAAGGACTAACTCAGGGATGGTCAAGATGGATGACAGATATTTTGCAGATGAATGGTTTATTTGAACTGACCTCTTGAACACATAATGACACTGCAGATGGTTTGGTGACAATTGACCCAAAGCTAATACCTAGAAACCGGCTGAAGACTTTCAATATGGTTTGATTAACTATTAGGCAAAGGATTTCCCAACCCAGGTGAACAAAAAGTGTCATGTTCAAGAGTGGTTAAATGATTTTCTAAAACACAAAGTATAAAAAATAGGTTCATTTTTCTCTCTTTCCCCTCACCATTTCTGGCAAGTACCTCTTTATTTTTGACAAGCTTGAGGAGTTTAACATTTGATTGGTTATAAGTTCATCCTTCGGATGAGTCCAACTTAGTTTAAAATTCGAACCCTAAGAAGGAGTGGTTCATTCCTGTTTAAAATTGAACAGGTCCTTTACTATTAAATTTTAACGAGTCCAGTATAGGAGAAACTCGACGTTTTTCAATTTTAGGGAGTCAGAATAAAAACTTAAGAAAAGTCCATGGTTGTCCTTTTTCGTAAATTTGTGTCTCCCAAGCCCGAAAAAGTATAAAATATTACTTGAGAGAATCGCTTGACCATTACGATCAAGTAGTACTTTTCATAATTAGTGTCTATGATCCGAAAAAGTAAAAAAAGTGATCAACGACACGTCGATTTATAACCAATATCGAACTTGAAATGACAAAAGCCCAACAAATTTTCATGTTTATACAGTCGGAAAAGAGCTGTAAGTGGACGGTCCTTTTAATTCCGTTTTAACGAGCTTAAAAAGAAAAACTCGACAATCTTTTCTTATTTTACGAGTCAGAAAAGAGCTTAAAGAGGACTCCAATGTTTTTTGTTGAAAATGACCAATTATCCCTGAAAAATCCAATATTCTGCACAAAGACTCAAACATTAATCATACCTGTTTAAAATAAATAAAAATGCATCAAAAAGTTACCTTTTTAAAGTGAAAAATAAACAAATTGAAAATTCATTTATTCAAAAAAGCTTATAAAAAGGGCTTTTGTAAATTCATTTTTACCATTTGACTTCAGAGTGAGAAGAGAGAGCTTTTGGGTAAGAAACTTCCTGTGAATATTGCGGAAAATCCGTCCATTGGAATCGAAAACCGTCAGCTCCAGGTAATCCACATCACCTTTATCTTGCATTTCAACCATTTGCATTTCGTTTTTAGGCTTCCATTTTGATTTTTTAGGGAAAAATTAGTTTAGAAAACCACTTGCGGGGGTCTGCAGGCGCAACATGCGGAACCTGCGGACCCCGACTTTTTTCTACAAAGGAAAGAGCCAGAGTCCCACACCTGTTGCTTAGGAAGAGTGCGGACCTACGCACTATCCCTAACTGGTGGGTGCGGACCCCGCGAAATAGGTTTTAAAACTTCAATTTTTTCCATTTCCGCCCAAAATTTTTTGAACTAAAATGTTCTAATCCACCGTTTTTGCAATGTAGGATATACAAAATGCTCATTTGGCGGGAACGAGAGCATGAAGATGTGGACCTTGCTGCAATAAATCATTAACCCTCATTGGATGCATTGAGAGCATGTGGACTATTTAAATTATGGGCCATACTTGGCATGAGGGCCCAAGTAGACTTTTTGCAATGGCTGGTAGACAGGGGGAATATACAGGACCAGTGTTTCATTATTGGTGGCCACCGGCTCGAAATCGAGCTAGAGGACATTTATTTCTTGATTGGTTTTCCCAAGAGAGGTGAACGATTATCTCTATTCGGGACTAGGCCAGGTGGCCAGTCTATCAATAGTTTCCGACTAGAGTTTTGTAATGACCAAACAAAGGACAAAGGGATCGATATAAAAACTATCTCCCGTCCTGAACTTAAAGTGATTGCATTTACTGTCACCAGACTTTGCGGAAGCGCAACACTGCATGTAGCTACCGGATCCCAAATGCGTATGGCAGTAGATTGTTATCGAGGCACCATCTTCAACTGGTGCGAAGCTGTGTTGGCGAATGTAAAAGGCCAACTAACTAGAGCAAGGAATGGACAACTAAAAAACTTTGGATATGGTTTCCTAGTTGTGAGCTTTGGTCTAGAGAGGGTCCCAATGTTGGTCCCACAACAGCTTTCCATTGGAGTTGGACTTCCTCGAGAACCTAAGCTAATGCGTTGGGTTGCAGTTATGGCCCGTCATCCTGAGGAGGGTTCAGAGGTTGTTCGATTTCCGCCTGAGTATTTTCATTGGTTAGAGAACCAAATTTTCGTGATTCAGGATTTTCCATATGCTGGGATAGATTATCGTGGTGACCCAGACATGACTCTTCCACCAGGAGAGCAGTGGGATGATTCAGGTAAAATCATTCTCAACATTTTCTAAGTTTTAACTATTTTTTTTTTGTTTTTTAAAAACGTCCAAAACTAATAATAAATGTTTCAAATGTAGAAGTGAGTCCACGACGACTAGCTGCTCTCCGGCCCTATGAGAGGAGACACCCAGCTGCAGCAGTACCGGCCCCACGGGATGAATCTACATAGACCCTGACTGAATTGGAAAATAATCTAGAGCGTTTGACAGTAGATATTCCAGAGACTAGCATAGATGATATTCCACTTAGGTTACATCGCTATGTGATTGGGGTCCCAGGACCTTTTAGGAGGTTCCTTTGTAGGGTGGCCCAAGCAGTGGTTTCTTATCGTGATCATCACCAGTGATAGGATGATCTCCTTTGTAGACTCATACACCATTTTTGCTTTTTGTACTATCATTTTTTCCGATCATAAGGTGTTTTTCAACCTATGATCGAAGACGATGTATATTTGACACACTTCTATGCTATGTTATATCACTATTACTGGCTATCTTGTACAACATGTTATGGAATCTTTTTAAATTTACTGTTTGATTATTGCAAATGTCTATTTAACATTCGAGAAGCAATTGCATCTGCTAATGTACTTAAATATCTTGGAATATGTTGATATTCAATGTAGTCAAATTCACGTTCCAAGAGACAAACTCTCAAAAATAATCTTAATAACACTGGATTTCTAATGGCATAAACTCTATTAAGCTGCAATACAACGAGTTTAGAATCTAACATAACAATCAAACTCTGAATCTCGAATGAGATGGTTTCAGATAATAACTCAATCACTGCACTATAATCCGCAAAGTTGTTCGTTGTTTGACCGAGGCTTACCCCATGCATAGATACCAACTCATCAGACGGTGAATATATAACCCAAGCTGCGGAAGAAATATTCCGTGTATTACGACAAGCACCATCAGCGAAACCAATGTATGTTTGAAGAGACGTCGACATCTGCAATATCAAGAGTAAAATCAAGATAAGCAAGAATAATGATAAAAACACTCTCTAAACTAGGCACACTTTTCTAATCTAAAACACACCAGCTAGAAATAAAATAATCTAACTAAAATATCCACACCTAGATTTAAGCATAATATCTCTTCAGATAAAGACCATTTCTGGGTTTACCCAAAGAGACACTGTCAAAATCTACCAATTCATAGGCCCCTTTTGCTAATTTTCGCTTAACAACATAAAGACCATGCCACAGACGTACAAATTTTCCAGCCCCTAGCTTATCATTTTCTTGATCGTATAATAAGACTAGGTCTCCTTCCAAAAAATTACGAGGTGTAACATTTCAATTGTACTGAGCTTTAATTCGTTTGGCATGAGTTTCGATTGCTAATGCAACATCACGTCGATTCTCATCTAGCTGAGCTAAGTACAACAAACGTTTCTCCTCTTCGGAAGTGGTTGGGAGTAATTCTATGGCTATTTGCAATGACATAATTTCGCATTCAATGGGTGACACAACTTCCAAACCGTAATCTAGTTTAAAAGGAGCGAAACCAGTTGATGTTTTTACTAAGGTTCGATACGCCCAAAATGTTGAAAATAACATGTTATGCCAATTCGATCTATGAATACCAATGATTCGTCGGATCATAATGACTAGAACTTTGTTGATAGCTTCAACTAGACCATTAGCCTGTGGGTAATATGGAGTAGAACTATCGTGACGCAGGCCAAGTTGATCAGCTAGTTCAGTCATCATGATGTTTCGAAAATGACTCCCATGATTGGTAATACTCACTTGAGGAACACCGAATCTAGTAATTATATGATTGAAAACGAAAATTGCAGCAGTTTTGCCGTCTGCCGAAAATGTAGGCATCGCCTCTGCCCACTTAGTAAAATAATCTACCGCAATGATGATATACGCATGCCCCCCGGAAGAGTGAGGGTTACATGTAATAAAGTCGATACCCCACTTTGCAAAAGGACCGACGACAATTATAGAGTGGAGAGAAGCAGGTGGAGCACACATCTTACGATAAAAAATTTGACAATTGTGGCATTTTCGGACCGCATAGATACAATCTTTAAATAAAGACGGCCAGAAATAACCAGCGTGAAATATCTTTTGGGTTGTGGCATACGCAGACATATGACTGCCACATGCTCCAGAGTGACAGTCATTGAGAACCTTTTCAGCTTCTTCATGAGTTAAACAATGTCAGAAAACAGAATACGCCCCACGACGATAGAGTGTATCTCCAATGATTTTGTATTGTTGGGATTGGAAATGTATTTTTTCGTCGCTGAGATCGTGAAATTTCAGGCCGAAAAGATTGGGTTTGGAGATAAACTATGATATCTCCATACCATGGATCAATATTACTGATAAGAAACAAGGATTCGTTCGCAATGGGCTCTTCCACCACAGTTTTAGTATCAGCACACGGGAAATCACACGTCAATTCCACAAATACCAATGATTTCTTTGCCTTGGATTTTTCAAATTCCAAGTCAAATTCCTGCAAGATAACAATCCATTTGGAATACTTTCCCCCTAGCAATTGTTTGGTCAGAATATAGATCATAGCGTTACAGTAAAAAATTATTGTAGTTTTGCGTAGTAAGATGTAATGACGAAATCTTTGGACAACTTGAATAGCTGCCAAGGCCAATTTCTCCACATGCAAATATTTAAGCTCAGTCAGATTCAAAGTTAGACTAAGATAGTAAATCACATGTTCACTGTTGAATTCACCTTCCTGAACTAAAACCATCCCAATGGTGGAATGAGAAGCAGCGAGGTACAAGAAGTAATCCTGGTTGTAGTTGGGAGGATGCAATAACGGTGCATGGGTCAACGTGTGTTTAAGTGCATCAAAATATTTGTCAGCTATCTCATCCCAAAAGAATGGAGTATTTTGTTTCAACAACTTGGTAAAACCCTTTGTTATCTCGGTGTAGTTGGGAATGAAACGACGTAAAAAATTTGCTTTCCCTTGCAAACTTTGGAGTTGGCAAAGAGTCGAAGGAGGAGGCAATTTTACAATAGCTTCAACCTTCGAGGGATCGAAACGAATGCTGGATTTTGAAACAAAAAATCCTAGTAAATGACCCGTTTCTATACAGAAAACACATTTGTGTGGATTCAGCTAAATTCGATAATGCCTACATCTCATAAATATTGCTCGTAAATGAGTGAGATGATCGGCTCTACGTAATGAATGGGCAGGTAAATCATCGAGATATGGCTGCACAATGTGCTTGATGTCATGAAATGCGTAAGACATAGCCCTTTGAAAAGTTGCTCTGGCATTCTTCAATCCAAAAGGCAATTTGCAGTAAGCAAATGTCCCCCATGGACAAATGAAATCCGTTTTTGGTTGATCAACAGGGAGTATGTTGATTTGATTATAACCGGAAAAACCATCCATAAAGAAGAAAATTTCACTGTCGGCACAATCATCAATGGTTTGATCGATATAGGGGGTTGGATAATTGTCTTTAGGACAAGCTCGATTAATATCCTTATAATCGATACATATTCTTATCGTTCCTTGCTTTTTGTTAACAGGAACAATATTCGATACCCAATTTGTTAAGGGAATTGGATAAATGAAACCTGCTCGAATTAATTTCTCAACTTCAGCTTTAATAGCAGCAGCTTTTCACGGATGTATCTGACGCAAATGTTGCTGGACAGGTTTAGCGTCCGGGTAAGTTTTAATTTCATGAACAACAATTGATGGATCGATTCCTGGCATTTCTTCATATGAACAGGCAAACACGTCACAGAATTCCTGAAATAGGGCTTTATAAGTATGGAGTTCATTGTCCGTACAGGAAGCACCTATATGAATGTTTTCAATAATTCTGGGTTTAACTGAAATGTCAATAGGAACCGTTCGAGAAATATTTCCCAAATTTAACTCAGAATTAGGATGTTGCAATGGATTCTGTGGTTCTTTGACATAAGCAATAGTAAAAATGGATGACAAATCATTTTAAAAATGATCAAGCTCAGGTAAAAACGAAGATCGATGATGAAGATCTTCCCATGGTAAATCATCAACAGACAAAAGTTCACAAATCTTCTCATCAGTGTGAACAAGCTCGGAAAAAGTTGTTGAATCTGAGGTTGATATTGAAAGTGATTCTCCATGGACCACATTCATTAGATCAATTTCGGTTGAACAAGAGTCAGAAAACGACTGTACAACCTGATATGCATTTCATAGGGACTCAAAGGCATCGCATCACCAAATGAATCCACCTCAGCCTCAGAAGGTATGATCCAAGGATCATCAAAGTCAATAGTGTTTGATGAAATCATATGAATAGTTGTAGTAGAAGGCGATACGTTAGGAGGATGAAAGGAAAAAGTTCCTAGTAAACCAGAATCTTTAACCAATCCTACCCCAACATCCTTGTAAGGGATAGTTGTTTTACTGACAGGTTGTATAGTTTCAGAAGAGGCTGGGTCGGATGAAAAATAAGCCAGCTGGTCTATTGTAACGATCTTTCCATTATGAGGAAACTTTATAAGCCGAAAGACCGATGAAACAACATCAGTCATAGCATAAGACCAACTGCGACCCAAGAGAAGGTTGTAATATAAAGGAGCGTCAACCACTTCCACATCTAGATTAATAGTTTTTCCTTCAACCCCTATAGGTCAATCCTGTAGAATGCCAAAAGGATGGAACCCACGGTCATCAAAAGCCTTTAGAATCGTCCAGGATTGATTGAGTGTATGAGAACCAAGCGACCTCCAACACTGGATGGACACAATACATGTAGAAGCTCCCTCATCAATTACAGTCCTAAAGCAAGGTTTGTTTTTTACTAACACTAGAATCTGGAAAGCCATTTGATGAGGTAGGCGAGGTGTACTATTCTCTAAATCGAAGATTATAAGGTTTGAATCCTGAATATCAACAACTCCTATAGCCGACAAAAGTAATTTACGCTGTGCTGGGCATGATTGCAGCACTTCCAAAGTCGACATTGCTGAAGGGGAAACAACTAAGTCTTCAACAATGTTATAATTCTGAGCAACTCTTGCATGCGGATTGAAAGCTGACTTTCAAAGTATACCTTTAACAGGTGGTTTGATTACTAAGTCTGGGTTAGGTTTCTCGATCTATAGTGGATCAGAACCAGAAGGAGTTGAAGTTGATGGGTTTGAATTAGAAGATTCTTCTTCCTTACCACCAACAAGACTTTTACTACCATAATCTTGCGATCGCGTCGCAATCCTGACATGAGACATCATCATTATGGGTTCTTCTGAGGCATTTGAGGAAGAACCAATCATATTACTATCTTGACTAGGAAAAGGATCCTTCAAGACAGCAGGCGTTTGAGAACCTTTGACGATTTTCGCAACCTCAGCGCGATGTGGGCAATCTCTTGTAAAATGCTCTTCGTCACAAATGAGACAAGGGTAATGAGGTTTACATTTCTCGTCAGTAGATTCAATTTTATCTGATTTCTCTTTTGAGTTTTGTTTATTTTTCTTCTTCCCTTTATTTTTACCACAGGATTTTGATTTGGCCATAGATGATTCTATGACATGAATATCAGCAGGAATTTCAGCGGAAGAGTCTCCTGTCGGGGAATCTGGTAAAGCTATAATAGGAGAAGAATTCTTTGAAGATTTCTTCTTGATTTTGGTGCTAACTGAACCAATCATACCATCAACGGCATGAGATCCTAAAGGAGTTGCAGTTATTTGATTTTGTTTCGGAAGGTTAGGGATTTTTTTGTGTAAAGTACCCGACTGCGTATAAACGAGGTCAAAGTACTGAGCTTGAGCAATTACTTGCTCTTCAGTAACAACTCTTGCCTGAGCTACGTCCTCAGTTATTTTAGGTAATAATGATTTAACGAACCATTTTGCTAAAATTTTATTCGGAATAAAAACTTTCACTAAATGTCGTCTACGTCGCCATTCATGAATATGATCTGAAATATATGTGGACGTTGACTGTTTTAATGAAGTTAATAATTTCGTGCCATTGTAATATCTGACAGGCAACTAAAAATGAGTTAAGAATGAAGTGGCTAACTAACTAAAATTATAAAAAGAGGCTCGCGGTAACTCAATGTACCACTTGGCCGCAAGACCAATCAGAGTGCGTTGAAAAAGACGTAAGCGAATTGAATCATCTATAAAATCTACCTTTCTCTAAATATATTGCGATTTATTAATAAAAACCAAGAGGTGTTTTAGACATTACCTTAAGTCCAACGCTAGTTTGTGGCAGCCACGCTTCGACCGTCCGAACGAGTTTCCTTTTGAGAACCTGCAATCACAAACAAGCACACATCAAATAACACCTGCATAGCTAATATAATAAATCATATTCATCATGGTGATCAAGGAATCCATGAAATAAACCATAAAACGTAGCTTATTGAGAAAAATAAACTTGATTGTATTAACTTTGAAAATAGAAGAACTTTACAACCTTTGGTGCCTTGATGTTGTACAAGCTCCTCCCAGGGTCCAAGCAGGAATCTCCTCTACTTTGACAAGCCTCACACTCTTCCCAATGAGATCAAACAAGGTATGTAATCTCTCCTCTCAAGCTCAATTAGGAAGACTAAATTCCAA
This sequence comes from Pinus tabuliformis, assembly GCA_031772625.1. Lineage (NCBI taxonomy): Eukaryota > Viridiplantae > Streptophyta > Pinopsida > Pinales > Pinaceae > Pinus > Pinus tabuliformis. The sequence goes on along the minus strand of CM062804.1, from coordinate 623,009,177 downwards.
CAACATTTCACCTCAAAAATATTCAGCTTTCCACCTCCTTAGTAACCAGCCCAATGCCTCATTTTATAGTGCAGAGGAAGGAAGTTACAGGTCCACCTATGAAGGGATAGAGTCCCCCTTCAAAGGGATAAGCTACTTACATCAAGGGGTTAGCTCCTTAAGGTATGGGATGCATGAACCTTAAAGGAGCGAACTTGCCACCTCAAGATTCCCTCTAGAAGCTTCCAGAAATGACTCAAAGTGAGTTTTTAAGAATGTACTTGCGCCTTTTTGACTTTTACAGGGGTCCGCACCTATTACATAGAGACAGAGTGGTCAGGTACATAGGGGACATGACCAGTAGGTGCGGGACCGTAGGTAATGCTAAGAGAAAGTGCGGAACCAGAGTTTTAGAGACTTTTAAGGGCTTTCTCTTATTTTTCAAGGCTTGACATGAAGAACTGAGGTTTAAGACTTGCAAATGAGGAAAGTATGAGTGATAATAGACTCACACCGATTGCAGAATGTCATGGTGACAATATTTTGTGCAACATATATATATTAAGAAACTCAAAAAAAAAAAACTCTTTCTTTCCAAAATTGCAAATAAAAAAATGATTTTTTTTAAATTAAAAAACAAAATTAAAAAAATAGTGAAGTAAATTAAATTTAAAAAAATAATAAAATAAATTAAATTTTAAAAAATTAAAAAATGCCCCAACATACAACAACAAAAAAATGTATTTAAAATATAAAACAAATAAAAATATAAAAAATTCAATAAAAAACAAGAACAATATTAACTACTAATACTATAAACATGTGTCTGTTAATTTTAAAAAAAGTTTGATGATTTGAAATAATGTAAGAAAAGTATTTATTAAAAAAATCTTTGAAATTAGAAGTGAGATTTAGTTAAAGGGAAGAAAAGTCATTAAAACTAAGAAATAAAATTGAACCATTCTCTTAATAGGTAGATATAGCAAAACTCCGTGTTAACTTATTTCTAGAGTCTAAAGACCGTTTTTACTATTATTCATAGTTTTTCTTGTACAAAAAATAGACTTTTTGTAATGTTCTTGCAAAAATAATATGTTAATCACAAACTAAATCTTTTATTTATCTAGAGGCCAAACACATATTAGTTATAAAATACTATTATGTTCTTAAATAATATAACTCAATGTTGATTCATTAATGCATATGGGAACTCTTTTACTAATATCAAAACCTTCAAGAAAGAAATATCAAATTGGTCAATATGTACAAGTCAAAAAAGATAAAATGCTTCAATACTCAATAAGACAATCACGCTTGTTTGCATAAGAAAATAAGATTAGAAAGAAATGAATTTCGCTAAAACCCCATACAATTTCTAGCATGCTGGCCCATACAATTTCCAACATAAACGATATGAATTCCAGTTGAAATCACATGCAAAAGATAAAAAATATTTGAGAAAATAGATGGTTGAAATTTCTCTAACACATTTTCTAGTTGAAAATTTATGCATAATTTCACCAATGTATAATAAAGAATATGAATGGAAAAATCTGCAATCAACCCATGAGTGTCCCATGAAATTCCTAATGTTCACAATGCTATCTTTAAATGAGAGCTACAATTTTCTATAAAACAAACTACTTTGAAGACAAATCACTGTACAAATAATTATTATCTAAATTAATAATAATACTTATATTAATATCCAATACATAGTGGTACCTCCTATAATATTAAAAGATGTGAGCTCTTTGAGGTCAACTAGGGCAACACAAAATGAATTTGGACTTATTTGTAACGCTTCTATAGGACATTTTTTTGCAGGAATCTACTACTTCTTAATTTTGGAATGGTCGATGAGGAGACATTGCAACTGAAATATAAATAACCACACGAGGACACAACTAAATCCTCTGAATATGTTAAATAACTTTTTAAAACATACAAGGCAGAGATATAAATAAAACTAGCATAGATCCATCTTAAGCATAGATCTAACATGAGCCGAGGGGATCATATTTCTTTAGGTGCAAATTTATTTTAGAGTGCAAAAGACAATGTGTAATTTTTCATTGTTTAAATTGTATTTTTAAATTAATTAACATAGATCTTCAAATATTTTATTTAAATAAGATATTAAAATATTTTTGAAAAGTATAAGGTTTAAACATATTATTCACATGTTTTTTTCTTAGTTCTAATTACTTTACATGAAATTATATTAGATTATATGGACAATTAATTAAACATGCATAACATATACATATATATATATATATATATATATAGCCCACATTTCTTTTGTATTTAGAGAATGATTTTTATTTTTATTTTAAGAGGGACACATGTCAACTCCAAGTTAAGTACAACAAACTTACACATAGCATCCGCACCAGGCTATAGAATGAGCCTCTGGGCTCAAATGTGAATATATTAAATATTTAGTTGTAAATAAACATAAAAATTAATCTCACCTGTATCAGTTATAACAACTATAACAACTATGTTGAATAATAATAACACATTAATCACAAGAATCACATCGCCAACTTAAGTTCATAAGTTGTCATTTTCCAAATCTCGGATATTTGAGTGTAGACAATCATGACAAGAGGTCTTTAATATTTGAGTAGAATGAATAATAAAATGTGTATATATAAGACAACCGTAGAAAATTACACTCAAATTTTGTTTTAATTTGATTAATTTCTTATTTTTAGAATTGTTTTTTTACTAATTTAATTATATCAATTGAAATGAAAGTTTTATTGTATAGCCATTGCTTCAGGAAAAAATAAACTATAGAAAGGCCAAGGGAAACCAATAAAGTCAAATTAAAAATTAATAAGTAAAAAGCAAAAAAACTATGATTAATAAAATAAGTCAAAACTAAAAAAATATAAGTCAAATTAAAAATTAATAAAACTTTTTTTTTTTCCTTTTAAAAATTTGTTATTTTAAATTGAAAATAAAGAGAAAAAACTACAATTGATGAAAATGGAAATAAGAGAAAAAAATAAAAATAGGCAAGTTAAATAAAAAGGAAATAAAACTAAAAAAAAATAGTAACTAATAGAAAAATGGAAGTTACTAAATAACACCCATAATAAGATCCTAACCAATCACTTTACAAATAAATAAATTTAAATAATATTAAGAAATAAAAAATTGAATTTCCAATATTAAAATATGAATAAACTGCGTTTTTTTCTATAAAAACAAATTAACGCACAATCAAAACAAAAATAAAATTTAATACTATAAACATGACAAATATAATAATTTTTTTAATAAAAATATTAAAAATTTCAAAAAAAAAATAAAAATAAAAATAAAAATAAAAATAAAAATAAAAATAAAAATAAAAATAACATTTAAAAACCAACCATAAAAACAACCATATTTAATTGAAGAAGCATTAAGAAGAAATCCCCATTTTTTTCAATATAAAGTAGAAATAAAAGGGCCGTATGTTCCGCTTGACCCGCCACCCTAATTCTGTTCTTTAAAACACATGATCCTCTTAATTGAACTTAGTTTTTTCTGTTGTTCCATGGGCAACGAGAACGTGGCCTTGCCTCTGCCATCCCGAAATGGGCATGTGATACAAAGTCAAAATAAAAGTAAAATAATATTGTGAAGTCTTTTTGTTTCTTTTGGTGGTTACATCAAACCAAATAAAGGTAAAATAATATTATGAAGTCTCTTTGCTTTTTTGGGAGGTTACATCAAACCAAATCATGATGCGATGTGTTTTTGGTGTTTTTTTAATGTTATAATAAATTTTTATAATTGGGTAGATTAACACAAAATTATTTTAATTTTAAATTTATTAAGTGAGGAGAGATTAAATTTTTTAAAATGCTTTTTTTAAGTGTAAATCTAATTTGCACTTCGAAAGATTTAATTACTTTCGATTTTTGGTAGATGATAGATTTATATTAGTTTTGAACAAAACACTAGTACTATAATTTATTTATTTTTCCACTCTTTTTATATAATATACATAGTTGATATTGAAATATTTAATTTATGATTCACATTTTCCACATCAAAATGTTAATACATACTCCTATTCAATCTCTCTTTCTCTCTATTTACATATTAATATTTTTTAAAACTATTTATGCCAATTCCATATGAAACATGGAAGCAATTACAAATCTCCCTTATACCTGAATTAAAAAAAAAACCTATTCTCCCTTATATCTGAATTAAAAAAAACCTATTAGTGAAATAAGAAAACACTCTCTATATGATATGTTAAAACCTTTTACTCAACCTATATATTGAAATATTTGATTTATGATCTTGTTTTTTTTTTATTAATATGCTTTAAATATTATATACCAATTTCATGTTAATCAGATTTCTCTTATACTAAAAATTATTTTTTATTTTTGTTTTTATTTTCAATTATTTCATCTCTATATAGAGTTGGATGTAAAATTAAGGTGGATATTGAAATATTTTATTTATGGCCTCTATTGATTTTTTGTTGTTGTTATTCTTTTTTATTTTGTTAATGTAAATATTATTTTATTATTTTTAAATGTAATGGTACATGATAACATCTCCCTCATACTAAGTTGCAGACTCTCTCTTGGCATAATAAATCACATAATGGATAATCTCAAACAAACATAAAAAAAGATATATTGTCAAACAAGAAATAGTTCTCTTTATATGATTTTATACTTAATTTATGAGCACTCTTGAAAATATTTTTCAAATTATAAAATGTTATTAAATCTAGACCATTAATTATGTTGAAATAAATTAAGAAGAATTTTAGAAGTATAATTTTATTAGAAAATATTATTAGATTAATATATTTTTAAGTGGGTTAATGGAAATGTGGAAATAAATTAAAATAATAATAATAATATATTTGAATGAGAATTATAAAAACATTACAATTGGAATCGTATTATTTATGAAAAACTATTTTAATGATAATCTTTTAACATAATTTTAGATATATTAATGCATGCATATTTGATAAAAAAGACATATTCTAATACATATGTGTATATAGATTTTTAATTAAAAATTAAAATTAATATTAACATATAAAAAAAAGTAATTGAGAGTGATTTGGTGAAGGTCAGAAAATCATTGACTGCAAAGAATTGAACTTGTATGGAAATAATTGGAGGAGGGAGCTCTGCTCCCTCCTACTGTAATGTCCTGGTTGACAGGGGGAAATGAATCCAAGGGGGGTTTAGAAATCAAACTGACAAGACAAGAGAGACTGGACAAGGAACTAATAGGGTGGAGTCAACAAAGAAGACATAGTCAAATGACACAAATCTTGATGTAGGAAAAGGAGGGTCTGTAGAGAAAGGACTGGGGCATGTGAAACTGGGCCAAAATGTAGTCTGTAAGCCCAAGTCAAAAAAGAATCCTAAGGTGGTGTTCACAGATCCACAAACCCAAGCCCACAGGGACCACATGAAGACGTATGCACTGATATGCAAATTTATGGGGATCTAGCCAAATGAGAAAGTGTTGCGAACCTGGATTCAATATGTCTGGAAGCCCAAAGGGGAAGTTGACCTCCACCTGGGCTCCAAAGGTTTCTTTATGGTTGTATTTGCTAACCTTGAAGACAAAGATAGGGTCTTTGAGGGAGGACCCTATTTTCTTTCCTCAGTAGGGCTATATATGTGACCTTGGAAGGAGAACTTTACTCCAGAGCAAGAAACTTTTACATCCGTTCTAGTGTGGACTAGGTTATACTCTTTGCCTTTAGATCACTGGCTTCCGAAAACCCTTGAAGCCATCAGGAACTCACTTGGGCACTTTGTAAATCTTAATGAGGCGAGCCAACAGGGAAAATATACTGTGTATGCATGAACCTATGTTGAAATGGACATTTCAGGTGCTCTCCCAGATGCAATAACCCTAGAATTCTAGGACGAGATCTGGACACAGAGCATTGACTACCAGTGAACTCGTTGAAGATGTAGACAATACCATGAACACGACCATATCTTCAGAGACTACCCTCTTTATGTCAAAACAGATCAGACACAAGTCCACCCAGAAAAGGACTCGGAGGGTTTCACAAAAGTGGGGGCCAAGGGAAAAACATGAAGGAAACAATAACGGAGGTCCTCCAGGGTAAACAATGAATCTAAGAACCGCTATGATGTATTGTCTGATGAAACCCCTAAGGAGGAACTTGAGATTCATCTTGATCAGGAATCATAGGAATAAGAAACAATAAAGCGAGATCCTCCAATCCACGAAGGAAGCTAGAGAGAACGAGCCTAGCCCTAAGTAAAGGAAGGAGATCTAGGTAATTTGACTCCACCTTAACCACAAGATGACAACTTGGATATGACTCTAATCGAGGTAGGGATAGAAGATACAGATCTAAAAGAGATCATAGAGCATGAAGGATTAGATTTTCCATAGTTGTTAGAACAATGGAAGACAAAAGGGATGGACACGATCCCCAAAGAATGAATAGTTTGGGTTCAATATCTATTCCTTACTAGGGAAGAAACCTGACTAAGGGGAACCAAGAGATCAAATGGAGAAGAAAAAATTTTGGTAGTCAAACAGAAAGTCCAAAGCATCCAAACCCCTAAGCAGAGCTAGCAGAAAAGAGGAAGAAAATCGAACAATGCTTCCCTCTAGGAACTAGGAACTTTACTGATAAACTTTGGTAAGATGAAATCTTGGAACCCTACCTCTCCTCCCCCTCTGTTCCAATGAAATTTTTAATATGGAATATAAGAGGCTTGAATATCGGTAGAAAAATAAAAAAATCCTGAAAGATAAGATGAATAAAGAAAACCTTGATGTACGATTCATTCAAGAGACTAAATGTTCAACAAATCACATGAAAATAAGTAGTGGGGAATTTTTGAAAAGGTATGACTATATAGATGAAGAAAGGTAGGAATGTGGCCATAGGAATCCTAACTCTGTAGAACCCTCAAAAGGTTCAACTTACTTCCTCTAAATCTACCATCTTTAGTTATGCGATATATTGGTTCCCTTGATCTAATACTATGTACAAATGTGTATGGCCCCCAATGGATTGATGAGAAGCTTGAATTCATCCAATCCTTGGAGAACCTTAGGAAAAGGTATCCACTCTCAAAATGGATACTGGCAGGGGATTTTAACATGATCCTCTCCCTAGAGGAAAAAAAAGGAGGAGCAAGGAAATTGGAACATGACTCAGAGAGGTTCCAAAACTTGATTGACAATATGAAATTGGTGGACATAGAAGGAGAAAATGGTATGTATAATTGGGCTAACAAAAGAGGGGGAATACATGGTCACATGACAAGATATATTCTTAGTCTCAAAGGAGCTACTCCAAGGAATTTCTATAGAAATTGATTTCCTATACTGAAGTTGCTCTGACCATTGGCCTGTACTTCTGGACGCCCAAATCACAGGAACACCAAAAAATAAACCCTTCAGGTTTGAAGGATTTTGGTAGGATCATACCAACTTCCTTGATAGAATGAAACAATGGTGGCAGGAGGGGGAGCAATGAGAGGCTCTAAGATGTACATGATTTAGAAAAAACCGAAATAAATTAAAGGTAAGATCAAATTGTGGAACAAACACGAGTTTGGAAATAACTTCCAAGCCAAAAGATATATCAAATTTCACATGAAAATAATCAAAAAATTAGTAGTTGAGGAGGGATACATTGATGAAAATAAAGGACGAGAGCACTCCCTCCAATGGGAATGGGAATAAATATGCAGTCAAGAGGAAAAAATATGGAAAAAAAATCAAGGGTTTAGTGGCTTCAGGAAGGAGAAAGGAACACAAAGTTCTTCCATCGAATCACGATCTCGAACAGAAACCCTAATAGAATTCTCAAATTGAAGAAAAAATATGGGCATATATGCCACAATCACCGGGAGATTGAGTAGATTTTGATCCAACATTTCTAGGACATAATGACAGAACCCTCTGGAGATAGATCAACTACCATACAATTTTTTGAAGAATGTTCCAAGGATAATAACTGAGGAGTAGAATACCAATCTTGTCTGGCCCATATCCCTGGAGGAGGTGGAGTAGGAAGTGCAGGACATGCCTAATGGTAAGGTGCTTGGTCCATATGGTTTTATTGTTGATTTTTATAAATCCTGTTGGGATACTTGTTAACATTAGCAACAAGAAATTCCAATTTAATTTGTCCTTGAATTAAATTGTGAATTAAATCGAAATTCTATTCTCATAGCAACTTGTAATAGTTAGTTAAGTTATAATTGACTTAGGAAATTCGAGTTGGAAGTCTATCTAGATTCATGTAGAGTGATCCCTAAATTTTAGGGGTCCAGGTTGAATTCTTTTGAGTTGTAATTAATTAACTCAGTCAAACTGAGTTATAGTCAACTAAACTAGTTCTAATTGTTGGAGGAACTAGTAGGAGGTCAAGTAGTGGGGACAGGCACCGGTGCATCCTTAGTACCACACTAGTTAACTGAAGATTCACTCATAAATAACTCATGCATGTCAGTTCAGAGGAAGACCTAGTTGATATTAGAGTTCAGGGACATTGTACTATCAGTTGTATAATTTTACAAGTTGTACAGATGGTGCATGAAATTAGTTGAGGGATTATGGATGAATTGTGCAGTTATGGAGAGTGTATTTCAAAAATAAATATGGGCTAATTCTCTCAGGAATTGTGCAAGGAAGTAGGGGTTTGGAATGCAACATGTTTGGCTAAGTGTTGGCTTGCGATGGCTTGTGAGGCAGAGAGTTAGATTGTACTAGTGCAAGAATTCTTTGGGTTGAACAAGCATTGCATTTTATTCTCAGATCTTCTAGTTAATTCAATATAAATAGTCAGGGTTTTTAGAAGTTTCTTTCCCCAGAGAAATATTGTGTTATGTGCGATTGATATTCTTCCTTTTCTGCTTTTTATTTTTATTGATCAATTTTGGTTTCTGCTAAAGAGTAGAGTAGATTATTGTCTTGTGTTTTAGCATATCACATAAGCTCCTGAATCTACAAGTAAAAATTTACATGGTATCGAAGATAAAGAAAGTATAGAAGAGGAGAATTCGAGTTTGTTGTGCAGGTGAAAATGAATTTGCAAGTTCATACTTTAGAGTCAGCAATATGTCATTCTACAACTTGAGACTTGAGTATGCCCTGGAGGGAAGCTTGAATTACATAGCTTGGAAGGATAGGATGGAGGCAGTGTTGGAAGACAATGGCCTTAAGGAATTCATAGATCATGACATTCCTAAGCCTCCAACATCTGATGCTAAAGATCTGGCTGAATGGAGAAAGTGTGTGGCAAAAGCGAGAAGGATTATCCTGGAAGGAGTTCGAGATCACATTGTCTCAAGTCTCCATAGTAAGGACACTCCATATGCAATGTGTAAGGAATTTATGAACCTGTTTCAAAATAGTAGTGACCATAGGAAGTTGGCACTGAAGGAAAGATCAAGATGGAGAAAGGTGACTCAATTCCAAAGTACTTGAAAAAGTTCACCCATTTTTGGGATGAGCTTGGAAGTGTCGGGATTACTGTTGCCAAAGATGATATGGTGAGCCTAGCTCTTCTAGGACTTCCCAAGAGCTGTCACAATTACCAGGACTCAGTTAATGGGAGGGAGAAGCTACCAAATTGGGAGTAGTTGTGGTTTGATTTCATATAGGAAGAGATTCGGCAGAACACTAGAGACGAATCCTCATCAAAGCATGATGATGAGGACAATTGTGACTTAGTGGGTAAGGCAAAGAAAGGGAAGGGGAATTCATCCCATTCCAAATCAGATTCTTGTCAGGGAGGCAAGAAGAAGGACATGTCGAAAGTCAAGTGCTTTCAATGTCACGAAATGGGAAATTTTTCCACAAATTGTCCTCTTAAAATGGTCGGTAAGAAGCCCTCAGGAGGAGTGACAGGTGAGGCTCTTACCTCACAATTCAAACTGGAATTTACCATCATTACTTGTATGGTGTCATCGATGATGGGTAGTGTATGGTACCTAGATAGTGGAGCTTCTTTCCACATGACCGGTATTAAAGAGCTCTTCAGTAACTTGGAGGAGAAGGATCTCTAGATGCATATTGAGATGGGTGATGATGGGAGGTATAACGCTACTGGGATCAATACAATTACCTTTCTGAGGGAGTCAGGTTCTCCCCTTACTTTGTGATAAGTTATGTATGTTCCTGGTTTGAAGAAGAACTTGGTATCCATTTCCATGTTGGAGGATAGAGGCTATGATGTGATATTTAGTAAGGGAAAGGTGTTCCTTCATCACATAGCCACAGGACAGATGAAGAGGATAGGGGTTTGAGTGAAGAATCTCTACAAGTTGGAGGTAGAATATTGTGCTTCCTTGAGCACGAAAGTAGAGAAGGTGCAGAGCCGAGACATCAGTGAGTTGTGGCACAAGAGGTTGGGTCACTTGCACCATGGCGCTTTGAAGATCATGCAAAAAATTTCTACCAGTATTCCCAAAGGCACACTAGAGTATGTAGACACATGGAAATGGTCTAAATTGGGAAAATACACCAAATATTCCTTTCATGAAAAAGATATTTGAGCATAGGCGATCCTTGATTGAGTTCACTTAGATGTGTGTGGACCGTTCTCGACAACATCCATAGCCAAGCACATGTATTATGTTATATTTGTTGATGATGTTTCTCTTAAGCGTTGGATCTTCTTCATGTAGAAGAAATATCAAAATTTTGCAAAGTTTTGTGAATTTATGCATTGGTTGAGAAAGATATTGGAAAGAAAGTTAAAGCTCTCAAGAGTGATAATGGTGGAGAGTATGTTTCAAATGAGTTAAAAAAATTATGTGCATCAGAAGGAATTCGATGGGAGTTGATAGAACCTCATAACCCACAACCAAATGGGGTGACTAAAAGGAAGAACATAAACATTATAGGAGCGACACATGCGATGTTGCATGATCAGGGCCTACCATTACACTTGTGGGATGAACCATGCAACACAACTATTTATTTGTAGAACAGAAGCCCTCGTTGAATTCTTGGGATAAGTACATCGGAAGAGGCTTTTTCAGGGAAGAAACTAGATTTGGGACACTTCGGGATTTTTGGTTGATCAGTCTACTGCTATGTAACCAAAGATGCACAAAAAAATCTTGAGCCAACAACTGAGTTGGGGATATTTTTGGGGTACACTGATACAACTCGCAACTATCGGGTGTACCTTCCAATCAACAGGATGATAGTGGTTCAGAGAGATGTAAAATTCGATGAAGAGAAGGCCATGAGATGTTCCCTTGAGAGGGAGATTCAACTACATGCAATTGAGGAACTTCTATCTCCAAAAGAGAAACCTCAAGATGATGTGGAGCAACCACATGTAGAGGATCAGGGAGTGGAGACACCCACTCTTGCAGAGTCTTCCAGAGATGGGAGAAAGCACACCAGAGAGGCTGACAAGTTATTGCATGATGCTAGAGAGAATATGGGAGCACCCATATCACAACGCAAGCAGAGGAGGTCACCAGATAGGTACACTAGCTACATGGATTTGATGAGCGGATGTGTAGAGACTGAGCAATCCTCTTTTGAGGAAGCACTGCAACAACCAATTTGGGTTGATGCCATGGTCGAGGAGTATGACTCCATTGTCAGGAACAATATCTGGGATGTGGTCCCAAGACCAACAGACAAGTCAACAGTGAGTTCCAGATGGATTTACAAAGTAAAGAAAGTAGCAAATGTTAGTGTGGAGAAACACAAGGCCAAATTTATGTCCAGAGGTTTTTCTCATGTGGAGGGGATTGATTACGATGAGACTTTTTCTCCTATTGCAAGGTACTCATCAATTCAGATCCATTCTAGCATTATCAACACAGATGGGATGGAACATACATCATATGGATATAAAGACAACATTCCTCAACAACATGATTGAGGAAGAGGTGTTTACTAAACAGGCTGAAGGATTTGATACATTCAACAGAGAGTCACATGTGTTCCGAATCAATCAAACATTGTATGGGCTGAAACAAGCACCCCGTGCTTGGTACACTAGAATCGATAACTATTTGACAAGGCTGGGCTTCACCAAAAGTGAAGTCGATGCGAACCTTTACCATATTGTGGTTGAAGGTAAATTGTTGATTATTGTTTTATATGTCGACGATTTTATTTTGATAGGTGATGATAAGTTGATCTAGTCTTTCAAAGAGGATCTTGCAAGATAGTTCGAAATGAAGGACTTGGGGCTCATGCACTACTTTCTAGGTATGGAAGTATGGAAAAGTGATGAGGAATTTTTTGTCTCTTGGGGAAAGCATGCCAACGAGATACTCAAAAGGTTCCACATGGAGAGTAGTAAACCCATGGATACTCCTCTAGCAGGTAACTAGAGGAAGGAGGATGCTACTTTCAGTGAACTAGTGGAGGCTACTATTTATAGGTAGCTTGTGGGTTCACTCATGTATTTAGCGAACACATGATGAAACATGTGTTATGCAGTTAACCAACTTAGTTAAGCGATGGTTAAGCTGACCAAGTTGTATTGGAATGCAACCAAACATGTGTTGAGATACCTTAGAGGCACTACTCAGTATGGTTTATGGTACAAACAAACATAGGGAGTGAAGCTTCAAGGCTTCAACGATGCATTTTGGGAAGGGATTCCATCCAACAAGAAGAGCACATCAGGTGGGATATTCAATATTGGGTCAAAAACTGTTTCTTGGTACAATAGGAAACATAGATCAATTGCACTAAGTTCAGCAAAAGAAACATACGTCGCTGCTAGTCAAGCAACTTGTGAGGCTATCTGGATGAGGAAGATTCTTGTTGGTATTTTTGGTCAGCATATGGATTCAACTGTGATTTACTGTGACAATCCAAGTTGTAAAAAACTCTCTAAAAATCCATTTTTTCATGCTCGGTCCAAGCATATTGATATCCAGTATCATCATCTTTGAGATTGTGTGCAAATAAGAATTATGTTGTTGGAGTACATTCCCGCAGAGGAGAAGGATGCAGATATTTTGACAAAGGCTTTGTCAAGATGAAAATTCAAGTTTCACGGAGGCAGGATTGGGGTAGTAGATAATCCCTTTCTTGTTGAGAGGGAGTGTTAAAAATAACAACAAGAAATTCCAATTTAATTTGTCCTTGAATTAAATTGTGAATTAAATCGAAATTCTATTCTCATAGCAACTTGTAATAGTTAATTAAGTTAAATTGTATTAATTGACTTAGGAAATTTGAGTTGGAAGTTTATCTAGATTCATATAGAGTGATCCCTAAATTTTAGGGGCCCAGGTTGAGTTCTTTTGAGTTGTAATTAATTAACTCAGTGTAACTGAGTTATAGTTAGTTAAACTAGTTCTAACAGTTGGATGAACTAGTAGGAGGTCTAGTAGTGGGGACAAGCACCAGTGCATCCTCATTACCACACAAGTTAACTGAATATTCACTCATAAATAACTCATGCATGTCAGTTCAAAGGAAGACCTAGTTGAGATTAGAGTTCAGGGATAATGTACTATCAGTTGTATAATTTTCCATGTTGTATAGATGGTGCATGCAATTAATTGAGGGCATATGGATGGATTGAATATTTATGGAGAGTGGAATTCCCAATTAAATGTGGGCTAATTCTCCCAGGAATTGTGTAAGGAAGTAAGGGATTGGAAAACAACAGATTTGGCTAAGTGTTCATTTGAGCTGGCTTGTGAGGCAGCGAGTTAGATTGTACTAGTGTAGGATTTGTTTGGGTTGAACAAGCATTGTATTTTCCTCTTAGATCTTCTGGTTAATGCAATATAGATAGTCAGGGTTTTAGCAGTTAATTTCCCTAGAGAAATATTATGTTATGTGTGATTAATATTCTTCCTTTTTTGCTTATTTTTTTCATCAATCAATTTTGGTTTCCGCTGAAGAGAAGAGTAAATTCTTGTCTTGTGTTTTAGCATATCACATAAGCTCTTGAATCTACAAGTAAAAATATACAATACTATGAGCCAAGATATTTTTGAAGTTGTAGAAGGCCCCCAAAGATAATCTATTGTCCTAAAATCTCTGAACGCAACCCTTATTTCTATGATTCCAAAAGAAAAAGAAGCAGCCTAGCAGCCTAGCAAGTTGAGTCCATTTGCAGCTAAGCCAGTGACAGTTAAGAAAGAGTCATTCTCGAGTTAGGGAGCCAAATCCCCTATTTTATAGGGAGCTGTTGGGAGCTCTAGTTTTGTATAAATAAGAGAGTTAAGGGACTCATTAGGATTTGATTTTTTGTTGTAGCCAAGAGGCAATTTGAGCTGAAACATTGTGACTGTTATTGTTATGTTGTATTTGACATTTTGATGATAATGAGAAATTCTACCTTGATCCAGCATTGAGTTGACTCAAAGGGTTGAAGCTCTTGGGTTAGGGCCCAACTCTAGCAACATAAGTTCCTCTTTTTGTGTATGTATTCTTAGATTAAAATGATAGTTAATTGTTGAAGTTTATTTATGTTTTGTTTAGCTTAACAAGTATTTGAATTATTTCTTAACTTAGTTTCCATTAGTTTGAAGAGGTAGATCAATGATGCAGTAGTGAAGGAAAGTTCTTCAGAAAATCTTGTGACAGTGGCTTGTATCTCATCTTCCTCATGGGGTCATGAATAGAGGGCCCCACTCTCACAGCCCCAAAAACATAGCTTGTCTTTTGGTCATTACATAAATTAGGGTTCATTCTTAGCTAGATCATTGTTTATGATTTCTTGGAAGGACTTGCAATTGTTATCTTGTTTCCTTAAGTTTTCTGTAGCTTAAAAGGAATTCCATTTCATAGATCTAGTCCTTAACAATAGATAGATTAACTTTCTCAAATTCAATTCATCTTTTCCATGTTGACATGTAGCGATGCATACATGAAAAGAAAAGTAGGTTTTGCTGCTGAGATTGTTGATTTTCAGGGAGGAACTCATCCAAACAACTTCACCTAGGTCCTCTTCACCTTCTACCAAGGCATACCAACCCATAGTCCAAACCTCTATTTTGCAGCCACCGTGAGCAAACCACCTTAGGTAAATCCAACCTCCTTGGAGTTCTAGGCTTAATATTGGGTAATGTGTACCTTCCCTACACATTCTGTCACCATCATACATCTCTCCAGCACCTCATATCATTTTTCTTCCCCCCCTAAGCCATTCAACTAACTTCTTGTAGCAAACCAGGACATCCTGTAGCAGATTAGGACATCTTGTAGAAGTTTCATGTAGCAGTCTGTTTAACTTTGTTTTGACCAAAGAGGGTAGTATAAGAGAAGGTTAGGCCCTCATCCTGGATTCCATGCCTATTAGTGCCACTTGAGATCATCTCTCCCATGCCTTCTCTCTTTGCAAGATCAGACAAAATAACATAGCATTTACATTTCTGAATTTAGATTTTTTTTTTTTGTTTACAAATGTAAAATGAGATAGTTAGTGCATGTATGTATGAGTCCTAGAATGACAGAACAAATTTCCATTTACAAACGGTCCTAATAGCTAGAGGATAAGCTACAAGGTTAGCATAGTTATTTTCTGTAAGTAATTTGTGTCATTTCCTAACTAGATTATTTATGGCATTTCATAGCATTTACCATTCAATAAATGTCATCTCCTAAGTAGGAAAAGATTTACTTTCTTGCATTAGAACTTGCTTTACATCCACTGTTAGTAGTCAAACTCCTTCTAGTCAATAGGAGACTGGCTTGGAACCCTAGTGGTCTAGCGCCCCAGTTGAGAAGTGACATGAGTAGAATGTTGCATCTGTTGTGTATATAGCACTGTCACCTCCAAGTTTGTACGAAACCCTGAGTTGATAAAGTAAGGTTGGTAGCCCTAGGAGTTACAACATCCTTGCTACAATACTGAGGATTATCACTTTTTGACGCTGCTCCTGGGGAGGTGTCTAGGTAGATGTAATTTATGCTTTTCTTTCTAATTTTCATTCATAAATAACTACAATTTATTCTTTCTTTCTGTTTTGCAAGTGATTATGAAAAAGATAAACAATTTTTTTCTCCTCATGCCTCGTAGGAGTAGAGACAATTTAGGGAAATTTTTGACAAATATTCCCACACCATCAGACAATCAACCTTCCCTCTTCTTCGGTGGCTATCATCTTCCCTCTTTGACTATAGGGAGTTAGAGGACCCATTAGGTGAGCAACCAAAGATATTTGAAGAGCCTATTGGGGAAGAAGAAGAAGAAACCATTCCACACACTTACACCATGGCTGAAAACAGAAATAGGACTAAAAATAGAAATGAGGGTGCTTTTCCCATTAGAGAGACTAATGGAGATGCTAGGATGAAAAACATAAGCCCCTCTGCCCTTCCTCACTTCCATGACTTAACCTCAGAATACCTTGATACATTTTTGTTTGAGTTTGCTGTCATATGCAAAACTTATGATTATACCTTGGATGACCAGAAGTTGAAGTTGTTCCCATCCACCCTTAAGGATGTAGCCTTGCGTTGGTTCATGGGTTTACCTGGGGACAACATCACTACCTAGGCTCAAATGCAACAATCCTTCAATGAAAAGTATAGGGACTACTGTAGGTCCAAGGACACCAAAGAGGAAATCTTCAGAATGACCTTGGGACATGATGAATCCTTGGAGGATTATGAGGAAAGGTTCCAACTCATCTAAGAAAGGGCCAGATGCACCCTTGATACTGAACTACTAAAGTTAGTCCTTCTTAGAGGGATCAGGGAAGATATCCTAGAAACCCTAAACATGATATTTGGAGGGGAAATCTATGAGCTATCTTATGATGATATCAAGAAATTTTAAAAAAATCATTATAGGGCTGCCAGAAAGAAGGGTAGGGCCAATCAAGCTTATATCAGTTCCTCTTCCTCCAACACATCTATCAAGAGTGAAATTCGAAACAAGTTGGAATACTTTAAAAGTGAAACGATACATACCTTTTCTCTGCAAATGGACACCATGCAGATCAAGAGGAAGCAGGAGGAAGCAGAGAGAGCATTAGCTATCTTTTGCCCTAGATGCACTAGAAGGCACCCCAAAAATGAATGTCCATTGAATGTTATAGAGGTCTATTTGACCTGTGAGGAAAACCACTCCACAGATAAGTTCCCTTCTCTGCCTGAATTGAAAGATGTATGTCAAGGAAATGAAGGTGGGGCTGAACAAATCTATTATATCAACCAAAGGAGGCCTCAAGGACCTCAACCATACTAGCAAGGCATGCAAGGGGCATCCTATTCATATTACAATCCCAATCAGAATGCATCCCTTCCCCCTTGGTGTTCTCCTTCTCATCCTTCATGTTCTACACCTTCTCCTTGGTCTTATGCACCTCAATATCCTTCCCAAACTACCAAATATTTTTTGCAGCCATATGCTCCCATAAATCCTCAAAGGAATAGCCTATCACAGGGGTGGAGGCCCCCGTTCAACCAATCTCTAGCCTTATTGCCTCCACCTCCATCTCAACCATAACTCCTTGATCCTGCTCCACTTAAGAAACCTTAGATGCCTGGTCAACCAAATCCGAAGCCGAACAACAAAAAGGCACAACAGGTCTATAGTGGAGAGATATCCTACCTTGCCTATGCTGTGGAAATTCAAGAAATAAACCTCGGGTCTAGAAGAGTGATCCTAGATAACCAACCTCCATCTCCACCCAAGGAGCTTGAAGAGGAAAAGGAAGGGAGTGTTCCTAAAGCCAATCCACCTTCTTTTCCAAAAATATTGATCCATCCTAGTCAGCACATCCCATA
The DNA here is from genome assembly GCA_031772625.1 of Pinus tabuliformis. NCBI lineage: Eukaryota > Viridiplantae > Streptophyta > Pinopsida > Pinales > Pinaceae > Pinus > Pinus tabuliformis. Next base: position 622,991,465 of record CM062804.1, on the reverse strand, counting down.
AGAGACTGAACTTCTAGGAGAATTGACAAACTTATGTGTTAAAATCCCACTCCTGTGAAGTAGGAAGTGTTCCCTCTGTGGACAGAGGAAATCCCTCTAACCCTAGAGTGGGTCTAATCACAGCAAAGACAAAACAACAATAGATTCCATTAAATAGTCATTGTTGGAGGCCTACCTCAAACGGTGGCTAATGAAGTTTCATTGTGCTGCTCCAGCTTCCGTTTCTTTCTCCTCAATGACCAATCAACCTGAAACACCACAAGAAAACAACAGAACATGTAACCGAGAACAACAATGATCTATTTATAAAGTCAAGAAATCATAAGCTATCAAGTAAATTGTACACAAGATATAGGAAATCATCATTGATTGTATTAATAATGAATCAAGAGAAAATCTTACAACCAAGTCTTGACGTCGCAAGCCTTCTCGGAGGATCCAGCCAGTATGTTTCTTCAAGCATTCACTCTCAAGAATGGGTCTCCCAAATAGACAATATCTCTCTCTCACTCATAAGCTTTAATACAAAGTTAAGAGCACTCCACAACCTCTTATCAAACTATTAGCAATCCCACACTTGGCACACTCACACCAAAGCTATCTACAAAACTCAAAAGAACTAGCAGCATTGTCCAACCAAAAGAACTAGCAGATCATAGCAATGGTGAGTGATTTTATAGGAGAAGGAGTCTCCATGAAATGAGGGAGAGGGAGATTATCCTCAAAGAAGGTTGCACAAAAGACAGAACCACCTTCCTAGAGGAGAAAGGGCTACCCAAACTGACCCAACAACTAGGTCTAGAAACATCCAGAAGGCCGACTATTGGAACTAAGTCACCCAATTTGGATCGTCGCTAGCTGTGAACTAAGTCTCTGCGATGGCATCGCACAGAGGCAATGCATGCTGACCAATCATCATGATAAATAACTAATAGCCTCACGCTAGGCCTTGAATTTTGATTGTCGTAGGAAACATATGTACACCTGTTATGGTGTTGCGAGGAGACAGTTTATGACCATGGATCATCACATATATTAAGTGTTTACTCACGACGAGGCAAAAAATTAGGGAATTAGGGTCAATTTGCAGCATCAAAGAGCATTTTCTTAATCTTATTTCATGAGTGGGAAGATATGAACATGTTTATTTGACACATGACACAGTAGGGGGACTAAGATGAGGACAATGACAAATTACTATATATGTAATAGATGCCCCCTAAAGCATGAAGCTCGAGAGAGTGGGAGGGGTGAAATGCTTTACGAAACTGTCTGAACTGGAACACCACCTTGAAGAACCTGCAGGCGCAAGTACAATTGATATCTCTGATAGTGAAATACATGTAGTCTAGGCATGGGCACAACCATCCAAAAGACATATGAAACTTGGTCTGTGGTATGGACGCAACCACCCAGTTGATAAGACCATACATATAATGATAAAGGTATGGGTGCAGCCATCCATGAAGACTCTGGTATGGTCATAGCGATCCAATCAAAGAGTCATGTATGTAATAACAAACCAATCCACGTAGCCCGAACATATGTGATCTTAGTTCGGGGTCTTGAAACCCAACCGATCATAGTATAGATTCTAGCATGCGAACAGATGTGTTGAGGTCGAGCATGATAGAAAGTCGCTTGATTACCAGTCAATGATGAAAACCATTAACAAGCACAAGAGAAACCACTAATAATGCCAATGGATCTCAAAGTACTGTCCAGTACAATCCACCAAGTGCGAAGAATGAGCTGAAGTCGAACACTCGTGGAATCACCCAATCGAAGACCAATGATGAGAGTCTATCATTATGAGCGAAGAACTTTCCATTGAGGCATGCAAGCTCCGAGGTACCAAAAAGGATCTTTGGATCAACCTCCTGGATAATGAGCTAGTGTCGACAGGAGGCGATCCATTGCAGGAGGGCTATAATGTTTCCCCCATCAATGACGTGAGATAAGGAACAAGTGGCAGATGGTGAAATAGAGTATCAGAGTAGAAGGTAAGGGTGTGAACTGCAGAAGGATTATACTCTTTAACATATCATCGACACGACTCTGGAATGCGACAACATTTTGGTACCAAGGAATCAGAGGTCTGACGGAGACAACATGGATCAGATGGAATGAGGCAAAATGGCAACCCAAAACCCCGGAAGGCCAATAATGATGAGAGGATATCCCAGCCCGGTGAGAAGCAAAAGTGTCAATTTTCAAGAGTGACTAGCTGCCACAGGTAACCAATGATGACTTCCAAATTTTCCCCCACCATTGTTGGCGAGTACCCCAATTATTTTTTGAAACAAGCTTGAAGGGGATAGCATATTCTTGTGATATAAGTTTGACCTTCAGATTAATCCAACCTAGTAATAGTTTAACGAGCCTTAGGGAGGAGAAGCTCGAGTCTCATCATGGTAATGAGTCCAATGTCGTCAGGGTTTAACGAGCCTGACACAGGTAAAACTCAGAGTCTTTTTCATGTTTAGAGAGTTTGAAAAAGACACAAAAAAGAAAACTCCAGGGGGTCCTTTTTCATAAATTTGTGTCCCTCAAGCTCGAAAAAGTAGAAAACAATACCTGAGAGAACTGCTTGACCTATTACAACCAAGGAGTACTTTTCGTAATTAGTGGCTCCGATCCGAAAAAGTAAAAAAGTGATCAAAGACACGTCGTTTCATAACCAGTATCGAACTCGAAACGAAAAAGGTCCGGCAATCTTTTCATGTTTATATGGTCAGAAAAGAGTTGAAAATGGACCACCTTTTATTCCGTTTAACGAGTTAAAAGGGAAAAACTCGACAATCTATTCATCTTTTACGAGTCAGAAAAGAGCTTAAAGGAGACTCGTCTTGGATTGGCTGGCTAATAAAACAAGTCATCGTTGCGGTCCTTCAGGAAATGAAAAACAACCAAGTGAAAGCATATGATCGGCCAAAGAGATGGTGGCGATGGAATGACACAACCAAGGCTCATCTAGCAAAATTTAGCGGATAAAAACTGCGATTGCGAGATGTAAATTGGGTATGGGTTCATGTTTACACAAGCTTGAACCATGAAGAACTCTGCTTGGATTCGGTTTCATGTTTACACAAGCTTGAAATGAAAAACTATGCTTGTTATAAGTTTGCATGCCCCCAACATAATGACACAAATCGAGGTACATGCCCCCCAAGCTTCATTGCATTCAACGAGGTGGATGGAATGAAGGTTCACTTTCGAGATCTTGGAAAGACTCGACTCGGATTTTATGAGATCTTAATCAAAAAATCAATTTGGAAAAGGGAGTTGTTTCATTTTTTAATGAGATTGACACAGTAAAAGAACTATCCTCATAACCCTTATTTCATTGTTTAATGAGGTTGACATAAGATCAAGAACTTTCCTCAAGACTCCTTGTTTCATTTTTTAACGAGCTTGACACAAGACAAGGAACTGTGCTCCATGATCCTTGTTTCATTTTTTAATGAGGTTGACACAAGATCAAACTATCCTTGGGCCCTTGCTTCATTTTTTAACGAGGTCGGCACAAGAAAAGAACTATCCTCGAGCCTCCTTGTTTCATTTTTTAACGAGGTCGACACAAGAAAAGAACTCTCCTCAGATCCTGTTCATGGGTCATATGCAAACATGACTCCCAAGAGATCTTCATTGGATGGAAGAATCACACTCTAGGAGGAACACATGTCATTAGACACCAATTACAGATCAGGTTCCAATGTCCCCAGTACATGATGTACAAGACCATCTGCATAATCATCAGCAGAGGCAGAGATGAAACGGGTAGCCACATAATTGACCTATGGCAAAGAAGGTATTTCTTACGGATAAGAACTGATGGGGGATGACAGTGGTACAGGAGGAACTGGGTGACTAAAGAATGACAATTGATCAATAGTCACCATTCTTCCATCATGCAAAAAACAAACCACATGGAAAAGTGAAGAAACAAGAGCCCCCATGGCATAAATATAGTCATGGCCAAGGAGAAGACTGAAATCTAAAGCACCTTGGAAAACCATCACGTCAATATAGACGGTTTTGCCTCCCAAAGTAACATGGAACTTTGGAAGGATCCCTAAAGGTTGACTGGTTCCTCCATCAAATGCCAATAGATTCTGAGTGATTGGCACAAGCTGTGGGGTTCCCAAAGCTTGCCAAGTAATGAAAGGCATGAGGCTAACCGATGCACCCTCATCCAAGGCAGTGCCAGGTAGTGCCTTATCATAGGCATGTATTGTAATCTAGAAAGGCACATAGGATGGAAGGCGGAAAGCAGTCAAGTGACTCCAGTCGAAGGAAATGACCGAACTACTTAGTGGGGGTATCATATGATTGCCCCCATGCTCTACAAGAACTGAAGAAGGACACTCTGGATTAGCTGGTCGTTCTAGGACTCAGGAGAATCTGACTAGACGAGAAGAACATGAGTAATATAATCATGATGCTCTTTTGGAACAAAGTGATCAAAAGGTGGTGAATCCAAGTTGACACTCTCTCCGACCAATGGTTGGTTGGGAATAGGCTTAGCACAGCTAGGCTCGGGAAGAGGAGGACAAACAAGAGAAGAATTTAAGTCAATCTCTTTTTCAACAGGGAGAGGGTTTGAAGAGAGCCTCTGATAACCAACTAGAAGTGGAGGTGAAGAAGCTGTAAGACGTTCCAAAATAGCGGAAGCTTTATCGATGAGCGGACAAAGGTGAAGGGGATGGTTACCTTCACATAGCCTACAGGTGAATCGAATCTTCCTTTTATTCTGAGCGCTGCTAGTTGATGATTGAACATTGATATGAGCTTCAGAGGATGATGAGGGACGAGCCAGATCGTGAGACCATACTTCTAAGATCCTAGGAATTCCAGGACAATCACGAAGAAGATGGTCACCCTTGCACAATTTACAAGGAAACTTAACCTTCCACGTAGGAGAAGAAGGCGTTCCAACTTGAGATGTACTCAGAGCAATAGTTGCATGGGTGGTCTCGGGCTAATCAAACTTCTTCTTCTTCTTCTTAGTCCCTTGGTTACTAGATGTGGAACTTTCATGAGGTGAAGTAGGAGAGGAAGATGAAGGAACAGGGGAAGAAGGCACAGGCTCAACCTTGGAATCATCGTGTCGTGATTCAAACAAAGGGGATGGTCGAACAAGAGTCATGATGCTAGGAACCACTGAGGTTGAAAACAACCAAACAGGCAAACCGATGGTTAACCCAGGCAAAGACAATGTTTCCATATATGAAGCACCGACATTTCCAAGTGGAGGAAACGGACCAGGAGTTCCATTTGCAGGAAGACCTTGGCCGGTAGAATTGGGGAAGGTTGCCATCAGGAACCAGCCTAAAAAACACACGAACTGTAATAAAGAACTCTAATTGTTTCCAGGAATATCCCGTGGGCAGTAAATTTTATGACATAGGAACATACATATATGCCACATGCATGCGGGTTTTCTTGGCATCTACTGCTCCTCATTAATTTTCTTCAACTCCTTCATATTTTTTGTTTCCACAGTGCTCCCATATAGGACAACCTTCTGAATTTGTGTAACGTCGGCACCGCCCTGATTGTCCTCTATAAAGATGCTCAAACTGCGAACATTCTGGAATTTTACACACTTCAAGACAACTGGTTTTCCCTCAAGATTATCTGGTGATAAAACCACGGTATCACTTGGAGGAAAGTCATTTACATTGCTAATCTCCATATGCTCTTTATTTGCAAATAGTTTCATTGTCTTCTCAATTTGCAATGCTTCTTGCAGGATGTTTACAAGCTCTTAAGTCATCTTTAAAAGAGGTGGCCGTAAAGCCAGACAAAAGTTTAAAGCCATCACAGTTCCTACCTGTTGTTCAATGTGCTTACTATGAAGAGGACGTGTGATAAGAGGCTGCAATAGTGGTTGATACAGGGGTTCAAGTAACTCCGAAACCTCACTGCCTGTTCGGCTAGCAAGTAATGCTAGGCATGACTGCACATTTTTTCTCACAATAAGTGTCGCATTTGGATTGAAAAGCTCTGCAACAAGAAAATCCACAACTCCTTGGAAACTCTGTTTGCGATGTTCACTGTTTGCTTCATCCACATTGTTCACAACTCTTAGCACCTGGGTAAGTACTTGACTTGTCTCTTCTTGCTCCTTATTGGCATGCTGAGGAAGTCGCTTCAACACATATTCTAGACCGCGTACTGCCTGGACTTGAAAAAGGCATAAAGTCTCGACAGTAGCCTTCCCAACCAAAGCTCCAAGACCCATAACCCCACCCATTTGTGCTTGTCATGTTCTTCCATAACAAAAGGGTAAAAGTCGAGGTAGAAGCTGCTCGAAGACTGGTAAACGAACACCTGGAGGTGGTGAGTAAACAGGATTCATTGAAGGACTAGAAACCATCATAGGAGTACCTGGCATGCCCACACCCCTTGTAGTCAATGCACCAGTATGTTTGCAACGAGCAAGAAAAAGAAGTGTTTCTGCAAAAATGTTTAGTCCATTCAAGGCAGCCTTAGCATGTGCTCTGTTTTTAGCTGCAAGAACATCAACTAATGCATCCAAGAATATCAAAGGATCTAACTCCTTCAAATTGGCATGGGATGAATTTCGTGACTTAGAACTTAAGGACCCAGTGCCCATCGAGCCCCCAACTTGACTAGTTGTTACTGGTGGAGAGGTAGTTGAATCAACATGAAAAATCATAGCAAAATGACAGCATACATTGGGGACAAAATCATCTTTCAGATCTTGAAGTTCTGGTTCTGCACTGGCAACAATTACAGTCATCAACAGAACCTTAAATACAGATCTCTCTGCCATAAGCTGTGTCTTTGTTTTTACCCCAAGGTCAACCTTCATAGTTGATGTTTCAGTTCTGCGTCTTGATGGATCAATGGATGACATCAGCATCATGCTCAAAAGTCCTGGAGTAACTCCTTCACCTGTAATATTTCCCTTCAGATTTAGAACTGATGACAAGCATACACGTAGGAGCTTGAGAGCATGCCTCCTGTAAAATGCATCCACCCCAGAGCTATTTTGCATGAAAGTTACTATGGATTCGAACAAATCCCCAATTTTGTAGCGCAGCCAGTGCAAAATATGAATTATGCGCTACGAAATCACATAAAACATGTTGCGCTGCAAAACTGATAAAGGGATTTATGTGCTGCGAAACCACTTTAAAATTATTACATGAGCTACGAAATAACCTAAAGAGCTTTGTGACACATAGTAACTTTTGAACCAAACTGACACATGGCTATGAGACGGGGATGAATGAGAATGACCGGTGATGAATGAGAATACATAGTTGACTCAAGACTCTAAAAACAAAAATCAAACTTAGACTAGCACCGAATTTTTTACCATCAAACTAATGTGAGCGGTTTTGAAATTAGAATTCTTAAGTGATAACAGTAACCACGCTCAACTGTAACATGATGACAAGATCGCTACGTTGTGTAACAACAAAGGTAAGAGATCTACCTATGTATGATGGGTTGAGCGAGGTGGATGATTTCCTAAAAAAATTTGAAAGGGGAGTACCAGAATAGTAGCATTTTGACACTCTAAAATGGGTGCTGCGCGCTACGCCCACAAGGTGGTGGGGTACGCACCAAAAGAGTTTTGAGGACTAGTGCGACTACTAGAGGACGATGCACCTATAATTTGGGAAGCCTCAGATGCGGTTAAAATACAAGTATGATGGATGAAACAACCCGTGCACCCACCTAACCAGGTGGATACAGGCATATGGTATGAAATCGGTGCGAACATACACCATCCTCGCGATAGGAGACATGATCGGAAAGCAGGTGCGGGTAAGGTAATGGCATGAACGATCTCTTCGGTTGGGACCATGAAGTACGAAATGACCAAGTGCGCAAAAGAATATATGTGCATAATATTTTAACAAAGTACGCGAAGTGCTGAACAAGGTCCACAATGTGAAGTGGACTGACTGGGACCTACGTGTACCAGTGGTTCTCTGGGCTTATAGGACCGTGTGCAAAAACCTGACTGCGCAGGCACTGCCAAGGCTGGAGCATGAGGCAATCGAAGGAATCCCTATAGTACTTGAAGATCTTAGACCACACATGATAGCCTTGGTAGATACGACGGTTCACGGAACCTTGGAAGTCGAAATCCAATAGGGAAATTTTAGACTCCAAGAACATGAAGAAGAAACGGTACACTTAAGGAGGAAAAGTGCTCCAGTGGACGCGGAAGTCAAGAAGCTGGAGCATGAAATAAGGGAATATTTCCTCGATAAAAAGACTAGGATGATAAGACAGAGTGCACATGATTACGCTGACAAGTTTGGGGACTATTGTCAAGAATTGATTAGTTTGATGCCTTGGCTTGGACCGCACATTGCTAAGCAGGGGTAGCGCGTTGTAGATGGTAACGCGTGTGATGCCAGCCATAACAATAAAAGGTGGGTATTCTCCAGGAAACATGATGGATGACAGGATGAAACTCTCCACGTGTGGTGCGACCACCTGACTAGCCGAGGGAAGAATAGTCTTAGCACTCTAGGTAGTTGAAAGGGAGCGTGAGACTATAAACTATTCTGCCTGGGAGCTACGTGCAGAAGAAAAGGGTCGCAAGGTCCACGACCGTGCCTAGTGGGCAACACTATCGCGTGGGTTGGCCAGAAAGTTACCATTGAAGTCACTATTCACGATGGCATGCTCGACTTGAGGCCAAATAGAGCAGGCGACAGGCATTTAAGACACGATTTATGAGAAAGATTTGGAAAAATCTGCCACCAAGGGAGCATTAATGAACCATATTTGGGGGGAATGATCGAATTCAAATTCAAAAAGCACTGTAAAATACAAAGGTCTGCCCAACAAACAACACTTTGTCATTTGCGAATTGAGATATTGAGCAGAGCCCTGATTGTTGTGTGCCGAGCGTTGATTGAGCCCCTGAGTTCGCGAGTGCGAGATTTCTGGACAGATATGATGGCATCAACTGAGGATGTTATGGAGATAACCCAAATGACTTCCAAGGAGGTTGCGCAGGCCCTCACTATGGGGGATGCTCCGGAAGGCACTGGGATTGTGGCACAAATCCCGAAAACACTACACATGCCAAGACCCAAAAAGGATAAAAAAGCAATGGTTCCCATACGTGTGTCCCTGCGGAACCCACTGTGCACCAAGCTATCAATGTAGGAGAAGGGGAAGGTCTTCCACATAGAGACCGATGAAGAATAAGAAGACCTGGAGGATATTATCATCGCAGAGGATGAGGATGAAGGCATGGAGGAGGACACTCAGCCGGCGCACCCCGCAACAACATTTCCCACCTATGTTCCCCCACGAAAAGGGAAGGCTAAAGTTCCCAAGGACCTGGATGAGTCCAAGAGCTTGCTCGATACCCCGTTCCTCCCTGAAATTTGAAGATTGGGACCTCGCTGACCACGAGAAATTCCCTCACCTTGAGACCAGGCACCTTATGAAGCCCAAGCAGAAACCGCGGTGGGGGTTACAAAGCTAGAGCCATGAAAGTGGTTGCGCGGAGTGGAAAAGGTTGGGCTACTAAATCTGCTCTAGGTGCCATGCTTCCACCACACACCAATAACCATTTTCGTCATCAGGTAGCTGCTCTTCCTGGTGCATGATCCGTGTTTGTGGTTGGAGGAGCCCATCCCCATCATGGAAGACTTGATTCACTGCATCTCTTGGATTCCATGCAAAGGAGAGGACCCCACGGACATCTCGAAAGGGAAGGGCAGTGATTTGGCCATCAGGGAGGCCATGAAGAAAAAATACAAGCTAGAAATGAAGAAGAGGGGCTATGCCATCTCCAGCATCAAGGAGAAAGTAGTATGCATGGCGACCCAAATATTGGTAGGAAAGGTTATGCGCAAGTGTCGCACGGACGACATGCCAAGAGAGGCGCGGATCCACAAGTTAGTAGCAGGGGTCTGTGAGGTAAGGGAAGAAATGACAAAGGTTCAGCTAGAGTTGAACCTTCAGATCGCCAAGCTAAGGTTGAGGGTGCAGCCATCCACCCCCCCAGAAGTCAAAGAATAGCACGCTAGCGCTATCTTAGCGGGACTGGACGAGATTGGCGGTGTAGTGCGAGACTGCACCAGTATGTTGGAAGAATCGCTTGAGGTCCTCTCAAACCTACAGGAGGACGCCAACATCCAACATCTAGAAATAGAGGTGTAAGAACTCCAACAGTAGTATGACAGCATCCGAGGAACTGCACAGATGGTGGTCCTCACTCAGAGGCTCATGCGGATTCAATAGGCTAAAGAGCTGAAGGAGCAAGTGGACGCGGCATGACACAAGGAAGCAGTCCTGAAGGCACGTGTTCAACCTTGGATCGACAAGGCCTTCACCATCACAGCAGAAATTGAAGGCAAGCTTACACAAATGCAAGGAATGCATGCCTTGATGTAGAGAAGCACTCCTGACACACAGCTCTTTGAACAACGTATGAAACAGATCCAACAAGTAGCAGCGCAATGTGTTGCTAACCTTGCTACAGTTCGAGAAGTGTTGGAGGGACTCCGCACAAAGATCTCCGTGTCGACAGAGTGACTTGAGGGCGAGTCACGGTATTTGTGTTGGGGGCCTGTTGGGCATGGAATCCCCCCAAAGGCATGTGTTGGGGATTAAAACCCAAGTTTTGACCAAATCTTGTTATAAAATCTTTGTGAATAGCGGGCACGGGGCGCAAAAGTATGATAGAGTCACAGGGTTGTCCGCCCTAGTTTTGTAAGGTAATGTCAGCTGGATAGACCTACCCATGGTTCGCAGACCATGGGATTGTAAAAATAGAGTGAGTATCTAAGTGTAAAAGATAACTAAGGAATAAGGAAGTCTAAGTGATTGAGTAGAAGTGTAAAGTGTGCCTGTGGGTCGTAGAGTAGAAGTGTAAAGTGTGTATGTGGGTCGTAGAGTAGGAGAAGGCTCTACAACTGAGTGTGCAAAGGCCTAGTAGTCTGTAGTTGAGTGCACAGACCCCTGCAGCTGAGTGCACAGGGCAGGTCAAATCTCTAACCGTTGGATGAATCAATAAAGAGAAGTTTTTCTCTAATTCTGTGTATCTTTTTCTGGTTTAATGCATGATCGATATAGTTTGAAAATATATTGTTTATTTACTGCGTGAACCTATATGCATGTTTTATATTGTTAAGTATAACTTAAGACACTTAATTAGGTGAAGGTGCTTAAACAATACTTGAAGATAAATAAGATCTTGGGTAATAGAGCAGAGCGCAACACAACCCCTCGTTAGGTCTATGCGAAGGTAGTGTACCAGTCCATGAGGAATAGGAAAGTGTGTGAAGCCACCTGCGCGCAGGGACAAACGAAGGACCAGTCGAACTCATCAAACATCTCAAGGGTGCAGAAACCTGGTTTTAGAACCCTCCCATACTACTTTGGGTGAGACCTCAGTCCGCGCTCTACGGACTATTGCCGAAAGGGCCAGTAGTACCGAGATTTGTTTGGCTAATTAACTCTGAACCTGGGTGAGGCCCCAACAAGCCAACAATATTATCAACATAAACAACAATAATTAGTAGTTTATCATTATCAATTTTTGTACATAAGTTGATTTCTGCAGATCCTTTGTGAAGCCTTATTGTTGAAGATATTTGTCAAAACAATAATACCATGCCCTTGGAGCTTGTTTTAGTCCATATAAATCCTTTTTGAGTTTGCAAACCAGCTTTGCATCATTTCCTAGAATGAATCCTTCTGGTTGTTCAACATATACGTCTTCTTCTAAATATACATTAAGAAATGAATATTTTGCATCCATTTGATACACTTTGAATTTTCAAAAACTTGAAAGAGCAATAAACATTCTTATGGCTTCAAGTCTAGCAATAGGTGCAAAAGTTTGTTCAAAGTTTATACCTTCTTGTTTAGCATACCCTTTACAAACAAGTTTTGCTTTGTTTCTAATAACCTCTCCATTTTCATTCAAATTATTCTTGAATATCCATTTTGTTCCAATAAAATTTTTATCATGAGGTCTAGGAACTAATTCCCAAGTATCATTCTTTTCAATTTGGTCAAGTTCTTCATCAATGGCCTTAACCCAACATTCATCTTTGCTAGCTTCATTAACATTCTATGGTTCTATGGAGGATAGTAATGCTAGATAACTAAAAGATCCTACAAGAGTTATTCTTGTTTGTACTCCAAAACCTTTTCTTTTAGAATTTGAGATTCTGGATGATTCTTTTGAACATACCTAGATGGAGCCTTTTCCCTGCAATTGTATCTTCTTTTGATGCTTCATTGGTTTCTTTCTCTATATCATTTCGATTTGATAGGGGAAAGAATGCATCGTCTTCATCATTATCATCTTCCTTTGCTGATTTCAATTGTTCCAGATTTCTGCATGCTTCATCGATTACAACATCAATGCATTCAACAATTTTTCGAAGTCTCTTATTATAACATTTGTATCCTTTACTTCTAGATGAATAACCAAGAAATATTCCTTCGTTTTCTCTAGATTCAAACTTACCAAGTTTTTCATCAGTATTTTTGATGAAACATTTTCTTCCAAAAACTCTGAAAGTGTTTTATAGTAGGAGGCTTACCATACCAAAGTTCATATGGAGTTTGATCACTATTTAAACAAACATGAGATTTGTTGAGAATATTTACTGCGGCATGTGCAGCTTCACCCCAAAAGGTGTTAGGAGTTCCAAATTCATTAAGCATAGATCGAGCCATTTGTTGAACTATTCTATTCATTCTTTCCACCATGCCATTTTGTTGAGGAGTTATGGCAATAGAGAACTATATTTTTATTCCATGTTATTCACAAAATTCAAAAAATTCATATGATATGAATTCTCCTCCCCGATCAGATCTGAGACATTTGATTTTTAGATCTAATTCATTTTCAACTAAATATTTGAAGACTTTAAACTTTTCAAATTCTTCATCTTTATGCTTTAGTAAACCAATCCATCACATTCTAGAAAAATCATCAATGAATAAAATGTAGTATTCATCTCCACAAGGTGACTTTTTCCTTGTTGGGCCACACAAATCAGTATGGATGAGTTCAAGAGGCTTACTTGTTGATCCTTCTTTGGCATTGAATTGAACTCTAGTTTGCTTACCAAATTGACATGGTTTTCAGATGGTATTTTCTGGGATGATGATATCTGGAAGATCACGAACTACCTTGAGTCTGCATGCTTTTATTATTTGAGAAAAGCTTAGATGCCCCAATATTTTGTGCCATAACCAATTCTCTTCTATTTTTCTTAGATAACATTGTCCTTGACCTCCTTTTAGTATATATAGATTGCTTGGAATTCTTGTACCTTTGATTATGGTCTTTCATGTGTCAATCTCACGAACCACAAATTCTTTTGATCGAAACACAACTTCATTTCCTTGATCACACATTTGACTAACACTCAACAAGTTATGCTTTAAACCATAAACATACATAACACTTCCAGCTTTAACCTTTTCTTTTAAATAAACAAAACCCTTACCCTTAATGACAGCGGGTGTGTCATTTCCAAAAGAGACATTCTTTTCCTTTTCTAAAGCTTTGTAAGAAAGAAGTTTATCTTTATCACCTATCATGTGTTTAGAGCATCCATTATCAATGTACCACTGATTTTCTTGTCCTTCTACAAATAAATCTATGCCACATCTTTCTGATTGAAATGCCTTCCTTTTCCATACCTTGGACTTTGATGATGTTTGTTCCTTTTAAATTGTTGGCCGAAATTTTCTCTTGCATTCAAATTATTCATGACCAAAGTTATTGAAAAATGAACATTCCATTTCATTTTCAAGAGGAGAAAAGTTATTATAAGATATTTTCTTGATTCTTGTAACACTCCTTTGTTTTCTTGCTTCTCTAGTCATGATAGTCTTGTAAGAAACATATTGAGCAACTTTATGACCAAAGTTATGGCATGAAAAACATTTTCCATTAAAGAAGATGTTTCTGTGGTCATAAAATATTTTGGTGTTGTTCACCTTTCGATTGGTGCTTCTATTGACATTCACCCTTGGAGTAAAATGAGCATGATTTACCTGGGGAGTACCTTTAGGATTTTGCTAAGGAATGACACATTGTTCACTATTTTTTTAATCAAGATAGCTTATGGTGCTGACTGAAGCCTTTTCTGGTTGGGATGTTTCTCCAGTGTATCCAAGACCAGTCTTTATAAGTGGAGAACACTGAACCTTGATGATTTCATCTAAAGTTTCTGATCCTTTAGCAAATCTAATATTAAGAGATTTTGTCTTCTCAAGTTCTTTTCTTAGACCCACTACTTCACATTCTAATTTTTCATTGTGCTTTTCTCTTTCAGTGAGTTGATGTGTCAAAGTGTCTATGACCATATTCTTTTCTTCCAAACAGATTTTAAGTTGAGTGATTTCTTCAAGAAAATATTCCTCTTCTAAGGCATCCATAAAATCATCATTGTCATAAGCCATGAGTAGTTTAAAATCTTGTTCAGATTCATCTTCATCACTATTAGACAAGCCATCACTATCTTCATGAGTATAATAACTTCTTCTATTAACAAACTATTTTCTATTACCTTTTGCAGACTCCTTTCCTTTTTCATGATTATCTTTATGAGGACATTTAGTAGCATAATGGCCAACTCTACCACAAGCAAAACATTTGAATGGAATCTTACCTATGAATCTTTCGAAACCCCGTTGAAGCTTCTTTACAAATTTTACCTCATCTTCTTCTGAAATATATCTTGATTCCTTGAGATCTTCCTTTTCTTTTCCCTTTGCTAAATCTTTGAAAGTGGCTTCTCTAATATCTGATGGACCTCCTTTCCTCATTTCAAAGGCAGTTAAAATTCCATGAAGTTGAAAAACAGTAATAGATTGAAGACCTTGCTTCTCTTCTATGGAAGATACTCTTGACTCAAATTTAGAAGACAGAGATCTCAAAATCTTCTCTACTAAAGTAGCCTCCTTTATTTCTTCACCTAGATTCTTCATATAATTTACAATCTCATCTACTCGTAAAATGTAACTAGCAATACTTTCATCACTATGCATCTTGAGAGTTTCATACTAAATTCTAAGAGTTTGGAGCTTAGAACGTTTTACTTGGGAGTCTCCTTCGTAGCTCTGAATGATTTTGTCTCATATTGCTTTATTTGTGTTAAGCTGCATGACTTTAACGAATTCTAATTTTGATAGACTTCCCAATAACACATTGACAACTTTGGCATTGTTTTCATATTCTTTCTTTTATGTTGGATCTGTGGGGACTGCTATTGGATATTGGTATCCTCCTTCCACAATTTCCCAAACATCAGCTCCAAGTGACTGAAGATAGGCTCTGGTTCTTATCTTCCAATATGCTAAGTTATTTCCATTGAAGATTGGTGGTCTGATAGATCCCATGCCTTCGTGATTGTTCATCTTGAGAGATATCCCTTCAAGCGATCAAGCTTCTTCTGAAGGACCTGCTCTGATACCAATTGTTGGGAAAAATGTTGAGGGGGGGGGGGGGGGGGGTGAATCAGTATTTTAACTTTCACTATTATGATTTTCCTTTTCAAATAGTATACGCTACTTTACTGAAACCAACCAGTGTATGTATGCAACTATAAATAATGAAATCATCATGTATGTAATAAACAACTAATTCATTGTCTTAAATCAAAATGTGATGCATTAAGAAGTAAGCAGATACAGTAATAACAGAATAAATCAACACACATAAGCAACACACATGAAATCCAAGAATTTTCAGGTGGAAACCCAATGTGGGAAAAAAACCACTACTTCTGTCATCTCAGTCTTCAATCTTCTTATAATAAAAAGTGTTTACAAATTTTGTGCTGATGCAGACTTTTCCAGTACGCAGGCGTTAACCTGCTGAAGGCTACAACCTTCTCTCGTTTTCTAGCTTCTACTAGAAGGGAGGTCCAGTCCCCTAGCTCTTGTACTAGCTAATATGTTTACTAATATGTAGGCGCCAACCTATAGAAGTCTACTACCTTCACTCTTCCTCCAGGGACCAGGTTTCATAAATTTTTAGACTGGATACTCCTGGTACACAACAACACAATATGAAGGCCACATTTTATCAAATTTTCATACTGGACCCATCAGTAACATTGAAGCTCAAAATCAATCACCACTACAATAACTGCATCTACCAACAATCAACCAAATCTGAACAGTCAGATCACTGTCACCAGAACATAGAGCTGAACCCAGAAACCTGCGTCATCAACCAGAACCAACTAC
Organism: Pinus tabuliformis; assembly: GCA_031772625.1. NCBI lineage: Eukaryota > Viridiplantae > Streptophyta > Pinopsida > Pinales > Pinaceae > Pinus > Pinus tabuliformis. The sequence continues at coordinate 622,975,229 of CM062804.1, read as the reverse complement.
AACCTCAAAAATCATTTATAAAAATGTATACGCTACTTCAATGAAGCCAACCTGCATGTATACATTACTTCCTTTAACCAAACCTATGTATACCTCCAAAAATATTGAATCATAAAAAACATATGAATTAAAATTGTACCAACCAGAATATTCTAAAGATCTACTATCAAATTATAGAGTTTGAAACAAATAGTAGCAAAGATCGCCATTCTCACTCAACCAATCAATCAATTAGACTCAATCTCCTTATACAGTCGGTTCTACTTTCATATCTAATGAATACATCATTGAAAGACAACAATAAATTTTGCAACACTAATCGGATATATCAGTCATCTTTGAACAACAAGCTTTTCTTCTGAATATGCTACGTGGAGGTTCCGAACCAATGTATATATGCACCTTCACCAAGACGAACCAACGTATAGATATGCAAATAATAAATTATAACTTCACGACTACTCCAGACTTTAGTCATACCCAGATCATAAAATTTACAGGATAAAACATGCATTAGCATTCAAATCTAGCCCAACAATTATCAGATCATACAATGATAATTCATTTAAGGTCTCGTAATCCTAATCCAACATTGTATCCAAAGGTGCACAAGATATTTCAAATCATATCATAACCATAGCCCTTACAACATAAAATATACTCCAGATAAAAGTATTCATGAAAAACATTTCCACTTGCACACTTAGCCCTTTGATCTTCTCCTCCTTATATAGTTTTATCCTTTCTCAATACCTCGGACCAAAACAACACATAAAACCTATGGTATTCTTAGACGAGATCAAGTAACCATTATTCTGCTCAATATTATGGGCTAATACCATGGCATTAGGGGATTTTTGAGGTCTAAAATGGGCCTCCTAAGAAAAATGTACAACCAAAATAAAATTTATAACAACGAATAGGATTCAAGATGATGATTTCAACCATGGGGGATGATTCACCATTTTTGGAGTTAAAAAAGTACAAAGATTAAAAAATAATAAAATAATAAAACTACTTTTTCAACTCATATTTTAAACTTATCTCCCTAAGTTTTTACTCAAATTTCAAGCAGGAGTACTCGTTGGATGAAAAATTTAATTCCTCATCCAAGAAGTACCCATGTTGCATACTTTCGATGGACCTTACTACACGAAAAATGAGAAATACATGAAAAAGCGTGATTGCAATCACGTTTTTCATGTATTTCTCATTTTTTGTGTAGAAGAGTCCATCAAAAGTATGCAACATGGGTACTCCTTGGATGAGGAATCAAATTCTACATCTAATGAGTATTTCTGCTCGAAATTTGAGTAAACCCATATGGAGAGAAGTTGAAAATACGAGTTGAAAAAATAATTTTGTCTTTTTTCCCTCTAAAATTTGATGATGTAATCTAATCTTATTTTATTATTTCCACTATTATTTTATAATTTCCTTAGGAGGCCCATTTTAGACCTCAAAAATCCCTTAATGTATGGACCCTTGGTATTCTTTAACTTTAATTTTCCTTAATTTTCCATCCCATAGGTTCTTTTCTTCTTATGAAAGTGTGTGCATATGTATACGCACTTATTGTTCAGTGAACCCACTTGTATACGTTACTTGGACTAGGTAAACTAGCGTATACAAATTAATACAACTGGAAACATTCTTTTTCTTCAATTTCTTGATTCTGATCTTTAGTCCTTTGTTCCAACATCTTGTTCTTTTGTACCATTTCCCTGTTACCTCTGAATTGGCCTGTTACAATTTGAGTTGCCCTTTATCACATCTAAACTGACCTGTGAGTGGGTTGCCATCAAGGACAACACCTATACCATAATGCCAACAATCCCTATTATTGCAGAGACCGAGGGCCTATTTAGGAATGTATGCTTCCTTAAGTACTATGAGGAGGTTGAATCCCTGAAGGAGCACTCTTTGTTGTTGGCACAATTGATCCATTGGTGGGATTTCCATCGACAAAATTTATGTGTCAGTCCTGAGTAGTGGTTTTAACCCATTGAAGAGGACATTTATTTTATCACTCTCCTATCTATGAGAGGAGAGGCTTTTCCCCAGTACCTTGATGTCAGCCATGGTGTTTCAATAAAGAATCAACTTGTCTACTCTCAGATATATGTTGGGGATCACGTAGTTTCTCCAACATATTTTCAAGTGTTTGGTGGAAAACTATGGATCACTTCTTTTGGTGCAAAGGAGGTTAGGTTCCTATCATTATTAGTGAGTACCATTTCACACTATACTAGTGATGGGAAACACATTAGTTTCCCTCTTTTTTTTTATGTTGATTCTTTGGTGCAAAGGCCACAATGTATCAAATGGTATACCATTTTTTTGTGGCAGTTTTGTATAGCTTTAGATAGATGTCATGCTATGATACATGGGAGGGTGAACTTCCATTTTTCTTTAGAGCTATTTTTCTTATTTTTTTAGAGGTTTCTAGAGAATATGTCTACTTTTGACCATCACCCTCTTAGGTCGATGACTGAGGTGTGGATGCACATGTGGGTCGAGATGATGACCAAGGGGGGGCAACTAGAGTATCAGGCTAGGATTTCCACCAAGGCACTAGATCTACTGGTTAGTGAGGCCGACCACATGTTCATCTTAGTGTTGTTTCCTTACATGGGGATGTAATGGCGATAGTGTCCCGACATAATCTTCACACGGATGAGCCAACAATAATTAGAGGTAATATTATCATTTTCTTTAAATTAATCTAGTTTCATTTTATTATCTTAATTATAATTAATAAAAATTATTATAGAACATTCTTTAACTTGTTTTATAATTTTTTTTAATGAAATTGTCTAATTATTTTTGTGTATTATATATTTTTTAGACATTGTCACATTCATTGGGGACATGCCTCCTTCACCACCGGATGGAGATGCAAAGATGCCCCAGGCCACGGAGGGTGAGGCTAGATGTCCAGATCAGATACACACAGGCTTGCGGTCACGCCGTAGGCCTGATATTGGATTTAGGAGGAAGTTTGGAAGCCGACTCTCTAGATTTTTGGTTGATGCAGTAGTTTTCCCTGTGACGAATCGAGACATCAAGGAAAATCCTACATCCGTGGAGATTTGGATGGACTTGTTGTGCGATATGATGAGTCTTATGTGTCATATCTTCAGAGATAGCAGGTTTATATAGGAATTAAGGAGGGGTAACCACCATGCAAAAGATGCAGAGTCTTCACTCAGTACTACCCCGTGAGATCATGATGATTAGGGGGTTGATCCTTCTAGTATTACTCCACCTCCTCGGAACGGTCATGCATTAGATGATGGTCAGGGTGTTGGTGATCCTTCTAGTAGTATTTGACCACCTAGTCCTTTTCATTCATCTCATGATCACTCACTGCCTCATATTTCTCTTGAGAGAGAATAACAAACACCTCCTCCTCTGCCTCATAGTTCGACTCTTGATTAGGTAGTTGACCCTCCATCGTCTTCTACTACAGACCAAGCTGCCACTACTACTATTGTATTAGATATTTTATAACACTTATTTGACTTGTGTGTGTGTGTGTGTGTGTGTGTGTGTGTGTGTTTTATGTTCATGTTTAAGTACTTAATTTATATGTTGGCATTGATCTCTATATTCTTAGGTCATGTTAGATATATTCATTTAATGTACTTGCAGGTAGATGTGTATGTTATAGCAATTATTTAACAATATGAAATGTATATTTGAGGATGTGTGCGGTGATGATGTTAGATAATGCTTGTGTTTTGTTAGACGTGATCACGATGATGATGCCCTATTATATTATTAGATTTGTGTGCTAGCTAATGAGATTTATATGTGCTAGAGGTGTATATAATTAGACGATGTTAGTGAATTTGAATTTGTATATTAGATGATGTTTATATTTTTTCGCTGGTTATCATCATGATGATTATTTTTATGAAATGATATTTATTAAATATTATGTCTTGGTGAATTTATATCAAAATTTTATATATGAAATTACATGCAAAATGACTTACTTTAAATAAAAAAATGCAAAGTTACTTTTATAAATTACAAATTTTAATATAGTTGAAATTATAATTGTAAAATTACCATAAATATTTTTCTATTGCATAGATAGTTCATACATATTCATTCTAACTAAATTCTTATTCAAACAAGGGTTGCACTATAGTTAGAAAACATATAAATTAAAAAAAAAAAGTGTTTATAAAACATGTCTAAAAAATAGTCATTACAAAACAAAATCAATTTTACACAATTAAATTGTACAAACCTTTAAAAAAAACTACCTTTCTAGTCATAGTCCATCGTAGAAATAGTTGTGACCTATACTTATAACACAAGAGTTAGACAATATCTAATTAATCTTTGCAATTAATTTTCAAAACTTATATTTCAACATCAATCATTAAATAAATTTTTCAAAATATTTATAATATAATTAAAATATATAACTGATTGGTTATAAAATCAACTATTATTAAAAAAATTGTTCATAAAATATTGGATTATAAAAATAACATTACAAATAATCCGATTTTATAAATGTAATAAAATAAAGTTTATTTATTAATAATAGTTATGAATGAAGCATTTACAAGTTAATAATATACATGGTAAAATGGGTTGAATATCATGGTTAAGGATCATGTTATATTGTATGTTTATAGTAAGTATTAAGTTTTAATGTAAAAAAAGTCATAAAATTAAATTAAAATAAGACATGTATTGGCCCACTCTATTGTAACAAATTATATCTACAAGTTAATAATATCCATGGTAAAATGGGGGTGAACATCCATGGTTAAGAATAAGTATTAAGTTTTAATGTAAAAATTGTTATAAAATTGAATTAAAATAAGACATGGTATTGCGCATTGTATTGTAACAAATTTTATTTACAAGTTAATAATATCCATGGTAAAATGAGGGTGAATATCCATGGTTAAGAATCTTCTTATATTGTATATTTATTGTTGCATCGACCCAATATAGGGGAGATGTGTAGATGTGTAGGTGTAATGTAAGTATGTAAATATTTTTACATGTTGGCTCAATATGTTGAATTTATATTAATATGTTCACTTTATAAGATGTGAATGATTTGTAAACAATTTTATGTTGATTCAATTAAATAATAATAAAAGGTTAAAAGTAATATAGTGTCTGTAAAAGTTAAAAGTAATAAAAATAATAAAATTCAATTTTTTGTATTGCAATTTTGTTTTTATTAATTAAATTACAAATAACTTTTTCGATAAAAGAAAATCATAATATACATATCACATTAAAATAGATAACATATAAGTAGTAGATATAATTTAAGATCTATTTTACCTTATAAATTAAAATAATGATTCTATAACCATATTTTAATTAAATTAATAACCACATGAAAACTTTAATACTTAAAATATAACCATATTTTTAACTTTGTTGCAATACCATGGGCTAATACCATGGCTCATGAATACCACATGCCCAAAAACCTTATTTCATTTCACAATCAAAATATATTATAAATATTTTATTTGAATTTATTTTTTTGATTAAAATTTAAAAGCAGAAAGGTTTATACTGTTGAAACATATCTAAACCCTCTATCACATTAAAATATATAAGATATAAATAGTAGCTATAAATTAAGATGTGTTTTACCGTAATATAAATTAAAATAATATTTTGTAACCCTACTTAAATTTTATTAATAAGCACTAAAAACTTAGTACTTACAATACAACAAAAATTTTAACTAGATTTTCACCCCCAATTTATTATGGATATTATTAACTCGTAAATAGGCTTTGTTACAATACCATGGCTCATCAAAACCTCATACCCAAAAATACTCTCATTTCACAATCAAAATATTTTATAAATAGTTTTTTAATTTAATTTTATTGCATTTGGGAGATACACTCTAACCTTAGTATGGAGTAAATGTTGTAATGTCATGTTATCTTCTATTATCTAAACAGTTTGACTTGTATATTTACTCTTTTTGAATAGAGTCTTCTACCCTAAAAGTTGTTATTATAAAAAAGTTATGATCTTCCTAATATTTGTTGTTTTTTGTCATTATTTAGTAAGTTGGTAGCTATCAAAATTTTAAATTACTTATTAATTATGGTTTTAGTCAACATTGGGGGCATAATTTCATT